>JAPVLO010000689.1:0-593283 GCA_027257055.1 Cephalopachus bancanus
AGAGAGGAATTAACGTCAGCTGAAGTTAGCAGTATTGTGCTTATGAAAAGATTGACTGTGCATTTTATTCTTTCCAATTTCCTCTGTGAACCAAAGCTTCCAAATAAACACCAGTTGAACAAATGACGAGAAAAGGAGAGAGAGAGAGACAAACATTAAAGGACAATGAAATACCAATTAATCTGGAGCCCACAGGCTGGTGTCACACATGCCTGTGGACAGAAGCCCAGAAGCCCTGCTGACTCAGGGGCCCATCCTGTGTGTCCGCAGCTGTGGAAAATGGAGAGGCAGGTCCTGGACTTGGCAAAAAAGATTTCCTGGTGAGCTCCTTGGAAAACAGCCCAGAAACCAGGGATCCACTCCAAACTTAGCAGAGTCCTGCAGTCAAACACAGTCAGGGAGGATTTTGCTGTTGCAGAGGAGAGGATGTTGGGGGCATTGAGACCACAGTGTAGCCAGGAGAAAGTCTCCAGGAAGGGCCTAAGGTGGTGTCAGCATTTCCTTTGTGTTTCTGGTGAAATTTTGGAATGGCCACCCTCCAGAGTAGAGTTGGAAGGAAAAGGAGATTTCTGGAATCTTTAAGGTTAAGTAGTCTGAAGCGTGCTGAGTATCTCCCACAAAATAATACAGTACATCCTACAATTCCTGATTGCAAAAAGGTATCTAAAGCCTATGATGTCACACTGGCTTCTAGAAGTAGAATATTTCTCATCTAGGGATATGGCTCCAACCCTTCTATCAGAGTCATGAATATCATTTTGGGTCCCACAGCAGACAGGCTCTGCAGCAGCTGCAGAGTGTCTTATTCTTTGGGACATAGAATCCAGCACACTGGGCCATTATAGGAAAAATAGTGATGGGAGCAGAAACCTTTTGTTTAAAGAAAACCCCATAGAAAAAGATTTCCAATGTAGACCATGGGGTTTTGCATCAAATCCATGCCATCTGCAACACAGAATTATTTCCCTTTGGAGAAAACAATTCCTGGTATGGCCTGTGACCTGACAGATACAGGACAACATTGGACACCAAGTAACCACAAGCCCACAACTGCCAGATGGCCTCAGTTGTGAGTGCAAGCACATAAACAGTGAAATAGTTACCAGATATTAACATATCCAGCCCTTTCCAGAAGTATCTTTTTAGTGCATGTATGGTAAGAACACCTAAAATCTCTCTTAGCAAATTTTCAATATACAATATTGCTAACTATAGTCCTCTGGCTGCATCTTAAATCTTTAAACTTATTCAATATCCTTTGACCTACTTATTTCCATTTCCATGTCCTCCTCACCCCTGCTAACCACCTTTTTGTTCTGTTTCTACTCTCCCCTCCTTTTTTTTTTTTTAACATTCCACGTATAAATGAGATCAAACAGTATTTATCTTTCTGTGTCTGGCTTATTTTCTTTAGCATAACATCTTCAAGGTTTACCCATGCTGCCACAAATTACAGGATTGCTTTAAAAAAAAACACAAAACAATTTCATTATTTTAATTGACAAATAAAAATGGTATGTATTTTTGTGTACAACGTGATGTTTAGAAATTTGTATACATTACAGAATAGGTAATTAACAGATTCACTGTGGGCCAGGCACAGTGACACAGGCCCGTAATCCCAGTGGTGTTTTTGGGTGGCTGAAGGAGGACCACTAAGTCCAAGAGTTCTGGACCAGCCCATGCAACATAGTGAGACACTGTCTCCACAAAAACATTTAAAAATTATCCAGGTGTGCTGACATGTGCCCATCATCCCAGCTACTCAGGAAGCTGAGGCAGGAGAATCATTTAAGCCAGGAGTAAGGGCTGCAATGTGGTATGATTGTGCCACTACATTCCAGCCTGGATGACAGAGCAAGATCCTATTCCTAAAAAACTGTTGTAATTAAAAAATATAATTAATTCTAAAAATATATATAATGCCTACTACATAATAAAATATGCCTACTCCAGGAAAAATATTGCTTTAAAAACACCCAGCCTATCTGCTTAATAGAGTTAAAGAAAGCGAAAGGTAGGCGTTTCAGGCCATTCAGGTCTGACTGTTTCATCAAGAACTTAGAGACCATAGGAGAATAGGCATTGGCGGATGCCAAGGAAACATCAGCATTCAGAAGACATCATGAAACCCATACCCAAAAAAAAAAAAAAAGCTATCTTCCAGAGCAAGTCCTCAAATGTGATGAACTGCACATGTTGTGGAAGATGCCCAGTGGTACCTACATCCATAAAGTGCCAAGTAGGACCTGCGGTTCAGGACTTGGAAAGTTCACCTTACTCCAGTGCTGTTTGGCAATGTAGCAGTTCACAAGATCAAGCCAGGTCTTTTCTACTGAACACTTCCTGGGCCATTACACACAAAAGCAAATGTCTCTTGCCCACGTTCTGGTAAGTAAACAAGAAGGGCTGGGTGATGTCCATCTTGGCCTACTAATTCTTCATGCCTGATGCAAAGAGAAACCTCCAAGAGAAAGGACTCAAAGCCCTCATCATAATTGACAATGCCTCTGGCCATTTCCAATCTCTCTGTTTTGCTGGTAAAAATGTGAAAATGGTACTCCTGCCTCCTAACAATACCTCATTGCTGCCGCCACTTGATCAAGGCATCATCAAATGTATTCAGGAAAATTATACCTACCTCCCCTTTGAGGTTTCATGCTGTCTTCATGTTAACCCTGACTGTACCACAGTGGATTTCTGAAAGAGCTTCACGATTGCATCTACAACTGTGCTTCCCTGAGGCTGTAGGTACCCTAAAGTCTGAGACAGTCAATGCAAGCTGCAAGTCATTATAGAGTGAGGGAGTCAACGATTGTCAAATATTTGAGGAGGTTCTCTACTATCCATGCAGCAGTCAGGATTATGATAAGGGTTGCAAGGGAAGTTGCTGGGGAAGGCTATCAATTGAGGACGATGCTGAGTAACATAAAGAAGAGCAAAGAGAACCCTTTACTAATGAGAAATGTGAAGATCTGTGGAAATTCTCTACAGAGGATGATAAGACACAAGACTAAGAAGCAGCAGTGGCTGAGCTCAGTGGCTCAGCCTGTAATCCCAGCACTTTGGGAGGCAGAGGTGAGTGGAATGTCTGAGCCCACGAATTCGAGACCAGCCGGGCAACTTGGCAAGACCTCGTCTCTACAATAAATCAGAAAATTAGCCAGGCATGGTAGCATGTGCCTGTAGTTCTGGATACTTGGCAGGCTGAGGCGGAAGGATCGCCAGAGCCCAGCAGGTCAACACTAGGGTGGTCATGAGCATGCCACTGCACTCCAGCCTGGGCAAACAGAGTAAGACTCCAACACACACACACACACACACACACACACACACACACACACACACGGAAGCAGCAGTGTCATCGATTTGGACATTTGAAAAATGGTCAGCAGGTTTTCACCAGGTACAAATGTTAAACATTATCATCTTCACATAAGATCTTTCAACAGAACAGAGGCTCTGTGTCACACAAGAGATAATAAGATGGCAACAACCATTGAAAGACCTGTTGGTGATTCAAAGAACAACTAACTTCCTGTTATAATATTTCTAACTAAGAATCTGAAAATATGATGACTGAACTTCAATGCTTAAAAACTTAGCTTCAATTTTTCAGGCATCTGGGATAATTGAGCTAAGAGACACAGTTTTCTTTCCCAAGACTCTCGATAGTTGTCAGTGTAACATTGGATTTCCCTCAACAAATAACATATTTATTCATCTTTCACCCTCAGCCACTTTCTTCCTTTCTTCCATTTTTCAATTAATTTTACCTCTGACATTTCCAGCTTTGGAAGGGACATTAGCTTTGGCCACACTGCCTCTCCCTCAGTCCATTCTCACTCATATATGGTAGGGTTATACAACATAGGTTCCAAACCAGTGAATCATTTTTACTCCAGAGTCATATAGCTGTATTCATACCTAATTCCTGTTTTACCACATGGGAAAAAAGCACTATTTACCCCCATCAGGCCCTTAGGGGTTCTGACAAAATTCAACATCAAAGTGACAGTTTCTTGCATAGAAACCATCCCTGCTTCCAGCACTTGTATCTGCGGGCCTACTTCGAGGACCACTGCATTAGGTACGGGGAAAAAGAACAAAGTAAATATTGAGGTGATATGGACAAGAAAGATTATAGTCATCATACCGGTGAACTCCACTGGCAAGAATTGCATACTCGTATCAGCATCCTCCCCACTACTTCTTCCCCAGATTAACCAGAAAAAAAAATCTAAATGAAGGGAAAAAATCTAGTGGGGACACTCCATTAGTCCCACTCACTTAGAGTGTGAGTAAACAACTATGATGGCATGTACAACAGTCCCTCATGCTTTATCTCCCTGTTTTAGAAACCCAATGTTTCCACTAACCATTCTTCTTTATAAATTACTTTGAGCAGGTACCTTTGTGTTCACTGCTCGACATTACACAGCACAGTGTGCTCCTTGGTCTGAAGAAATGGGGGTCAGTCATCCAAATGAATGAAATATCTTCTGTTTTGTTCTGGTACTCTGAAAATTTTCTTTGCTTTTACATTCTTATTTTTTTATTTCAAAAGCTTCAGGATGACAAATGGTTTTTGGTTACATGGATGCACTGTATAGTGGTGACGAATTCTGGGCTTTAAGTGTACCCATCACCCTGTTGTCCATATTGTACTTGATAGGTGATTTCTCATCCTGTTCACCATTATCACTGTTCTCTTTCTAGGTCTCCAATGTATAGTATACCATTCTATATATGCTTTGCAGACCCTTGGCTTAGCGCCCACATGTGAGAAGATGCAGTATTTGGTTTTCCATTTCTGTATTACTTCACTTAGGGTGATGCTCTCAATTCCATCCCAGTTGCCACAAAACACATTATATCATTCTCTTTTTATAATGGAATTGTATTCCATGGAGTGTGAGTGTTTTGCATTTCAATTATCCCCTGATCAGTTGAAGGGCATTTAGGTTGATTTCATATCTTTGCAATTGAGAATTGTGCTGCCATACACAAGCAAGTGCAGGTGTCAATTTTTGTTTAATGTCCACTTTTCCTTTAGGTAGGTGTGAAGTAGTGGGAGTGCTGGATGAAATAGTAAAACTACGTTTAGTTATCTGAAAAACCTCTACACAGGCCAGGTTCAGTGGCTCAGCCTGTAATCCCAGCATTTTGAGAGACCAAGGCAGGTGGATTGCCTGAGCCCGTAGGTTCGAGACCAATCCTGGCAACTTGGCGAGAACTTGTCTCTACAATAAACAGAGAAATAAATGGACATGGTAGCACATGCCTGTAGTTCCAGCTACTTGGAAGTCTGAAGCAGAGGGACTGCCAAAGCCCAGCAGGTTGCACTGTGGTGGCTGTGAGTGTGCCACTGCACTCCAGCCTGGGCAACAGAGTGAGACTCCAACTCAAAAACCCCCCCAAAAACCTCCATACAAATTTCCATAGAGGTTGTACTAATTTACATTCTCACCAACAGTGTATAAGCATTCCCTTCGTTCTGTTTTGCATCAACATTTTTTTTTAATTCTTAAACAATGGCCATTCTGACTGTTGTAAAGTGCTATTTCATTGTGGTTTTAATTTGCATGTTCCGGATGATTAGTGATATTGGCCATTTTTTCATGTTTTTTGGTCTTTCTTCTATCTTCTTTTGAGAGATGTCTGTTCATGTTATCTGCCCACTTTTTAGTGGGATGTTTGTTAATGGCACTCCGAAGATTTCCACCTTCTAATGAGGAAGAAAAGTCTCTAGAAAGTCAATGTCTATTTCACTCAAGACACATTTGTAGTCCCCCAGCTGTAGGCTGCCAGCATCAGTCTCACTTATCAGAAATGTCCAGGGCCTTCCCCACTGAAAGATCTGGCCACAAGCCACTGGCAGTCTCTGTCTCAAATGCCGACAAAAACAAGAGTTGTTACTGGCATCTTGTGTCTGAGGGGATGCAAAAGGAACATGTCTAGATTTAACCCATCTCTGCACTGCTGAAATTTCCCCCAGATCCAGTCATTTCAGGAACCTAGGGAGATATCTTTTTGGGGATTTCAGCCCCTTTTCCAATCCGGGAAAGGGGAAATTCTGACAAGCACTGAATTGTTCTATTTTAGTGCGCTCCTCAAATTTCTGTAATGCAACACTCTCAAGGGACATCTCTTTCAGTGGCTTGGTTTCCATTACCCTCCTGTCTGTTGATTAGCCATGCCATCACTGCTCGTGTGTCAGTAAAAACCCAAACACACGGGTGTAGTTCTACCACTGCTCAGTTTCTCCAACACTGTTAGGAAAACATCTCACATTTCACCTCACTGAACTGATTTGTTTCCTCTTCTTCCATACAAACATGAAAGTGGCCATTCACTTTGGAACTGCCATCCATGGACCCAAGCAGCTCTTGGTTGGTCTGTTGAGACCTGTTCAGTGGGCACTTTAGAATCCTCATACAGTTCCAGAACCAAACTCCTGGCTCAAGAATATCTCCTCCTCGCACTCCCCAGGTGGCACGATCCCGTAAGGGAAAACAAACTCCTGGCTCAAGAATATCTCCCCCTTGCACTCCCCAGGTGGATGATCCTGTATTAACCATTTCCATTTGATCAAGGAACTCTTCTGGGTGCTACTTTCCCCATAGCAGACATCACCCCATAGCAGACATCATTTCAGGTGTCAAAATTATTTTGTCTTTCATTCATAAAGGTAGCTTCAGTTCACATTCCATAGCAAGCCAGTAAGTAGATGCCCCTCTCAAGTGGAAATTCTCTAGCTCAAAGTCCCAGCAGTTGTCAATAGGGAGGTGTGCTCACAGGCTTTTGCCAAATGCTTCAGGAAATGCTCCCTGAGGATTCTTGAAAGGACAATTTGTCACTACTAAAACTCTGGTTTCTACACTGCACTGCATGGGCTCAGATAATCTTACGGGTTTCCCATTTAGCATATCCAGCAGTCATTGTGTGAAGGCTGGATTCACATGCCTTCTGTTTGACAGGATGAGGGAGGGGAGACATTCCCCAATCAGATACAATATAATGTCCATTCTCACAACACAATCAGGTAAAAAGGATGGAACTACCTCACATTAAGTGTGTCCAAGCATAACAAATCTAATAACTCTATATCGACTCTTACATTTGTATAATCTATTTTCAGACACTTCTCCATATTACCAGACCATTTGCCCCTTTTCTTGTGCAAAAGGTTTCGGGCCCCCAGTCAAGGATTGAGCCAAAGGACTCTGGCCCTTTCATCAATCTTTATCTTGATCAATATGTAAGACCATCATCCCAGGTAATTTCAGATTAGGTTTCTCATTGGGACCTCAGCCTTTCCGCTTTATACTTTTCTCCCAACTGGGAGAAATGCAGCCAACTGCCTTGGGGCCCGTTAATGTTGAGGGATCAGCCAGGATTCTTTTTGTTCTACCCCACCTTGGATAGAGTTGTATTAAGACCTTTGATTCAAGCTCATTAATTTCCATTTTTTTTCCATTCCATCTCTTAATGCCCACCCTGTTGGGATGAGTCCCATGACTTTTCCCTTTCTTTTTCCTCTCAGTTTTACCCCATCAAAATTCTTTTCCATTCAGTTATTTCTTAGTAACCTTTAAAAAATGTCCACATTCCTGAGCTGAGTCCTTTGACCCTCTCCTCTACCCTATAGTATTCATTTACCATGATCTGGTAATAGGCATATTCAGTAGGTGAACATTCCTATTATAAAGCCATTCAGTCCCATAGGAAGCATATCTGCTGCCTGATGTGGCGCATTCCACTTGTCCTGTATGAGGGGTACCCCAAACCCCAGGATTTATGTATTTTAAAGTGTGCATTTATTCTTATATGTTAACACTTCAGTCACCTTCACAATACTCTGATGCAATATACCTATCAAGATGTTTTTTTCATGGTTCAAAACAGTTATTAAACTCATCACTTTTGAGACCCTCTATTGCTTTTGCCGTTTTTAGCCATTTCCACACTGGTGTAATGTTCCCCTTTGAGGAATTTTTTTTTCCCAGAAAAGCAAACAAACAAGAATGCCCCACAGAAAGAGACAGGAAGACTAGGGAGGGTGGACCACAGGGGTCATGCTTTTTTTGGTAAAAAACTGCTGAACATTCAGCACAGTGTGGGCAGGTGCGCTCATAAATCACCCATCATAAAGCAGACAAACATACTGAAAGAATCTCCAAACAAAAGCACAGAAGCTGAACACAGCTTCTCACAATGATTATAGCTGGTACACTCATGCTGATGACTTTTTGGGAAACACTTACCTAGCCAGGGAAGCCTATACTGCAAAATAATTCCAAAAAAAAAAAGAATTCCATGTTGGAGGGGTTTCCCCTCATATAGGAAAATCCCACACTCTCTCTTGCAGGGTAAACAAACCTTACAGTACCTTTTATCCACTACAGCAGCCTGGCTATTCTCCATGGAATAACTGCCTGTGTGTCTGGTTCACATTCGTGAATATTCAATCGTGAACTGTGGACCCAGCATCAACACAATCTGCTACTCTACTCTGCAGTATTCAACTTGGGCAGGTCTAGCACATCCCACTTCACTGTCACCGACTGATTTAGGGTTTGTCCCCACACACTAGGCAGCACACACCAGTTGGATGTCCTCCAATTCAATGCTAACACTAGCTATCTGAAGATAGCATCAGATCCCACGGGGTGAAGACTCAGATCCTCAAACAGATCACTAGTAACAAGTCCAGCTCTCTAAAGTTTCTGACAGGCTTCAATTTAGGTTCCTATGACTCCCTCTTAGGTTTGATTTGCTTACTGGGAGGTTAACAGAATTCAGAGAAATGTATTGGCTGATTTATTGTGCAATTCATTATAGCTGTGATATGAGTTAAATTCAGTTGAGCCCAAAGCAGACTTTGGGTTCAACCTATAAGTTTCTGTGTAAACTTTTCCATGGTGAACTGTAACATAGTTAGATATGTTTATACAGTCTGTAACCTTCTTTGGTACTGCCAATCACCTAGTTTTTGCCAATCAAAGGAGGCCAATCAATATTCAAATGAAGTTCAAATCAGGCAAAAACTGAGCTGAGCCAAGCTGGCTGCTTCTGTACCTCACTTTCCTTTTTTCTGTCTATAAATCTTCTTGCACCACTTGACTGAGCTTATGTCTCTCTGAGACTGCTCTGATTCAGAAGGCTGCCCAATTCACCAATTGTTCTTTACTCAGTGAAAGTGTTCAATCTAAATTGCCTAAGTTTTTTCTGTTTTTGTTTTTCTTTTAGCAAATAAAGCCAACCTAAGTGTCAATGAATGGAAGAATCAATAAAAATAAGTGGGATATACATGCAATGAAATGCTAAGCTATTCAGCTAAAAAAAAGAGCAAATCATGTCATTTTCTGCAATACAGTTGAAGCTGGATGGGATTCTGTTAAGTGAAATAAGCCAGGCACAGAAAAAAATTGCACAATCTCACTCATGTGAGATCTAAAAATGTCCATCTCGTGGATGTAGAAAGTAGAAGAGTGATTACCAGAAGATGGGAGTAGAGGACATAAGATTGTTCATGAGTAAAGTTACAGTTAGATAGCAGAAATAAATTCTGATGTTCTACCGCATTTTAGCGGACTACAGTTAACAATGTTGTATTTTTTAAAGTAGCTAGAAGGGAGAATTGGGAAGGTTCTCACCACAAATAATAAGTGTATCAGGTAACAGAGATGCTAAAAAACCTTGATTTCATCATTATACAATGTACACATGCATCAAAACACTGCAGTGTACCTTGGGTTTACAATTATGCTGTACATTTTTTTAAAATGAAAATACACAATACTAAATTCAGATTGAAATATCAAAGGTCAAAACTATTGAAAGACATTCTGACAAACATAAACTTAGAAATGGTAGCATTCTCTCTGATTTGAATTTACATTGCTATAACAATCCAGCCAGTATGGTACTGCATAAAAACAGGAACATAGACTAATGGATAAAAACAGGAAACCAAATAACAGACCAAACATATATAGTCAACTCATTAAAACAAAAACAACACCAAAAAAGAAACAATGGGAAGAATGTGCTCAATAAATGGTTTTGTGAAGATTGAATATCCCTATGCAAAAGATTGAAATGGAACTCTAATGTTACACAAGACAAAAACATGTGGTCAAAAACTCAAAAGAATTAAAAACCTAAACATAAGACCCAGAAGCATAAAACTCGCATTAACAAAATGTAAAGAACAGTGTATACCCTGAAATTTTGAGTCTATGCTTCCAGGTTGCAAAAAAGAAGCAAACACAGAAAAAGAAAAAAAAAAATTAAAAGGGAAAGGGAGAGGAAGAAAATTAGGATGAAAATGGGAGAAAAACACATTGAAAAAGGGTTTTGCCAATTTTTTTAATTAAACATAAAAATAACAGTCCACAAAAAAAAAATAAATATGTGGGACTACATAAACTGAAGGGCTTCTACTGAGCTTCAGAAACAATACCCCCACTGAAAAGGCCTTCTAAAAAAATTATATGAGAATGTTATATCAGATAGGAGTGATTATAAGGAATATACAAAAAGCCAATACTACTGTACAGCAAAAAGTTAACCTGACTGAAAAGTGGGCAAAGACCTTGAATCCATATTTCTCCAAAGGAGGCATAAAGTCAGCCTATAGGTTTTTTTGTTGTTGTTGTGTTGTGTGTTTTTTTGTGGGGAAGTTAGAGTCTCATTCTGTTGCCCAGGCTGGAGTATAGTGGCATGCTCATGGCCACCACACTTTGACCCGCTGGGCTTGGTGTCCTTCCACCTCAGTCTCCCAAGTAGCTGGAACTACGGATACATGCTACCACATCCAGCTATTTTTTTTTGATTTATTATAGAGATGAGGTCTCATCAAGCTGCTTAGGCTGGTCTCGAACCCCTGGGCTCAGGCAATCCTCTTGCCCGGCCTCCCAAAGTGCTTGGATTACAGGTTGAGCCACCACGCCTGGCCCAGTCTATAGGTAAAAGAAATGCTAATCAATATCATTAATCATCAGGTCATTTTAATCAAAACCACAACAAGATGTCAACTTACATCAAGTAAGATGCCTATTTTTAGAAAGCTGAAAGATAAGAAGTGTTGGCAAGGGGCTGAGAATAGAGAACCTTTGCGTACTGATGGTGGGAACTTAGATTAGTGCACCGATTATGGCAAACTGTCTGGAAGTTCCTAAAGAAATTAAAAATGCAAGTACCATGTCACCTAGCCATCTTTCTTGTGGGGATAAACACAGAAGAAATGAAATCATCATTTTGTAAAAATAAACATACTCCCATAAATGTCACAGCATTGTTCCATATAGACAAGACATGGAAACAATCTTATCTGTTGAAAAGAGAATTTGTGAAACTGCTAAAGAATTTGTGAAACACTTATATGTACACACACAGAGATGAATATTATTCAGATTAAAAAAGGAGATCCTACCATTTGTGACAACACAAACAAAACCAGAAGACATTATCTTGGATGATATAAACAAGAATAAGGAAAAATAAAACATGAAGTTTTTTTTTTTTTTTTTGAGTTGGAGTCTCACTCTGTCGCCCAGACTCTGGAGTGCAGTGGTCGCACCCGGACACCACTGCCTCGACCTGCTGGGCTCCAGTGATCCTTCCGCCTCAGCCTTCCAAGTAGCCGGAATTACAGGCATGCGCTACCACGCCCGGCTGATTTTTTTGTTTATTGTAGAGATGAGGTCTCGCTGCCCAGGCAGGTCTCAAACCGCAGGCTCAGGCAATCCACTCACCTCAGCCTCCCAAAGGCGCGGGATTATAGGCTGAGCCACTGACCCCGGGCTAAAATGAAGTCTTAAAAAAAAAACAAAGTTGAATACATAGAACAGAGAAATCGTGGTCTCCACAGGTAGAAGGTAGAGGTAACATGGAGAAATGAATCAAAGGTTACAAATTAACAGTTCTGAAGAATGAATAAATTTAGAAATCTGAAGTATAGCATGAGGACTGTATTGTGTGATACCATACCATAACTGAAAGTTTTCTAAGAGAGTAGACTTCATGTCCTCTTGCCAAAGAAAAGGGGAATTGTGTGAGGTGATACATACCTTTCGCAATTAGTTCACTATGTGAATTTCTATCAAAAACATGTTGTGCCCCTTAAATTTCTTGACTAGAATATTAATAAAGGATGCATAAAGGCACTTTTAAGTGCCCCAAATCATTCAGTGTCCTATGACTGTGAATGCTTTCCTCTCTCCCTCTGAATCTGAGAATGCATTTCTCTAAAGAAACAATCCTGAATTTGTAAAAATACATTACAGTATGATGATTTTTCATAAAAAAACAATTCTTTCATAAAAATATACGGCTAAAACATCACATAGCAATCTAAAGAGTGAAACTCAAGGGAAGAGTTCAGAAAAAGTAAAGTTACAGACTTGCTCTTTAAGAAAAATGTCTTGGGGAAAAATCACAGAAATTGGAAAATACACTGTGTTGTAATCAGAAGTGCCTTATTAAAAAGTATTATATGGCCGGGTCGGTGGCTCAGCCTGTAATCCCATGCCTTTGGGGGGCTGAGGTGAGTGGATTGCCTGAGCCCGGGGTTCGAGACCCGCCTGGACGGTGAGACCTCATCTCTACAATAAATCAAAAAAATCAACCGGGCGTGGTAGCGCATGCCTGTAATTCCCGCTACTTGGAAGGCTGAGGCGGAAGGATCGCCGGAGCCCAGCAGGTTGAGGCTGCGGTGGCCAGGAGCGGCCACTGCACTCTAGTCTGGGCAACAGAGTGAGCCCCAACTCAAAAAAAAAAAATGTATTATATGTATTCACACAATTTATTGTGGTAGGTTGATATTTTTAACCACATGGGTATGTTTAAAAAGACTTCCAACAAGATATCTTGACAATATATTTTTAAAAGACCTCCAACAAGATATGACAATATATAAAATGCATATAAGAAGGGAAGGGAAAAAAAAAACTCGATTTCATCTTTAAATTTTTCAAAAACTATAAAATTACACTAAATACTCTCAGATTTTTTTATTTGTAATAAAACACAAACTATTTTCAATGAATGTAACTGATGAAGAGCAAAAAAAAATCAGCTTATAATTTTTGGCGATTTGAGAGTCCCGTTGATACTTGTCAAATAGCACTGATCCACATACAATGACTTGCAATTCAAATAAGTAAATAAGCCTCAGTACTCCAACTTACACTAATTCATGAATTTTGCTTATAACAATATTATCAAAAATTTGGAAGTGGCCAGGCAGCATCTAGCCTTTCAAGGTATCCATTGTAAACCCCTGTTAGAACATTTTATGTGACTGTAAATGTTTTGTTCTGTTGTGCTTTGTTTTGATCATTTATAGCCATCACAGGCTCAAGAAAAAACTGCAACCCGGGGAAAACCTCATATTGAAAAATAAGCTAAGCTAAGAAATTTAAGCTTGGAATACTGTTAACTAGGCTTCCTTTGAACCCAGGAAACAAGAATATTATACCTTCTTGTTTTGATATCAATATTTGAACTTAAAATAATATCTGAGTTTTAATAATTTAATAATCTGAGGTTTAAGTATTTATCAGTTATCAGTATTTATCAGTTAACGTAAAGTAGTAGGAAATGCCACAATTTAAATTTACGAGAACATGCAGGTAAAAGTAAGAATGTTTCCCGCCATCTCAGGCACAAACCAAGGCAGTCAAGCCTCGGCCTGGACCACCTCCTCCCCAACACCTGATTTTATGCTCCTTTTCTATTTTACATTTATGTTCATTTACGTTTGGCCCCGGGTATGTGTTGCCCTCAATCTTATTGGGCATTTTCTTCAAAAGAGTCCTCATATCGCAAAAACACTACAGCTGGCTGTGCTTCCAACCCATGAAAACCCTCAGGAAATGAACATCCCAAATTCATTATTGCTCAAATGTTGTATGACACAGCAAAGAATAACAATAGGTGAGAAAATAAGAGCACCTAAACTCACGGTGTAGGACCAATGTCCAGGAACAGCCTCATTGAAAATTTCCCCCCTGTGCTCTCAGGGCACCGACACTGCAGGGCCCAGCTCTGTGGCACCAGGGGTCTGGCTCCTTGCAAAAAATTCTCAGCAGAATACTAGAACTAGAATTCAGCAGTATATTCAAATGAATTAGATTAAACGCCATGTCAAGTAGAATTTAGTCCTGGAATGCAAGTATAGCACAACTTACAGAAATAAATGTGACATCAAAGATCAACCAAAGTAACATATCACACTATAACAGTATATAAGTAAAACTATATGATCTTCTTAGTCGACGTAGAAGATGGATTGGACAGAAATTCACACTGCTGTCCAAAAAATAACTAAGAGTAGAAGAACCAAAAAGTAACTAAGAGTGAAAAATAATTCCTTCACATAATAAAAGCCATATGTGAAAACACAAAGCTAACAAGATACTCAATGATAAACTTCAAGCTTTTCCCAAAAGATCAAGAACAAGACAAGGCTATATTCTTTCATCATTTCTAGTCAAGACAGTGTTAAGAGTTCTGGATAGAGCAATCAAGCAAAAAATAAATTTTAAACTTTTATCCTGTCATGAAAGAAAGAAGCAACATTAACTCTTCACAGAGACATAACATTATAAAGACATAACTCTAAAACGTTCAAATACACACCCCTTTTGGAATTAAAAAGTTCAGCAATGTTGTAGGATATAAATTCAATATACAGAAGCCAGGTGCATTTCTATTTTCCAAAGAGCAACCTGAAGAAACCATTAAGAAAATGATTCACTTATAATAGCACCCAAAATAATAAAACAGCAATAAACTTAACCAGATCAAAGAACAGTATGCTAAAAACTACAAAACATGATGACAGAGATTAAAGAGGACATAAGTAAGTGATAAAGAAAAATTATGTTCATTAATTGAAAACCATAATATTTTAAGCTGCCAATACTACCCAAAGCATTACAAATACAACAGAATATCTCTCAAAAGCCAAAAGACGTTTTTTTTAGAAATAGAAAAACCCATTCTAAAATTCATGCAGAATCTATAAGACCTGAAATAGCCAAAATAATCTTGAAAATGCACAAAGTCTTCTTTCAAACTTAGCACAGAGTTCTAACCATCAAAACAATGAAGTACTGGTAATAAAAACTGACTTATCAATCCATGGAACACTATAAACAACCTAGGAATCAGTAAACACACATACATTGCCAAATTCATCCAGTGGGAACAGAGCAGTCTTTGGACAGATGGTTCTCAGAAAATTGGATACTCTTACACAAGATAATAAATTTGAACCCCTTTTCTTGAACTGTAAAATTTTTAACTGAAAATGGATCAGATACCTAAAGCTAAGAGTTGAAACTATAAAGCCCTTAGGTGAATACTTAGCAGAAAAACATCATAATAGTGAATTGGTCAATTATTTCTCACACACACATAAAAAAGCCAAAATATATATACATATATAACAGGCTTCATCAAAATTTTAAAAATTTTGTGTATCAAAGACCACTGCCAACAGAGAAAATTAGCAACTCTAAATATGAGAAAAATGTATTTGGGGATCATATTTCTAAGTGATTGATATACATAGTATAATTTTTGAACTCCTATAAATTAACATTAAAATATCTAATTCAAAAATGGGAAATTAACCTGAATAGACACTTCTTCAAAGAAGATATTCATGAGGCCAATAAACACATGAAAAGACTCACATCATCATTAAGCACTAGGGGAATGTGAATTTGAAAAATTAACAGCTCCTCATTTATTCAAGATGAATACATTCTACAGTGCTGCTCAACAACATTGTGTTTACAGGTAACTTTCCTGTGTGTACACTTAAAATGCGGCATAGATTTCCTGTATCTGTTGTCATGACAATAATAAGAACAAAACATACAAAGAAATAACAGGATTCTACTACACATCCCCTAGTTGACCATTATAAAGAAAGAAAAAGAAAGAATAAAATGGAATATAAAAATGTTAAGAGGTATGTGAAGGAATTGGACCCATAAACAATTACTGATGATCATGTAAAACAGTGAATCTTCTAGGAAAATCCTATAATACTTTTCTAAACAATTATGCATAAGGCACCGTAGAATCCAGCAATTCCACCTCCTAGCATCTGCCAAAAAAAAGGTGAGAAAATTCAAGAAAATGAGACCTTCTACACTTACTGTGTAGGGTTAATGTCCGGAAGCAGCCTCGCTGAAGTTCCTTCCTGCGCCCTCAGGACACTAACACAGCAGGGCCTGCGGTGCTGGTGGCTTGGATCCGCAGTTGGCTAGGTGGGTGGGCCCAGATTCGCCTGGCTCCCTGCCAGAGGCAGTGCCCGGGCCCGGGTAGCATTCCTCAGCAGTGTGGGTTGCCCCGGGAACCTGGTCCTCCGTGGCACTGGGGACCCCGGGTTCCAGGTCAGCAGCGGGAAGCCGGTTCCGTTTGGGGGCTCCAGGGCCTGGATCCGCTGTAGGGCCGGCTCTGAGGTTGGTGGCGGCCCAGGAGGTCAGGCTTTGAGGGCAGAGGTGGTGCAGAGGCAGCGGTGATAGGGAAAATGTGAATCAAAACAACAATGAGCAGTATCTCACTTTTCAGGATGAATACATTCTAGAGTCCTGCTGCACAATATTGTGTTTATAGTTAGCTTTCCTATGAGTACACTTAAAATTCTGTGTAGATTTTCTGTATCCGTTCTCAGGCCAATCAAAACAAAACAACACAGTGACATTTCACTACACACTCACTAGCTGACCATTATCACAAAAAAAAAAAAAGAAAGAGAATAAACTGGAAAATAGATGTCAAGAGAGATGCGAAGAAATTGGACTCATCAACAAATATTGATGACAATGTCAAAGGGGAATCTTCCACAGAAAATCCTAGCACACTTTCCTAAACAACTATGCATAAGATACTTCAGAATCCAGTAATTCCACTTCTAGCATTTGCCAAAAGCAGGTGAGAAAATTCAAGAAAATGAGAGCTTCCAAACTTACTGTGTAGGGTCAATGTCCAGGACTGGCCTTACTGAAATTCCCTCCTGTGCCTTCAGGGCCCCAATGCACAACCTGTGGCAGGACTGGCTTGGTGGTCGGCGGGGGCGCGGGGACATGGTTCCATGGTCTTCTGCTGGGCTGGGACCCTGTTCCGCGTCGTCAGTGCTGGGGTGCCTGGCTCCGCAGTAAGCAGCAGCTCGGGGAGCCAAGCTCTGCGGTCGGCAGAGTTGCAGATACCCGGGGTTTGTGGTCAGTGTTAGCTTGGGAGGCCCCGGGTCTGCCGTGGTCAGCTACACAGGGACTCCGGTTCTGTGGTCCCAGCTCCGTGGTATGTGGCAGGGCAGAGGGTCCAGCTCAGCGGTGAACAAGGACACAGTGGGCTCTGCTTCAGGGTTGGCAGTGTTGTGGAAGATTCCCCTGCTGTCAGTGGCATGTGGGGCCGTGCATAACTCTAGCTTTTCTGGGCACTGCAGGGCCTGTGGCGCGAGGGGCCCCCGGGTCCCTGGTTATCCACAGCGCTGGAGCCCCGTTATGCCGTCGGCGGCACAGCAGTGGGCTGGCTAGTTGGTTGGCGATGCGCAGGGAGTCCGGCTCTGTGACCCATGGCAATGCCACGTACCAGGGTCGGCGGCCCGGGCCTGGGTTCATGTTGGTGCGGGGGGCCCAGCTAAGCTGTCGTCTACTACGCCTTGTCGACAGCGAGGAGCATTTGGCTCTGATGTCAGTGGCGCGCGTGACACACCTGACTAGCTTCTTGGTACACAGCACACCAGCGGAGAATTCACGCTAGTCTGAACGAAGTCCCCCTGACTGAAAGAAGGAGACCTAAGTAGAATATTTATAACCTCTGTAGTCAAATGCAGACTCCTGAAAGATTCCTTTTGACTGAATGAAGGAAGCACAGGGCCATCCTTATTAGGTAATAGCTAACCAATTAGAATTGTGCAATTGAGTGGCTGTCATCCAATCAATATGAGTGCTTGTCATCCTATCAAAATGAGGCATTCAGGAGTCCTCATTTAAATAGACTTGCTATAAATGCTCCACCTGCGTTGCACTCTCCCAGTGTGACTTCTTTCAGACCAGCCTGAGTTGTCTGCTGGTGTGCTGTGTCCAGAAAAGCTAGAGTTTTGAGAAACTCGCTCCACCGAGCCCACGGTGCCACTGCCACCACGGAGCTGGGTTCTCAGCTCCGCCACATACTGGGGATTCCAGCCCCACGCACCTCCAACAGTGGAACCGGCTTCGAGCTGCTGCTGACCTCCAACTGGGGGGGGGAGGGGTGGAGGGTGGGGGGGGATGGAAGGGGTGGGGGTAGCGTGGCCTACCAACCCACACCACCGAAGAAGCGGAGTCGGTCCCCGTACCACCTCCAGTCGATGAACCGGACCCCCAATGACGTGGCGGAGCTGAGCCCCATGCAGCCAAATGCAGATCCGGCCAAGTCACCACCCACCGTGGAGCAGGCCCCCCAATGCTGTGCTGGTGTACTGAGGGCACAGAGGAACTTCAGCTTTTTCTATTCTATACGCAGGCCTTCTATCAAGGGACAATAAATCTTTTCAAAGGGTAGAGGGCATTTCCAATTGACCTTTGTTGATCTCCAGGGCTGGTAGAACCAGGAAGCCCTGCCCTTGGCCCTAACTGTCCTACTGGTTGTGGGTGGAGGTCCACTCACCTTGTGGGCCATCAAGGCTTTTGTCCACGATGGTCAGGACTAGGTAGGTCTTTGGAGTGGGAATGGGGCAGTCACCCCAGAGCCAGATCGGTGTGGTTCCAGTGCCTGAAGAGGTGGTGGGGCTCATGTAGTCACCTGCTTTCTGGGACCCTTGAAACCCTAGGCCCTCCCAGTACTTAGTTCTTCCCACCCAGCCACACCCACCACCTCCCATAGGCGCTGCTTCCTGAAGGCTGGCGGGGGTCATCCAGGCCTTGCAGAGTTGGGCCACAAGACCCAGCGGCCAGGGGTTCCAGGCTGCAGGAGACCCAGGATGCCATCAGTTACCAGGGAGGGCTGAGGAGAGATGGTCGCCACTGCTGCAAGGCCCTGGCCTGGCGGGGCTC
The DNA here is from genome assembly GCA_027257055.1 of Cephalopachus bancanus. NCBI lineage: Eukaryota > Metazoa > Chordata > Mammalia > Primates > Tarsiidae > Cephalopachus > Cephalopachus bancanus. The sequence continues at coordinate 19,062 of JAPVLO010000689.1, forward strand.
AGTTTGCTGGAAGCCCAGGCGGGGAACCAGATACCCCGGGATCTGGGCCTCCTCTTCTCCCCACCTTCTCTGCAGGAGCTATGCCGTCTTTAATGTATTAAATGAGATAATATGTGTGACACTCATAGCAGCATCAGACACATTAAGTTCTCAACAAATGGTAGCTGTCATTCTCATGGTCACTTATTATGAATTGTGAAGTTATGCATTGTGCCAGCTCTTGCCGTATTGCTTCACAGTTCTAAATTCATTCTTCACTGTTTGCTCCTCCAGAAGAGAAAGGATGTTTGAATCACTTCTTGTTTACACTAAGTGTGATCTGAGCTTTCTCAGTATAGGGCACTGAAGGAACATGGCAAGAGGAAGAGGCAGTCATCCTGGTTCTAGCTGCTGCACCCTTGGTCAGTGGTGAGTGTATGCGGTGTCATAGTCAAGTGATGGGATTCCCAGACTCCGGGGAAGACTTTTCTTTTGGGTGCAGGTAAGTTTTCCTGTTCTGGCCCTAGAGACTGTTCAATTCTTCCCAACCTGACCTTAGGTGATGGTTCTCCCAGTGGTGAGTGATCTAAACGCAGCGGAGAGCTCTGGTGGGATTCGGAACCCAGGCAATGTCTATTGAGCTTGTGGCTCAAATGTCACCTGCTCACTGGAGCCTCTGGCAACTATCCTATTTTAAAATGCAATCCCCACTTGTCTGGGCTCTCCCCATCTCCCTCTTCTACTAATTCTCAGGAATTTTCCAACATACTGTGTCATTTGCTTATTTTGTCTGCTTCCTACGCTCCAAGAGGGCAGGGTTTTTAGTGTCTTGCTCATTTAGAAATCTCTAGTACAAAGGGTCTTCAAAGGCATATAGAATGGCGTAAAGGATGTTGGAGCCTCAAAACAGGGAGGTCAGAATTCTGGCTGCCCCTCAATTGCTGTGTGAACTTGGATAGAACCCTTTGTGTTTGGCTTTCCTCATCTATGATACAATGATCATAGGGTTTGGGGCGGGGCTCAGGGATCAATAAGGTCATCGAAGCAAAGCCCAAGGTCCTTAGTGCCGCATCTGGCGCATGGTAGACTCTCAATATATGTTTTTGGGTTTTTTTGGGGGGGGGGGTGCTGCCAAGCAACCATTTCCCATTCTTCAGTCTCCTGGGGGACTTACTAGAGATTAGAGGGGAGGGAGTGGGCAGAATTTTGATTGAGTCGCCCCACCCCTAGCCAAGTGTCAGGCTTGTGTCACAGGCCAGGACAATTGGACACTCCCTCCCTGAAATGGAAACCTTAAACAGATGGCATACCTTTCACGTGAGTGGAACTCCCTGACCACACTGTCTCTGCCGGGCGATTATTCACACAGATCCTCCTTTCTGGCCTTCTGGAGGGGCCTTAGTTTCATCCCATTTCCTGTTCCTTCTCCAGGTTCCCAGTGGTTCTGAAAACACACATTATCTTTCCAGTTTATTCCCACTTAAGTTAGTCAAAGTCGGCATCTGTGGCTTATGGATTCATGGAAAAGGGACCCTGGATCCACCACTGCAGGGAGAGGTCACATTCATAAGGGAGGACTGAATACTGGGGACCCTGAGAGGAATTGTAGATCCTTAGAGTGACCTTCAAGGCCCTGCAGGATCTCCAACCACCACTTCTTTGACACACATCCCACTACTGTCCCCTTTGGGCCACTCTAGCCCCAGTAGCCTCCTTGCTATCTGTCACCCTCAGTGAGTGTTCCCACCTCAGGACCTTTGCACTTGCTGTTCCCCTTGCCTGAACTGCTCTTCTTCCAAAAATCCCCATGGCCAACTCCTTTTCCTCTTTGCTCAAATGTCACCTATTCATTGGGGCCTCCTTCAACTACCCTATTTCAGAATACAAAACCCACTTGTCTGGGCCCTCTCTGACTCCTTTGCCCACTTTATATTTTCTTCAGAACCTTCCAACATACTATGTCATTCACTTATTTATTTTTGTCTGCCTCCCAAACACCATCAGGACAGGGCTTTTGTCTTGCTCATTAAGGAATTTCTAGCACAGTCACCTGGCATGTGGTGGGCGCTCAATAAATGTTGACTTGAATTGCATTCTGGGTAGACACAAAGACTCAGGTTAGGGGGTGGGCTGTTCTTGGTGGAATAAGCCTTTGTCCCTCAGAGTCTGTCCAACCCTGGAGATCCTGGCTGACAGGTGCCTCTTGCTGGGGGCAGACTCCCGGACGGATTCCACTCCCCTACTGACCTGCACGTGGGGCAGAGAGCCACTTAAGTCCTGGCCTCTCCATGGAGAAACAGTGTATCTTGCAAGATTCTCAAATAACAATAATAATAATAGCAGTAGCAGCTACCACTTCTGGTTGCTGGCCTTCTACGCCCTAGGCCTGTGTTAAGCACTTCACGTCCAATATTTCCCTTCAGTCTCAGCTCATTCTGAGAACTATCATGCCCGTTTTGTACGCGATTACGCCCGTATGAAAGCCGCGAAAGAGAAGGCCACCGTCTCTGGTCACTCCTGGATCCTGGCACACAGCCGACGCTCAACAGCCGCTGCTTTCCATCCCTGCCCCGTCAATGGGGAGGGACGGGGACCTCGGGCGCGGAGGCACGGGTGCTTTGGGAGGCCCGGGCGCCGCGGGTGCGAGATCCCCGCCTCCAGCCCCCATCACTGCCCTCCCCCTCCAGCCGCCCGCCACCACCTTCCTACTCCCTTCGCGGGCGACCCGGGCTGCCCGCCGCAGCGGCTTTCCGGGGGGCGGGGCGGCGGCGCGCGGCCCTGACGTCGGCCCCCTTGGCCGTCCCTCGCCCCGCCCCTCCGCGGCTGCAGCGGCGGCGCCGAGGCCCGCCTAGCCTCCGCTGCCGCCGCTGCCCGGGACTCGGAAGGTAGTGGGCCCCGCCATGGCTGCGGCCCCCGCGGGTAAGGCGGAGCGGGACGCGTGGGCGGCGGGTCACCCAGGCCCCGCTCGCAACCCTCGCCTGACCCGCGGTGTCCGTCTTCCCCACAGAGGCGGAGACCCGGCAAAGGCTGCTGCGCACGGTCAAGAAGGAGGTGGGTGCCGGAGGGGAGGGGGCGCCGGAGCGACCCCCGGGGAAGGGGGCAGCTGCAGGCACCGGCAGAGCACTCTCCGTGAGGGCTGGCCCGGGCATGGGGGATGCCTGCCGAGGGCTCTCCTGGCTGGACGTTTGCCTCCCGCGGGGCTAGAGGCCGGCGAGGGAGCGTGGGGGTGGGGTAGAGCCCGGGCTTGGAGGACTCTGGCTGTTGTTAAGCCGTGGGCGGGAGTGAAGGCAGCGTGAGGGCCCCCAGGTGTGGGGCGTCCCGCTGGTGTTTTGATGGGACCCCCGCTTGTGGAGGAGCATATGGGTCTCGGTGAGAGGACCTTGGAAGTGAGACAAGCTCCTGGGGGCTGGCGGATCGTATGGGGGAGGGGCGCTGAATAGGGCTGCGCGAAGGGGATCAAAAGGGAGAGGTCCCGTTTGGGAAAATAAAGCCTCGCTCCTCTGCCCCCTGATTCCCAGTGCTTGGCGCCGCCTCCAGGAGCTGGGGGACGCCCTCCCTGAGAGTCCGGGGCCAGGGGTCAGTGAGCTGCTCCCCTGGCATGCAGCGTCCCCTCACCCATCACTCCACAACCGAGGGAGGGTGAGAATCAGACAGGCTTCTGCTGCCGCTCTGCCCCTGTGCTCTCTCTGGGATCAGACTGAGGACCCCAGTCCAGTCTTTAGGGTCTGAACCCCCTAGAGGGGGAGAGTTTATAGTGGTGGGAGCCCAGGACAGTATTTGGATGCCTGGACCATGTGCGTGCCTGTGTGTACGCCTGTGTGGGTAAGGACTTTAGGCTGTGGGTATGTGTATGTGACATCATCTGTGTCTCGGTCTGGAGATAGCTAAATGTATTTCTTTGCACTGAGTGTACGTGCATCTCTGTGTGTGTACCTGCTTTTGTAAATACTGTATGGGTCTCTGTGTACGTGAGTCTGTGTGAATGAGTGAGGCTGTGGCCATGTATGTGTGTTAAGTGGGTGTATAACATGTGATGCATGAGTCTATGTGAATAAGTAAGGCTGTGACTCTGTATGTCTGTGTGTTGTCCCCCCCCATCCTTCAGCCTGGGGTCCACTGCTGCTGTTTCTGCATCACCTCTGAACCCTGTGAGTCCTCAGCCCAAGACCCAGCATGACTGCAGACCCCGTGGGCTGTCCTTATCCTGTGCCTGGGTGTGTGCGTGTGTGTGTATGCGTGCATATGTGTGTTGAGGATGTCGGCTGTGGTGGCAGCACGGAGTCCCCTAGGAGTCCCTCTTTGCACAGTGGCAGGTGGCCTCCAAGGGCAGCCTCAAGGCCTGGACCTGCTGTTGCCCTGCCTCCCCCGGAGAAGGGGCCTGTATCTATGTGTATGTGTCACTGTGTGTGGCAAGTTCTATTTTGTTTAAAAAATCAGCCCCAGGGCTGGTTGTACACTATAGCATTTTTGAAAAAGGAGACATGCAAGATATATTGAATCCCTCAGAAAGGCCCACAAGTGTTCAGCTCAGCCCTTGCAAAGACCCTTGTGGGGACCGAAAGGGAATTCTGTCTAGATCCTGTTTCCAGCAAAGCCTACAGACCCACAACGTTCTCATGACTATTTCAGCGGAGGTTGTGTCAAAAACACTTAGGTTAAAAACGCTGTCTTTTTGTTTGTGGATGAGCCAGCCCTAGATGTCATATGTACTTACCAGATGTGTGTGCCTGGGCAACTTTGTTTGATGGAAATGTTTGGTTGGTTCAACTGGGGCGGGAACAGTGGGTAGAAGAGAGTGTCAGCAAGGTATCTGGGGAGGGCTCTGGCTGAGGTCCTGGCCCCAGTTTTTCTGTCAGCTCCCTTGGTGGCTTTTCCCTTCCAGGACTTAGTTTCCCCATCTGCAGAAGGTTGCATTGGTTCTGATGGCCTCTGAGGTCTGATCCATGTCAGTCTAGTTTGGGTTCTGGGTAGGCTCAGAGAGGGGAAGTGACTTGTCCAAAATCACCAAGCCAAGAAGGAACAGGGTCTGGACTTACCCCCAGATCTGTCTGGCATCAGAGCCAATCTCTTACCCTTCCTTCTCACAAACAGGCTCACCCGTGTCTACACAGTGCCACACCTCGAAGAATGTGTGGGTGCTATGATTTCCATTGTACGGATAAGAACACTGGCCCAGAGAGAGTAACTGATGTGTCAGGAGCACAGGATCAGTGAGGGGGAGCAGGTTCCAGTCTTCTTTCTTTGAGCCCCCTGTTCAGTATGGGTACCCCTAAGGGCATGGCAATAACTGTATGCCCCCAAAGCAGATCTCACCATTCTTTCCTTCCTTTGCTTACCTCTTTGGGGGGCAACTCCCTCTATGTCAGAGAGCCAGCGTCCACTGGGATGGAAGGAAAAGCTCTTTGCCTGGAAATCTGAGAGTCATGTGGGCATTTCATCCCCCTGCCCTCTGGGTTCAGAGGAGCCACATCCCTGCCTGTCACAGCCTTGTCCAGAGGTACCTTACGCCCTTCTTCCAGAAAGGATGCCTTAACAATCGACTTCTCTAGATAAGCCGGATAGCTCTGCAGGCTTTGCTTGAACCACTGCAGCCACCAAGGGGCCAGCAGAGGCTGTGGGGCTGGAAACTCTGTCCAGCGCTGACCTGGAGAGCCAGTAGAACCCGGCGCCCGTGAGGTAGGGCTCAGCCAGAGCTGGGTTCAAGTCCCAGATGCATTTATTTACTGAGGTTTGTGGGTCACTGGCTAGGTTCTGTGGACACAGCAGTGAACGAGACAGGCCCCGTTGTCTTTGCCCTGCTGGGGCTGACATTTTAGTGGGAGAGACAGATACCAACAATCTTAATTACAAGGATAATTACAGGCTAGACACAGAGATGTGCAGGAGAGGTGCTTGGTGCCACAGGAACACAAAACAAGGAGAACTGACCATGCGCAGGAGCCCAGGACATGACATTTAAGAAGACATGTAAAAAAACAAGTGGGCCTTTTAGGTGTGGGGTGGGGAAGACAAGGGAACACATTTCCTGGCAGGGGGATCTGCATATGCAAGGGCCTTGTGGTTGCAGGGAGCACTGTGAAGATGAAGGAATGAAGTGGCTAGAGCAGGTGAAAGGCACGAATGTACAGGGGGCAGAGCATGTGGTCTTTTCCCAAAAGCAAGGGGAAAGGAACTGGGAGGACATGGGTAACAGGGAAAGAAGGAAATGGAGCTGAGATTGATGGCTTGCACATTGCACGATCCTGGACACGGTCTGTCTTTATCTTCACAAGTGTCTGGGTTTCGGTTTATCCATAATGGGGATGAAAATGATTCAACTGACAGGATAAACCATGTGAAAACGCCCACCCTGTTCACCTGCACTTCTCCAGGGCAGGAATCTTGTATTTTTCTCTGTCCCTAGTGCCACCAAGAGAAGGCTGGAGACAGGGAGGCCTCAGCATGATTTCCTCCGGTTAAATTCAACCAGCTCCATCCTGGCTCCCTCCCAGCTTGCTTCACCCTCCCTGCCACCCCTTAATTTTGTTTTGGTTCCTGGAGCAGCCAGCAGAGACTGGCTTCCCATTGCCATGACAACTGCCATTAAAGGAGCCAGACACGTGATGCCAGTTGATAATGGAAGCAAAGTGACTAACTGCCTTGTTTTCCTGTCTCCAGGCTAGACCTTGGAGTCCTCTTCATTGGAAGGGAGAAGACAGGGGCTTGTGGGCGGTAGATGAGACCCAGAAAGGAGGCAGAGACATGAGGCCAGTCCTGGAGGAGAAGCTGCTTGGACCTCTGTGAACCAGAGCTGGCATGAAGGCTGTGATTGTAAAGCTGTCATCACAGCCTCTGAGCAGAGCGTGCTTGGGGCATGGGGCACTGAGACTTCTAGCCTCTGGGCTGGGGGCCATGGGGTGAAAGGGGAAGGCAGGATGTGCTAAGAAGGTCAGAGGAAAATGAAAGCAATGGATGTGACCACGGGGGCCCCATGGTTTTACTTTAACACAGTGGATCTTCATGGTGGGATGCAGTATTGTCTTCCACCCCTAGAATGGGTTGCCAGATAGAATACATGTCACCCAGTTAAACTGACTCTCAGATTGACAATGAGTAATTTTTAGATAAGCATATATTGCCGAATCTGGCAATCCTACTTCAGGAACATTTGGCAATGTCGGGAAACATTTTGGGTTGTCACAGCAGGGGGTGCTACTGGCATCTGGAGGGAAGAGGCCAAGGACGCTACTCAATCCTATAATGCCCAGGACAGCCCCACCCCCACCATCAGCACAGAGAAGTAGCCAGCCCAGATTGGTAATAGCCTTAAGGCTGAAAAACCTGCACTGACCTGGCCCTGCACCCGCCACGCCCTTCACCTCTCTAGACTGGTCTGTTAACATCCTACTCTTGATCAGCTCATCCTCGCTGCTTTTAAATCATTTGGGATGCATATCTGGGGACCAGAGGGAGAGCGGGGGGCTGTGTAATGAGGTCTCGGCCATGCCATCTGGGGCAGACTTCCCTAGAACATTTCAGTTTCTCACCTATAAGGTAGGTGTGGCCACAAGAGAGAGACTGGACCTCGTGATCACATCCACAGCCCCTCATGCCAACCTGTTTGTGGAGGGCTTACTCTGCTGGGCACTGTACCCAGCTCTTTCCTAGCACCGTCTCCTTCACTGCCCACATTCACCCTGCAAGGGAGAGTCATCATCTCCTTTCCATGACAGATGAGGGCTGGAGTCACAGAGCTGTCATGAAGCTCGCTTTAAGGTCACACGGGGGGCCCGTGGAGAAGTCACAACTCCAGGCTCTCCTTGCCAGGACCTGAAGCGTGGGTGGCCTTCTGACCCTGGCTAACAGGAGAGCTGAAAGAAGCTGTGAGAGTTAGACGAAGCCCTGGAAACATGGCATGGGGTTGGGTATGTGTACGGGAAAGAAATGAGACAGGCAAGGCCCATTCATCTCAGCTCATATAGGGCTGTGAATGCCAGGCTGCAGAATTTGGACTTGCCACACAGATTACAGGGAGCTATACCAGGTTTATGAGCAAGGGAGGACTTTGCATAGAGCTGTACTTCCAGAAGGTTCACTGATAGCAGGGACCAGGATGGACATCTTCTGCCGGCTCTTAGGAAAAAACTTCCTCCCTCCCTCCCTTTTTTCTCCCTCTCTCCTTTTTTTCTCCTCCCTCCCTTTCTCCCTCCCTCCCTTTTCTCTCCCTTCCTCCCTTTTTTCTCCTCCCTCCCTCCCTCCCTTTCTCTCTCTCCCTTCCTTCCTCTTTTCTCCCTTCCCCCTCTTCCTTTTCTCTCCCTCCCTCCTTTTTATCTATCTGCCTTCCTTCTGCAAATATTTATTGGGCATCTCCTATGTCCCAGGCCCTGTTATAGAAGCTGCAGATTGAGATATAAGTAAAGCAAAATCTTTACTCAAATGCTCTCATTGAGTATACAGCCTAGTGGGGTGACATATAGCTAAAACAATAAGTATGTGTCAAAGGTGACAAGTGCTCTGAGGAAGATAAAGGCTGGAGAAGGGTGGGAAAAGTTTGCCAGAGGATGGCCTCTCTGATGGACTAACATTAGAGCAGAGGCATAAAGGAAGGGAGGAGGGAGCTGTGTAGACTTCTGCAGGAAGCATGTGCCTGGCAGAGGGAATAGCATATGCAAAGGCTTTGAGTTGGGAATGGAGAATAGCTAGCCTGGAGCTGAGTGAATGAGAGTAGAGATGAGGTCCTGGAAGGAACAGGAAACCTGCAGGACCCTGTGGCCATCAAAGGCTTTGGCTTTTACTCTGGGTGAGATGGGAGCCATGGGGGGATTTTGAGCACTGGAAGAACATGCAAGCCTCAGGGGGCATATGGGGGAGAAAGCAAAGACACCAGGTCTTCAGGCAAAACAGGAAACTCTGTCCCGTTCTTTGCTGAGCTTTTGCTTCTTGCAGTGGAAACCACAGCCCTGCTCTCCCTCATATCCCTGTGGTGCCAAGTCACACCTCCAGAGATTGAATGAATGCAGGAATGGTCCATTTGGGGACTTTCTGATGCTTGCAGGATTGACTCCAGCAGCTTGCATGTGTTGTGTCTGTGGGCTTAAGAAGGCAGAAATTCTCTTTCTGAATAATGCAGCCATATCCGCTGGATGTGCCTTGGTCCTTTCCCAGGTCTCTGGCAACCTGACTTCTGGGAGCTTTAGATAGCGGTGGACATCTGTAGTGGGCTTGGGTGCCCAGGCTCAGTGCAGCAAGGGTGGTAGGAGGGACCTAGCCCTCTTGCTTGGTTGTGTTTCTGTACCTTCTGGCCAGGTCTCCCCTGCAGCAACCTCATGCCCTCATGATGGCTGAGAGCTGGTGGTGGCATTTGTTGCTGATGGACAGGTGGTAAGGGGCATTTTTGTCACGCTGTGGGCCCGCAGTTGCTGGCTGCTGAGTCCAGGATGGCACATGGGGAGACTTGAGTCCTCATTCCAATTCTGCCTCTTAGTAATCTGGGTGGCTCTGATAGGTCTCTCTCATAGTCTCATTTTCCTGCTTTCTAAGTGGATCAGCAGACTGGGCAGCCCCAGGATCCTAAGAACCTCACCTCATCTCATTTGGCCAACATCCCTCTCGGAGAGCCAAGTCTTCTGTGTTTTCTTAACTCTGAGTTTGCCAAGTCTGGGTTTAACACTTAGGAAAACTCAGTAGCTGATGAGACTTTATGGGAGCCTACAGTCCACTCAAGGAAAACCAGGACTCCGCTAAAGCCATGCTAATAAGGATTTTTAAAAACAGTCTATGAGAAGCCGGGCTCGGTGGCTCAGCCTGTAATCCCGCGCCTTTGGGAGGCTGAGGTGAATGGATTGCCTGAGCCCGCGGGTTCGAGACCCGCCTGGGCAGTGAGACCTCATCTCTACAATAAAGCAAAAAATCAGCCAGGCGTGGTAGCACATGCCTGTAATTCCGGCTACTTGGAAGGCTGAGGCGGAAGGATCACTGGAGCCCAGCAGGTCAAGGATGCGGTGGTCGGAAGCGGCCACTGCACTCTAGTCTGGGCAACAGAGTGAGACTCCAACTCAAAAAAAAAAAAAAAAAACCAGTCTGTGAGGAGGGACCAAAACACCCAGGAATTTATTTATGAAAAAACTGTGTATTTATTCTTACATGTTTAAACATGTCACCTTCAAAGTATCCTCTGTCTGATGCAATATACCTATCAAGATGCTTTTTCCACTACTCAAAACAGTTTTTGAACTTGTCCATTTTGATGCCTTTTAGTACTTCTGCCGTTTTTTGTTTCACCTCTTCAAGGTCGGCAAAACATTTCCCTTTGAGGACTTTTTTCATCCAGGGAAACCAAACCAAACCAAAAAAAAAAGCCATTCAGGGCAAGATTGGGTAAATACAGAGGGTGGGTCATGGAGGCCATGCCATTTTTGGTCAAAAACTGCTGAACACTCAGTGTAGGCAGGTGCGCTCGTAAATCACCCATCATGAAATGGGCAAATGGTTAAAAGCATTACCAAAAAAATTCACTAAAGCTGAACACAACCTCTTACAACAACGCTAGCTGGTACACTGATGCTGATGGGTTCCCAGAACTCTTACCTAGCGGGGAAGCCTATACTACAAAGGGCCCAACCTCCAAAAGATAATTCCTTTTGGGGGGGTCCCCCCTCATGTACATTTTATATGGACAAATTGTATTATCTTAGAGCCTCCAGAGGGTCAAGACACTCTCTCTTGTGGATATAGACATCGATGTGCAGAGATGGCAAGTAACTTTCCCAAGGTCAGGGAGATTGTCAGTGGTACAACCTGAGGGTCTGGCTCCAAAACCCCACTGCTCTGGAGGTTAATCCAACAACCCACACGTGTTTCCAAGCTATGCTGAGAGCCTGGAGTTGGGGAGAAGGCCAGCATTGGAACCAGACAGCCCCGTGTTCGAATCGTGGCCCTACCATTTAGTAGCTGCAGGAAACTCTCTGACACTGGTTTCCTGGCGTGCCCAGCAGCCAGGGCATCCCCTACCATACAGCAGGGCTGCTATGCAGTCACAGTCAGGTAGGCACAGTGCTGGCCTGTTGGGAGCAAAATGGACTGGGTCCCAGAAGGACACTCTGCTGCCCCCTCTGGTCACATCTGCACTTACAGATGCTCTCAGCACAGAATATTGCTCCCTCTGGGTGAATCCCAGCCTGGGGGTGCTGTAGCCCCTGGAGGAGTGCTGTAGAATGAATGAAAAGGGATTTTCCTTGAGGTCCAAAGGGGCAAGCCCTGGAGTGTGAGTTGGAGGGCTGGAGTCAGGAGAGCCAAGTCTTGGCTGGCCACTTCGCCATTCTAGGAGGGCAACTGGCTTCTGCCATCCTAGGAGGGCAACTGGCTTCTTCCTCTGGGTCCATTGCTACCAGCTTCAGAGACCATCCTTCAGTCCAGGGAGGCCTGGCGCATCTCCTGGTCTGCCGCTTAGTGGCTGTGCGCGCCTGGGTGAAGGGCCTGAGAGTGCTGAACTCAGGTGGTTGGGGAGAGCGCTGCCTTTTTCCTTCTTTTAGTGATATGAGAAGATGGGAGCTGAATAGTTTTCTGTGCTTTTTTTCCTTTGCAAGATTTTGCAGAAACTTAGATTGTGGTTGTTTATAAAAGATGACAATACTTTCTTTTTTTCCTTTTAAAAATCAGATGGCTGAGACCCCAAGAGTTCAAGAGACTGGTGATACCCGGGGCATTGAGTGTATTCCTTTTTAAATATTATTTGGTAAATAATGCTTAATTAGTAAATGGGAATTATAACAACAACAACTTAGCAGACATTGTTCTAAGTGCTTTGCTTTGTCTCATTTAATCCACAAAACAATCTTTCTGTAGAGTAGGCACAAGTAGCAACTCCTCTTTACTGACAAAGAAGTTGAAACTAAGGGAGGTTAAGCAACTGAACCAAGGTCACACAGCTGAGAAGCAGCTGAGCAGGGTATTTTAGCCAACTTCATCCTAATAAACTAGTTGGAAAACCCCTAATAAAACTAGTTAGAATGATAAATATATAAGCATAAAGTAACAATGGAAAGAGAGGCTAAAATAATGGATATCTTTGTTCAAGTGTTTGGGGAGTTCGAGGTGATTCCAACTTCAGGTATAGCTAATTACAGGAGTTCCAATGATGTCATCAGGACACTGTTTGTCTCCACCTCTCTGCATTTCCCTCCTATGTGTTATTGTTATGCTCAACCTCTCTCTGTGGGGAGGCAGAGTGTTGCTCAGCTGCTCTAGGGGCATAGTCTGCCATCTTGGCATCACAGCACAAAGGAGAGCTTCCCTTCCCTTCCTGACGGTTCCAGCAAAAGTCTTAGGGTTAGGGCTCATTGGACCATCCTGAGTCACATGCTTCTGACTGGTCAAGCTTGGAGGGGGCAAAAGGTGGAGTCAGCCCTGGGAGAGTCAGGGAGGGGTCCCAGAGGAGAGTCAAGGTAAAACGACCAGACAGGGAGATGGAAGCCAGTCAGACAAACCAGATGCCCACATCAGAGGGTGAGGATGCCCGCATTTAGAGCTCAGCCACTAAAGGTGGAGGTGTTCTCTCCTGCGCTGTGCCCCTGCTCTGGGTCCCTCATGTTGCCTGGGGACTTCTGTGTGCCAGGTGTCTGCTGGATCAAGAGTTTCTATTCTAGGGAGGTGCAGACCCCTGAAATTATATCAGCACTTTGTACATGGTGTATGGAGAGAATGTCCTCAGCTTTCATCAGTACCTCTAAGGAGTCCACAACGCCAAACAGAATCACCCTGTATCTTAGCGTGCTGGGGCTGCTGTAAAAAAAGACTGTGACTGGGTGACTTTGAAACAACAGAAATTTATTTCTCATCATTCTAGTGGCTGGAAATCCAGGATCAGGGTGCCAACAAGGCTGAGTTCTGGTGAGGGCCGAATTCCAGGCTGCAGACTGATGACTTCTCATTGTGTCTTCACATGGTGGGAAGGGGGTGAGAGAGCTGTTTTGGGTCCCTTTTATAAGGGCACTAATCCCATTCAAGAGTCATTCTCATGACGTAATTACCTCCCAGAGGCCCCACCTCCTAATGCCATCAGTTTGGAGGGTAAAATTTTGAAATTATCAATTTGGGGTGAGATACAAACATTCAGTCTATAACACCTTGCAAGTTGGCCCTCAGTGTACCCACAAATGAACTGGTGCCTTCTAGCTTCTAAGCCAGTGAACTTTCTAATACAAATAATGCTAATAACAACCCATAATTATAATCACAAACAGCATTTCCTGGGCACCTACTATATTCCAAACCTGTCCTGTCCAGTATGATAGCCACTAGTCACAAGTGCTTGCTTACATTTCAAAAATTAAGTTAGGTTTAAATTAAATTTAAAATGCAGTTTCTCAAACACACTAGCCACACTTCCAGGGCTCAGTAGCCACATGTGGCTGATGATACCATGTGAGACAGCACAGGTAAAGCATTTGCAAAAAGTTCTGCTATGTTCTAGTCATTATGCTATGTGCTTTGTATGCATGAATGTATTCGGTGTCAAAAAAAAGTCAAGGGTGTAAGTTCTATTTAGTATCCCATTTTACAGATAAGTACTGTAAATTGAGGCCCAGGGAGGTAGACTGACTTGCACATGCTCACACAGTTGGTAGGAGGTAGAGACAATATTGGAACCCAGATCTTAGACACAGTATTGGACTGCTTTTCTTTCTAAGGCCAAGAAGAGATGGTTAGTCCATTACTAGTTTACCTATGTGGGAGTTTTTAGCACTCATTAGGAGTTTCTTACTTTTCCATAGCTGCCCAGACCTCCCCCCACCCCCACCAAAGTTTGGGCAGGCTTCCAGAGAAGCTAGGTGTGCTCTCGAGTGTGTGTGCCTCTTCCCCACCCATGAGGCCCTCGTGGCTGTGGGGATGGGGCGTGTTGCCAGGGGAGCCCAGACACAGCAGTGGGCAGAGCACCCAGGAGAAAGCTGGCTGGTGTCCAGGGTGTAGGCCGGGAATGTTGAACATGGTGCTGGTTTCTCTGGGAATGGCAGGAGGCCAGGGATTGTGTTTGCAGCCCTGTCCTCGGCCTGTGTGTGGGGCCTGAGGACCTTTATGCTAAGACACCCCCAGGTGAATGCTCAGGAATCAGGCCCCGGGGGTGCCTTCTTGTCAAGGGGTGTCTGTGTCTCCTGGGCAGGGCAGTAAGGAGGGGTCATTTGTAGGAAGCGTATTCCCAACCCCAGAACCCTGTCCTTCCAGGTCATGGCAGTCTGGCCAGGCTCAGGCTGTCAGAGAACAATGCTGGTGCCTATTTATAGCAAGCCAGTCAACCATTAACAGGAGCCAGGCTGGCAGCCGCAGTGGCTGCATCATAGGCATTCACTTCTCCTGGAAGCCCTGGCAACCACATTTAGGGCTGGGAGGGGGTTTGGGGACTGGGGGACAGACTTTTCTAGCATTCCGAAGGTCCATAGGCCACCACTTTGTGATTTTCCATCCCCTTCTCCCCACTCACTGGCTATAGGACACCTTCCTGTGGTTTTGCTGTTATCTGTGTGGAAGTGGCAGGAAGGTTGGAAGGGTGTGAACAGGAGGGTGGAAGAAGTCTGTCCTGAAGCTGCATGTGAGAGGGAGTCCAGTAAAGAAGCTTTGATCCATTCACCAGCACTTGCTGAGTGCCTACTGTATACCAGGCTCTGTGCTGGGTACAGGGGAGACAACAGTAAGCACACCATGTGAGGTCCTTGCCCTCCTGGGGTTAACAGCACAGAGGGGAGAGGCAGATGGGGAACAAGCAAACAGATGAGGATTGTAATAAATTTAGAAATTGAAAGAAAACAGCCATGGGAGGGTGAGAGAGAGAGAGGATGAGGTGGAGGGCAGGTCCCCAGGCAGTCAGGGTGGGCTTCTTTGAGGAGGTGGCATTTGAGCTGATACTTTAATGTTGCAAAGGAGCAACTGTGCAGAGAACTGACCATGGTGGAGGGCATAGCAAGATCAAAAGCACTGAGGCAGAGAGGCACTCACAGCATTGGAGAAAACAAGGGAGCAGGGAGTTAGGAGGAAAGAGATGGGAGACAAGTCAGGAGCAGACAGGGCCGCTGTGCCCTCAAGTATTGCCTGGGATGTCCCCTGGGGAGATAACATGAAAGGCTTCTGAGCTCACACCACCAGATACCTTCTCTGCAAGGCCCCAGAGCCCACTGCAGTCATGGTAGGCTGAGGGCATGGAGAAGCCCTGTGAAAGGAGGTCACGTGCTGAGAGGTCAGGATCCTGCCAGTGTCCTATATTAGTGGCAGAGTGAGGAAAGACTCTTTAAACAGACTTTGCAGGCCAGGCATGGTGGCTCACACCTGTAATACCAGCACTTTGGTAAGCCAAGGTGCGAGCCCAGGAATTCAAGAACAGCCTGGGCAACATAGCAAGACCTAGTCTTTATTAAAAAAAACAAAAAATTAGCCGGGCATTGTAATGTGCACCCGCAGTCCCAGCTACTCGGGAGGCGGAGTCTGAAAGATCATCTGAGCCCAGGAGCTAGAGGCTACAGTGGGCCGTGATTGTGCCATTGTGCTCCAGCCTGGGTGACAGAGTGAGACCCCCAACTCTAAATAAATAAATACCAACAGACTTTACTTTTTAGAGCACTTGTAAGTTCACAGCACAACTGAGTGAAAGGTGCAGAGATTTCCTAGATACCCCCAAGTCCTACACACAGCCTCTCCCACTGCCAACCTCCCCCACTAGAGTGGCACCTTTGTTACAGTTAACAGACCTGCGATGACACATCCTTATCCCCCAGAGACTACAGTATACATGAGGGTTCGCTCTTGGTACCGTACATTCTCTGGGCACAGACACATGTATAATGACAGGTATCCACCATTGTGGCGTCACACAGAGTAGTTTCACGGCCCTTAAAATCCCCCATGCTTCACCAGTTCATCTTTCCCTCCTGCCAACACCTGGCAACTTCTGACTCTTTTTACCATCTCCCTAGCCTTGCCTTTTAAAGAATGTCTATAGTTGGAATCTTACAGTAGCCTTTTCAGATTGGCTTCTTTTACTTAGCAATAGGCTTTTAAGGTTGGGCATTTTTTTGTTGTTGTTAGCATGATTTGTCTTCGGAGACAGGTGTGTGGTAGACAGAGGGAGCCAGGAGGTGCCAGCTGTGCTGGGAAGGGTGGCCTGTGAAAAATGGCCACCAAGAATCGAGGCAGAGCTGGCAGGGGCCACTGGACCCTGGCTTGGGGGGCAGGGAGTTGCCTGCCACTGTGATGTTCAACTGCAGTGGGCTGAGGGACCAGGTGCATTGGCTGTCCCACTGCTGAGATCCCCATGGCTACCTGGAGTCCTGGAGCAGGAGACCTGGATTCAGTTCTCAGCCTCCTCACAGGTCTCTGGGTCTCTGCCTCTTCTCAGTCAGAGGCCTCACTGGAAAAATGAAAATAGCAACTGTGACCTCTCTATCACATGGTTGTTGGGGATCTTTGAGTGCAAGTGTGTAAAGTGTCCACTTGTGTGAAGTACCCATAGATGGCTGTTGAATGAATAAACAAATGAACCTACTATGTCCCAGACTCAGGGCAGGACAGATAGTTCTGGGTTTGAATCCCACCCTGCTGTTCCCAAGCCATGTGCTCTTGGGCAAGTTATTTCACCTGGCCAGGACTCAGTTTCATCTGTAAAAAGAGAGGCTATTTATCCCCATCTCACTAAATGACTATGAGGATTAGGTGGGATCACATCCCTAAGCACAGTGACAGGCACATAGGGAGCACTTTATAAGTAAATACTGGTTGTTATTACTTAAAGTAAACATACACACTTACTATGCTGTAGCTATTTTGTTAAGTGCTATAAATGTATTACCTTACACCTGTGAGGCAGACACTGATATCACCCATTTTACTGATGGGAAAACTGATGCACAAGAAGGTTCATGATTTGCCCAAGATCATGCAAGCAGGAGCTGAGATTAGGATTCTGGAAGATTACAGAGCCCAAGGTGCATAACCAGGCAACGGGCATCACTCTAGGAGCTCAGAAGATGGGGGAGGAGCACAGGGGGACAGAGGAATAAGGAGAGAGGCACGTGACTAGGCCCTTGCTAACTGGGGGATTTCTCCAGAGCTAGAGACAGATAGGAATGTGGGAGGGTATCAAGTGGAGAGGACTGGCACCAGCAAAGGCCTGGAGGTGGGGACCACATGGGTTACAGAGGCATGGCACATGTGACCGGAGCTTGAGACATGAGGCATGGGAAGGGAAAGGGACACAATGCAGCAGGAAAAGAAGGTTGGGCCACATCATGGAAACAGTCACAGCTTGTGGGGTGGCGCCAGGCCCCTCCCCCCCAAGTCCCTGTGTGCTTTGGTACTTCCCAAAATACTCCTACTCCCCCCACCAGCCCTATTGCAGCTCTCCCCAACTCGAGCCTTCTGTGTGCCTTGCCCATGATACTTTTAAGAATTAAAAGCTGCCAACTCTTTCCACAGAGTGCTTTCCCCTGACACATTGTCCTTCCATCTGTTCCTTGCTGTGAGCTCCAAGGCAGCTCTGTGGGTGCAGTTGCATGGCTGAGTGGGTGGTGGGGGAGGATTTTCTTCTCTGCTTCAGGGAGCAGCTAAACTAAGGCCCAGAGAGTACATTTAGACTTGCTCTTCAGATCTTCAGTCATCACCACCTCCAGGAAGCCCTCCCTGACCTTCCCCCACTACTCTGTCAGGTCTAGTTTCTTTGGTGTTCTCATAGAACCAAATTCTTTTGCTGCAGAGAACTGATCTCACTTTGTATTATTTACCCACAGGTGTGAGTCAGTTTATATCTTTTTATCCCTGGACTGTAACCTCTACGAGAATAGGTCTGTGTTGGTTTGCTCCCAGCACAAAGGAGACACTCAAAAAATATTGAGTTTCAGTTCCTGTGATGAATGCCGGGAAGGAGGTGTTAACAGAACATGGAAGAGGCACTCCTAAACTGGCTTGGGGGTTAGAGAATCCAGGAAGCCTTCCAGGAGAAGATGACACCTTGGCTGAAGCTTGAAGCCGCATCACAGTTAGCCAGCTGGAGCATACAGTGAGGGGCATCTGGCAGAAGGCACCACATAAGCAAAGAGGTGAACATGCGGTGCCACCTTTGGGGATCTGGGGCTGAGGGTCAGTGGTCCAGGCAGGGCTGGAGACTGGCCTATTATGGTGAATGCACCTTGTCCTGAGTGTCCCAGGGGCTTGCTGCAAGGGGCAGGGTGGCACAGCTTGTCCTCAGCGCACCCGCCTTTCTTCCCTGGCCTTCCCACTGATCCCACATGCTGAGAGGTATATTTTAAGCTCCCCACAGGGCCTTCTGGGCATCCTAACTTAACTGTCCTCTCTGCTGCCTGCTTCTTAGGAGTAAGCAGGGAGCCCAGGGCTCAAGCTCATCAGCCAGTCCTGGAGCAGTGCCGCTCACTCCACCTGTGTGGCTCTCTGGCCAGGTACTACCACCCGAGACCCCATCTGAGGTGACCTGAGTCACAACTGAGACAGCAGGCTTTGGAGCTGGGGGATGATTTTAATTTAGACCTACTGTGTGCCACAGGCACCATGCTGGATGCTTTAAACCAGAGAACCCTATGAGCCCAGACCAGCCTGTTTGTGTTCATTCTCAAGAATGTTTTTGTGTTTGTTTATTTTCATTTTTACCTTTTTATTTCTTTATTTATTTTTATTATTAATTTTTTTTAGTCAGAGTCTTACCCAGGCTAGAGTGCAGTGGCATGCTTATGGCCACCCCGGCGTTGACCTGCTGGGCTCAGGCGATCCTTCTGCCTCAGCCTTCTAAGTAGCCAGAACTACAGGTACATGCTCCCATGCCCGGCTAATTTTTTCATTTATTGTAGAGATGAGGTCTCACCAAGCTGCCCAGGCTGGTCTCGAACCCCTGGGCTCAGGCAGTTCTCTCGCCTCGGTCTCCCAAAGTGCTGGGATTACAGGCTTGAGCCACTACACCCGGCTCTTTTTTACCTTTTTAAAGTGTTGTAAAAACAAAAGAGACTATAAGACACAGACTGTAATAGGTTTGGCAGATGTAGCAAATAGAAATGTATCAAATAAAAATAATTTGCCAGATTTAGCAAATAAAAATTCAGAGTGCCTCATTAAATTTGAATTTCAGAGGAAAACCAATGGCCCATGCAATACTCCATGAGATAAATGGGACATACCTATATTAAAAAATTATACCTTATTCTTCTGAAATTGAGATTTGACTGGGCATCTTATATGTTATCCTGCAGTCCTACCCCAAGCCCTGAGATGTTTGCAAACTGACCCTTGGCAGGAAAAGCTAACCAGCTCCAGCCTTGAACACTTATCAACGGGACCAGGAGCCAAAGGGGCTTTGGACACTGAAACTGAGCTCTGTAAGCATGAGCCGTTGCTGTTAATGTCATTAATAAAGTCAGTGATCACCAGCATTGATTGAGCACCTACTGTGTGCCCAGGCACTGTCTTAGGGGCTCAAGGTCTTCATGGGAGAGATGACACTAAACAATTAAACCCACAGATATATAAGAAGAGTTCAGGCCATGACAAGTCCTGAAGAAAAGTACAAAGGGTAAGAGGGCAGAGATGGTGTGCACGAGGCCCAGTTTTTGACAGAGTGTTCAGGGAGCCCCTCTGAGGAGAAGACATTTGAGCCAACCCCTGAATGAAGGGGTAGGGACATGGCGATCTGAGGGGGGCAGCACTCATGGTGTGCCTGGCCCCTGTCAAGCACTGTGTGAGTTTTGTTCCTGCAGTCCTCACACAGCAGTCCTGTGAAGTGGCACAGGTGCCATCCCCACTTCACTGATGAGGAAACTGAGGCCTGAGGTCACCCAGAGAATGGCAGAGCTGGAGCCTGACCTGGGCCTGGTGGCTGTCCCACTCACTTTGCTAGAGGGCCTCCCTTGACTTGGCACTCGCCGTGTGCTGGATCCTGTTTGAGGCCCACTGCCTCTGCTTCCCATAACCCTTATGACAGCCCTGCATGCTGGGGCATGGGAGTCCCATATGGAGCTCAGAGGAGTAAACACAGCACCAGGAGGAGAGGCGGGGAGGAGTTGCAAGTTCCTCTGGAACCTGGCCAGGCTCAAAGTGAGCAGCATGAGGGTACCTGGGTGTGGACTGGTGAGGAGGGGAGAAGACACAGTGGGCCCAGAACTCTGAGAGGCCCCCTTCCAGCTTCACAGATTGGCCCAGTTTCTCCACCTGGCTCCCTGAGCTTAATCCTCCTTTTATGCTGTTTAAATATTTGGAGGTGGAGGGAGAAAGGGCAGGAGGGCAGGGCTGTTTTCTGAAAGGTTGCAGAGTGGGGCCAGGGGTGGGCACAGGTGGAGGGGAAGTGTTCCCGGGCCTGCCGTGGAGGGCAGGGCTGGGCCACAGCCCCAGAGGCCAACGAGGCCCAACCAGCCCATGGTGGGAAGCTCAGGGAACACGGTATAGCACTGAGGGGTCCTCAGCTGTTGGCCACTCACCTGACTCATGAGCACCTGCTGGGAACCAGCCAGTGGCCCTGTAGTCAGTGTCATCTCAGGGATGACTGCCATGTGCCAGCCATCTGTCAGACACTGTCTCCAGGACCTCATCCAAGCCTTACTCCCTCTGTGAGGGAGGGGTGCTATTATCGCCCTCCTCATTTTACAGATACCCACATGGTGTTGGAAACTCATCCAGCATCACGGGGATAGTAAGGAACCGAAGATTTCACCTGGGTCAGTGACTCTACTTTCCAGGTTCTTAGCCTCTCCCAACTACCTCTTGACATCCTGTCCTCAATGCTAACACACTGGTTTCAAAAGGAGTGAGTCCCATTGCCGGAGGAGTGTAAGACTATTGGAGGTCTCTTGCAATGGATGCTAGAAAAGAATAAAAGCTTCCTGGCTCTTGGATTCTTGAGGTTGTCCTTCTGAAAGACACCCACAGGGTGTGCCTGGCAGAGTCTTGTCGGGACAACCCAGGGCTCCTAACTCCCAGTTTAGTGTTTCTTTTGGTCCCTCAGTTGGGAGAGAAGGAGGAATCCCTTCCCATGGGTTTCCCAATGCCTGGGATTTTCAGATGACCAGTACTGGTCAGGCTGTGAGACGGGCCTGGGTTCCAGTCCCAGGCGTGCCCATTCCTGGCTGTGTGACCCGGGAAAATTGCACAAACTCTTAGAGCCTCCATTTATACGCCTTTAAAACAGGGATAATGGGGCAACCCCCTTGGGTCTCCTGCTCTGAGAGCTTTTTCTGTCCTCTCAATAAATCCTGCTTGCAAATAAATAAATAAATAGGGGATAATGATGCTTTTGTGAGGATTAAATAAGGTATTCTGTACAAAGCACCTGGCACGTAGTAGGTGCTCAGCAAATCTCTCTGATGTTAGCATTTGTTTCAAAATGACCTCCAGCATCTGCTGTGAGACAAGGTATTCACTAGAACAAAGACTTTGGGTCTGACTCCCGCTGCCTCAGCATAACCTTGGGTGGATTATGTTTTAAATTTTTTTCACTGTGCCTCAGTTTCTCCATCTGTAAACAGAACAGTTTGGGAACTGACCTCATCAGGGTTGTGCTTACACACCATTCCTGGAACATAGTGAGTGCTCAGAAAAAGCCAGTGGTGAGCTTTATCATCAAAAGTTCCTGCTGTGACCGAGTGCAGTGGTTCATGCCTGTAGTCCCAGCATTTGGGAAGCAGAGGTTAGAGGATTGCCTGGGCCCAGGGGTTCTAGACCAGCCTGGGAAACTTGGCAAGACTTCATCTCTACAATAAATATTTTTTTAAAAATTAGCCAGGTGTGGTGGCACATACCTGTAGTTCTAGCTGCTTGGGAGGCTGAGGCAGAAGGATCACCTAAGCCTAGCAGATTGAGGCTGTGGTGGCTGTGAGCATGCCTCCTGTTGACTGGGCAACAGGGTGAGACCCCAATGCAAAAAAAGGTCCCTACTGTGTTTGAGCCCTTTCCCACATTACATTTAAGCCTCACCACAGCCTTGGAAGGATGACAGTTTCTACTTTACAGACAAGCGCACTGAGACGGCAGCAGGAGGGTGACTTGCCTACGCTGAGATGAATGTGGGTCTGTGTGGTTCTGAAGTGACCCCAGTGCCAGGCTCAACCTCAGTGCTACCTGAACCAGGTGCAGTTTCTGGGCTGAAGCTTAGAAAATCATGCAGCTGTAGTGAGCCGGATCCCATGCCACAGCCACAGCCCCAGAGCACCCCAGGCTCCCTGACATCTGTCAGCCTCCGAAGAGGACTGAGTGAGTCCAAGCCCACTCCTGGCAGCCAGAGAGGGGGAAAGTAGGTGAGGTGAATCTCGGCTCTTCCTCCCAGGCCTGCCTGGCCCTCTTCCTGGCCCACAAGTCTGCTCTGTCCCCCAATGGGCTTCTTCCCCTCACAGGAGTGGGCAGCATCCTCTTCCTATGTCAAGGCAATGCCGTCAAAGCTTTCTACGACCTGACCTTCGGAGGGAAGCTTCCACCCCCACTGCTAATCACCAGCACTTTCAATTTCCTCTTCTGGCCTCAGACTGTCAGCCTGTTATTAACTTCTGGGGAGATAGTCTAGCCGGTAGCTGGGAGCCAGTGGAGGTGGGGAAGGCTCCGCTCTTGTCTGGGCCCCTCCCTCAAGGTGTAGCTGTAAAACTACACCTACCCTTGGTGCTGCATCTCCCGCTTCACATCCACCCTGCCCCAGATCCATTCCCAAGGTAAGTAGTTTGGAGCCAGACAGCCACAGGCTCCTGGCTGCAGCCAGCTTCGGGCTGTGTCACCTCTGGAGACGGTAAGCACCTCTCTGAGTTTCAGGATTCACAGCTGTAAGCAGACAGCCTTCTCCATTTTGCGGAGTTTGCACTTGAGGCAGTGTATGAGTACAGTGAGGGTGGCAACAGAAGACAAATGGTTTCCCCAAACTAAGTCCATTGAGACATGTTTAATAAAGAGACTATTGACTAAGATGGGAGGGCTGGTGGAGGTCTACAAGGAAGGATATAGCACCAGTGGCTATGCACAGTGGAAACCAGGAGCTATTACCACCTCTAGTCCTGGGAGAGGTAAAAGGGAGCGGCTACCTGAAGGGGATCTGGTAGATGGGGGGGTCCCCAAAAAAGGGCTGTGACTGCCAAGTCCCTTCCTTCCTTAAGGAAGCTGGAGGCAGCTCCAGTTCTGTACCCACTCCCTTCCTTTTCTCACTCATTCTTCCTCTCCCTCTCCTCTCCTTTTTCTGTCCCCGATGAGAATTGCCTGGGGGGGCTTGATGAACACCCCAGAGATTCAGGAGTTCTCAAGTGGGGCCCAGGCACCTGCAGTTCCAGCCTTTTTTCCAGGCACTGCTGATGCTGCTGTCTGCAGAGCACCTGCCTGAGCCCCTCTCCGCCTGATCCCACCCTACAGCTCCTTGGATAAAAGCCCCTCCAGGACAGGACTGTGAGTCCATCCCAGTGGCTCCCATGCCTGGCCCTGGGTATCTCAGGGCTGATGAGAAGATCGTTTTCCACATTCTGCCCAGCTGACTTCACAGGCGTTTGCACTGTCTGCAGCTCCTCTCTCTCGTCTGCTGCCCAGCATGTCTATCCATGCAGCAGCTCTGCAGTTCCTGATGGAGAGGGAGGTTGGCTCGCAGGTGGCTGGAGAGGGAGCACTCTTGGGATCAATGTGGGAAAGAGGAAATAGGAATGAGTGAAGGAAGAAGTTGGACCATGGTGTGGTCTCAGTGGAGGCCTCAGCCAGCCCTTGGGGTGCTTCTAGGGGAAGTGAGCAGCCCTTCAGAGTGGTCCCGAGTGGGGCACTCTGCAGTTCCTGATGGAGAGGGAGGTTGGCTCGCAGTTGGCTGGAGAGGGAGCATTCTTGAGATCAACGTGGGAAAAGGGAAATAGGAATGAGTGGAGGAAGAAGTTGGACCATGGTGTGGTCTCAGCGGAGGCCTCAGCCAGCCCTTGGGGTGCTTCTAGGGGAAGTGAGCAGTCCTTCAGAGTGGTCCCGAGTGGGGCAGAGGTGCTTGAGCTTTGTACCCCACATGCATCAGTTACCGGATGTGAGCCTCCATCCCATCCGCAGAACTTGTCCCAGGAGCCGGTGGGGATTGGAGCCTTCTCATGCTCCCCACTGCCCTCTCTTCCTCATCCTTGAGTTCCATGGCCCCTGTACCCTAAACGCCGAACTAAGAATCCTTCTTGCTGTCCCTCCAGCACACAGGCCCCCAACAGAGACACCTGTCCATGGTTTTGCCAACAGCCAACCTCTGAATCTTAATTTTGCTTGACTAGGCCATCCCGTAATGCAGTGAAGCAGAAACCCCACAGACCCCATCCTGGTGTGTGCTGCAATGAAAATGAAACACATCAGCATTGTTCTCCTCCACATGCAGAGGTTAGAGACTCCCCCAGACCTTCCAGGAGAAAAAGAGAGGAAGAAGGAGAGATGATTTCTTTCTGTTATATTGCTGGGGTCTAGAGAGGAGACCCAGATGAGCTGTGGACACCATTCACCTCTCCCAGAGCACTGGGGCAACAGCCATCTGCGGGGAGGCCCCTGGAGCCCCAGCTTCCAGGCTCAGTCCAATGCTGCCTCGGATCAGTCACCCTCTCAGCTGTTGGACACAGTTCTGATGAGTTAGCACATCTGACCCCTGAATCCCAGGCAGGGTGTGATGGGAAGAAGCTCCCTTTGGCGTCAGATTGACCTGGGTTTAAACCTCTACAGGGTGACCTTGAACCTGATGTCTTTGGGTACATAGTACCCAACATTGCTGAGCTTTGGTAATGGTGACTGCCTGGGACCTGTGTTATGTGGATTGTGTGGGGCTTGCCATGTACAAGGGGACCCAAAAAAACCAGAATTATCTTTTGGAGGGCAGGCGTCTTGTAGTACAGGCTTCCCTGCTAGGTCAGTATTCTAAGAACCCATCGGCATCAGTGTTCCAGTTAGCATCATTGTGAGAGGCTGCATTGCATAAGAAATGTCCCAAGTTGTGACAAATAGGTAATTGATTCTTCCACCATGACAGTGCACTGCCCACCCCAAAAACGGCATGGCCCTGTGCCCCACCCTCCCTATTCACCTGATCTCACCCCCAAGAGACTTTTTTGTGTGTCCCCGGATGGAAAAGTCCTCAAAGGGAAACATTTTGCTGATGTTGAAAAGGTGAAATTTAAAAATGGCAGAAGCACTAAAAGGCATCGTAATGGATGAGTTCGAAAACTTTGAGTCGTGGAAAAGTGTTTCAGTAGTTGTATTGAATCAAACAGAGAGTACTTTGAAGGTGACTTCAGTTTAAATATGTACAAATAGATACATTTTTTATAAGTTTTGAGTTGTTGGGGGTCCTCCCTCATAAATACAAGTAGTATTTTATTCTCAGAGATGGTCATTGGTTGAAGCTTCTAGGGTAGCAGTCAACAATGTAGGTATAGATTGTGTCTCTGTCCCCTGTTCACTGTATGAACTTGGGCTTGTTACTTAATCTTTCTGTTTCTTAGTCTCATCATCTGAGAAATAGGTATGAAATTAAACCTATCCTCAAGCACCATGGAGAGGGTTAAAGGAGATACAGTCATACAGGTAAAACCTAGCATCCATTGGTTCAGCTGAGTCTGGTAAATAAGGGCTGGATCAGAGAGAGGAGGAGGATAAGGATGATAAGGAAGATGAAGACGATGAAGACCATGATGCTGATGGTGGGTGTATATGTTTGCCAGGCCTGCCCTACCACAGTACCATGGAGTGGGTGACTTGAACAACACAAATTAATTGTCTCACAGCTCTGGAGGCTGGAAGTCCAGGATCAAGGTGTCCACAGTGCTGGTTCTTTGTAAGGTTTGTGAAGGAAGGATCTGCTTCAGGCCTCTCTCTTTGGACTGTAGATGGCCATCTTCTCCCTGTGTCTTCCCATGATCTTCTCTTTGTATGTGTCTGTGTTCAAAATTTCTCTTCTTATAAGGACATGTGCAATCATATCGGATTAGAGCCCACCCCAGTGCCCTCATTTTAACCTAATCATTTCTGTAAAGATCTCCAAATAAGACCATGTTCTTTCAACGTATGAATTTGGGGTGGGGAGGACACAATGCAGCCCATAACAGTGAGGGAAGTGACAGTTTGCAGGATCAGATTCCCAAGTGTGGAAGAGGCAGAACAGGGGAAAGGAATGCTGGAAGATTAAGATATCCTAGAAAGTGGAAATTGGGCATGTCTTTGAGGAGAGAGGTGTAAGCTGAGATGCCGAGGGGTGGTGCCAGCCTAAGGGCACCTACTAGTTGGGGACAGAGCTAGAACTTTCCATGGCTGTCATCTCCCTCCACCTCCACCTCATCCCCATGTGTTTTGAGATAAATCTGGGGATTTGCCACATGTCCTGAGGAAGCACACAGCTTCCTTTTGTAGAGGGAGCAGATGGGGCCTGGCTGCCTCTGCAGTCACCACGAAGGAGGACACAGGCAGGTGGCAGGGCTCCTGCATCAGAGTCACTCTGGATGGTGGAGCAGATGGCGGCTTCTGAAGAACAGGAGGACGTTGGCAGGATAGCTACAACCTGCCTAAGACAGGGATGGCCACTCTGGGGGGGGTTGTCAGCCACATCGGCACTGACCCTGAGAGCTGTCCCAGTCCCAGACTGTGACCCACCCGGACAGGCAATCAGGGCCATGACTCAGGATGGAGGAGAAGTTCTCTCAGCTGGTACTGTGTAGCGGAGCCAAACATTCTTCTGCAGGGTTAACAAGCTATTGCCCACGGGCCAAATCAGGCCCTCCACTTGTTTTTGTAAATAAAGTTTTATTGGGACACAGCCATGCCTTTCATTTATGTATTGTCTAAAGGGCAGAGTTGAGTAGTTATCACAGAAGCCATATGGCCCACTAAGCAGAACATATTTACTCTCTAGATCTTTTTTTTTTTTTTTGAGTCAAAGTCTCACTCTGTCGCCCACTGCACTATGCTAAGTGCAGTGACACGCTCCCCGCCACCCCAGAATCAACCTGCTAGGTTCAGGCTATTCTTCTACCTCAGCCTTCCAAGTAGCCAGAACTACAGACTCTATTTTTTTCATTTATTATAGAGACAAGATCTCATCAAGTTGTCCAGGCTGGTTAGGAACCCCTGGACTCAGGCAATCCTCTCGCCTCAGCCTCCTGAGGTGTTGGGATTACAGGCTTGAGCCACTGTGCCCAGCCACTCTCTAGATCATTTCAGAAAAGATTTGCTGATCCTTGCTCCTCTGCTTTGCAGTCTAAAGTTCTGGGGGGCAGGCCTGGCGCTGAACTTCCTGGTTATGCTGACTTAGAGGAGTGTCCCTGTTCTTACAGTCTCGATTTCCTCCTCTGCCAGTGGGGAGAGTATCGTCCTGAAGTTGTGATGCTCCAGTGAAGCCAGGGAGACAGGAGAGAACTTTGCAAACTGCAACACACTCAGGGTATATTAGTTGTTCTCTGTGTTCAACCTGTCTGTAACCCCTCCTCATCTTCTGAACAAAACTCCTCCTTTTCATACCTGCTTCAGACTGCCTTGGTGCTGGTGCCCCCCCGCCAGGTTCTTTTTGGCTTCTTAACTTGGTTTCATTTGTGTAAATGAGTCTGATGAGCAGGGATATGGGGTGCACATACTCATCCCAGGGCAGCAAGGGTGTCTTCATCATCATTATTCAGATGCTCCTGATGGCTGAGCACAGACTGCCTACCAGGCACTATGCTAAATGCTTTACCTTGGCCAGGCATGGTGACTCACCGGTAATCTCAGCAGTTTGGGAGGCCAAAGCAGGAGGATCACTTGAGCTCAGGAGTTCGAGACCAACAACTCTGAGCAACACAGCAAGACCTTATTTCTACACAAAATTTAAGAATTAGCCAGGCGGGTGGCGCACCTATAGTCCCAGCTACTCAGGAGGCTGAGGCAGGTGGATCACCTGAGTCCAGGAGGTTGAGGCTGTGGCGAGCCATGGTCATGCAACTGTACTACAGCCTGAGTGACAGAGTGAGACCCCTCAACTCGAAACAAAAAATAAGTAAATGTTTTACCTGTATTGTCTCATTTAAATCTCACCACAGGAGGTGAGCATTCATTCGAAAGTTACTGAGTGCTAACTGTGTGCCAGATGCTCTACTGAGTCTGAGGACCAGATGACATCTGAGCACCAGATGACATAGACAAAAATTCCTGACTTCATGGAACATACAGGCCCACTCAATCAGAGTCAGGGAATAAAGTAAATACACAAAATCTATAGCATAGTAGTGAAATAGGGACCGAGCGCTTAATTCACAGACACCAACACCAAAAGTACAAGTTATAAAAAGGAGAGGTTTTATTCAGTCAAGAGCCGGGTCGGCAGCCACTTGCCTGTTGGACATGACAGTCCCACAGCAAAGGGCCTCATTAGCTGCAGGGGCTTGCTTAAGAAAGGCTAAACCACATTGGGACTTTCCAAGTGGGCTAAACCGCAACATTCTGGAGGCCTAGGTACCTTTCAAGCAATGCAAGTGTGGTTAACAGAAGCGAAAGAAAAAAAGCTGTTAAACAGTTTAACCTAGCCAGCAAGTGCTGTTGCCAGTTTTCAGGAAGGGAACTTTTTTTTTAACTGTGCAAAGGCTGAGTACATGTTTAGTTTAATTTTTGACATTGTAGATATTTTTTAAGCCCCCTTTCACATTCCCCCCCTTTCAGTTGTTCTTGGAGTCAAGTCATTGACTCTTTATACAGGGGATTATATTGAGTTTTGAGGACCAGTAATTTTACTGATGATACATTATTTTTAACATAACCAAGGAGGCTTATGTATGGGTCTCAGTTTTTTCAAGGAGCAATAGTTTCACACCCCCATGCAGCACAGTGGTATTGTCCTGCTTTGTGGCAACGGGCTGGTCCTGATGCTGGACAAGCATTAAAACCAACAGATTTAAGCTCTTTTTTTCATAAGCTAAGGTGCCACATTTGTCAGTGTGTGTGCCCCTGAGGGTTAGACCTGGCCATAATTTACAAACGTTAAAATTAAAGACATGCTGCCCGCTTCCTCTGTAGGTGGCAATTATGGTCCCAGTGACAGTATTTCTCAGTTCCCAGGAATAGTTCCCTGGAGTATAGGGATTATGCAGGTTAGGCCAATAGGCCTCAAACTGGGGAAAGTATGCAAGGAATATGATTAAGATACCAGGCCCGCAAAAAAGATCTTCTCCAGTAGCTGGTTTGACGACTTTCCATGTTTCCGGGGGCGTGGTGGTGGCTGCCTTTACTTGCGAATGATGAATCCAGAGGCGGACACCAATGACTTTGACGGCTGTAGGAGTAGTAGTAAGGATTACTATGTGGGGTCCTTTCCACCTTGGTGTGAGAGCCTCAGCTTTGTGCCGTTTTATCCAGATCTGGTCACTGGGCTGAAACGGGTGTGGATATTCTGGAACCGTTTTCAGAAGGCTGCCTGCATAGTCTCAGTGACAGCTTGCTGAACTTTTTGAAGAGCCTGCAGTGACTGAAGCAAATTAGGCTAGAGAGTTCTAGTGCTTTTTCCAGCCCAATTTTTGGAAGTATCGACAGGGGCTGTTCAAACAGAATTTTGAAGGGGGTTAGACCCTTGAGGTAGGGGGTACATCTGGCCCTTAAGAGGGCGTAGGGAAGGAGTGTTACCCAACCTTCACTGGTCTCCAGGGTTAATTTGGTTAAGGTCTTTTTAAGTGTCCAATTTATTCTTTCTACCTGTCCTGAACTCTGGGGATGATAAGCACAATATAAGTTCCAATTTATCCCCAAGGTTTTTGCAATAACTTCAGTAAGTTTAGAAATCAATGCTGGGAAATTATCTGAGCCTACTGAGATAGGTAGACCATATGTTGGTATGTCATTTAAGAGTTTCTTTACTGTTACAGAAGCAGTTTCAGTTTTTGTAGGAAATGCCTCGACCCATCCCGAGAAGGTGTCTACCAAGATCAATAGGTATTTATATCCATATTGCTCAAGTTTGACTTCTGGAAAGTTTATTTCCCAATGTCTCCCGGGGGTTAGTTCCCTATCTCAGACCCCTTGGGTGGATATCCTGACCTTAGCATTATTAGTCTGGTGGCATGATATGCAGCCTTAAATGAGCTCCTGGGTGAGCTGGTCCAGATGAGGGAGATAGAATTCTTTTCTTATAAGTTTAGTTAGTTTTGTTCTTCCCAAATGAGTACCTTCGTGGAGCTGCCTTAGGATTTGTTGTCCCAGGACTCAAGGGAGGAAGGTTCTGCTGTCCTGAAGTTGAAGCCATCCATCTGGGTTTGAGGTTGTCTGCAATTTTTGTACAGCGAGGAGGTCCTCTTCTGTATACTCTGGTGGCTCACATAGAACCAGAGGAGGCAGCACTAGCAGGCAGGTGGTTCTGCGGTAAGCAGCTTCTCTAGCTGCTTGGTCTGCTTTTCTATTTCCTATTGCCTCTTTTGAGTTCCCTTTTTGGTGGCCCGGGAAATGAATGATGGCCACCTGTTTGGGGACCCATATTGCTGCCAGGAGGTCTAAGACCTCCGTTTTATTTTTTATAGTTTTCCCCTCTGCAGTGAGCAATCCCCGTTCCCTGTAAATTGTCCCATGAATGTGTGCGGTTGTAAATGCGTACCTGTTGTCAGTGTAGATGTTGACAACTTTTCCTTCACCTGCTTTCAGGGCCTTGGTTAGGGCAATCAGTTCTGCTTTTTGGGCCGATGTTCCCTGCGGAAGAGGCTCAGCCCAAATAGTTCCCTGTAGAGTGACCACTACTGCCCCCGCATACCTTACCCCATTCAGGATGAAACTGCTGCCATCCAAGAAAAGCATCAGGTCAGGGTTTGTTCTCGGGACATCGGTTAGGTCCCAGCGCAGCTTCTGGAACTCAGTTGTTTCATAACAACAATGTAGCAGCCCCATGGGACTTTTTTCCACTAGTAAAGTTGCGGGGTTCAAGCTGGGGGTATGCTGGAACTTGATGAGGGGTTGATCTAAAAGCAGTGCTTGATAATGAGTTATTTGGGTGTTCGACATCCATTTGTCAGGGGCCCCTCGGAGTAAAGACTCCACTGCATGTGTGGCCGTGACAGTCAGATTCTGCCCCAATGTTAGTTTGTCAGAATCCTTTACTAACATGGCAATGGCTGCCATAACATGCAGGCAGGGCAACCAGCCTGAGACTACCAGGTCCAGTTTTTTTGACAGGGAGGCAACCTGCCTGTTCCATGGGCTTTTGGGTTAGGACCCCCTGGGCGACACCTCATCTTTCATTCACATTACGGTGGAAAGGTTTTTCAATATCCGGCAAGGCCAGGGCGGGAGCTGAGACCAGGGCGGTAGTCTCCTGTGCCCACCTTTTTGACAGGAAGAAGCAAGGTGTTCCAGGATGAGTGGCATGACACTAGGATTTTAGCTCCCAGAGACACTGGATGTGGATTGCTATGCCTTTTCAGGTCTCTGGGGATATAGGGTACTGTTTTACCCTAATGGGCATTGCCTGACTTTTGAGATGTACAACAACTGGCGATTGATGGGATGCCAGCCCAGGGGAGTTTAATTTGGCCCAGACTCGGGGAAACTCAATCTGCAATTGGGCCAGCAGAATGGCATTTGAAGAGTCAAGAGAGGCCCCACCTTCTGTTAACACATATTCCTCACTTAGGGGAACAGTAACAAGAATTTTTGATGCCCCGGGTGTGTTTAGGCTTACTACTGCCATGGTTTCCTCAAAACCTATGTTGACCTTAAGCCCGTGTAAGAGGTCACGTCCTAGGAGCGGGTACGGGCAGTCTGGCATTACTAGGAATGAATGAGTTACTTCCCCTTTTCCCAAATTTATTGTTCTTTTGGTGGTTCAGGGGCATAATTGAGTCCCGGTTGCCCCCTGGACCAAGGAATGCTTATTCTGAAGCAGGCCATTGTACTTTTGGAAAACTGAATACTCAGCCCCCATGTCCACTAAGAAGTGGACAGGGCTTCCCCCCACTGTAAGTTTCACCCTGGGCTCCAGGGGGAATTGACAGAGCCCCAGCTCTGTCAATCAGTTTGTAATTGAAGCACAGGAGTAGATTTCGGTGGGCACCCTCCCAGAGGGCATTCTTGTGGTCGGGGTGGCCTGTCTGGGCAGTCTTTTACCCAGTGTCCAATTTTTTTACAGTAAGTGCAATGATTTTGTTGCTAGCCGAGTTTTTCACCTGGTGCCGGTTCCTCTTTTCCCTACTGGCTGCTTGGGTTTAACTTCCTGTAAGGCTGCTGCTACCACTTTGGCCATTTTTTTTGTTGTTGTTGTTTGTCTTCAAGTGAGTCCCTGCTAATTCTTATAAACTTTTCCCTTCAAATCCTTCAATTTTCTGCAATTTCTTTCTTATATCAGGGGCCGACTGAGAGACCAAGGCTATAACTAAAGCCCTCCGATTTTCTGGAGCCTCTAGGTCTATGGGAGTATACATCCGATAGGCCTCCACAAGGCATTCCAGAAAAGCCATGGGAGATTCCTGTGGGCCCTGAGTTACCTCACTTACTTTAGACAAATTTGTGGGCCACCTGGCAGTGGCCCAGAGACCCCCCCATTAGTGTCCGGTGATAGGTGGTGAGACACTCCCTACCATGATTGGTGTTCGGGTTCCAATTAGGCCTCTCAGCGGGGAAGACACAGTTCACATGGTCCTGCTCTGCCAGTCTGCCGTCCGGTCCTAGGATGAATTTCCTTGCTTCCTGACGGATTCATTCTCTTTCCTCCGCAGTAAAAAGGGCTTGGAGTAGTTGTTGGCAGTCATTCCAAGTGGGCTGGTGGGTGAAGAAAATTGTTTCTAAAAGGCCTGTGAGGCTCTGAGGCTTTTCAGAGAACACCGATTTTGTTGCTTCCAATTGTAAAGATTACTAGTAGAGAAAGGGACATAAACCATAAAGTTCTGGCCTCCTGAACCTCCCGCATCTAGTCCCAGGACTTGTCTCAGGGGAAGGACTGTGGAAGTTTGTGGTTCTGAGTTCCCTGAAGATGAATCGGGGCTAGTCGGTTTATTGGGGGCAGTTGGGCCCTTGGGAGATGCAGGGAAGAGGGGGATAAAGGGGCTGATACAAGGACCCACTCCTGGTGAGTGATGGGCTGAGAACCTTGTGGGTCCCCTGCTCCTGCTCAGATGTAGAGTAGGGTGGGGGAATTTCATCATCCTCCTGTGGGCTCTGGAGGACTGGAGCTTTGGCTTTTGGAGTTTTCTGTAGGGCTAAAGCAAGAGAAGAATTAGCTCTGTTTTTGACTTTCTTTATCCATGATGGCTGCTGCATTACCAGGAGCTACCAGGCAGTGATGTACAGGATCTGGTCCGGGTGGCATCAGTAGATGAACTGTCGGACCTTCCCCACTATGGCAGAGTTGAAGGTCCCCTCCAGCGGCCAGCTGCAATTATGAAATGTGGGCCATTCGAGGAAACAAAAGGTGGTTAGGTTTCCTTGGTTTACCTGATAACCTGACTGTTGTGCCGCTCCTTGGAAATCCTTGAAGTGGCACAAAACCAGTTGCAGAGGGGTGTCAGGCTTAGAACATTGCTGCCCCATAATGTCGATAGCAATGACAGACACAACAGTGACTAACACTGAACAAATAAAGACAATAACACAAACTGAACAGACAGACCTAACTGCCCAAGGGCAATACCAGAGGGCCCAGTGATATCTCACTGGGACCTCAGACCCAGGAATTAGCACTGTGTCCAGCTTTCCTGTGGGTCCAACCAGAGGTGTGCACAAACAAAACAGGAACTTGACTCACCTCTCAGAGGGCTCTGGGGACGTTGTGAGTCTGCCAGAGATGACAATCAGTCATTTGTGAGTCCATAGACTCACCAGGCCTGACAAATACTGAGGTTCGCGGGTATGCAGACCCACAAGGTCAGCTGGTGATTGGGGCTGGGGATTAAGCTCTCAGATATCCCAATGAGCCCCCAAATGAAATAGGGACTGAGTGCTTAGTTCACAGACACCAACACCAAAAGTACAAGTTATCAAAAGGAGAGGTTTTATTCAGTCAAGAGCTGGGCCAGCTGCCACTTGCCTGTTGGACATGACAGTCCCACAGCAAGGGGCCTCATTACCTGTAGGGGCTTGCTTAAGAAAGGCTAAGCCACACTGGGACTTTCCAAGTGGGCTAAACCGCAACATCCTGGAGGCCTAGGTACCTTTCAAGCAATACAAGCGTGGTTCACAGAAGCGAAAAAAAAAGCTGTTAAACAGTTTAACCTAGCCAGCAAGTACTGTTGCCAGTTTCCAGGAAGGGAACTTTTTTTTAACTGTGCAAAGGATGAGTACAAGTTTAGTTTAATTTTTGACATTGTAGATGTTTTTAAGCCCCTTTTCACAGTAGAAGTGATAAGGACTAAGGAGAGAAATAAAACAGATATTCAACAGGGGGTGGGAATGCAGGGTTGCTGTTGTAAATATCATCAGGGAGGGTGATACTTGAACAAAGAGTTGGGTCTTTGTAGACTTCTGGGGGAAAAGTATTCCAAGCAAAGGGAACAATAAGTGCAAAAGACTTGAGGTGGAATGGTGCCTACCGAGTTGGGCAAACAACAAGGAGGCCCTGTGTGTATGGAGTGAGTGTGGGAACAGAGGAGGAAGGGGGAGTGGGTCTAGGCCCTGCAGGGCCTCATGGGCCCTGGGGAGGACTTAGGCTGTCACTCTAGTGAGATGGGAGCCATGGAAGAGTTCAGAGCAGAGGAGGAACATGGTCTGACATGACTTTTTTTAGCTTAAAAATACTAGTTTATCTATACTACATTAACATATAACATGTGCATTTTAATTATTGCAAAATATACATAATGTAAAATTTGCCTTCTTAACCATTGTTAAGTGTACTATTCACTAGTGTTGAGTTCATTCACATTATTGTGTGCCAGTCTCCAGAACTCTTCGCATCTTGCCAAACTGAAAATCTGACACAAGCCGGGCTCAGTGGCTCAGCCTGTAATCCCGTGCTGAGGTGAGTGAATTGCCTGAGCCCTCAGGTTCGAGACCCACCTGGGCAACTTGGCAAGTCCTCATCTCTACAATAAATCAAAAAACTAGCCGGGTATGGTAGTGCGTGCCTGTAGTTTCAGCTACTTGGAAGACTGAGGCGGAAGGATCACTGGAGCCCAGCAGGTTGAGGCTGCGGTGGCCAGGAGCAGCCACTGTACTCCAGTCTGGGCGACAGAGTGAGACTCCAACTCAAAAAAAAAAAGAAAATTGGACACATTAAACTCATTAAACTCCCCACTTCCCCTCCCCCAGCCCCTGACAACCTTTCCACTTTCTGTCCCTATGAAGTTGAATCTCTAAGTACCTCATGTAAGTGGAATCATATAATATTTGTCCTTCTGTGCCTGGATTATTTCACTTTGCATAATGTTCTCAAGGTTCATCCATGTTGTAGCATACGACAGGACTTTTATTTTAAGGAGGAACAGTATCCCCTTATTTGGATATGCCACATTTTGTTCATCTATTCAGCCATCTGTGGACACTTGGGTTGCTTCTACCTTGTGACGATTGTGAGAAATGCTGTTATGAGTGCGGGTGTACAAGTAACATTTTGAGACCTTGGCTTTTAGTTCTTTTGTGTATATATCCAGTAGTGTAATTGCTGGATCAGATGGTAACTCTGTAGTTAATTTTTTGAGTACCCACCATAATGTTTATGTAGCAACTGCACCACTTTGCATTCCCACCATTGCACAAGGGCTTCAGTTCCTCCACATCCCTCCAAAACTTATTTCTGTGTTTTGATAGCAACCACCTAGCAGGTGTGAGTAGCATCGCATTGTGGTGTTGTTGATGAATGATGTTGAGCATTTTTCATGTGCTTGTTGGTCATTCATATGTCTCCTTCAGAGAAATGTCCATTAAGTCTTTTGCTCATTTTTGAGTCAGGTTATTGTTATGTTGTTGAGTTGTAGTTCTTCATATATTCTGGACATTAAATACCCTTTATCAGACTTGGTATTTGTAAATATGTTCTTCCATCCCACACCTTTTTCACTCAGAGTGCCTTTTCCACTGTTTAGTGTGTCCTTTGACACATAGAGGTCCTTTAAATTTTGATGTCTAATATATCTATTTTTAATTTTGTTGCGTGTGGTTTTGGTGTTGTAGCCAAGAAATCATTGCCAAATCCAGTGTCGTGAAGCTTTCCCCTTATACTTTTTTCCTAGGATTTTTATAATTTTAGATCTTATATTTAGGCCTTTGATCCATTTTGAGTTGATTTTTGTATGTGGTATAAGGTACAGTCCAACTTTATTCTTTTGCTTGTGGATAGCTATCTCAGCACCATTTGTTAAAAATACTGTCCTTTCCTCATTAAATGGTCTTGGCATCCTTGTCAAAAATCACTGCATCATACATGTGAGGTTTTATGTTTGAGCTCTCTGTTCATTTTATTTGCCTCTGTGTCTGTCTTTATGCCTGCAGCCACATTGTTTTGTCTACTGTAGTTCTGTTATTAATAAGTTTTGAAATTAGGAAGTGTAAGACCTCTTTGTTCTTTTTCAAGATTGTACTGGCTGTTCAGGGTCCCTTGAGATTCCATATGAATTTTAGGATATATTTTTTCTGACTTTGCAATAAAACAAAAACACCACTGGGATTTTGATACTGAATCTGTAGTTTGGTAGTATTAACACTGAGTCTTTGAATCCGTGAATATGGGACACCTTTACATTTATTTGTGTCTCTTAAAACTTCTTAGCCGGGCTCGGTGGCTCAGCCTGTAATCCCGCGCCTTTGGGAGGCTGAGGTGAGTGGATTGCCTGAGCCCACGGGTTCGAGACCCGCCTGGGCAGAGAGACCTCATCTCTACAATAAATCAAAAAATCAGCTGGGCGTGGTAGCGCATGCCTGTAATTCCGGCTACTTGGAAGGCTGAGGCGGAAGGATTGCCGGAGCCCAGCAGATCGAGGCTGCGGTGGCCGGGAGCGGCCACTGCACTCCAGTCTGGGTGACAGAGTGAGACTCCAACTCAAAAAAAAAAAAAAAAAAAAACTTCTTTCAGCAATGCTGTATAGTTTCCAGTGCACCAGTTTCTTGCTTAAGTTGATTCCCAAGTATTTTATTCTTTTTGATGCTATTGCAAAATAGCTTTTAAAGATTTTTCCCTCAGATTGTTCATTTTTATGGTATATAGGAACACAACTTACTTTTGTGTGTCGATTTCATCATGCAGCTCTTCTAAATTTGTTTATTAGTTCTAATTGGTTTTTGTAGAATGTTTAGTTTTCTACATGTAAGATCATGTAAGCCTTGATCAGAGATGATTTTACTTCTTTCCAATTTGTATGCCTTTTATTCTGGTTTTTCTTACCTAATTGCTGTAAATAGGACTTTCAGAATAAGTAGCAGAGGTAAAAACAGACGTCCTTGTCTTGTTCCTGAACTTAGAGGAAAAAGCTTTCATTACTGAGTCTGATGTTAGCTATGGGCTTCTTCTATATGGTGTTTATTATGTTGAGGTAACTCCCTTCTATCCCAGTTTTGTGAGTGCTTTTTATCATGCAAGGGTGTTGAATTTTATCAAGTACGTTTTCTGCATCAACCAAGATAATTATACTGTATTTCTTTCTTCTCTTAATGTGATCTATTACATTGATTGATTTTTGTATGCTAAACGAATCTTACTTTCCAGAATTAAGCCCCACCCAGTCATGGTATATAATCCTTTTAATGTGCTGTGGAATTCTGTTTTCTAATATTTTGGTGAGAATTTTTTGCATGGATATTTATCACAGATTTTGGGTCTACAGTTTTATTATATCTTTGACTGACTTTGGTTTCAAGGTAGTCCTGGTCTTCCAAAATAAGTTTGGAAGTATTCCCTCCTCTTCAGTTTCTTGGAAGAGTTTGAGAATTTTTCTTTTAATGGTTGATAAAATTCACTAGTGAAGCCAACTGGTCCTAGACTTTTGTTTGTTAAGAGCTTTGGCCAGGCTCCATGGCTCAGCCTGTAACCCTAGCACTTTGGGAGGCCGAGGCGAGTGGCTTGCCTGAGCCCGCGAGTTCAAGACCAACCCGGGCAACTTGGTGAGACCTCGTCTCTACAGTAAACCAAAAATTAGCCAGGCATGGTAGCATGCACCCGTAGTTCCAACTACTTGGAATGCTGAGGTGGAAGGATCCCCTGAGCCCAGCAGGTCAATGTTGGGGTGACTGTGAGTGTGCCTAGGCATTCCAGCCTGGGCTACAGTGAGACTTCGACTCAAAAAATAAAAAGAGAGATTTTAGCTTACTGAGTCAATCTCCCTGCTACATATGGGTCTGTTAAGATTTTCTATTTCTTTAGAGTTAGTTTGGTAAGTTGTATGTTTCTAAGAATTTAGTCATTTAATCTAAATTATCCAATTTGTTTATAGTATTCTCTTATAATCCTTATTCTGTGGCATCAGTTTTAATGCCCCTTCTTTCATTTCTGATTTTAATTATTTTTGAGTTTTCTCTTTTTTACCTAATCAACGTAGCTAAAGTTTTGTCAATTTTGTTTTCTTTTAGAAAAACCAACTCTGTTTCATTAACTTGCTCTGTTTTTTAATAATCTATTTCATGTATGTCTTCTCTGATGTTTATTCTTTTCTTCTTTCTGCTAGTTTTGAATTTAGTTTTTTCCTTTTTTCTAGTTCCTTAAGATGTAAGGGTAAATTATAGATCTGAGCTCTTTCTCCTTCTTTTAACATAAGCATTTCTAGCTATATTTTCCCTGTTAGCACAATTTTTTTTGCATCCTATAGGCTTTAGCATATTGTGGTTTTGTTTCCATTTATTCCAAGATATTTTATAGTTTCCCTTACCATTTCTTCTTTGGCCCATTGGTGGTTTTGGTTGTTTACAAATGTGTTAATTTTTACTTACTTGTGGATTTCCCAGTTATTTTTTTCCTGCTGTTGATTTCCATTTTCATTCCATTATGACTGGGAAAGATGCTTTTTTCCCAAAAGATGAAGCTGGTTTTGTGTCCTAATATAGGCTCTATCCAGCAGAATGTTCCACTTGCACTTAAGAAAAGTGAGTATTCTGCTGTTGTTGGGTAGAGTGTTCTGTATACATCTTTCTGGGTCCAGTTATTGGTTAATAATGTTGTTTGGCTCCTCTGTTTCCTTACTGATGTTCTGTCTGATTGTTCTATTGACTTGCTTTTTAACAAGGTCCTTCTGGCTGTGTTGAGATGAGCCTCTTGGAGGGGAGAGCAGGGAGACCAGTGAGAGACTACAGTGTCAATTCAGGAGAGAGGTGGTGGTGACTTGGACAGGGAGGTGGGAGGAGGTGAGAAATGGCTGGAATGTGAGGATGTTTTGGAGGTTCAGCCAACAGATTTCACTGACTTTAGAATGTGGTACTGTTATCCTAAGGAAGTAAAGGTCCTATGGCTGGTAAGTGGCTGATGCAGGATTTGAACCTAGGCCTGACTGCCCCCAGATTCTCAGCTCCTAATTAACTATGTGATTCTCTGAAAGGGCTCCTGACTCACTGCCTAACACCTCTCCCCTGCTCACCCCATGCCTAGTGTCTCCCTAGAAGTCCTGTACCATCTACTACCAAACCTGAACTCACTCCCTCTGCCCTATCTTTCCAAGGACATCACCATCTGGGTGCTTGGCACCCTCCTTCTGGAAGGTTTGCAGCACCACTGTTCCCTCAGAGGCAAGAGGAAAAAAGGAGGCAGGTACCCAAAGAGGGGAGAGAGGTGGGCAAATGTTCTGAGACCATGTGGGCTTCATGACATGTCATAGAAAGGGCTCAGGCCCTGAAGTCAGACAAGCCTGGGTCCAAGCCCTGACTCCACTCCTCCCCAGCTGTGTGACCCTAGGCAAGTTACATCACTTCTCTGGGCCTCTGTTTGCTCTCTTTACAAACAGGGATAATAATGTTATTGCTCTATTACCCACAATTATGGTGACAAGAAAACATTTTTTCAGATAAAATACTCTTCCAGAGGCTGAGGTTGATCGTGATTCTTCAAGGCATTTATTCTCTAAAGAGAACTTCATTGAGCACCTACTATGTGCTGGAACTCAAGGTAGATGTTGTCATAGCTATAAAGCAGGGAAGCACAAAGTACTTGCCCTCAGGGGTTCAGCGCCTGGCAGGGAAGACAGGTGCTGACCAAACCATGACACACCTGTTAAGCGTTACAGAACCAACTGCTTTGGGAACCCAAGCAGGGGAATTTGATGCCCTGAACAGGTGGCATTCCAGCTAGGGCCAGAAAAACAGTAGCAAGAGGCCAGGTGAGGTCTCAGGCAGAGCTGATGCCCGGTATGCAGCAAACATTCACTGCAGACACCCTGTGCAACAGTCTCTGTGCTCCACATGTGCTGTGCATTTCCCTTGTGGTCACCCCATAGCCCGCTCAAACTGTTGCTCTTCCTAGAATGCCTTTTACTAGTAATAAAGCAAAGGTTCATAGTGATGTCATCTGCCCGAGGAAACACAGCTAATGCTACAGGAGCTGGGATCGGGCAGCAGAAGCCACAAGGGGTAAACTGTGATAAATCTGACTTCCAGCTCCACTCCTTCCCAGCTGTGAGAACTTGGGTGGGCCTGTTCACCTCCGTGAGCCTCAGTTCCTGCATCTGTAAAATGGAGCCACTTCCACGGGCCTCACAAGATAGTTTCCAGAGCTTGAAGCTTGCTGAGCAAGGAGGTCGGCAGCTGTTTGTGGATTGGGTGCTGACTCAGCTGCGTGGGGTGAGAACAGCGAGCCAGCTCTGGGTGCCGCCAAATGTTTGTCTTGGGAAAGTGACCAGGATGCTCTGAGTTCCGAATTCATCTCCAGGAGTCAACCAGAAGGAAGGGACATTGGTGGGCAATGGGAGCCCAGAGTCGCTCTCAGATGGATGTGGAGATGTGCTGGCCTGCTGGGTCTGGATGGGCCACAGGACAGTGGGAAAGGGTGTGTGGACCTACTGGGTGGGGATGACTCTGGACTCTGCTCGCCTCCCATCCACTTCAGAGACCCCAGGAGTGATGCTGAGCTGAAACAGGCCTTTGGGATCTCTCTTCTTGCCTCCTCAACCTCAATGTGGGAAACTGAGGCCTAGAGAGAAAGGCTTTGTTTGTATCCCACAGTGCTTCTGGGCAGATCCTGTGGAGCAGAGGGGGTGTTCAGGACACCAGAGGGTCACCTCCACGAGCAGAGGCGTGGCTACCCTTCCCCATGGTGTTCCCGTGCTTGGCATGTTGGAGGTGCTCAAGAAGTGTTTGCTGAGTGAATGAGTCGGTTGAGAAAAGTACACAGCTGGGGGTGTTCAGCAGAGCTGGAATTCTGTCTCTGCTCTGACTGGCTCTACCTCCCTGGCAAGCTGCTTTGTCTTGCTGGACCTCACTTTCTCAAAGTAAGAATACAAACCCACTGAGTCAGTGCCCAGGCAGAGATCTGAGCCCAGGTCTGCCAGATTCCAGGGCTGATGGTTCACTCTGCACCCTTCTGAGTTCTGATCCATTCATTCACGCATGTAGAAAATATTTATTACCAGGAAAAGTCTATGTGCCAGGTGCTGTTCTAGGCTCTGTGGATACTGCAGTGAATAAGGCAGGAGTGATTTCTGCCCTCGTGGAGCCTTATATTC
This sequence comes from Cephalopachus bancanus, assembly GCA_027257055.1. Taxonomy (NCBI): domain Eukaryota; kingdom Metazoa; phylum Chordata; class Mammalia; order Primates; family Tarsiidae; genus Cephalopachus; species Cephalopachus bancanus. The sequence goes on from JAPVLO010000689.1 coordinate 60,518, forward strand.
TATAAGGGGGGACAGTCAACAAACAAATAAATAGAACAGGAATAGTGGTGAATAAAGAAAGCATAACAGGGGCGGGCTTGGGAAGTGGGCCACCCTAGATAACGTGGTCAGGAAAGGAGATGTCATTTTTGTGTGTTACCTGATAGGACAGCAGCTCCTAGGCAAAGAACCTGAAAAAGTCAGTAAAATGGGAATCATGTGGCTGTCCCAGGCCTCAGACCTGCAGACGATGAGGAGAGGAGGGTATGAGAGGCAAGCAGGGACCAGAAAAGCAGCTGCACATTCCCCGTGGGGGCAGTACAGCCCTTGCGGGCCTCTGACCCCTGGGTCACCTTGATCTCTCCCCCTCTGACTGCCTCTCTGCCTTCCAGGTGAAGCAGATCATGGAGGAGGCCGTCACGCGTAAGTTTGTCCATGAAGACAGCAGCCACATCATCTCCTTCTGTGGTGAGTCCAGGGCCCACCCATGGAATAAGAAAGTAGTCTCTTTCTCTGTGGGCTGCCTCAGGGCAGTGGCATCTTTGAATCAGGGTTCCCACATCATGTTTTCCTTTGTGACTCTAAAGTTATTTTTGGATTCCAAAGAGACTTCTTTGGAGAATGTGAAAATACAGACAAGTCTAGAGGAGTAATTAAAAATGGCTTCTGCACTCCATGAAGATGTTGTCATGGTTGACATGAGAGGAATTGATTGCCTTCCCCTCCCCGTGGGCTTGGTTCACACTGACCCACAGCCCCAGCGACACATGGTCTTGCATCTGAGCAATGGGTGCCCTGTCCTTTCCTCGCCCTGCCTCCAGCCTATTTCTGGGCAAAGGAAGAGGGTAGATGGAGACTTCTTTTTAGAAAGGGAATTAAGACCAGCCTCAGCAGGGCTCGGTGGCTCAGCCTGGAATCCCAGCACTTTGGGAGGTCAAGGCAAGTGGATTGCCTGAGCCCATGGGTTCAAGACCAGCCCGGACAACTTGGCAAGACCTCGTCTCTACAATAAAATTTTTAAAATAGCCAAGGGCTACTCAGAAGACTGAGGTGAAAGGATCACCTGGAGCCCAGTAGGTCGAAGCTGGAGTGGCCGTGAGCGTGTATGCAATGGCACTCCAGCCTAGGCGAAGGAGTGAGACTACAACTCAAAAAAAAAAAAAAAAAAGACCAGCCTCAGTAGCTCAGTTTATAGTCCCAGCACTTTGGGAGGCCAAGGTGAGTGGATTGCCTGAGCCCATGGGTTCGAGACCAGCCTGGGTAACTTGGCGAGAAACCATCTCTACAATTAAAAGAAAAAAAATTAGCCAGGCATGGTAGCACGCACCTGTATTTCCAGCTACTTGGAAGGCTGAGGCGAAAGGATCACTGGAGCCCAGCAGGTCGAAGCTGGGGTGGCTGTGAGTGTGCCATTGCACTCCAGCCTGGGTGACAAGAGTGAGACTCCAACTCAAAAACAAAAAGGAAGGGGGGGGACATTAAGAACCATGGACACCTCCTGAGAGATCACAGCCAGTCAGCTCAACAGAGGAGGCTGACCCAGGGCTCAGAGTATGACTCAGATGCGTCTCTGAACCATCCATGCCCACAAGATTCCAGGTTCTTCCTGTACTGACAGTGGCTAGGGCCACATGTTCTGCATGTCCCCTAAAGTCAGCATTCCACTCACAATCAGTGTGTACTTAGAAGTGGAAGTGATTTTTTCTGTCTCCCTGAACACTTTTTTTTTGAGTCAGTGTTCCACAGTATAGTGGCATCCTCATGGGCACTGCAGGCTTGATCTGCTGGGCTCCAATGATCCTTCCGCCTCAGCCTTCCAGGTAGCTGGAACCACAGGCATGTGCAACCATGCACAGCTGATTTTTTGATTTATTGTAGATGAGGCCTCACCGTGTTGCTCAGGCTGGTCTCGAACCCCTGAGCTCAGGCAATCCTTTCGCATCTACCTCCCAAGGTGCTGGGATTACAGGCTTGAGCCACTGTGCCCTGCCCGAACACTTTTTTATTTACTAATCAGAGTATCTTGTAGGGAAGGCCTGCTAATTCTCCTTCCACATTCTTTCCCATGGAGAGACCTAAGCCGGAAGACACAGCTAGCTGTCAGCCACACACAGATGGCCAGGGGTGCCATACCATAGCACCCACAATATGCTCAGCACCCCATGACTGAAGACCCTGACCCTAGGTCACCCCCTTAATAGCCAGGTAGACCTGGGTCCATTGCCCAGTTCTGCCACTTTTCTTGTTGGGAGACCTTGGGCAAGATCTTATTTTTAAGTGGGATAATGTGTGTGTGTGTGTGTGTGTGTGTGTGTGTGTGTGTGTACACACACATAAGTATATATACAGATGTATATGGGAATATATGTGTATTTAATATATGTGTATTCCCTGCTTTTATTTCTTCCTGGACTTTTTAATTTGCAATTAAAATCACATGCCTTTGGGAGGCTAAGGTGAGTAGATTGCCTGAGCCCGTGGGTTTGAGACCTGCCTGAGCAGCAAGACCTCATCTCTACAATAAATCAAAAAATCAGCCAGGCGTGGTAGCGCGTGCCTGTAATTTCAGCTACTTGGAAGGCTGAGGCGGAAGGATCGCTGGAGCCCAGCAGGTCGAGGCTGTAGTGGCCGGGAGCAGCCACTGCACTCCAGTCTGGGCGACAGAGTGAGTCTCCAACTCAAAAAAAAAAAAAAAATCACATGCATGCCCATGTCAGGACTTGTTAACATACCTATTCATTCAAAATCTAGAAGAATAGAAAGTGATAAAAGATGACAATTATCCTCTAACTCTGATCAGAGGTTTTGGGTGGGAGAAAGTTAATCACACCAAATGAAGCCTAGAGAATCTTCTTGAGGTTCTTATGAAAGCTTCTTGCTCCTTACAAGCTGTTGCCAGAAAGAATTGAACCATGCCTACAAAGCCCAAGCAGACAGTTCAATTATTTCAGTATACACGAATGAAAAGTGCTGTGTATGTCAGTTAATATTAAGCCATTTAAGAACTTCTTGCCTGGAATCCTTTAAATCCATAGGTAGATGAGGCAGTATTTGGACATTCGTTCAGAAGCAAGTGAACGCTAACTCAAAAAACAAAAACAAGTGATGAGACTAAGACTTCTTGACTTCCTCCTTACACATAACATTGGCCAAGCTCTGACCCCCCAAGAGTGCTTTACTCTTTTTTTTTTTTTTTTTTTTTTTGAGTTGGAGTCTCACTCTGTCGCCCAGACTGGAGTGCAGTGGCCGCTCCCGGCTACCGCAGCCTCGACCGGCTGGACTCCGGCGATCCTTCCACCTCAACCTTCTGAGTAGCCGGAATTACAGGCATGCGCTACCACGCCTGGCTGATTTTTTAAAATTTATTGTAGAGATGAGGTCTCGCTGCCCAGGCGGGTCTCGAACCCGCGGGCTCAAGCAATCCACTCACCTCAGCCTCCCAAAGGCGTGGGATTACAGGCTGAGCTACTGAGCCTGGCTTGGTTTACTCTTTAGAGCTCTTTCTTTATGGGTTTTGTCACAAGAATTAGGGAAGGTAAATCTTAATGGTTCTTTGATACCTGTGTAATAAGAAGTTGCTTTTATTATATGCTCACTTTTTCAATAAACTTTGATTATGCACCACTGCATAACAGTGTAAGCTCTCAGTCTTCTGTATAAGACAGAAGGTAACAAGATAGACAGGGCTGTTGAAACTATCAGGCGTAAGACAGGGACCATCAGAATGCCCTCCACAGGGCTGTTTTCCCAGAAGGAAACACTGAGGCTCAGAGAGGGAAAGTGACTTGCCTGAGGTCACACAGCAAGTTAATGGTAGAGCCCAGTCTTCAACCCAGGTCTCCTTTTCTGGGGAGCTGGGCAGGGCCTCCAAGGGAAACACAGAAGTGGGAAAGTTACCACTAAATCCTCTCTACAAAGGTCCTTTGCAGCACAGTGTGATGGTATACCTTGGACTCAGACTTGGGATTGAATCCTGCCTCTGTCGTTTATTTACTGGGTGACCCTGGGCAATTCAGTTCACCTGTCTGAGCCTCAGTGTCCACATCTGAAATACAGGGGTAGTTTTCCTTTCTTCCTGGCCATGGCAAAGATTAAATGAGATCCAAAAGTGTTACTGTAATCACAGTATAAATGATGATGACTATGTGATTCTTTAACCTGGATAAAGCTCACCAATCATGTGGTCCAGTCTCCCCTCCCTCCTTGACAAAATTAAAAAAATAATTGCGGTGCACATGCTCACACGTGGATGCAGGAAAGTAAGGCTAAAAGTGTCTGCTGCTGCCGCCGTCACCCCCCCCATGCCACCTCTGGAAGAGTTTAAAACTATAATTGAAAAAGCAGAGTTCCGGTAAGATGGCAATGGCATAGTTGGAATTGTGAGATTCTCTGAATGTGAGTTCCCCAAAAGACTCTTACTTTTCTTCCCCCACCCCCTGCCCACCACCAGCCACACTGGTACAAGGCCCGGGTACCCTCGGTCCCACACAGGGCCAGATATTGCGGCACCCGGCTGCTGCTGCTCTACTGTTCGTGACTCCCGACTATGCAGGAGTCTCGGGTCTCGGCTCCCTCCCTGGCTACATTGTCTTGCCCAGCACCCAGCACCAAGGCACCAGTCACCCAGGGAGGCTCTGGGTGCCCGCCCCTCAGAGATACCAATTCCATTTCTGGCTGAAGTACCCTGTGAGTGGCCCAGGGCCACTCTTGCCACTCACTGCCTGCCCTTTGGAGCTTTGAAGCTCTGGAGCTCTGGGCCCACCCTGACTGAGGCAATCAGTGCGTGACCCCATGCTTGTGTAAGGGAATAGCGTATCTTAAGGAGGTGCTGATTGGAGGCTCTAAGCTCCAGAGGAGGGAACTCCTGACCCCCTCATCCATCCCAGCTCCTGGTGGCACCCTGGGATCGGGCACCCAGTTGTGCAGCTGATCCCCGGTGCCTCCCACGCCACCACAGTCCATCATAGTGGATCACCCAGGAACCCAGACAAGTGGAGAGAAAGTATCCGCGAAAGAGAAACTGCCACCTCAGCCATTCTCTGGGCAGAGATTTCCATTGCCCTGCACACCTATGAGCAGCATCCACCTCGGTTCCTAAGGTAACGTCGCTAAACAGGAGACAAAGCCCCTCCCCTACGCTGAATCAGACAAAGGCAACTAAGTGTCACAGACCTACCAGGCAGCAGACTAAAAGAAAACCCAAACTGTGAGTAAATTTAGCTGTCTGCAATGAAAACAAAGGGGAGAGGCTAGAGATCAGAGATGAAGAGACTTTAGACACTCAGGAAATATTCCAGAGCTAGTCTGATTTCTTATTTTGACTTTTGATTTTATCATTTTGACTGTTTGTTTTGCTCACTTTTGCATGCTTTTTGACTTACACTATCTGTTTGTGTTAGGCAAAATGCATCAAAAGGCGTGATTTTATTGGTCTGTCTTTGTGTAGCTACCAGTATTCTTTAGGTAATTTTGCTTGCGTGTTTTTTTCACTTCTCTTGGGCCTTGTGTCTCTTTTTCACTTGTTAGTTGGTATATAGGTCTGTTGTCCCTCTCACTCGTCTCTTTTTCTCACTTCCTATTGACCCCCCCCCTCCATTATTTTCCTCTTGTGTACCTCCTTTTGTCCAGGAACAAAACCTACATACCGCTGCACAGACAGATTGTAAGGCAGTGGGAAATAGGTTCCAGTGGGCTCATACACCAGTTGGTGGATGCTGGAATCAGCATAAAGATTCTGAATCACAGCTTCCCCCTCAATTAAACCTCAAAACTCCAAAAAATACACCCGCAGCCCACACTCCAACCTCAAAAGTGAACAAAGCCAGAGGACTCTCATAAGGAAGAACAGGAGATTGCATAAGTGAAGCAAAAGCAACCCCACCTTCCCTGAAAAACAGAATTAAGGAAGGGGAGGGAAAGGGGGAGAGAGAGAAAAATCTACACAAATGAAGAAAAACCAAAAGAAGAATATGGGTCTCTCCCAGACCCCTGGGAGGGGAGACACTGAGAAAACTGACTTCGGAATACAAACAATGAAGAGTCCCCAGAATGACTGGTCTCAAACTACAAACCTAGATATCAAGACGTTAATGGAGAGATTAAAAAGAATTGAGGAGAGAAAAGAAAAAACTAGGGAGGAGCTGATAACTGAGATAACAGTAATAAAGAATACTGTGAATGAAATAAATAACAAACTAATAAGCATGGAAAGCAGAATTCCCCAAGCAGAACAAAGAATCTCAGAGCTTGAGGACCAAAATATAGAACTAACCCAAACTTTTAAAAACACAGAAAACAAGCTCAAAAAGACAGAACAAAACCTTCAAGAGATGAGCGATTACTTCAAGAGACCGAACGTAAGAGTAATTGGCCTTCCTGAGGCAGAAAGAGACAGAGACCACACTGGAGCAAACTTTCCATGAGATCATTCAAGAAAACTTCCCTCATCTAATCAGTGATGCAAAAATTCAAACACAAGAGATTCAGAGAACCCCTGCAAGACAACAAATAAGAAGACCAACTCCTAGACGCACAACAATTCGCCTAAACAAAGTAGGTAAAAAAGAAAAAATCGTAAAGGCAGCAAGAGAAAAAGGCCAGATCACCTACCATTGAAGACTAATTAGAATAGCACAGATTTATCTACAGAAACCCTGCAGGCTAGGAGAACTTGGAGCCCTATCTCCAAAGTCCTAAAAGATAAACAATTTCAACCAAGAATAACCTACCCAGCCAAGTTAAGCTTCATCAGAGAGGGAGAATTAAAATCTTTCCCAGATATCCAATCCCTAAGAACTTACGCTGCCACCAAACCACCTCTACATGAAACACTTAAGAAAGTACTAAACACAGAAGAAAAGGAGAAAAGAACAACGTTGTTCACAAGAGTACAGGAAAAAGAATAAAATACACATGAACCAACCCCAAAACCAAAAGAAAGACAAAAAACCAAATGGAAGAACAACAACTCTATAAGAACTCTATGATAGGGACAAACTCTCACATTTCAATAATTAGCCTGAATGTGAATGGACTAAAAGCACCACTCAAAAGCCATAAAATGGGTAAAATACCACCAGGCAACAATATACTGCCTTCAAGAACCCATCTCACTAGAAAGGACATGCACAGACTCAAAGTAATAGTATGGGAAACAAACTTTCAGGCAAATGGAACACAAAAGAAAGGAGGAGTCGCGATCCTAATTTCAGACAAAATACCATTTAAGCTATCAAAAATTTAAAAAGATACAGAGGGCCACTACATAATGATAAGAGGTTCACTCCATCAACAAGAAATTTCTATCCTAAACATATATGCACTCAACATAGGAGTGCCAACTTTCATAGAGCAGCTTCTAGGAAAACTAAAGAAAGATATTGACTCTAACACCATCATAACTGGGGACTTTGATACCCCACTCACAACCCTAGACAGATCATCAGGACAAAAAATCAGAAATCAGATCTGGAACCTCAATGTGACTCTTGATCAAAAGGACTTAATTGATACCTACAGAACACTCCATCTAAAGACCACAGAATACACATTCTACTCATCACTGCAGGGAACGTATTCTAAGATAGACCACATACTTGGCCATAAATCAAGCATAAGCAAATTTAAAAGGACCAAAATTATACCTTCTCGGACCACAGTGGAATAAAAATAAACATTAACACCAACAAGGTCCCCCCAAAACCCACAAAGACATGGACACTAAACAGCATGATGCTAAACAACTCCTGGGTCAATGATGAAATCAAAACAGAGCCAGGCTCGGTGGCTCAGCCAGCAATCCCACGCCTTTGGGAGGCTGAGGTGAGTGGATTGCCTGACCCGCAGGTTCGAGACCTGTCTGGGCAGCGAGACCTCATCTCTACAATAAGTCAAAAAATCAGCCGGGCGTGGTAGTGCACGCCTGTAGTTCCGGCTACTTGGAAGGCTGAGGCGGAAGGATCACCGGAGCCCAGCAGGTGAGGCTGCGGTGGCCGGGAGTGGCCACTGTACTCCAGTCTGGGTGACTGAGTGAGACTCCAACTAAAAAAAAAAAAAAGAAAAGAAATCAAAACAGAGATCTAAAGATACCTGGAAACAAATGAAAATGAAGAAACATCTTACCCAAATCTCTGGGACGCCATGAAAGCTGTAGTAAGAGGGGAATTTATATCCCAACATATGCACATGAAGAAAATGGAAGGATCACAAATTAACAGCCTAACAAGCCACCTAAGGAAGCTGAAAAACCAAGACCACAAAAAACCCTAATTTCAGTAGAAGGATCCAGATCACCAAAATAAAAGCCCAAATCCAGGACATAGAAGACAAAAAGACAATACAAAGAATCAATGAAACTGAAAACTGGTTCTTCAAAAAGATAAACAAGATTGATGGTCCCCTAGCTAGACTGACCAAGAAAAAGAGAGAAAAAACCCAAATAAGCACTATCAGAAACACAAAAGATGAAGTCACATCTGACCCTGAAGAAATACAAAAGATCATTAGAGACTACTATGTACACAGGTATGGAAACAAACTTGAAAACCTTAAGGAAATGGAGGACTTTCTGTCATCACACAACCTGCCTAGGTTGAAACAAGAAAAAATTGAGACCCTAAATAGACCAATAACAGTCAAGGAAATTGACTACATAATAAGAAAACTACCTACAAAAATTAGCCCTGGACCCGATGACTTTCCAGCAGAATTCTACAAGATGTTTAAGGAGGAGATGATACCAATCCTACTGAAGGTATTTCAGCCAATTGAGAAAGATGGAACTCTCCCCAAATCATTTTACGAAGCTAACATCACATTGATACCCAAGCCAGGTAAAGATCTAACAAAGAAAGAGAATACAGGCCAATATCTTTGATGAACATAGATGCTAAAATTCTCAACGAGATCCTAGCAAACCGGATTCAACAACACATCTCAAAAATCATCTATCATGACCAAGTAGGCTTCACTCCTGTGATGCAAGGCTGGTTCAACATTCGTAAAACCATAAATGTAATTAAATACATCAAAAGATGTCAAAACAAAAACCACATGATAATATCATTAGATGCAGAAAAAGCTTTTGATAACATCCAGCACCCCTTCTTCATGAAAACCCTTGAACATCTAGGCATACAGGAACATACCTCAAAATAGTAAAAGCCATCTACGAGAAACCCACAACCAGCATACTCCTAAATGGACAAAAATTGGAACTATTTCCCCTGAAAACTGGACCAAGACAAGGATGCCCACTCTCACCCCTCCTCTTCAATATAGTATTGGAAGTCCTGACTAGAGCAGTCAGAGAAGAGAAGGCAATCAGGGGTATCCAAAATAGGAAAGAGGAAGTCAAGTTATCTCTCTTTGCAGATGACATGATTGTGTACCTTGAAAACCCAAGAGAATCTGTCAAAAACCTCCTTACACTGATAAAGCCCTTTGGCAAAGTCTCAGGATATAAAATAAATGTGAAAAAGACAATCGCATTTCTTTACACAATAGTAAACAAACAGAAACCCAAAGGCCATAAGAGATAAGATAGACAAGTGGGACCTCATTAAACTGACAAGCTTCTGCAAAGCCAAGGAAACCATCAGGAGAGCAGGGAGACAGCCTACAGACTGGGAAAAAGTATTTGCCAACTCCAGGTCTGACAAAGGCTTAACATCTTGGATCTACAAGGAACTCAAACGTGCTGGAAAGAAAAAAACAAACAACCCCATTATAAAATGGGCAAAAGATATGAACGGACACTTCTCAAAGGAAGACATCCGAGCAGCCAACAGACACATGAAGAAATGTTCAACCTCACTAATCATCAGGGAGATGCAAATCAAAACCACACTAAGATACCACCTAACTCCAGTCAGAATGGCAATTATCAATAACTCAAAAAATAACAGTTGCTGGAGAGGGTGTGGTGAAAAGGGAACTCTTCTACACTGTTGGTGGGAGTGTTAACTAGTGCAACCTCTGTGGAAAGCAGTGTGGTGATTCCTAGAAGCTTTAAGTATCAATCTCCCATATGACCCCACAATCCCTCTACTGGGAATATTTCCTGAAGAACTCAAATCACTCTATCAAAAAGATACCTGCACATGTATTTTTATCGCAGCATTGTTCACAATAGCAAGAATCTGGAAGCAACCATGCTGTCCATCAAAAGAGGACTGGATTTTTAAAATGTGGTACATATACATGATAGAATACTATGCAGCCATAAAAAAGAACAAAATCATGAATTTTGCAGCAACCTGGATGGAACTAGAGTCTATAATACTGAATGACCTCACAGAAACAAAGATCTGAGTATCACATGTTCTCACTCATATAGTGAACCTTGATCATCCAACGTATTACCATAAGAAAATGACTGACAGTGGTGGGAAACTATGGGGTGGGGGAGGGGAAGGGAGATGGGATTAATGGTAGTAAATATCTGTCTGGGGACGGGGAGACACCTCTTATCAACAAGGGTGCCTGAACGAAGCATATTTGTATGCCTAACCCTTAACTGTACCCCACAATATCATAATAAAACATATTGATTATAAAAAAATAAATAGATAAATAAATAAAATAATTGCAACTGGGCTCGGTGACTCAACCTTTAATCCCAGCAATTTGGGAGCCTGAGACGAGTGGATTGCCTGAACCCATGGGTCTGAGAACAGCCCAGGCAACTTGGCAAGACCTCATATTTACGACAAATAAAAAATTAGCCAGACGTGGTAGTATACACCTGTAGTTCTGGCTACTTGGAAGACTAAGACAGAAGGATCGCTGGAACCCAGCAGGTTGACGCTGGGATGGCTGTGACCATGCCACTGCACTCTAACCCAGGTGTCAGAGTGAAATTTCAATTCAAAATAATAATAATTGCAAACATTCATAAAGCTCTCGCAGTATGCCAGCCTCTGTTCTAAGTGCTCTACATACATTTTCTTCCCCACTTCATCCTAGAAGCAACCTCAGGAGGTTAATGTTCATATTATCCCTTATCCGCATTTTCCAGAGAGCCCAAGGCACAGAGAGGGCAAGTTATTGTTAATAGGCCCACACAGCTGGTTAGTGGCCGGGAGAAGATGTGACAGAGATGGTCTGACCTTGGGCCATGACTGGGTCAACTACTAAGTCTTCGTACCCGTTTTTGAGGGTGTGCGAGGGAGAGAGGGAGGCATTCACATTTTCCCCTCTAATACTGCCCTGAATTTTGTGGTCTGGGGGTCCCAGATCTCCCAGGGGCCTCTGTCTGACCACAGCACCAGGTTGTGCTGGGGCGCTGGGGGGACATGAGCAGGGCCCACTGACTGCTGTGTCCCTGCAGCGGCTGTGGAGGCCTGCGTCCTGCATGGGCTGCGGCGGCGGGCAGCCGGCTTCCTGCGCAGCAACAAGATCGCGGCTCTCTTCATGAAGGTAGGCAAGAGCTTTCCGCCGGCAGAGGAGCTGAGCCGCAAGGTCCAGGACCTGGAGCAGCTGATGGAGAGCACGTGAGTGCAGGGTGGAGGGGTACAAACAGGGCCATCCCCAGAGGATTGTCCACATTTCTCCCCCTGAATGGAGAGAGAGCGAGCCTGAGCCCCCAGCACCCCTCACTCTCCATCATGCTCCTCACACTCACCAGACTCTTTCCCACCTCAGGGCCTTTGCATGTGCTGGACCCGCCACCAGGCCCACCCACCTGATCCTCCATGGATGACTCCTTGTCATTATTCAGGCCTCCCCCTCGCTCAGCAAATTCCAACTCCCCATCTTCTCTTTCATATCACCCCATTTATTTTCTTCACAGTTGTTACTGATTGACCATTCATAATCAGTGATTCGCTTGTTTGCTTGTGTATTGTTTACATGATTGGTATCTGTCTACTGCACTTGACTAAGCGAACAGCAGTTACATGTGTGTCCCGCCCCTGCTTCTGTCTCCAACGACTGGGGCAGTGTCTAAACCTGGTAAATGTCTGAGAAACAATTGTTGAGTGAATAAGTGCCTCCTGGGTGCCAAGCCCTGTTCTAAGTACAAGACAGCCAAAGCTTGATAGAATGAGCACGGCCTCTGTCCGCATGGACCAGATGCTGAGGCCACTGGTTAAACTCACATTGATAGGTCGATCATAGCGCGCTTGAACATGCTGATTTGAAGTGGGGACAAAACCTCATATTGAAGCAACCATTGAAGGGGAGAAGCAGCTTCCTTTGTTCCTGGTGGCTGCTAGTGTGTGTTGGGGGGAGGTGCACGGACCCACTATGTGCACATAAGCACCTTCCACTACAGCCACTCCCTGGAGTCCTGACTGCACAGCCAGCTTACCAGCCTGGAGCCTGGTCAGGAATGGCAGATAGGTTGCAATTCCAGTTGGTGCTAATGGCTGCCCAGGAGACTGTATCTGAAAGATTCTGATTTGTCATCCTGGGGGGAAATGCGAGGATTAATTGGTCATGTCTGTCATGTGCAGGGATGAGACAGGCATACCATCTGCCTATCATGTATGCTGCAGGTAGTCACCCCACTTCACTGGGTGAGAAATGGCCATTTCCTTGCCCTTCAGGCCCTGCCTACCCAGGGCTGCTGGCCACAGTGGTATGGTGGGCAGAGCTTGGGATCTGGCTCTGCCAACTTGCATTTGGAGTGACTTCTCCACCACCTGATCTTTGGGCACTTTCCAGTCCACCTGCTAGATTCCTAGGTGTTTGCAAGTAACATCTAAAAGGGATGGATTTCTGTGAGCCTTCCATAGTATTGGGAGTGACTTCCTGATGGAGGAATCAGAGATGCCCATGCTGAATGGGAAGAGAGAACCATATTCATTATGCTCTCACTCATTCATGAACATGTTTCCTGAGCTTCTCCTATGTGCCAGGCATCATGCCAGGCCCTGGAGATACAGACCTGAAGAGGCTTGCCACATGGTAGATCTTAGTATTTTAGTTTTTAAAAAAATTAGATTGCTAGTTCCTACCCTCAAGTTCACAGGGTAGAGGGGAAGAAAAGTGAGCAGGAAGTGAAGCTTCATAGGCAGAGGAAGCACAGACCAGCTGATCCGAGAGGGTTTCCTGTAGGAGGGATACCCACACCGAGACCTCAGAGTAAGAAGGATCAGCCCGGGCATGGTGAGGAGGGAAACCAGGAAGAAGCAGCAGCCCATGGAAAGGTTTCGGGTGAGAGTCTGGCAGCCTCAGAATCTGCAGATGGCTCTGGCTGGCTTATGGTGGGAGCAGCCAGTGATAAGATGACTGGAGAAGTAAATAGGCACAGGGTTACAGGATGCTCTGCTGGTCGTGTTAAAGACCTTGCCCCCCCCAAAAGGCAACCTCCTCCAGTCCTCACCCACTGTGGGAGCTTTTCTGTCCTCTCAATAAATCCTGCTTTAAGACAAAAAAGAGCTTGCTTCCCAAGCATGGGGGGAGCCACAGAAGGATCTATAACCCAAGGCTCTTCCTGCCCAGCACTCTTTCCAGGAGAGAGAGAAGGGGGAGTGGGGAGAGGTATCAGTATGAGAATCAGGCTTGCCTGTGAACAGTGTATGGACGTGTCTATTTAACCATGTCTGTACACTCATGGGTGCTGTTATTTTTTCAAATAATTATTTTTTCAAATAATTCTCATTTGCTAGGAGCATTATGAGCTCATTTTTGTTGCATTCCTTCATTTGCTAGAGAGGCCGAATGTTTTCCCATTTGCATGTTGGCCCTGAGTATCTCCTCTTTTGTACATGTCTGTTCTCCTCCTGTATTGGTCTTGAAGGAGAAACCAGATGCAGGGCCTCCAGGAGAATGTGCGGAAGCTGCCAAAGTTGCCCAACCTCTCTCCACTCGCCATCAAGCACCTGTGGATCCGCACTGCCTTGTTTGAGAAGGTCCTGGACAAGATCGTGCATTACCTTGTGGACAACAGCAGGTGAGAGGGAAAGACCAGACACCTGGGTGAGCTCTGCTTTCCCCTGCTGGCCGTCAAGGGAATTGCACCTGCTTGCCAATGCCACTTTCTTTCTCCCCTTGACACGCCCTTAAGTTTGAAAGTGACTGAACAAATGCCTCCTGGATACTTGGCCCTGAACTAGACTAGTGCAGAGTCTTCGTGGGGTGTAGTGTTCTTAGGTTTGTTCGTTCTCCTGTGAATTTTTCCACTTGATTACTGTGTGGTCCTGGGAGAATCATTCAGCCTCTCTGTGCCTCTGTGGAACAGGGGGTTGCTCCACTCCAGATAAGAAGTGAGAAGGGAACTTGGCGAATACGCGGCATCTCGAAAATGCATAGTGACCCCTTTTTACATGTTCTCCCCTAGCTCAGGTTAATCTGGTAGGCAGGCTTGCTAGCATCAGTCCTCGAGCAAGTACTCATCATGCATCCAATCAATATTTAATGAACACATGCTACGTGCTGGGCGTGAAGGTAGATGTTGGGGATTCAGTGCAAATGGCAGCCTTATTACAGAGCTTGTACACTATATCAGAAGCAGTGGGAGCCACTGAAGTCTATCATGAGAGCCTCCTCATGGCCAGCAAGCCTCTCCCGCTCCTGAGAGGTGGGGGCAGGGTGAAAGAAAGAGAGAAATATCTCAGAATCTCCGTGTCTTTAAGTCTGTGAAAGTACTGGCTTCACCACATCATCAGACACAGTGGGTATTATGATTATCTTTTCATTCTTTGCCCTTTGTGAGGAAACGATGTGTAAAGGTACAGAGCAAAGCCTCTCTCCTCATGAAGCTCACACATGAGCAAGAAAAACCAGCAAATGGCAATGGTGACCAGATGTGGGTGTTCCGAGGGGGGGGGTGTTCAGTCTTCTCTAGATGGTCAGAGAAAGTGTCTCGCCAGGTGCCATTTGAAGGACATGTGGGCCTTAGCCAGGTGAATGGGGTGGGGAAAAGAGTGTTCCTGGTGGAAGGAATAGCAGGTGCAAAGGCTCAGAGACAAGAGAGAATGGAAAGAAATCCAAGCTCTGGATCTCCCGTTAACCTCTTTGCCTTCTAGTGCACTGTCACTGCCTCCTACTCCCTGAGTGGTCCCAGGCCTCTTCAGTTGTTGCCTTTGGCTTGTGACCTTGTGCTTTCCTGCTGAATAAGTCATTCAAAAGGAATTAGTGGCCAGGCACAATGGCTCATATCTATAATCCCAGCACTTTGGGAGGCTGAAACGAAAGAATTGCTTGAGCTCAGGAGTTTGATACCAACCTGGGCAACATAGCAAGACCCCATCTCTACAAAGGTAAAAACAAATTAGCCGAGTATGGTACCACGTGACTGTAGTCCCAGCTACTCAGGAGGCTGAGGCAGAAGGATCACCTGAGCCTAGGAAGTTGAGGTTGCATTGAGTCATAATCTTGCCACTGCACTCCAGACTGAGCAACAGAGAATCTGTCTCAAAAAATAAAATAAGGAATGAGTAATTTATTTGAGCAGCAGTGTCATCTTGCCATGTTTTTCTTTAAACTTTTTCATTTTTATTTTGGATTCACATGGAAGTGCAGAATTAGTACATTAGTACAGCCTAACCCCAGTGACATCATCTTACCTAACCACAGTACAATAATCAAAACCAGGAAATTGACATTGGTACAATACTATTAATAACCACAAGCTTTATTTAGATTTCACCACTTTTTCACACGTACTCATTTTTGTGTGTGTAGTTCTATGAAATTGTAACACATGTATAGTTTTATGTAACCAACACCACAGTCAGGATGCAGAGTTGTTCCAAAGAAACTCCCTTGAGCTACCGTTTACAGTCATGCCTTGGTCCCAGGCCCACCTGCTGTTTTTTGAGGCAGCATTTCCAAGCTTTATGATCACATAACTGCTAATTTTTGGACTGGACACGGAGTGGTACCAAAATAGGAAGTATCTTGACGCATCCTTTTAAGATGTGACACCAAAATATATAACCTTGATACTGTACAAATCCAGGACATATCAGTTCTGGCTTATTCTAGTTGATGGAAGATTTCACCTGGGTAAGACTACAACAATGCTGCCAGCATTTCGTGAGAGTTTCCTGATATCAAATTCTGTGCTGCTGCTATTCAGACATGTCATCATCTTATTCTCTCAACAACCCAGGCAAGTGAGTTCTGTAATTCTTCCCATTTCACAGCTGATGCTACTGAAGGTCAGAGAGGGGTGCCACTTGCCCAGGAACACACAGCACAGCAGGGACTGGTAGAGAGCTGGGCTTCCACCCAGTCTGTCTGCTCATCCATCCTTCTATCTACCACCCACACACTGTCTACTCATCCACCCACCATTCATTCATCCATCTGTCTGACTCCAGATGCTGCGTTCTTTATTTTTTGAGTTGGACTCTCCGTCGCTCAGCCTGGAGTGCAGTGGCATGCTCACGTTCACCCCAGTGTTGACCTGCTGGTCTCCGGCCATCCTTCTGCCTCAGCCTTCCAAGTAGCCAGAACTACCACACCCGACTAAGTTTTTTGATTTATTCTAGAAATGAGGTCTCGCCAAGTTACTCGGGCTGTCCCCAAACCCGTAGGCTCACGCAATCCCCGCACCTTGGCCTCCCAAAGTGCTGGAATTATAGGCTTCAGCCACCACACTCGGCCGCCTTTGCTTCCTTTTTGAGGAAGAACCAAGCCAGCTGGATGTAGCCCAAGCTGGCATCTGTCTGCTGTGTGGCATCCAGCAAAGCACTTACCCTCTCTGGGCCCAAGATCTTGAGAGATCAGAGCAAGGTCCTCTTCAGCGCTGAAATTTTATTCATTTCTAGACTGAGTTTTCAAGGAATTAGAAACCACTACAAAATAAACAAACAAGTCCAAAAACATTCAACATGAACGTTGTATTGATGGATGGTGTCGCCTATTCTTTTGCAGAGCCAAGTCCCAAGGGGCATTTCTGAGTGTCTCAGGCCAGTGTGTTCAACATTAGTTATAAGGGCAGGAGAGCCTGTCAACACAGCCCTCCAGTACACACTGCAGCTAAACGGCATTTTATCACCTCAGTAATAGAAGGGCAGCCGTCATCTGAGCCCCTGAGTGCCCTCCCATCTCGAATGGAAGCTATGGCAGAGATAGACAGAATCAGCCAGGCCTCGCAGCTTCCATTATTATTCCTGACATACATACAGTTTTATGTAACCAACACCACAATCAGGATGCA
Organism: Cephalopachus bancanus; assembly: GCA_027257055.1. Taxonomy (NCBI): domain Eukaryota; kingdom Metazoa; phylum Chordata; class Mammalia; order Primates; family Tarsiidae; genus Cephalopachus; species Cephalopachus bancanus. The sequence goes on from JAPVLO010000689.1 coordinate 77,610, forward strand.
GAATTGTCCCAAAGAAATTCACCACCCCAAAGAAACTCCCTTGAGCTGCCGTTTACAGTCACGCCTTGGTACAGTCACCAGCCCTGCCTGCTGTTTTTTGAGGCAGCGTTTCCAAGGTTTATGATCACATAACTGCCGATTTTTGGCATGGATGCAGAGTGTTCACGTATTGAACAAGTACATACCCAGCGCTGTGCTAACTGCCTTCCATCTGTTGTTTCTCTCAAAGTCCTTATAACAGCCCTAGGAGATATAGTATCATCATCCCCATTTGGCAGATGGGACTGCTGAGGTTCTGCTCCATAACTGGGTGACATGCGGGGATTGAGCACAGTCTGGCAGTCTTGCACTCCCTGCTGGTCTCCATCCAAACCTACACATCCTTTCCTCTCTTGCTAGTAAATACTATGAGAAGGACGCGCTCTTGATGGACCCTGTGGACGGCCCCATTCTGGCGTCTTTGCTGGGTAAGTGGACCATGCTCTGAGCTGTATCTCGGGGTCCCAGGGATACCTCCTCATGGCTGCTGTCACCCTCATCCAGCCTCACCCATCAAAACTGAGCTGTTCACTGTCCCTTGCTCCCAGTGCTTTGTCTTTGGCAGGACTCGGGGGCATCTGAGCTACCTGGAGGGGAGGGGCAGTGAAACAGGGCTCCTCTAGAGTAGATAGGAGGGCAGGCTTTCTGGGGCCGTGGATTCCCAGCCCCCACGTGCTCCTCAGTGGGGCCCTGTGCCCTGGAGTACACCAAGATGAAGACGGCAGACCACTTCTGGACTGACCCCTCAGCCGATGAGCTAGTGCAGAGGCACCGCATCCACAGCTCACACCTGCGGCAAGACTCGCCCACCAAGCGTCCAGCCCTCTGTGTGAGTGGGGCAAACGACGGGAAGGCGGAGGGACTTGGCATGGGGACAGGGAGCAGGGTAGAGTCCCCCAAGGTCCTTCAAGGCCCCCTCTCTCCATCTCCCCCCATCCTCCCAGATCCAGAAGAGGCATTCGAGTGGCAGCATGGATGACCGGCCATCCCTCTCTGCCCGAGACTATGTGGAGTCCCTGCACCAGAACTCCCGGGCCACCCTGCTGTATGGCAAGAACAACGTTCTGGTCCAGCCGGTGAGGGCTTGTCCTGGGCCCAGATCTAGACACTGATGGTTTGACTCTTGGTAACAGAGGAGATGTCCCCGTGGGCTCAAGGCTGCTCATCCATCCTTCTATCTACCGCCCACGCACTGTCTACTCATCCACCCACCATTCATTCATCCATCTGTCTGTATCCATCCACCCACCCATCCACCCATCCATCCACTGTCCACCTGTCCAACCACCATTCATTCATTCATCTATGTCTATCTACCTGTTCACTCACCTCCCCATCTGTCCATGCATCCATTCACCATTCGCTCATCCATCTGTATTTCTGTCCACTCATCCATCCACTCATCCATCCATCCACCCGTCCATCAGTCCCATTTATTTTCTAGTTTCTGCACCCACCCACCTGCCTATCCTGCCTCCTCTTCATCTATTCACTCTCATTCTCACTCATTCAGCAAACATTTACACAGATCTGCTATGTGCTGGATGTGTAGAGTATCAAGATCCTCGTCCACATGACAAATATTTATCAAGTGCTTCCTGTGTGTCAGACACAGTGTGAAGCTTTTGACCGCATTAACTCTCTTAAACCTCATGACCCTTTGTGGTAGGTACTGTTATTATAGATGGCAAGACTGAGGCCCAAATGGGTGATGTAAGGGGCAGTGTTATGACCTGACTTCAGGCCAGCCAGTGTCAGAGTCTGCACCATTGCTCAGTTGCCTTCTCTGCCTCAGCATCTGGCCAGGTTCCAGGGATGGGTGCTGAGTGAGCCACATGCAGTCCCTGCACTCACATGGCGTCCCCTTTGGCTGTCCCTTCTCCGGGGCCATCTAGTCACAGCAAGGTGTTTGAAGCAGAGGGATAGCTGTCAGCCACTCATTTCTACAGCCACAGTTTTAATCACGGGGTAGCCCTGAAGTCCCTTCTCCCTCTGAGCCTCAGGATCTCATCACAATAGATGCAAGAACCCATTTCCAGCCTGGCACCAAGCCTGTCATCCCAGCACTTGGGGAGGCCAAGGTGAAAGGATCGCCTGAGTCCAGGGGTTCGAGACCAGCCTGGGCAACTTGGTGAGACCTCGTCTCTACAATATATCAAAAAATTAGCCGAGCCTGGTAGCGCATGCCTGTAGTTCTGGCTACTTGGAAGGCTGAGGCGGAAGGATTACCTGAGCCCAGCAGGTTGACGCTGGGGTGGCCGCGAGCATGCCACTGCACTGCAGCCTGGGCGACAGAGTGAGACTCTTACTCAAAAAACAAACAAACAAAAAGAACCCATTTCTTCAGATCTAAGAAACCATGAATAACCAGCAAGAAAGTAAAGATGCTATTTAGATTATATACAATGCTTTTCCCTACTTGTAAACTTTGGCTTATGCTTTTCGAGAAAGGTCTTAGAGACTTATATGGATATAGGGTGTTTTTGTTTGTTTGTTTAGTCATACATCACTTTTTAAGTATACACAAGAGAAATATCATTGAAATAGATTAATTAGGATATTCTAAAAATCTCTTCCAATTCAGAGTTCCATCTTCTGTATCACTTTTTTTTTATTTTTCCTGAGTTAGAGTCTTACTCTTGTCACCCAGGCTGGAGTGCAGTGGCATGCTCACGGCTACCGCAGCCTCAACCTGCTGGACTTAGGTGATCCTTCCACCTCAACCTTCCAAGTAGCTAGAACTACAGATGCATACCACCATGTCCAGTTAGTTTTTTTGTGATTTATTGTAGAGACAAGGTCTCACCAAGTTGCCCAGGCTGGTCTTGAACCCCTGGACTCAGGCATTCCTCTTGCCTTGGCCTCCCAAAATGCTGGGATTACAGGCTGAGCCACCACACCCGGCCTACATTTTGACTTAGTCATTAATACCTTCATTTTCCCACATATCATTTTCTGTTTCGTTGAGAAGGGGGTCAAAAAATTATAGCCTGTGGATTCATGTGGCCCTCTACCTGTTTTTGCAAATAAAGCTTTATCGACTCACAACTGTGACCATCAGCTTACATGTTGTCTATGATTGCTTTCAGGCTACGATGGCAGAGTTGTGTGGTTACAGCTGAGCCTGTGTGGCTCACAGAGGCAAATATATTCCCTATCTGACCCTTGACACAAAAGTTTGGTGGCCTCTAATCCAAGAACACAGGAAGTGAAGCATTTTTGGCAAGCATCTACTCCTATCTCTAGTTGGTTCTTAAGTTCTGTAAAGCAATTGGTTGTTGCTTTGCAAGAAAATCTGGAAGCAAGGGTGAGTGACATAATATGCCTGCTTCCCCAAAGACATACAAGCACTCCACTGTTCTGCTCCCTGCCTTCCTATGCTCACAGTAACTTTTCAATTCTAAGCTGAATCACAGGCTAATCTTTTTGAAGATATTTACAATAGCACCTACACTTGCTTGTAACGTAACAACCAGGCACAAAACTTAATTGAAGCGACAACTATGACTGAGTTTGTGCAAGATCAGGCAATGACAACCACGTTATGGTTGTGAGAAGCCATGGATGATAAGACCCATCCCCATTTCAGGTGTGTTAAAATGTGAAAAACAAGAGGTGCTTCTTCAGACTGATGAAACTCTGCAGGGGGGCTCACTCAGGGGTTAAAAGCACCTGTGGCTCCATGGAGACAATGCTTGTGGAGACTGAGCCATGCTCAGTACACACTTGGTGCTCAGTAAATGTTGAGGTGAATTTGATAAAGGGGTTGCCTCCTCTCGATGTGAGGAATGTGACGGCGTCCTCACCCAAATACCCACTTGGGATAAAACAAAGCAGGTGAGAGGACCTATAGGCAAGTTCTGGGAGGACAGAGGGTCTTACTCCTAGGTGGGGAGAATGGGGAATACTTGGGGAGGAGGTTTCTGGGTGATGTCTGTGAAATGGGCCAGAGGACTCAGCTGCCATCCCTTTTCGCTCTTAAGACCAGCTAAGATACGTGCCTTCTGTTTTTGGAAAGGGTGATATTAGGGACAGTGCCCCCCTTCCTGGCTCTGAAGGAACTTTGGGACAATGCCCCTCAGTCTCAGGAAGAGCATGAATGTGAAAGTGTCGGGGTGGGAGGCTTTCACAGCTAGACACTAGAACCTGTTGTGGGCGGCTGGCTGCACATGGCTTTGCTTAGCATGGCCACCTAGAAAGAGGGTTACAGTCTTCCAGATGGCCAGGGCCTTGAAAGGAATGTCCCAATCTCTTGGTTCCGGTTATGCATCCTTGAGTCAGATGGACCAAGGCCTACGTCCACTGTGACTCCAGCACTGTGGCCAGTCCTGAGTCCTTCTCTCTCTGCAGAGGGATGACATGGAAGCTGTGCCGGGGTACCTGTCCCTGCACCAGACGGCTGATGTCATGACCCTGAAGTGGACGCCCAACCAGCTGATGAACGGCTCTGTGGGGGACCTGGACTATGAGAAGAGGTAGGCAGTGGGTTCGCCATGTGTCCCTGGGTTCTCCCCTTCCCTTGGCACAGAGAAGTTTCCCTTCTGAGGAGGAGAGACTTATGCCCTGCCCTTGCCCACTACTCTGCCTGGCGGTCAGGGCCACCTTGGCTCAGCCTCTCTGCAGCTGTGGCCTCATGGGAAACTCAAAGACTTGGAAGGATTTGGAAACCAACTGAAAGACTGTTAGGGCTTGGGAGTTAGACAATGCCTGGGTCAATCTTTACAAAGACCTCATAAGCCTGCAAATGGCAAGATGCTCCCCAGTCTCCAGCCACCCTTCCCCGTCACTCAATAAAAATATGGAGGCAGGACGTGTTAGCGAGGGTCTGTTCCAGGGCTGCTTTGCTATGAAATCCCGCCTTTGGAGTCATGCATGAAAGGGATGCCGGGACATAGGATTTCCAGCAGCAGCACCTGCATTCCAGCACAATTAGGGGATGCTTTTTTATTTTAATTTTTTTTTTTTTGAGTCTCCCGGCCACTGCAACTTCGACCTACTAGGCTCCGGCGATCCTTCCGCCTCAGCCTTCCAAGTAGCTGGAACTTCAGGCGCGCACTACCACGCCCAGCTAATTTTTTTTATTTATTGTAGAGATGAGGTCTCGCCAAGTTGCCCAGGCAGGTCTCGAACCCGCGGGCTCAGGCAATCCACTCACCTCAGCCTCCCAAAGGCGCGGGATTACAGGCTGAACCACCGAGCCCGGCTTTTATGTTAATTTTAAAGATGTGGGGTACACATCAGGATTAGGTATACAAGTGGTCATCATACAGGTAAAGTTTGGGCCCCTCTTTGGTCCCTGCTTCACCTGGTTTGAGATCAGGTACCCTTATTGATATTATGTGCCCACCCCCCGCCATTTCCTGCAGTTTCAGTCCCTTTCTTATAGTATTATGTTAAATGTTCAGGATCTACTTATGAGTGAGAATGAACACATGATATTCAGTTCTTTGTTTCTGTGATAGATCACTGAGTATTAAGGAAACCACACTGCAGAGGTGTGGCCCAGCCCAAACATTTCAGCTTTAGGAGCCAGCTGCCGGTGGGGGGAGGAACAATGGTTTTTGCTGCCCCAAGTCCACATCTATCTTATTTTTCTTCTACTTTTTCTATGATGAAGAATTTTTAGCATAAAGAGACAGAACTCAGGTATCCATCACCCAACCCTAATAGGTTATCAATCATACCTTCCCCCAATATATTATTCTGAAGCAACATGCAGATCTTATATGATTTCTCCTGTAAATATTTTTATGTGTATCTCTAAAAAGAAAATAAGGATTCTTTCCAAGAAACCTCACGAGAACATTATTTTAATGTTGTGTTCTGTTTAGTGTGAAGCCTCAGTGAGATTCATATCAGGCCTTGGGGTGATTATTCCCTAAGCTGGTCGCTTCCTGCTCAGGGGGTCACCATCTATTCTCAGAGATGGTCAGTGGGTGGGACAGTTGGTCCTAGGCTGGGCCTGACAGTTCAGCTCCAGCCACTGTGGAGTTTCGAATCAAGAAACCCTCATGGGGGAGCCAGGTAGAGGTCGTGGAGATGCCTTTGGCCAGGAACCTTAGCTCAGCCTCTTTGTCTTGAGCCTTGGTATGGAGCCTTCCTGACTTCCTGCTGCATTCACATCACATAAGCCCTGAATCCCCTTCACAACCTTTACACAACTGCAGTCATATGATCAGTCTGGGCTTACGTGTTTTGCCTTCTGTCTCGCCCTTGAGATCTCAGTGCTCCAAGGCAAAGGTCCTGTCTTGCTCACATTTCTCCCCAACACCTGCCACAGATTGTAGCACATAGTAGGTGCCCAGGTCAGCTTTGTGAAATGAAGCAGGGAAGTCAGGGGGCCTGAGCTCATTCACCCAATACTTACTGAGCACCTACCCTGTGCTAGGCTCTGTGCTAGACATAAGGGAAGTAGCAGTTGAAGAAAAGGAAAGTTTGTACCTTCTTTGAGCTTACACTATGCTGGGGGAGACAATTAAGTAGCAAGTGGATGAATATGTTATGGGACCAAGTCCTTGCTCTGCCCTCACTTGGCTGAATGACCTGGATTATGTCACTCTACCCCTCTGGGCCTCAGTTTTCTCTTTCTATCAAATGAGGGAGTAAGACAAGATGGGTTCCTCCAAATTCAAGAGATTTCCAGAGGGTCTGCAGGAGCTTTCCAAACAATGAAGTGTCTTCCACCCAATATCAAAGCTTAAACAACTACAGCACCCCATTTGTTGCTTGGACTCAAGCCTGAGATTACGTGGGTAGGAAACCTTTGGGGCTAATGTTTGGGGAAAGGCACTGGATACAATGACTGTCACACCCACCTCCAGCTCAGATCATCAGGGACTGGGTGTTTCTGCATCATCGAGTCCTCTGTGAATAGGCACATCAAAAGTACTTCGATATAGAGTCCCAGCTGAATCTGAACTTCCGAGGTCACTGCCCAGGGGCTGGGAATGCTCTGAAGCCATCTCTCCTTGTTATTCACACCTAGAACCCAGGGCTCAGTGGGAGGGAAACAGCCAGGGATCAGAAATCTGGGAGTTAGCGTATGGGGAAGGAGGATGCCCAGGGGCTCAGTATCCCTGGGGAGACCAAGGGGCAATGAAGGTAAGTCCTTGTCTGAGCAGGTGCAAGAGTGCTTCTGTCCTCCACAGCCAGCCCTCACTTTTGCGCAACTATGACCTTCATCCCCCCAGCTGGTTCCTAATGTTAGAGAGGAAACACCACCCAAGAGGTGGCTGTCTGGGCTCTGGAGTCAGGCTGGGCTTGCTGGCAGTCTCAGAGCAGTGGCGCCCTCACACCTGCTGGTGTGGCGGTTTCTTCTAACATTCCCTTGTTGCATGGCCCAGCAATTCCAATTCTAGGAGTCTACCCAAGAGAAACAAAAACTTATGCCCACCCACACAAAAACTTAGATACAGATGTTCATAACAACAGTATTCCTAGCAGTTCAAAGCTGGAAACAGCCCAGATGTCCATCAGCTGAAGAGTGGGTATCCAACATGCGGTCTATCCATGCAACAGAACAGGACTTGCTAATAAAAAAGAAGACAGACTGATACATGTTCCAACGTGTATGAGCCTCAAAAACTATGACTATGGCCAAGTGAAAGAAGCCAGCCACAAAAGGCCATATATTGTATGATTCCATTTAGATAAAATATCTAGAGAAGGAAAATCCATAGAGTCAGAAAACAGGTTGGTGGTTGCCTGGGGCTGGGGATGGGAGGAGCAAACAGAGGATCGACTGCAAACAAGCAGGGGAGATCTTTAGCAGGGTGATAGAAATGTTCTAAAACTGGCTTGTGTGACGGTTACCCAAATCTATAAATTTGCTCATCGTATTCACCAAATGGTACACTTACAGTGACTTTCACGCATGCAAATTATGTCTCAGACTGCTAAAACAGGCAAAGCAAAACCAGAAACCCAGGCCTTGTTCCTTATCAGCTGTGTGGCCTTAGACAATCAACTCCACTTCCTTGAGCCTCAGTTTGTTCATCTGTAAAACAGGGGTGTAGTCATGGAACATCTGCGTAGATATATGGAGAGAACCCATGGAAGAGAAAATGCTTGGAAAGCCCTTAGCAGGGAGCCTGGTACCTGGATGGGACTCTCAGTTGTAGTGGCTGCTGGTATCATCTCCATGTGTCCAAAGGAACCAAGGCCGCAGAGCTCCTTCTTGCTGGTGGCTGGTAGTGGCTGGAGGGTGGCGTTGTTCACTGGAAACCCTAGTGTTCAGCATTCACTATTCGCCCGGAACATTCTCTGGGCATCATGGAGCAGTGGATGAAACCAAGTCCTCTCTAGCACCCTCTTGAGAGTATGAGGAGAAGACAGGTGGTTGCAGCTCTGCGTAATTGGCACATGGGGCGGTTGGAGCCCAGGGAGGGACACAATGGCTAGGCTGGACAGGTGAGCATCTCCATGGAGGCTGCTACTCTTGTGTCCTTGACTGTCCTCAAAAGACATGCATGTTTGAGGACCCTGGTGAGGCTGACTCTGGTACAGACAGGACAGGAAGGGCTTTGAAAAGATTTCCAATTCCACTTCCTCATTTCACAGCTGGGAAAACTGAGGCCCAGCAAAGAGCAGGAGTTGTCCAGAGTCAGTGGTGGAAGTGAGGTTTGGACATTGTCTGACCTTGAAGGCTGTGTGAGTCTGGGTCCTCCAAGAAGCAGGCACCAAGATGGAATTCAGAGGAGCAGGGATTTCTTGGGGATGCATCCATGCAGGGTGAGTAGGGCAAGAGTGGACAGGGAGAGACTGTTGACTGCCATGCTGGCAGGGAGTAGAGGACGATGGGACAGGGAGTCTTGGACACAGCACCATTCTAAAAACGTGTAGCCAGGTCAGCAGAGAAGCTCCATTGACTGTGGACTTGTAGAGGAGTCCCTTGTTCCACAGGAATGGGCCACACTAGTTCACCACATGCTGGGTCCTGGCTGGGAGCAGGCCAAGGGAGGCGAGGCCTCAGTACAGACATGGCAGAGATCCCGGGTTGGCCTCCAGTTAGTCACCTCTGCTCCCCACAGCAAGGACTCCTGAAGCAGATCTGGGCTCACATCCCGGGCCTGCAAAGCCTGAGTTCCTGTGGCCTCCACCTCCCATTGTGTTCTGATGGGAAAAGCAGTTTGTTTCAGGACACCAGCAGGTTTTGAGCTGAAAATAGAACCTCTTAAGTAAAATAGTCACAGGGACTATTTCCAAAGTATGTACTTTATTATGTATCCATTCTATATTGGTTCTATTTAATCCTATGCACTATGAGATGGGTATTATTATAGCCACTGTTTTACATATGAAGAAACTGAGACTCAGGGAAACTCTCAAGTCACACTGTTGGGATCTGTGAAGTCCAGTCTGCTGGGTGGCTATTCTAACTCCTGCCCATGGACATGGGGTGGCTTGGAACTAGGGTCTGAGTTAGTCAAGACTCTCAGATGTCAGTTTCAGAAAATAATCTCAAGCTGACTTAAGCACTGGCTCATGTGGACTGAAAAATCCAGGGACAGTGGCTTCAGGCATGGGTTGATCCAGGGATATGAAGGATGGGGACCTGCACTCTTTCCATCTCTTAACTCTGCCTTCCCGTCTGTTGACTCCATTCCTAGTCACGGTCCCTTCCATCTCCATACTTCTGTCCTCACCACTTCTTTCCAGTAGAAAGGGGAACCTCCTTCCCAGTCATCCCAACATAAATCCAGTACTTGAGCCTCACTGGTTGTGTGTGGGTCCTGGAGCCATTCCTGCACCAGTCACTGTGACTGGAACAGTGGACCAGGTTGACTGACCAGGCCTAAGTCAGGTGGCCATTCCTGGAGTCCGGGGTGGAGAGTTGGTATGGCCATCCTTACCCCAGCCACAGGGACTGGGGGTGGAGAAGCCTGGTTCCCTTGGAAAATTGGGGAAGAAAAGAGGAGGCAGAATCTAGGCAGGCTGGGACACAGATCTGCCACCTCCTGAGCCGCTCTCCACCATGAGGCAGGCAGGCAGTGTCCCACAAGCCTGACCCTCCCCTTCCAGTGTCTACTGGGACTATGCCATGACCATCCGCCTGGAGGAGATTGTCTACCTGCACTGCCACCAGCAAGGTAGGAGGGACGGCAAGGGGCTGGGTGTTCCTCTTGACTCCCTTGCCTGCGTCCACCCCTGCCCCTTCATTAGCATCCGAGATGATGGGATGGCCATCCCATATCGCCTGCGCAACTCAAGGTGAAGTCAAGTTGACTTCACCTCTCCAAGCTTCGATTTCCCCATCTGTAAAATGGAGATCCTACCAGCACCTTCTCATGAGGTTGCTGAACAGATCGAATGACATATGTTAAAGGCTTAGTATCAAATGCATGGCATTAGTTGCTGACACTTTTTGAGCACTTGTAACTGTCTCCAAGCACAACTCTAAGTATTCACAGGCCTGTTGTTTAATTGTCACGATGGCCCGATGATAAGAGTGATGTCATTCCCACGTTTGAGGCAAGGAAGCAACTTGCACAGAGTCACACAGCCTGTGAGCTCCAGAGCCTGGACTAGAAGGCAGGTCTTTATGACTCCAAAGTCAGTGCTCTGAAGTCCTAGGGTTAATAACTGCAGTTCTGCTTTAAAGCCAGAGGGTACAGTCAGAACAAGCAGTGAGCCCTTCTGCCTAGGAAAGGCACAAAACATAGTACGTGAAGCCTTTTTTAAAATTTATTGTAGAGATGAGGTCTCACCAAGTTGCCCAGGCAGGTCTCGAACCCGCGGACTCAGGCAGTCCACTCACCTCGGCCTCCCAAAGCACAGGATTACAGGCTGAGCCACCAAGCCCAGCAGGTGAAGCCTTTTAATAAGACAGACCTGGATATTGAGAACCAGCCTCGGCCACTGATCAGCTGTGTGACCTTGAAGAAGTTACTTAGCCCCTCTGAGCTTTGTGAAATAAGCAATCATTGATATGCCTCACAGGGATGTTGTGAGTACTACAGTGAAACAGTCAGTGCCTTTAATGTGCTGTGCTTGTTTTCAGTAAATGCTCATACATGCTAGCTAGGATCAACTACTTCCCTAAGAAGGGGTATGTCTCAAGGCCTCCATACAAAAATAGGTCAGGTCGACTTGTAGAGGAGTCTTGACGAGTGTATGGTGTTGAGGCATGTTTCTGTTGGTGCGGGATCTCCTGGGTCTGGCGTGGCACCCCGGGGGATGTATTTGTGGGAAGGGCCCTGTCGCCATGCCTCATAGTGACTTCCCCTGGGTCTTCTCCGGCTGGTCGTGGTGGCAGTGGACAGCGGCGGAACGGTGGTGTTGGTCAGCCAGGACGGGATCCAGAGGCCGCCCTTCCGCTTCCCCAAGGGTGGGCACCTCCTGCAGTTCCTCTCATGCCTGGAGAATGGGCTGCTGCCCCATGGGCAGCTGGATCCACCACTGTGGTCCCAGCGGGGGAAGGTGAGTGACCATGGGGCAAGGAGTTTGGGGTGGGGAGGTTGTTCTTGCCTCTGGGCCCTCATGTGGCTTTGTGGGCTCAAGCTCTCCCCACCCTAGGCCCTCAGGCTGTGCCAGGTGTGGGGACAGGTGTGTCCCAAGGACCTTGCACTGGGACATGTTCTTTCAGGGCAAAGTGTTTCCAAAACTGCGCAAGCGAAGCCCTCAGGGTTCTGCTGAGTCCACGTCCTCAGACAAGGAAGATGACGAGGCCACGGATTACGTGTTCAGGATCATCTACCCTGGCATGCAGTCAGAATTGGGTAAGCTGCCCTGGCCCTGGGCCCCAGGGAGCCACCTGCTAACTGGTCATGAAAACAACTGCAGGCATTTGGAACTGAAAGACGGAAGGTCTGGAGTCTGGGACTCGCAAGGGAGAACCTGGAATCAAGAAGTCAGTATCTTGGAGGCCTCAGTTTTCCCCCGGATGGGAACATACAGCCACTGCCTGTGTGGCTGCTACAGATGCCAGTAGGTGGGGGTGGCACGGGGTAGAAGTGATGGCATGGGCTGTGGAATCCTGACTGAATCTGGGCAAGTCGCTTCACCTCTCTGTGCCTCTCTGTGCCCAGTTTCCTCATCTGTAAAATGGAGAAGTTCATAGCATCTGTTTCATAGGGTCGTACTGAGGATTATCTGAGATAAGGCATTTGATGCAGAGAGAACACTCCATTGTTGGCAGCTGTTGTGTGGTTGTTAATGTTTCATTTCAACTCATTGCCACTAGGATTCAGTGAGCTGATGAGGTGGTCAATGGAGGACCCGTGGAGTAGGCCCTCAGTAAGTGGCAGTCGTAACAGTGGATGGGAAGCAAAGCACGAGGCACCAGCACGCGGGACGATCCTGTGTCAGGCTGTCCATGGTGACTGCATGAGGCAGACGCTCTGCAAATGGACACTCGCTGTTAAGATCATTGTTACCATGGGGCTGTGTGAGGCCTTGGATGGGGGCCTGGCATTCGTGAACCACTGTGTGGGTGTCTGCGAAAGCAAAATGAATCAATACTGAGCTGCAGCTTCCTTCTGATCGCCTCCTTTTAGTTATCTCTCAGCAGCCCTGTGGTTTTTTCCCACTCGATGGGTAATGGCTCCGAGCCTCTCTCTGCTTAAGTGGCTGCATGCTGGACAGGGCGAGGCTCTCTTGAGAGCAGAGGTCTTTGCCTGCAAGGCTGGAATCCCATAAGTGCTACTGAGTGTCTTGAGAATTCATTGCCAAGCCTGTTCCTGTCCAGTAGCCGGGCCGGAGGCCACCAGCCGCTACAGGGAACCAGGCTCCCACGGCCCAGCCAGACACTGAGGCTGTTCCAGGCCCGAGGCTGAAAAGGCTGCATGAATGAGGGTGCAATCCCCCAGGATGCAGAGCTGGCTTCAGTTCAGTTGCCCAAGAATCCGGCTTCCCACCCATGTGAAGGCTGGTGTGAATTCAGATGCCCCACTCGAGAAATGGCTAGTCAGAGAGGGCTGGATCCCCGAAGCTGCCTGCCCAAAAGACACTTGCCCCTGGTTCTCACCCAGCAAGTCATGTGTACACTCCTGCTGGGTTCCAGGCTGGGCACTGGCTGTTTGATTTCTTCGGGGAATATCCATGTTATCCTCTTGTGGTTGATGTGAACCAGCAGAACAGATGCTAGCTGTGCCCGCCCACAGCCTTGGCATTTCCCATTCCACATGTGCTGTGCACCTGCCAGCTCCCTGCCTGGGGAGTTTCTCTGGCCACCAGCGTCCCTTCTGCCTATGGGTGGGGCATATCGGAAGTGTCAGGGAATCAGTGCCTGCCGGGACAGCCCATGACTGACAGGAGTTAGTATATAAATCCCCCAGGTTACTCTCCCCTCGGGAACAGACTCCAAAATCCGTGCTCCACACAGTCTCCCAAGGTCCTGCTGGAGGTTAGGCACAGTTGCCCCCAGGGGTCCTTGCTTGGCAACTAGCCCCAACTCCCTGCCTTTCCTGCCTCTTGCACTTGAATCCTCGTCAGCCATGGAGGAACCCCCAACTATGCCAGTTTACTCAGAACCAGGCATCTCAGCCTTGGCACACCTGACACTTCGGACAGAATCATCCCTTGTCCTGTGCATTGTGGGATACTGAGCAGCATCCCTGGCCTATACCCACTAGGTGCCAAGTGGCAACCACCCACCCACCCCCCTGGCAAGCTGTACCAACCAGGAAAGTCTCCAGACATTGACAAGTGTCCTCTGGGGAGGAGGTGATAGAATGGCCCCTGGTTGTGAACCGCTGATTTAGAGCAAAGAACACATCACGGTATTCAGTTCAACCACTGTGGCATGGTCTCATGACCTGTCCTCTTCAGACCTCATGTTCTTGTCTGTAGAATGTGGATGACAACACTCCCACCAGAAGCCTATTCTGAGGGTCAGTGTGGTTGTTCATAAAACACCTGGTCACCAGGCATGGGGCCTGATGCTCAGCCGGTGCTCAGTGAGCAATAGTGGGTCTCATGTCTTGGGTGTCACTGTGTACCAGTTTCACGTCTGTACTCTGTCCATGTCTTAATTGATTTTACTCCCACCATACCCTTCCAGGTAGTTACCGTTGTCATCACCAACCCCCATTTTGCAAAGGAGGAAACTGAAGCACAGAAAGGCTAAGCAACTGGCCCAGGGTCATACAGCTCATTCTCAGCATGGCAGTGTGACTCCAGAGCCTTTGTCTCTAACAATCACTTCATGTGTATTTGGTTTTGGCTGGCAGGAGCAAGGGCACTGTGGTTTCACTGTCTTTATTCTCAAGGTCAGATTCAGCCCAGGGGAATGGCAAGCCCATCCTTGGTTGATTTTTTTTTTTTTTCCTTAGAGCCCTGAGCATAACACAAACAGTTTTCTTAATAGTTTTCATCTGTGAGAGGTATGAAGTCCTTTCTGGAGTAGTGCCTAGATCAGAAATCAACAAACCCCTTCTAGTAGGTCAAATTCGGCCCCCTTGCCTGTTTTTGTAAATAAAGTTTTATTGGAACACAACCACATCATTCATTAACATACAGTGTGTGGCTGCTTTCATACCACAATGACAGAGTTTAATGACAGAATCATATGACTTACAAAGTCAAAAATATTTACTCTCTGTCCCTTTAAAGAAAAAAAATGGCTGGGCTCGTGGCTCAGCCTGTAATCCCAGCACTTTGGGAGGCTGAGGCGAGTGGATTACCTGAGCCTGCAGGTTCAAGACCAACCTGGACAACTTGGTGAGACCTCCTCTCTACAATAAATCAAAAACTTAGCTGGGCGTGGTAGTACATGCCTGTAGTTCCAGTTACTTAGAAGGCTGAGGCAGAAGGATCGCCTGAGCCCAGCAGGTTGATACTGGGATGGCCGTGAGTGTGCCACTGCACTCCAGCCTGGGTGACAGAGTGAGACTCCAACTCAAAAAAAAAAAGAAAGAAAAGAAAAGAAATGCAGATGACTGCTTTAAATAATAAGCAGTGTTCCACCCCATGGGAGGGAAGATGTGCCCATAGTTGGTTCTCCACCCTTGGGTTTTTCACCTGCTCCTTGTGTACTGAGTAGGCAAAGACAGGTTCTAAAGCATTTAGACAGTCTGCAGACAGATAAGCGCATTTTCTGACTCCTCTGTTGCTGAGATTGTCTCTGGACTGTCCAGTAGTGTAGCTGTAAGCTACTTGTGACCACCAAGCCCTGGAAATGCGGCTAATGCCACTTGAGATGTGCTTGAAGAGAAAAATGCACACTGGATTTTAAAGACTTTGTACCCCCCAAAATGTAAAATATCTCATTAGTAATTTAATTTTGATTGCATATTAAAATGATAACTCTTTGGAGATACTGGGTTAAACAAACTATGTTGTCAGAATTGATTTCACTTGTTTGTTTTTACCTTTTTAATGTAGCTACTGAAAACTTTTAAACTACCTATGTGGCCCCACTGCATTTCTGTCCTTACCTATGTGGCCCCACTGCATTTCTGTCCTTACCTATGTGGCCCCACTGCATTTCTGCAGGACAGCACTGGTCTAGCTTAGGGCTTCTTATCGCCAGCACCGCTGACATTTGGGGCTGGATGACTCTGGGTGTGGGGATTGTCTGATGCATGGTAGGATGCAGAGCAGTGTCCTTGGCCTCCAGCCGGTCAGTGCTGGGAGCATCCAGTTGATCCTCACGTTGTAGCAACAAAAAGCATCTCCAGACATCGCTGAAATTACCTCCATTGAGATTGAATGTTGTGGGGAGACAAGAACCAATAGGAAGACAGCAGGGAGTCTTCACTCACCACGTGTCAGCTGGGTGGTCTTGGGCACGTTGCTTAAATTCTCCATGTCTGAGCATCCTAACCTATGAAAGTGGTTCATGATAGATCCTGCACTCAGTACGTGATCACTGTTGACAGTGGAAAAAGAAGAGGGACTTCGGTCAAAAAGGCTAGAGGTGTTTATTACTGCCTGGCAGGGCTTTGGGTGATTAAGTTGTGTCATTATGCTGAGCCTCAGTTTCTTCTGCAAAATGGGGTTGCGGGATGCATCTCTTATGGGGACACTAAAGATATTAAGGCAAACATCCTAGCCGGGGACCTAGCACATAGTAGGTACTTTATAATATCAGCATACTTTCTTCCTCTGAACACAGTATACATAGGAGCCATGTAGAGCAGTGCTTAGAGCCCCCCTGGAATTGGTTCTTCTGGTTGTCTCAGTGTCCTGCCCACCTCAGACCTTCCACCTCACCAGTCCCTTTTGTTTTGTCTCTCAAGTTGGCCCCGACCTCTTGGGCAGCACTTCCCCCGTCTCCCTGGGCCCTGCCTGGATGATGGTTCCCGCAGGCCAGTCCATGCTGGTGGTAGCCAGAGGAAGTCATTGGGCACAAGCCAGATAGAACGCCATCCTCCCCACACCAAGCCTGAAAGAGCAGCCTCCCAGTAATGTCCTGGATCCCCTACTCCCTGGGGATTGGATGCCAGCCACCTCTGCCATGTTGTCATTTGAGTCCTGGTCCCAAGGGAGATGGAGGAAGGAGACAAATGGACAAATGCTGTCCAGCCTCCACCCCGCAGAAGGCAGCTTGGCCTTCTGTGGGTTCAGTAGCAAGGAGACCCATGAGTGTGAGGGACTGGATGGAGCCAGGGTCCCCACACAGGACTAACCTAGTCAGGTCCTTCCCTGAGATTGGCTAAGAACTGGGGATGTTTTTCTAGAATATTTTACAGGGGCTGACTGGTCTTTCTTGGCTCATGAATGTGTCTGCATGAAAAGGGATAGTTTAACAAGCTTCATTTGGTAACTGCAAGAACTGCATTCTGTAGGCTTCCTACTCTGTCAGTGGATAGGGGCTGATCCTGCCAGCTACTGAGCTCTGATGACTAGAGGAGCAGGTCCACAACTTTTCTTCCCTGGGAGCCCCAGGGAAGAGGCAGGCTGTTACCAATTGTCCTTACAGGAGCCATGTCATGCTGGAAAGATGTGCACCTCTCTTGATTTGCCTGTGGGCCAAATCCAGCTTTGTTCTATATAGCCCATGAGCTAAGAATGGTTTTCATTTTTTTAGTGATAAAAAAAGAAGAATATTTCATGACGTGTGAAAATGAAAATTCACATTCCCATGTCCATAGGTAAAGTCTTATTGGAATGTGCCCATGCTCATTTGTTTACATTTGTTTCTGGCTACTTTTACACTATGACAACAGAGTTGAGTGGTTATGGTAGAGAACAAATGGCTTGCAAACCCTAAAATCACCCCTCACCCTTTTACAGAAAAAGTTTACTGAGTCCTGTCCTGGAGACCATAGAACTTTTTCACCTGTCTAGGACTGCTGATAGGCCAGGACTATTGACTACAAAATAGTAATGCATCTGTCCCAATATGTTTGTTTTGTAGTTTTATAGACTCTACCATTTCCATGAAGCTGGGAGCAAAAGAAAATAAGGGAAACTACGAGTGCTGTACTTCGAGACCAGTTGGTCAGGAATCACCAGTGTCCCAGAGAGAGGAGACCAGGATCTCTGAAATGTAGATGCTATATAAAAAAGAAAAAATATTTTTTGAGTTGGAGTCTCACTTTGTCACCCAGGCTGAAGTACAGTGGCACAATCATGACCACAGCAGCCTTGACCTGCTGGACTCAGGTGATCCTTCCACCTCAGCCTTCCAAGTAGCTGGAACTACAGGTGTGTGCCGCCACACCCAGTGATTTTTTTTTAATTTATTATAGAGATGAGGTCTCGCCAAGTTGCCCAGGCTAGCTTCAAACCCCTTGGCTCAGGCAGTCCTCTCACCTCTGTCTCCCAAAGTGCTGGGATTATAGATGTGATCCACCACACCCAGAAAAATTGTTTTTAAAATGCAGACTTGAGGGCTCTGTGTCCAGAAAGTTTTAATTCAGTAGGCCAGAGTTGTAGGGCAGCCATACGGCTTTTACATGATTCTGATGGGTCCCCACTCTGTTTGACCTGATTGGTGGAGCAGATTTGTGCTCAGGACCATGGACAGCACAGGCACTCTCTTTTCCCATCAGCAGGGACTCCACTGGGTCTCCTGTCCTTGGGTGCCCAGCCTGGTCTGTTGATCAGGCTCCCTTCCATCTCACCCATGAGGTCCATCTCCAGGGACTCAAGACCATCAGTCTCCCCCAGAGGCACCCAGCAGGTTCCCTTTCTATCCTGGAGCGTCCTGTGAGCATGACTAAATGACAGCATGGTGGAGATGGTCTCCTGCTCTGGGACTGGGCCTGTCTTCTTGACTCTTGGCTCTCTCTTTATTTTCCTCCTCTTTCTTCAGCTGCCATCAGCTCTGCCCATCTTCTAGGCCCCCAGATTTTAGGGTGGCTTTCACTGGATCAGGCGAGCTCAAGGACCTGGGTCAGAGTATGATTGAGGTGGCTGTATCCCACTGTCACATTCTGGTGTCTTTCCCTATTCCTGTGCTGGCTTAGGGGTGAGCTGCTTTCTTTGGGGGTGAGGTTTCTGTGACCCACATACATTTAACCAGGGTTCTTCCTGTTCTGCTCACCACAGTCCCCCAGGATCTGATGGATGTCTCTGTGAGCAACCTCCCATCCCTGTGGCAACCCAGCCCCCGGAAATCCTCCTGCTCATCTTGTTCACAGGGTGGCTCGGCCGATGGTGGCCCAAGCAATGGCTGCAACCACGAGAGGTATGAGGGGCTTTCACTGTAGATGGAGGGAACTGAAGGGCATACCAAAGACTTGTGGATGCCCATTTCTTGCCCTGCACTGAATTCAGAGGAATGAACATATTTCTCTTTGCCTGTAGAAACTTTTGTCTTGTTGAAACTATTCAGCCAGTTCATGAGACTGGTTTTGTTTCCCACTGGCCCTGCCTGGCCTGGGAGAATGAAATTCTTTTGTCCTTACTGGGCTTTTGTCCCTATAGGTGGTCCAGGCTTCAGCCTTAGGAGCATAAGGGGTGGAGGCCAGCAGTGAAGTCCCCTCTGACTCCTCAGGATGTGACCTGTGAACCAGCATCATCTCCTGGTCAGGTCCTCAGTCTGTTCCTCCCAAACCTACCAAATCAGAATCCGTATTTAACATGATCCCAAAAGCGTGGGTATAATTTTAAGTTTGAAAAGTGCTGGTATAACTGTAGATTCTCAAACTAGAATATGTGTTAGAATCCTCTGTGGGAGCTTGCAGAACATACCAGTTCCTAGACTATTTCTCATAGGTTCTGTTTGAGTAGGTCTCTGTGGGGCCCAGGAGTCTACATGTTGGAGAAAACCCAAGGAATTCTTGGGCTAGTAGTCCTTGGGCCAGTGAGAGATGCTGCTGTCACTCATTGCCCCCTCCCATTGCATTGGCTTGCACAACCTGGAGTGATGGGGAGCTCACTACCTAGCAGAAAGCCAAGTACACTGTGGGACAGCCATCAGTGTGATCCTGTTCCTATGTAACCTAAGCGAGTCTGAGCTTCACCCACAAATAGGGGAACTATAGAGTTTAAAGCCTCCGTGTGCCTAAGTGAAGATGTCAGCTATGCTCCTCCAGTTTCCTCGGATTTTTCTAAGTGTCCCCTGGGATGGTCTGAGAATTAATAGATATTCTTCCACCCTGAGCTCTATAAGAATGAGCAACACTCCTTTCAGCAGTCCGAGTTTTCTTCCACAATGCTGGGGCCTTACTCCTCTCTCCTCTTTCAGCCCCCCAAAAAACCCACAAAAGTTTCCATGCAAGGAAAAGCCTTGAGGCATTACCTACTGTGCAGTCAGCCAGACTCTGAATCCCAGTTTGGCTCAGTTTGGTTCAGCTGGGTCACTTCAGCAGTCTTGCTGCAAATGACAAATTGCCTTCAAACTGGTGCAAGTAAAAAAGAAAATGTGTTGTCATTCCTGAGAAGTTCAAAGGCAAAGTGGCTTCAGGCATGGCTGGATCTAGATATTCAGAACAGGAATCAATCTCTGTGTGTGTGTGTGTGTGTGTGTGTGTGTGTATGTTTCCTCTGCTCTTAGCTGTGCTTGCCTCAATGATGGTTCTATTCTCAGGCAGGCCCATCCTATGCAGTGGCAAAAAAAGCAGCCACTTTCCTACAGCCCACTGACACTCAAAAGAGAAAAGGGTATCTGTTTCCTGGTAGTTTCAGCACAAGTCCCAGGGCTGTTTCTCATTGGCCCAGGTTGGGCCACGTGACCACTTCTGGCCTAATCACCATGGCTCCTACTTGAGTCATGTACTGGGTAGACTCACCCCTGTCCAAACCACAGGGACAGAACATTAGCAGGGGGGATTCCTCAAGGGAAAATTGGGGTCTGATCACAGAAAAAAAGACAAATGCTGCTGCATGGGCAGAAATAACATTGGCCTCCCAACAGTATCCCAACTGGCTGGTTTTAATCTGCCTCTGGGCTGTGCTCCTCTACAGAAAACCAGGGTTGTGTTTGGGTTTTTTGTAAGCATCTTCTTCTTTTCCCACCTACAGGGCTCCCCTGAAACTTCTCTGTGACAATATGAAGTACCAGATCCTCTCCAGGGCCTTCTATGGATGTACGTATAGGTCTTCGTTGTCAGTGTGTGGTCTCGGAGGAGCAGTTATTGAGTGCCTACTGTATGCCAGCAGTGTCAGGGGATATTGGCTCAGGAGTTTGAATCTCTGCTCCTCTAGTTCTTAGAGGGCCGATTTCAGTGAAGTTGCATTAACCTCTGTGAGCCTCAGTTTCCTCATGTACAGATTGCAGATATATTTTCCCCTGGGTTCTAAAAGGGAGTGGTGAACGATGGGGCCCCTTTGGGGTAGTTTAATCACCATTGCATCCCCAAAGCCTACCTGGAAGGTCTGTTTTCAGGACTGAATGAGAAGCATGTATAAAGCCTCAGCACATAGTATTGCATGTCATAGGTGCTCAATAAATGTTAGTTCCCTTATTCTATAGGCAGAAGCACAAGAATAAGGTGGCATTATCCCCTCCAGAAACTTAAAAATTAAATTCATAATATAGTTAGTCTGATTATTCCCATGTAACAGATGAGGAAACTAAGGCAACTAAGTAACAGATGAGGAAACAGAGAGGTAAGGTGACTTGCCCAAGGTCACACAGCTAATACACAGCACAACTGGGACTTAAACCTTGGCTTGCTTGACTCCAAAGGCCTTGTTTTTTTCCTCTCTGCTATATTGATTCTTGGCATATTTTATTTCTCCAGCCTCATAGCCTAAATGGGAGAGAGAAAACATGTATATATTTTCCGGGATTCTAGAAAAGTCTTTTTTTTTTTTTTTTTTTTTTTTTTAGTTGGAGTCTCACTTTATCATCCAGGCTGGAGTGCAATGGCACACTCACGGCCACCCCAGTGTCGACCTGCTGGGTTCTAGTGATCCTTCTGCCTCAGCCTTCCAAGTAACTAGAACTACAGGCGCGTGTTACCATGCTCGGCTAATTTCTTGATTTATCATAGAGACAAGGTCTCGCCAAGTTGCCCAGGCTGGTCTCAAACCTGCTGACTTAGGCAATCCACTTGCCTCAGCCTCCCAAAGTGCTAGGATTATAGGCTGAGCCACTGAGCCCATCCTCTTTTTTTGTTTTTTTTTTTCTAATTCAGGATCTCACTCTGACCCCCAGGCTGGAGTGCAGTACCATTATCACAGCTCATCGCAGCCTCGACTTCCTGGGCTCAAGCAATCCTCCTGCCTCAGCCTCCTGAGTAGCTGGAACTGTAGGTGTGCATCACCACTCCCAGTGAATGTTTTTATTTTTATTTTTGTAGAGACAAGGTCTCACTATGTTGCCCAGGATAGTCTCGAACTCCTGGGCTCAAGCAATCCACCCACTTCGGCCTCCCAAAGTGCTGTGGTTACAGATGTGAGCCACTGTGCCTGGCTAGAAAAGTCTTAATACTACCTGTATGACCCTGTGAAGTGGCAGTGCAGGTCACATCCCCAAGCTCCTGGAGAGGGAGGGAAAGCATGAGGCCACTAGAACAAGGCTTTTACCTGATCTCTTGCCACCCATCCTAATGCAGGACCTGGCATGGGACAGGCATGGGGCAAGTATTTACTGGACCCAAGTGGAAGATCTTCCTGGAGGAAGCGGTGGGAGTCAATGAGGATCTGGAATGATGTCATTGGGCGACGTGGCTCATTCCTGATGGTGGTTTGAGAGCCCAGGTCTTGGAGCCAGGTGACCTTGTTTCAAATCCCAGCAGTATGACTTGGGCAAGTGATAGAATCAGCCTGAGCCTTAGTTTACCCCACTTATAAGATGGAGATCATAACAGTACTTGTTTTGTGGGATGTGGTGAGAATTAAATGAGTTAAGTTATGCAGACTCTGAGAACAGCTGCCTGGCACATAGTATGTGCTGCGTAAGTGTTAGCTGTCATATCATCATCATCATCATTGTGATTGTGGTTATCCCTGAAGTTAGAGTAGCTTCCTCAGGCTCCAGGAGGTCTAGGGTTCTCTCTGGGAGCTGGAAATGAAATGGTCAGAAAGTGCCAGAAGGAGCAGAAACGGTCAGAGCAAACAGCACAGGCTGGTGTTTGCTAAGTGCCTCTCACATGCCAGGAACTTGCCAGAGGATCCCTTATCTGTGCCCGGGGGACAGATAAGCAATGGCACATGGACAGGCATTCCTGTAGGGGCACAGGACCATCTCTGAAAGCATCCTGGGTGCCCTCAGCATCTCCCTGGTGACTGACTTGCTGGGGCCTTTTTTTAATCCTGCTGCAATTTGTTTATTTTTTATAGATATATCATAGTTGTACATATTTTGGGGGGTACATGTGATTTTTTTGTTTTTGTTTTTTTTGAGTTGGATCCTCACTCTGTCGCCCAGACTGGAGTGCAGTGGCCGCTCCCGGCCACCGCAGCCTCGACCTGCTGGGCTCCGGCGATCCTTCTGCCTCAGCCTTCCAAGTAGCTAGAATTGCAGGCATGCACTACCACGCCCAGCTGATTTTTTGATTTATTGTAGAGATGAGGTCTCAAACCCGCGGGCTCAGGCAATCCACTCACCTCAGCCTCCCAAAGGCGTGGGATTGCAGGCTGAGCCACCAAACCCGGCACATGTGATATTTTGACACATGTATACAATGTGTATTGATCAAGTTCTGGTAATTGTGATGACATCCATCACCTCAATCATGTATCTTTTCTCTGTGTTGGGACATCACAATTCTTTTCTCACTGTAGTGAAATATACAATAAATTATCATTAGCTGTACTTTCCCTACTGTACTCTCAAATGTGAGAACCTGCTTCTTCGAGCTAACTGTATTTTTGTGCCTTTAAGACCAACTTCTCCCCATCCCTCACCTGCCTCTTCCCTTCCTAGCCTCTGGTGAACATCGGTCTACCTCTGGTGAACATCGCTCCACCTCCATGGGACCCACTTTTTTAGCTCCCACGTATGAGTGAGAACACGTGGCGTTTGTCTTTCTGTGCCTGGCTTATTTCACTTCATATAATGGCCTCCAGTTCCATCTATGTTGCTGCAAATGAAAAGAGTCTATTATTTTCCACGGCTGAATAACATTCCTTTGAGTGTACATGCATTTTCATTATCCATTTATTCATTGACAGACACTTAGGATGATTCTATGTCTTGGCTATTGTGAATGGTGCCACGGTTAACATGAAAGTGCAGGCATCTCTTTGATATACTGATTTCCTTTCTTTTGGATAAATACCCATCCAGCTGCAATTTGAAAGGAGGTTGTCCACTCCCATTCCCTATAGTTAGTTACAGTACCTCTGAATGAATTGGAGATAGACAGAGGCCCAGCGAGCCTGGAGAAACACCGGCCGGCTTTCTTTCTTCCAGCCTCGTCTCTGCCTCCAGCCCGCATATTAAATTCGTTGTCTTCCAGCAGAGGAGGGTGGCATCACCCTGAGTGAGGCTGGGAAGGAGAAAAGACTTTCCTGGGGTCACAGAGCTATTAATCAGTTCAGCCAACAAGTGGCATCGCCCCTCCAAGCCCTACCCTCCTTGTCTGGGAAAGATAATTCACCAATTGCAGGAGGCTCAGTGAGACGGGAAATGGGACAGCACTTCAGAGATTCCATGAGCCAATATGAGGGGTATCAGGTGGCAGAGGATGACACTTTCTTCCCTTCCCAACAGGGCTTGCCTACTGCAGACACCTGTCCACCGTGAGAACCCACCTGTCAGCACTGGTCAATCACATGATCGTGTCCCCGGACTTGCCCTGCCATGCTGGACAGGGGCTGACTGCTGGAATCTGGGAGAAGTACCTTCAGGATAGCACAGTAAGGCTTGGCTGGGCTTGGTCTGCGGTGGTGTGGAGGCTGCAGGGGAGGTTGTCTTGTTGTCTGAGAAAGCTGCTTGCGGGGACTCAAGCTGACACACTTGGATTCTGCATATGCAGACTGGTGCTCCCCTCCTCTTCTTGAGACTTCTGTGACCCACAGCTCACCTCTGCCTGCTAGGGTGGAGATGGAGAGGGATGGGAAACATATGCTTCCAGGAAGGAGTAAAGAATAAATCCGTCAGTAAGCGTTTATGACTAAGCATCAGCTATATCCTCATCTTATACAAGATGCTGAGACATGGTCCCAGCCAGAAGGAATTTACAGTCCAGTTGAAACTACCCGGAATGATGAGGGCAGCTAAGTTAGAGGGAGGCAGCTGGACCAAGAAAACCTTTGCCCCCACTGTTTGAAACTCTTTCTCCCATCTCTGTCTTAGGGCCTGAGGTTGTACCATTAGGTAGTTCACCTGGAATGCTTTCTAAGATT
Organism: Cephalopachus bancanus; assembly: GCA_027257055.1. Lineage (NCBI taxonomy): Eukaryota > Metazoa > Chordata > Mammalia > Primates > Tarsiidae > Cephalopachus > Cephalopachus bancanus. The sequence continues at coordinate 102,276 of JAPVLO010000689.1, forward strand.
TTCTTATTAGAATGCAAACGTTCCTGGAAAGGAAATGTTTATTTTTGGAAAAAAAAATTCATAGTCAAATAGTTTGGGAAACTTTAAGTCAAACAGTTTTCTGGTTTCTGCAGGACTTCTCAGAGCCTTGGCAATGCTAACATCATTGTTACTCTCAAGAAATTGGGGGTGGCCGGGTTCAGTGGCTCACCCTGTAATCCCAGCACTTTGGGAGGCCAAGGCGAGTGGATTACCTGAGCCCACAGGTTCAAGACCAGCTCTGGCAACTTGTTGAGAACTTGTCTCCACAATAAATCAAAAAATTAGCCAGGAGTGATAGCACTCACCTATAGTTCCAGCTACTTAGAAGGCTGAGGCGGAAAGATCGCCAGAGCCCAGCGGGTTGACACTGGGGTGACCGTGAGTGTGCCACTGCACTCCAGCCTGGGTGACGGAGTGAGACTCCAACTCAAAAAAAAAGAAAAAAGAAATTGGGGGCATGTGTGAGAGCATATAGAACATTTCCTCAAAGGTATTTGACCACAGAAACCTTTGTTGGAAAAGTGCCTCCCGTGGCTCATGGAAGGCAGAACCCACTTTAAGAAGCACTAGCTTACCTGTGCCAAGAGCAGGAGTTAGGAGGAGGGGAGATCTAGCAGCCCAATCTGCTGTGACCTTCCCATCGAGGTGCTGGGGAGGGCTAAGCAGAAGAGCACCTGGCTGGGCTGGCCTCCACACCTTAAGGGAAGGTGCTAGTCTGTGCATTACTTTGGGGATGCCCTGGGACTTGGAGGCAAAAAAAAAAAAAAAAATTGGCTTAGAAACTTCCAAAAACTATAGATTTTGGAGCACCACTTTCGGAGAAACTAAATTGGTAAAGCTGGTGCTAATCTGAGAAATTTATACATCTTTTAAATTCCTCAGGAAAATGCTTTCTCTGTCTCTATATACTTAGATACAGACATTATATATCGATAGAGAGATATATAAAGAGATACATAGAGTTTTATATACCTATAAATAGTATATTTTCTATATATTTATATTATATTTCTGTATATTCGTATATATTTCTCTAACTGTATATCAATAAAATATAAGTATATATCTATGGATATAAATCTATATAGGTATAGAAATACATACCTATATAATATGTAGATAAAGTTGGTGGGTTTTTTTGAGTTGGAGTCTCACTCCATCGCCCCAGCTGGAATGCAGTGGCACACTCACAGCCATCCCAGCATCGACCTGCTAGACTCCAGCAATGCTTCCGCCTCAGCCTTCCAAGTAGCCAGAACTACAGGCGCACACTACCACACTCAGCTAATTTTTTATTTTATTGTAGAGACGAGTTCTCACCTAGTTGCCCAGTCTGGTCTCGGACCCACGTTCTTAGGCAATCCACTCGTCTCAACCTTCCAAAGTGCTGGGATTACAGGCTGAGCCACTGAGCCCAGCCATAGATAAAGTTATATCTCTATAATATCTATATCTATCTTATGTATATCTCTTATTTTTTATATGGGGTAATATACTTTTATTTTAAGTGATCAGCTTTTATATCAAGGGCAACTTTCAAATCTTTAGGTGAAATATTGAATGTTAGAACTTTGGCACCTCATGTATAGGTGTTCCTTAATTTATTCAAATCTTCCCTAAATTATTTCAAGCAGTGTTGCAATCAACATCTTCATAAATACAAACCTTTCTGTGCTAGTACATTTATTCCAAGAGTGAATTCCTAGAAGTAAAATTGATTGATGTGCATTTAAAATTTAGATAGACACACCAGTTTACTTTCTCAAAAGGTCATAATGTTCACCATCACCAGCAGTCTCTGAGTGGGCATATTTCCTGAGGAATTTAAAAGATTTATAGATGTCTGGGCTTGGTTCCAACCTTACTGATTTAGCATCTCTGGGAATAAAGCTCAAGCATCTATCTTTTTTTAAATTCCCAAAGTGCTTCTGGTGATCCTCCCAATTTGGGAGATACCAGTCTGAGAACAAATTAGTTGAAACAATCAATTATTCAAAAATGAATTTTTTAAATCTAACCCCTTTTACACTCTCTTTGGCTATGTGTTCGCCCTTCTTAGTTGTATAGTTGTATTAGTGTAGACTGAGTCCCTGTAACAAATAGTCCCCACTATTTCACTTGCCTGATGCCATAGGGATTTATTTCTTGCTGGTGAGTGGGCATCTCCCTTCCCTGCAAGGGTTCAGGGTCCTTCAGCCTTGTGGTCTCACTCCCCTCTGGGCCCCATGGTCTCTACCTCCAGCGAGCAGAAGGGGAAATAGAGCAAAGGAACACACCTGCTTCCTCCTGGCCCTGGCCTGGAAAAGGCTGCATCACTTCCTCTCATACCCATTGGCCAGAACCCGTCCATGGCCACACCCAACTGCAAAGGGGGCTGGGAAGTGGAGTCAGATGATGGGCTCCAAGAGAGGAGGTTGTGGGGTTTTGATAAAGGATTTGCAGACTTAGCCCAAAGAGTTACCTGATTTTTTTAAACAGCTTTGATAAGGCCATCCACGCAATATAAATCAGAGTTCCCAACAACAAAATAATGACTGGTTTTGCCAAGACTTGCATGAAGATGTGAATTAGGCTTTTACTACTGAAATGTGGAGTTCTTCTAAAGAGGTGAGAGAGAGCATACTGGGGCCCTTCAGGACAGTCTTCCAGCACCATGGTGCTTCCCACAGGACTACAATTAGGACCTGCTGGTCCCACAGCTTGACTAATTGTAGCTGGATAAAATCAACTCTATTTATACAGCAAGCAGTTGTTAAAGTCATTCTAGTGTATACAAAAGTTATTAGTGTATGAAATAGCAGCTAGAAATGTTCATTTTGGATTAATTTGCTTTAGATAACTTTTCTTAGAGCTGAGTCAATATTAATAATTTCAAGATAGGCCGGGCTCGGTGGCTCAGCCTGTAATCCCAGCACTTTGGGAGGCCGAGGTGAGTGGATTGCCTGAGTCCGCGGGTTCGAGACCCACCTGGACAACTTGATGAGACTTCATCTCTACAACAAATCAAAAATTAGCTGGGCATGGTAGCACATGCCTGTAGTTCCAGCTACTTGGAAGGCTGAGGCGGAAGGATGGCTGGAGCCCAGCAGGTCGAGGCTGCGGTGGCCGGGAGCAGCCATTGCACTCCCGTCTGGGTGACAGAGTGAGACTCCGACTCAAAAATAATAATAATAATAATAATTTCGGGATAATATTTCCAAATGAGCGCAGTATGAAAAAAAAATTGACTAAAAATTAGTTCGAAATATTAACTCATTATAGACTGGCCTTTCTTTTATTTATTTATTTTTAAGTTAGAGTCTCACTTTGTTGCCTAGGCTGGAGTGCAGTGACACACTCACAGCCACCCCAGTGTTGACCTACTGGACTCAGGCAATCCTTTGCCTCAGCCTTACAAGTAGCTGAACTACAGGTGTGCACTACAACGCCCAGCTAATTTTTGATATATTATAGAGACAAGGTCTCACCAAGTTGCCCAGGTTGGTCTCAAACTGTGAGTTCAGGCAATCCTCTCACCTCAGCTTCCCAAAGTGCTAGGATTACAGACTTAAGCCACCTCGCCTGACCTGGCCTTTCTTTCTTACTTTCTTTTTTTCTTCTTACAAAAGTAGTTCACACTAAACATCTACTGCATCTTGTTCATTTGCATTTAATACACTCTGAAACACCGAACATTTTTTTTCTTTTGTCAGGTCTCTCTCTGTCGCCCAGGCTGGAAGGCATGATCATGGCTCATCACAGCCTTAACTTCCTGGGCACATACAATCCTTCCACCTCAGCCTCCCAAGTAGTACTGCAGGCACACACCACCACACCTGGCTAATTTTTTAAAATTTTTATAGAGACAGGGTCACACTATGCTGTTCACGCTGGTCTCAAATTCCTAGACCCAAGTAATCCTCTCAGTTTGGTATCTCAAAGTACTGTGATTACAGGCATGAGCCACCATGCCCCGCCGTTGAACATCTTTTTTATGCAGATCATCCTAGGTGTATCTCTTGCCTTTCTAAATCTCTGAGTGGTATACCCATGTAGGGATGCACGTTCCGCCATTGGTGGGCAGTTGGAGAGTTGCCAGTGTGTGGCTTTTTCACATGATGCCACAGTGAATATACAGGTAAATGTGACTTTGCATATTCATACCAGGATATCTGAAGGCTAGGTCCAGGAAGCAGGACTGTTAGACTGCAGAATCTACCCCGTTTTTTTGTTTGTTTGTTTTTACCAAACCCTTTGTTTCCCCTCCACCCACACCACAGAGTTACGAGGAGCAGGAGCTTCTGCGCCTCATCTACTACGGGGGCATCCAGTCAGAGATCCGTAAGGCCGTGTGGCCCTTCCTCCTGGGTCACTACCAGTTCGGGATGACGGAAACAGAAAGGAAGGAGGTTGGTTACCTGCTATGGGCAGTGGGGTCTTTAGCAACAAAAACAGCCAGATACAATGGGGCTGGGAGAGCTCTGGCTTCATGCAGGACCAAGGAGGGGCAGAGAAATAGGGGGAGGTGGGACGCTCAAAGGTAGCTCTGTCCTATAGAGAAAACATGAGACACGTGCCGTTTTTCAGATAAGCTTTGAGATCCAGTAGATTCATATGCAGTTATAAGAAATAATGCAGAGAGATCTTATCTATCCTTTATTCAGTTCCTTCCAGTGGTAACATCTTGCAAAACTGTGATGTCGTACAATATCACAACTAGGGTGTTGATATTGCTGCAATATACTAATCTCATTCAGACTTGTCCAGTTTAACTTGTACCTGTGTGTTTGTGTGTGTGTGTTTAGTTCTCTAGAATTTCCTCATGTGTAGATTTGTCTACCACCACAGTTCACATAGAGAACATTTCTAATGTTATAAGAACCCTCATGTTGTCCTTTTAGAACCAGACCCACCTCTCTGTCACTGCTACCCTTGTCCCTAACCCCTGGAAACCACTAAGAATATGTTCTCCCTTTCTATAATTTTATCATTTCAAGGATGTTGTATAAATGGAATCATATAGTATGTAATGTTTGGGGATTGACTTTGTTTGTTCAGCATAAATCTCTGGAGATTCATTCAAGTCGTTCCATGTATCAAGAGTTGATTTCTTTTTATGGCTGAGTAGTATTCCCTAGATGAATGAACCACAGTTTAACTGTCCCACTGTTGGTGAATAGATTAGTTGTTTTTAATTTTTTTAGCTATTACTAATAAAGTTTCAATAAGCATCCATGTACAGGTTTTTACGAGAATATAAGCCATCATTTATTTCTCTGGGATAAATAAGCAGGAATGCAGTCTGGGTCACATGGTAGGTGCATGTTTAGTTTTCTAAGAAATTGCTAGACTTTTCTGGTGGCCTGAACCTGTAATCCCACCTGCTCAGGAGGCTTGCTTGAGCCCAGGAGTTTGTGTCTAGCCTGGATACACAACATAGCATTACTGAAACACCAGGGGTTCAGTTGCCGCACAGAAAACCAATTGTTGATAGAATTAATATTGCTGGTGAAAAAGGCTTTTTATTTGGGTGATATTAGCCAAGGAGACTGGGAGATTGAGTCTCAAATCTACCTCTCCCCCCACCAACTGAAGTCAGGGCTTTACACAGTAGGGCAGGAATGTAGAAAACAGGAACTTGGGAGAGATAAGGAAGAGGAGTTGGTAAAAAAAGAAATAGGAGGGGTAAAGAAGAAGAATTGACAAACAGGTGGATTTTGACATCTCATTGTCTGGATGAGGTGATCTGGTGAGTTTCAGTTTTTTGATACAATAGGCCTGAGGTTTTGTTTTCTGAGAAAGGAACTCAGAATCTAAGACAAATATATGCTTCAAGCATTAAGGGCAGTAAAGTCAACTTATGTGCTTCCCAAGAAAGAAACTCAGATAAGACAAATGTATGTTTCAAGCTTTACTACCAGGAGGGTCAATTTCTATGTTTATTCAAAGACCTGTAACCATTAGTTCTATGGGGAAGTTAGGCCAGTTTCAATAGCGAGACCCTGTCTCTAAGGAAGGAAAAAAGAAAGAAATTACTAAACTTTTGCAGTGGCTGTACAATTTTATATTGGCACCAGCAATATATGAGTGACTCATACCTGCTCTTCACCAGAGTTTGGTGTTGTCACTGTTTCTCATTTTAGCCACTCTCATGTGTATATACACAATATTTTGTTGTGGTTTCAGTTGCATTTCCTAATTGGCTAGTGAAGTTGAACTATTGTATATGTTTATTGCCATTGTGTGTCTCTTCTGGTGAAATGTCTGCTCATGTCTTTTGTCCATTTCCTAAATGGGTTGGTTAGTGCTTTACCGTTGTATCTGGGAATTATTTATATGCCCTAGATATCAGTCCTGTGTCAAATATGTGGTTTGCAAATATTTTCACCCAGTCTGTAGTTTGTCATCTTTTTATTTTTATTTATTTATTTTTTGAGTTGGAGTCTCACTCTGTTGCCCAGGCTGGAGTGCAGTGGCACGTTCATGGCCACCCCAGCATCGAACTGCTGGGCTCCGGCGATCCTTCCACCTCAGTCTTCCAAGTAGTTAGAACTACAGGTGCATGCTACCACCCCCGGCTAATTTTCCCAAAGTCCTGGGATTACAGGCTAAGCCACCGAATGTGGTCTTGTCATCTTTTTTAAATGGTCTTTTGCAAAACAAATTTTTTAATTTTCGATGAAGTTCAATTTATCAATTTTTTGATGGCTTGTGCTTTTGAGGTCAAATCTAAGAGTATTTTCTCTAACCCTAGATCCTGAATATTTTCTCCTATGTTTTCTTCTAAAACTTTTATATTTTATATCCAATGTGAAATATTTTGAGTTCATTTTTTATATGGCGTGTCGCTTAGGTCAAAGTTAATTTTGTACTTATAGGTCCAATTGCTTTAGCAACATTTGTAGGAAAAAAGTTCTTCCTCCACTGACTTACTTTTGCACCTTTGTCAAAAAACAGTTGGACATTTGTCTGAGTCTATTTCTGGGTTATCTATTCTGTTCCATTGATCTGTGTATCTGTCCTTCTGCTAATGCTGAATACTGTCTTGGTTACTGAAACACATGTATAATTTTAAATGTTTTAGTAGTCACATTTTTAAAAGTAAAAAGAAACAGATGCAGTTAATATTTTTAAACTTTTAATTTTGAAGTAAAGGTGGTTTCTGACTTACAATGGTCAGACTTAAAATTTTTCAACTTTATGATGGAATGGTATCATGTACATTGAAGACTCAGAAGGGGGAGGGGAGAAGGAAGGGAGGGATGAAAAATCAACTATTGGGTAGTGTGCCTAGGTAGGAGTGGTGGGCACACCTAAAGCCCAGACTTCATCTCAGCTCTACAATGCATCTATGTAACCAAAAGCCATTTGTACCCCCTAAAGCTATTGAAATTAAAATTTTTAAAATCATCTCAGTTCCAGTGTGAGGTCCCTTTAAACTTCACCTGTGCCTAGTGTGTCCCTGGGCAAATAGTAACTGAGGATTCTGGTATGCTGGGCCCTGTGCTCAGCACCAGGGACTCAGAGGTGAAGTCCTTGCTGGTTTTGTGGGGAAGTTGGCTGTCAGTGGTAGGACTGAGGCAATCCTGAGGGCTGCAAAAACCTGTAAGAGGCACCTAAGCCAGGCAGGAAGGGAGGCTGGTCAAAGAAACTTCTGGAGAAGCTGGTTACACCCAAATTCTTTGAAGAAGCTCCAGGCCAAGAGGGTGAGGAAGGGCTTCAAGGAAGAGGGGGCAGCAAGAGCAGAGGCCTAGAGGGGAGCCAGCATGTTGTGGCGTGTGTGTGTCTATGTGGGGAGGAGCACGGTAAATGTATGTTGCTGGGACATAAAAGCCTGAGGGGTGGAGGCCCCAGTGAGAGGAATCTGTAGGGAGACCCCAGAGCTAGAAAATGGTGGGACTGGAGTTTGAACCCAGGTCTGATTCCAAAATCACTCCCCACCACCAAAAAACAAAGCCAGGGTGAGAGTGTCCAATCTCTTGGAGAGAGGAATCTGGGATCATGGCTGCTGAGTGGTAGATAGATAGGAGGGATAAGCAGGATGACCATGCATCCCGGTGAGGGGTGGCAGAACCCTGGCCTAGGATGACAGTGGGAATTGGGAGGAGGGCAGGGCATGGAGGAATCTTAGGGAAGTCAGTGAGAGGGAGCTGCTCCAGCCAGCCCCTTCAGCATGGTGAGCCCAGAGCTCCTCTCTGGACTCCCTGAGTAGCCACAGGAGAGGACAGGGCTCCCCACCCTCTCCACATCCTGCCTCTCCACACTTTATAACAGCTTGTCTGCCCCACTGGTGCTCAGAGGTCTGGCAGGTGCAGAACCTCAGTTATCCGGGCTGTGTAACCCAGGAACAGTGAAAACTCCCCAACTTTTTGCTGAAATTCCACAAGGAAAGAGCTTGAAATCTGTGGCCCTTCTGTGAGGCCATTGCTGTAAGGAAAGGAAGTGGATTGGTTTAATCAATCTGCATATCCTACACATCTGTAGCCCATGTTGGGCATGTGGGAGGCCCTCAGTGCATGCTGTGAGTCAGTGGATAGATGGATGAATGTCAGCATCTTGCTCATCTTATATTCCATATGCCTAGCTTGGTGCCTGGCACACAGTAGGTACTTATAGAATTAAATGAATGAGAGAGGGAAGGGAAGAAGAGAAATGGAAGGGAGGGAGGAAGGGAGAAAAATCTTGAAATGAAAAAAATTCCCTTTTTCCTTTGTGTGTCTTCCAGGCCTAGCCAATGCTAGGTGCCATGCGGTAGGTGGTCAGTTAATTTCTGTTGGATGTTAACTGTGTGAATGTTGAATGGGTCAGAGCTACTCTCTTCCAGGTTGGGCTGGCTTTCCCCAGGGGCCCCAGCATCTTGGGTGACCTTGAATCTGCCCTGGCAGGTGGATGAGCAGATTCATGCCTGCTATGCACAGACCATGGCCGAATGGCTGGGCTGCGAGGCGATCGTGCGGCAGAGGGAGCGGGAGTCCCATGCGGCAGCCCTGGCCAAGTGCTCCTCGGGGGCCAGCCTGGACAGCCACCTGCACCGGATGATGCACAGGGACTCCACCATCAGCAACGAGGTGATGGGCATCTGGCCTCAGGGAACAAGGGGGGTGGTGAGGGCCAGGACCTGCTCCGTCAGGCTGTTCTAAGTGTGGTGGAGGCTCGGTGTCTGGGGCTTTGGGACACTCTCACCCTGGCTTTGTTTTTTGGTGGTGGGGAGTGATTTTGGAATCAGACCTGGGTTCAAACTCCAGTCCCACCATTTTCTAGCTCTGGGGTCTCCCTACAAGGACCTTTTCTTCTGGGCCTCAGTTTCTGCATCTGTAAGATGAGAATAATCAAGTGTATAGAGGAGATTTGTGTGCAGCTCCAACAAGATAAGGTATATAAAGTGTCTAGCACAGTGCCTGATTTTCATTGATTGAATAAATGCTTATTGAGTACCTACTACTACATGCCTGGTACTGTCAGGAATATTCTGGAACAGCAGGAATGTTCCAGTGACCAAGGCACCTATGTCTGCCTCCCAGAACCTCCAGTTCAACAGCTCAAAGCAGGTGCTCAGATACAAATTAGTTCTCTCCACCAGCAATGTATCAGTCATCAACTGCCACAATAACACTGCATAACAAACAACTACCAATAGTCAATGACTTCCAACAATCAACATTTACTTTTTCTCACAAGTCTGTGAGTCAGGTGGGCGGTTCTACTCTGAGCCGGGCTCCGTGGGGCCTCACTCTGGTGCTTGCTGTCAGTGACTGATCAGCTAGAAGGTGATCTGAATTGGGCTCTCTCTCCACCCTGGGGTGACTTGGCTGTGCTCCACATGTCTCATCACCCAGCAAGCTAACCTAGGCATGTTCTCATGGTGAAAGCAGATGCTAAAGAGAGAAAGCAGAAATGCTCACATGTGTTTTAAGCTTCTGCTGGATCATCCCATTGACCGAAGCAAGCTAATGGCCAAGAATACAGCAGAGTAGACAGGGACTATGAGGTTATGGACAAAAGGCCTATATACAGGAAGCAGGTAAAAAATCGAACTATTAATACAACCTGTTACTTTGACCTGAACTAAAATATTAGACAGGAGTCTCCAGTACAGAGTAGTTAAAGGTGGGGTGCAGAGGTGGGAGGTGGGGGCCCAGAGGCCAAAGTGGTCTCTGAGGAGACTTTGAGGAGCAGGGAGTAGCCCCCTTTCATTTTACAGCTAGATGCTAAGGCCTCAAGAGAGGATTTGTACCAGTCAGGAACAGATGAAACCAGACTTTCTGGCTCACAGCCTGGCAGTCCCTTCCATGCCGGGCCAGGATGCAGCCTCACCCTTTCACCCCCCTGCTCCTCCTTCTCTCAGTCCTCCCAGAGCTGCAGTTCGGGCCACCAGAACATCCGCCTGCACAGCGACTCCAGCAGCAGTACACAGGTGAGCGTCCAGAGACCCCACTCCCTCCTGGCCTTGCCCCTGGCCCTCCCTTCCATCTGGGGGAGTGGGATCTGATGACCATCACTGCAGGTCACTTTTTGGTTTATTTGCTTCAGCTTTTTACATTAGCATTAAAATTAGATTTTTTTTTTTTTTTTTTTTGAGTTGGAGTCTCACTCTGTCGCCCAGACTGGAGTGCAGTGGCTGCTTCCGGCCACTGCAGCCCCGACCTGCTGGGCTCCGGCAGTCCTTCTGCCTCAGCCTTCCGAGTAGCCGGAATTACAGGCATGCACTACCACACCTGGCTGATTTTTTGATATATTGTAGAGATGAGGTCTCGCTGCCCAGGTGGGTCTTGAACCCGCGGGCTCAGGCAATCCACTAAACTCAGCCTCCCAAAGGCGCGGGATTACAGGCTGAGCCACCGAGCCCGGCCAGATTTTTTTTTAAGTAACACAAGTAATATACGAATCTATTCTCCCTGTAAAAAACTAAAATATTGCAGAGAAAGTCAAGGTCGACTTTATCGTCCTTTATCCCTGCCTACCTTTCTTTGAAATAATACCACTGTCATCAGTTTGCTCTGCATTCTTTCAGAACTTTCTGTATGCCTTTGTATATATAGACATATGTAGATAATAGTCTTTTAAAACCTCTTCCTAAATGTCACCATATGCACTGTTCAACAACTTTTTATTCCATTAAATTCCATTAATCTCACCTGTATTAAAGAAAAAAGCAACATGCAAAAAAGTGCATAGCAGGACTCCTTTTGTATAAAAAGAGGAAATATCAATATGTGTATATATTTGCATTTATTTTTTAAAGTAGAAACATAAACCAGTAGTGAATTAAAATGACTACTGAGGGGAGAGGGGGCAAAGAAAGAAGCTACATTTCCCTGAGTGTCTTATTTTTTTCATTTTAACTTTAGAGCAAAAAAAAAAAAACCAAAACTTTAGTTTTAACTCTTAAGTTAGAAAAATTATTTATATAATTTAAATCAACTGAATCAAAAAGAACTTTTTAAAAACACAGAAATATATGAAATTATTCATATATCAAGTAGGTGACATACCACACAGAGAAGAAATATTTCAAGTGACTTTGGAACGTGCTCTCTTACTGTTCACCCTTGATGTGATATGGCCTGAGGACCCAAATAAATCTTTGAACTATGTTCTGAAGATTTTTTTCATAGTATTTCATACATATCTTACTATTTTAAAAATTGAATCATAGTAATCAACCACATGAATGTAATGGGCTTTTTTTAGCCTGTTCCTTATGTTAACTAATTTTTTACTTGAAAAAAAATATGTGCACATGGTAAATAACTATATGACGAAAAGTTGTTCTTTCCCCCCATTTCAATTCCCTTGTATCCGCTACAGTGGTTTCTTGTTTCTTTCTGGATTATTCTATGCATACACAAGCACATAGATCACCTTTTTGTTCACCACAAATGGAAGCATGTATTACAACTTGTCTTGCCTCACCTGTTTCACTGCCTGTATAGTATTCTACTGCATGCATGTTCCATATTTTAACCTACCCCCTGTTATTGGCTGCTGCTGTAAGCAGTGCTACAGTGGACATCCTAGTCCATCAGTCTTTGTGCACCTTGTCCTCAGGTGTTTGAGTCTGTGGATGAGGTGGAGCAGGTGGAAGCTGAAGGCAGGATGGAGGAGAAACAGCCCAAGATCCCCAATGGGAACCTGGTGAACGGCACTTGTTCCCCAGACTCTGGCCATCCTTCCTCCCATAACTTCTCCTCGGGCCTCTCAGAGCACTCAGAGCCCAGTCTGAGTACAGAAGACAGTGTCTTGGATGCCCAGCGGAACGCCCCCCAAGTGCTGCAGCCTGATGACGGCAGCCTAGCTGACAGGCAGAGCAGTGAGGCCACCACTTCTCAGGATGAGGCCCCCCATGAGGAGCTGGCTGTGCAGGACAGCCTGGAGAGTGACCTCCTCGCCAATGAGAGCCTGGATGAGTTCATGTCCACCACTGGCAGCATGGATGTAACCCTGCCTGAAAAGGATGCCATCACAAAGGAGGGCTGGCAGAGCAGCGAGGCGGAGAAACGTGGCCAGGTGGACAGTGAAGACAACCTCTCAGAGGAACCTGAGATGGAAAGTCTCTTCCCCGCCCTGGCTTCTCTGGCTGTAATGACTTCTGCCAACAACGAGGTATCCCCTGTCTCCTCCAGCGGTGTCACCTACTCTGTAAGTCACCAGGCCTCTCCCCTCCATTTCCTTACCTCCAGCTGCTAGAGGGAAGGGATGTACCACAAGCCTGGTACCCAGGAGGGAAACCTCTGGTCTGTTGCATTACCCCACCATGGAGGATTCACTGTAGAAGCGCATTTGGGAGAGAAGATTATATACTATTTAAAGAAGACAGGCTTTGCAGTTAAAGGTCCTGGGTTCAAATCTCAGCTTTGGCAAGTCGTTTTATCCATCTGAGCCTCAGTATCCCTATGGTCTAATAACTTCCTGAGTTGTTCTCAGAATTAGCAAGTTAAAGTCCTCCACACCTGGCACATAGTAAGCAATCAGCAGCCTTGATGATACTCATCGTGATTTGGAGTTAGGTTCACCATCTTTTAAGTATTCAATTTTGCTTTCTTGCCAGAATGTCCAAGCCAAAGGATATCAACTGAAAGGAAGAATTTTCTGAACCAGGCACTGTATATCTGTTTTCTTTTAAATTCTTCCTTCCTTCTTTCCTTCCCTTTTTTTTGGGCTGGGGTCTTGTCCAGTCTGGAGTTCAGTGACCCACAGCCTCGACTTCCTGGGCTCAGGTGACCCTTCCACCTCAGCCTCCCAGGTAGCTGGGACTGCAGGTGCACACCATCACGCCTGGCTAATTTTATTTTTTGGAGTGATGAGGTCTTGCTATGTTGCCCAGGCTGGTCTTGAACTTCTGGGTTCAAGCAATCCTCTTGCCTCGACCTCCTTAAATGCTGGGATTACAGGTATGAACCACTATGCCCAGCCATTAATTTGTTATTTCTTTTTTTTTTTTTTTGTGTATTTATTTTGAGTTGGAGTCTCACTCTGTCACCCAGACTGGAGTGCAGTGGCACGCTCCCGACTACTACAGCCTTGACCTGCTGGGCTCTGGCGATCCTTCCGCCTCAGCCTTCCAAGTAGCTGGAACTACAGGCGTGCGCTACCACGCCCGGCTAATTTTTTGATTTATTGTAGAGATGAGGTCTCGCCAAGTTTCCCAGGCAGATCTATCACAGATATACAAGCTCATAGTTTAAAGAATCAAACACTTAGACAAGGCTGGATTAAAAAAACCCAGAAGATGTCTATACCATCTCTTCTCATTAGCCTTCCCCAGAGGCAATCATTTTTTCTCACTCTGACCAAATTACTTGGTGTTTACCCCCACATCTCTAACATACTTGTATTACTGCCTCTTGACTATTTTTTTTTCAGTCTTAAGACATGATCTATTCACTCCCCACAATGGAAGAGGAGAATTTTGCTCCCATCTTCTCCCTGACCCCAGCCCTCACCATGCATGTGACACTCTTCCACCCCATCCCTCCAATAGAGTTATATAATTTCTTTGTTAAATGTTTACATTATTACTATTATTAATTTTTTTTTAGTTGGAGTCTCACTCTGTCACCCAGGCTGGAGTGCAGTAGCATGCTCACGACCACCCCGGCGTCCACCTGTTGGGCTCAGGCAATCCTTCCACCTTAGCCTTCCAAGTAGCCAGAACTACAGGCGTGTGCTACCACACCCAGCTAATTTTTTGATTTATTGTAGAGATGAGGTCTCACCAAGTTACCCAGGCTGTTCTCGAATCCATGAATATGTAATTCAGTTGCAGGGGTTTTTTTCCTTTCAATACTTTGAAAATATTGTTCCATAGTCTTCCATACTCCATTGTTGATGTTGAGAAGTTGGTGTCTAATTGCCATTCCTTTAAACATCTTTAAAGATCTAATCACCATTCCTTTAAAAATAATACTTTCTCTTGTTTACTTTTAAGAGTCTCTTTTTGGTATTTTGTGCCATTATGTTTCTAAGTATACATTTCTTTTTATATTTCCAGGCTAGTGGTTTGTTGGACTTTATCCTTCTGCAAATTGGTGTTTTTATTCAGCACTGGAAAACTTTCGTCTGTTATTTTTGTTATTCAGCTATTTCTACTTCCCCATTTGCTCTCTTCATCTGTAGCTCTGATTAAATGTTTGTTAGACTGTCTCACACTGTCCTCCTGTGTCCTCCTTTCTTCTCTTTTGCTTTATCATTTCTTTGTCCTTCTGTGCTGAATTCTGGATAGTTTTTTCAGATCTCTTTTCAGTACACTAATTCTCCCTTCAAGGGTGTCTGGTTCTCTGCCACCTATCTCTAATGAGTGTCTAATATGTTTTGTTAAAGCTTTATTTAGCTTTTCTTTAAATATGCTATAAAATTATTTGCTTGATTATTTTATAGTCTCTTGCTCTTATTTTTAACCTTTTCTTTTACTTATTTAAATACAGTAAGCATACTTATTTTATATTCTGTTCTTTTTACTTCTAATAGCTGAGGCCCTTACAGTTCTGATTCTGCTATCCTGTATTTATGCTGACTATCATTTATGGTGCTCTCTTTCTCCAGTTTTGTGATTTTATACATGAGCTCATATTTCTTGGAATTTTATCTGTTGCACTATTTGAGACCTAAGTGTAAGGTAGATTCCTCAAGAGAAGGTTTTCTTTTGCTTCTTCCTAGTAAGAGGAAAGTAATAAATATGAGATGACTGTAAACTAAATTCTATGATCGTTCAGACCACAAGGGTAGTAGTAATTTGGGTGATAAACCTTCATGAGTTATAAACCTGATATATGACTTTTAATTATTCAGGGAGATATCATACTTAATTTGATATCTATGCTCAAGGGGCAATCAGGCAATTCTTCGTTTTTGTTGTTTTCTCTCAAACTCAAAGCATAAACATTCACTAGGTGAACTGCTATTGAGAAAAAAATATTGTCATCATTGCAGACAGGTAATTGTTTTGAGACCCCAGGATGTCAGTGTTTTTTTCTAGTTTTCCCTTTCTGAAGGTGTGACTCTGAGCTCCTACCTTTCTGCAGGAAGGTCCTTTATTGGACTCCTTGCCTTGGAGGGTGGGAAAAGCACAAAACAATCAAATCTAAGCCTAAGTTTTCTCAGTTTAGCAGCTTCTCTCAAGAAAAAGCCAGCTTTGGTACTTTCTCACCTTTCTGGGTTGGTTTTGAGTTCTTAAGTGTTTCCTATTTTCTTGCCATATCATTGAACCGCTTCAAAATAGGGTACTAGGTTTATTGGTTAGGGCATTGAGTCCAGTAAATTTAACAGAATCAGACTTCAGTTAAATCTTGCATTCTTCTTGTCCAGTTTTCGGCAGAGAGAGTATAACTTTCTGAGAGAGAATTTTCTTCCTACAAATTAACATACACCTTCCCAGGAAACAAACAAACAAAATCAAACACATGATTGGGTCAGGTGGGAGATTTATATATGTATTTCTTTTTCTTTACTTTTTTTTAAATTTTTTTATTTGGAGTCTCACTCTGTTGCCCAGGCTGGAGTGTAGTGGCACACTCCCAGCCACCACAGCCTCGACGTGCTGGGCTCCAGCGATCCTTCCGCGTCAGTCTTCCAAGTAGCCGGAACTATAGGTGTTCTCTACCACACCTGGCTAATTTTTGATTTATTGTAGAGGAGAGGTCTCGCCAAGTTGCCTAGGCTGTTCTTGAACCCGTGGGCTCAGACAATCCCCTCACCAAAGGGCTAGGATGACAGGCTTGAGCCACCACGCCTGACTTGTATTTATTTTTCAGTGACAACAGGAGAGGATGAGGAGGAGGAGAGAGAGCATCTCTGTCTCTCAGTGAGGAGTTGGGTGTAACTTTTCATTTTTTCCCTTCCTGGGGTCCTACAGCCCGAGCTTCTGGACCTGTACACAGTGAACTTGCACCGCATCGAGAAAGACGTGCAGCGGTGTGACCGCAACTACTGGTACTTCACACCTGCCAACTTGGAGAAACTGCGCAACATCATGTGCAGGTGGCTGCAGGTGGGGGGAGGGGACTGGGGGAGGAAGATGGTGGGGCCTGTTGAGCAGGGGTTCTAGGAGACTCAGCTGGAGCTCATTTCAGCCTACAAAACTGTCACCCTACCCACCTGGAGTCTTAATTCTGCCCACATTGGCAGTTAAGACAGAACAACAAAAATAATATGAACACTGATTAGGCACATACTGTATACCAGACACTTTCCTGAGCCCTTCGCTATCATCAGCTTACTTAGTCCCAAAACAACCCTGTGAGATATTATCCCCTTTTACAGTTGAGGATCTGGAGGCTCGGAGCGGGGCCACACTGCTCAGAGTCCCCATCGGAGCAGAGCTGAGCAGAAACTCATAACCACATCTCTCTGGCTCTAGAATCTGTCATTTTTTTTTTCTTTAAGCCAAGATCTAAGGCTACTTATTACTGTTCATTAAAAATAATAGTTGACATTTCTTAAATTATAAAAGTAGCCTAAACTTATTCAAACAAGGAGACTAGAATGTCATAAAACATAAAATTAGACTTCTTTCATCTCTGCCCATCAGTGCCACTTACCCAGAAGTAATGACTACTAACAATTTGGTAATATCTAACTGATTATTCATTGTACAATATGATGTATAATACAGTATGAATATGCATAGTTTTAAAATGTTTTTAATTATAATATAGTATGATAAATGTTATATTAAAATGAAAAAAGTGCTGAGGGAGAAGGAAAGATGTACTGACTTTTGCCTGGTTATGGCATAAGAGATATCACGGAGGGTCTCATAGTGGTAGTGACCTCCAAGATAGATTTTAACAAAATGAAGAAAACTAAGTAAGCCATTTAGCATGGAGGTTAGGATTACAAATCCTCAAGAAAGGCTTTCTGGGTTCGAATACTGCCTCTACCACTTATTATTAGGTATGTGACTTTGGGTATGTCATTTACCTCTCTATACCCTAGTCTCCTCATCTGTAAAATGAGATAACTTTGGTACCTATTTCTTATTATTATTCTGAAAATTACATAGTACAATACATGTATAGTGTGCTGAATATACAGTAAATGCTCAGTAAATATAAGTGGTTATCAGTAAGGGGCAGATCAGAATTCAAGAGAGAGGGAAATGTAAGGCGAAGGTACAGAGACATAAATGTGTGATTTGTGGGAAATGAATACCTCAGTGTGGCTGGAGATGAAGAAGTACTAGGAAGTGATATGTGAGGCTATGAAGATGAGTTGAGGGAGAGACTATACTTACCTTGTACTACCCCTAAAGGAGTTTGCGCATCATCCCATCAAATAGTGGAGAACTCATGAAGGTTTTTGAGCATGTAGAGGCCTCCCTGAGCAGGACTTTAGGAAGGTCATCCTGGTGGCTGCACATAGGATGCTCAAAGAGGGTGAGACTGGGGATGGGGATGCTGGCAGGAGGCTGAGGAGGTGGAACAGGTGAAGGATGGGGGACCGAACCAGAGAGGTGGGGAAGGAGGTGTAGGTTGGAAAGGCAGGTCTTGGGGTACCATCATCAGGCCCCTTATGTCTCTCCTAGCTATATCTGGCAGCACATTGAAATCGGCTATGTCCAGGGCATGTGTGACCTTCTGGCTCCACTACTGGTCATTCTGGATGATGGTGAGTGTGTCTTCCCTGCCCTAGGGCGAGGGGTGCAGTTTTCCTCCCACTGCAGGGCAGGGGATTAGCCTCACTTTGTGACTCCATGGAAAGGGTCAGGACAGGTGCTCACAAGACCTCTCTAGTGAACACATCAAGAGACGAGTGAAATAAAAAGTCCTTGTGTTCCATGGTGCCCAGCACTCAGCACCCAGCCAGGACTTTATTGGCCCCTGACTGTATGAACATGAATGGGAACAAAAAAATATAAATCCAGCCAGATAGCTTCAACCCAACATTTAAAGAAAAATTAATAGCAATTCTTCACAAACTCTTTTTAAAAGCAGAAAAGAAAACAATGCTTCCCAACTTATTCTGAGACCAGTCCTTATATGAGGAGTGAGTACCTCATTGGTTCCCTGATACCAATACTAGACAAAGACATTGCAAGAAAACTAAAGACCAGTATCCTTCATGAATATAAATGCAAAAATTCTCAACAAAATGTCACAACAAACTTAAACCAACAAGACTTAAAAAGTATTATACACCATGACTAGTGGGATTTATCCCAGGAATGCAAGGGTGGTTTGACATAAAAAAATCAATCTATATAATTTACCACATTAATAAAGAACAAAACCCACACAATCAATTGACACAGAAAAACATGACAAAATCCAACACTCTTTCACAATGTAAACTAGGAAAAGAGGGAAACTTACTTAACATGATAAGAGACATCTATGAAAAACCCACAAATAGCACCATACTCAGTGGTGAAAGACTGAACACTTTCCCCCTTTGATCAGGAACAAGACAAAGTCTTTACTTTTGCCACCTTAGGTTCTAACCAGAGCAATTGAGAAAGAAAATGAAATAAAAGTAATCCAGATTAGAAAGGAAGTAAAACTACTCATGGATGACATGATTTTGCACATAGGAAGGAATAAAAGAAATAGAACTAGCAAGTTCAGCAAGGTAGCAGGATGCAAGATCAATAAACAAACGTATATTATATTTCTACACACTTTAAATGAACAACCCTAAAATGAAATAGGGAAAATGGTTCCGTTTGCAATAGCATATAAAAGAATATAGTACTTATGAATAAATTTAACAGAAGTCCAAAATTTTTTACATTGAAAACTACAGAGCATTATTGAGTGAAATTTTTAAAACTTAAATAAATGAAATATTATAATCATGAATCAGAATACTTGGTATTGTTAAGGTAGCAATGCTCTCCAAATTGATCTATAGATTCATTGCAATCTGTGTCAAAAATTCCATCTGCCATTTTGCAAAAGTTGACAAAGTAATCTTAAAATGAATATGGAAAATTCAAGGAATTAAGAATTACCAAAACAATTTTGAAAACAAGAGAAATATTGAAGAACTCGTACTTCCTGATTTCTAAACCTACTACAAAAGCTACAGTAATCAAAACAGAGTTGTATTTCCATAAGGATTGATATGTAGTTCAATGGAATAGAATTGAGAGTACAAAAGTAAGCCTTTACATTAATGGTCAATTGATTTTGACAAAGGTGCCAAGACAATTCAACTGAATAAGGAAAGAACAGTATTTTCAACATATGATGCTAGAACAACTGGATAGCCATATGCAAAAGATTGAAGTTGAACCTTTGCCTCACACCACATACAAAATATAAGCTCAAAATGTATCATAGACTTAAAAGCAAGAATTAATACTGTAAAACTCTTAGAAGAAAACATAGGAGTAAATATTTGTAATCTTGAGTTTGGGAATGGTTTCTTAGATATGACATCAAAAGCATAAATGACCACAGAAAAAAATAAACAAATTGGACTTCATCAAAACTGAAAACTTTTGTACTCAAATGACACCATCAAGAAAGTAAAAAGAACCCAAAGAATGGAAGAGGATATTTTCAAGTCATATGTGTGATAAGGGACTTTTATCCAAAATAAAGAACTCTTACAACACAACAATGAAAAGATAAATAACCTAATTAAAATGGGTAAAGAACTTGAATAGACACTTCTCAAGAAAATCAAAATATTCAAATGACCAACAAACGCATTAAAAGATGTTCAGCATCATTAGTCATTGGAAAATACAGATCAAAACCATAATGAGATACTACTTCACATCCACTGGAATGATTAGAATCAAAACATGGAAAATAACAAGTTTTGATAAGAATATGGAGAAATCAGAGGCTTTATACATTGCTGGTAGAATTGTAAAATGAATTGGCTACTTTGAAAAATAGTCTGGCAGTTCCTCATAATGTTAATCACTAAGTTATCATATGAGCCAGCAATTCTATCTGTAGATATAAACCTAAGATAATTGAAAGCTTGTTTATACGAACACTTATACATGAATGTTCATCATAGCATGATTCATAATAGCCAAAAAATGTGAGCATGATTCATAATAGCCAAAAAATGTGGAACCGTTCCAAATGTCCATCAGCTGATGAATGCATAAACAAAATGTGGTGTATTCATGCAATGGAATATTGCCTGAACAGAAAAAAAAAGAACGAAGTACTGATGCCTGCTACCTTGTGGATGGACCTTGAAAATATCATGCTAAGAGAAAGAAGCTGGACAAAAAAGACCACATCTTGTATGATTCCATTCATATGAAATGTCCAGAATAGGCAAATCCACAGAGACAGAAAGACTTGTAGTTGACCAGAACTAGACAGAGAGGAAATGGTGACTGACTGCTTCATGGGTACATAATGTACTTTTGGGATGAAGGGCTGCTCTGGAACTAGATGGGGGTGATGGTTGCACAACATTGTGAGTATACTAAAACCACTAAATTGTGCATTTAAAACTGAATTTTATATGTGAATCTCCATAAGACTTCAAAAATGGAGAGCATAACACCCCACTCTTCAGACACAAGCTGCACATAGTGACTTCCTTCCAAAAACTACAGTAGGGGAGTTGCTGGTGGGGGGGGGTAGAGACAGATAAATTCTGAAGCAGAGAGACCTGACAAATACTAGCTCAGCCTGGTGACCAGGGTCAATGTGAATAGTCATAAATCATGTCAATAGCATATGATATGATGCAACCAAAATGGCACTTGACCTCTGAGGTCTTCCTCCCAATGACCCACAAACCCAGTCTTATCATTGGAAAAACATCAGACAAATTCCATTACTAATAGTGGCACATCCTAAAAAAATACCTGAGCAGTCATCTTCCAAACTGCGAGGTCATCAAAACAAGAGAAATGGCCATGGCCAAGAGGAGCCCAAGGAGATGTGACAACTATAGGTACACTAATTGCTATCCTGGATGAGATCTAGGAACAAAAGAATGATGTTTGACAAAAACTAAGGAAATATTAACTAAGGATAAGCTTTAGTGAATAATGTGTCAATACTAGTTCGACAAACGTACCGTGCTAGTATTAAAACGTTAATAGTAAGGAAAGTGGGGGTGGGGTGTATGAGAACTCTCTACTCTCATCTCAATTTTTCTGTAACTCTAAACTGGTCAAAACAAAGTCTTTTTAAAAACTGAATGAGATCCTACTGTCCTTAAGAAGGCTTCCAATCTAGCGTAGCTTTCCCCAGAGTTATCAACTGTTAAAAATATATAGACTATTCTCAAATAAGTTTTGAAACACTAGGTTAAACAATTTGGGGGGGTGGGGAGTCTCACTCTGTTGCCCAGGCTGGAGTACAGTGGCATGCTCACGGCCAACCTGCTGGGCTTCTGCAATCCTTCTGCCTCAGCCTCACAAGTAGCTACTACAGGCATGCTCTACCATGCCTGGCTAGTTTTTTTATTTATTGTAGAGATAAGGCCTCACCATGTTGCCCAGGCTGGTCTTGAACCCACGGATTCAGACAGTCCTCTTGCCTCAGCCTCCCAAAGTGCTGGGATCACAGGCTTGAGCCACTGTACCCGGCCGAAACACTTTTAAATTGCAGGATTTCTCAGAGCCTTTACTTTCTTAAATGCATGAGGTGATTACCCAAGCAGCAGATATTCTAAGCAGCATTTCCGAAAGTTATTTGACCCTTTCTTTGCATATCATCTTAAAAACTCTTCCAATATTGACAATTGCAGTTCAAATACTTAGTTGCTAGACTTGAGATTTTTCACAAACCAGTAGAATTTCAAAAAAGAAAAAAACATTTGGGACCAACAAAACATTGTTAACTTTTTATTGTAGCAAACAGGTATCTTTTTAAAAAGAGCATCTAGCTGGGTGTGGTTGGCACGTACCAGTAATTCCAGCACTTTGGGGTGCCAAGGCGGGAGGATCACTTGAGCCCGGGAGTTCAGGATCAGCCTGGGAAACATAGCAAGACCTATCTCTACAAAACAAACAACAATAACAAAAAACAAACAGAAAACGTGGTAGTACACTGCTTTTAGGAGAATCACTTGAGCCCAGGAGTTTGAGGTTGCAGTCAGCTATGATAGTGCCATTGCACTCCAGCATGGGTGACAGAGCCAGATCCTGTCTCAAAAAAAAACCAAATAAATAAATAATAAAAGATCATCTGCTGTTACCATCATTTCCTAGAAGATGTTTCCGTACCCAAAGATGAGAAGTGTGTGATTGAGATTGGAGAGCATGCCCTACCTGGTCCACGTGCTTCTCACCTGGCTGTGGACTTGGCGAACCAGCTCTAGCCTTAGAGCATCACTTTGGGAGTGCATGTGCCTTGGGCAGTGGTACAGCTGACTTTCTCCTGTGCTACTTCCCCTCAGAGGCCCTTGCCTTCAGCTGCTTCACGGAGCTCATGAAGAGGATGAACCAGAACTTCCCCCATGGAGGTGCCATGGACACACACTTTGCAAACATGAGGTCACTGATCCAGGTATGACTCAGCGTCTCATCCTGCTTTGGACTTTTTTTGGGAAACAGTAAGTATGACTTGGTGGCTGAAGATTGAGAAATTTGGGCTCAGCTTGATGGCACACACCTGTAATCCCAATACTTTGGGAGACTGAGGTGAGAGGACCACTTGAGACCAGGAGTTCAAGACCAGCTTGTGTAACATAGTGAGACCCATCTTTATAAAAAAATTAAAAGGTTAAAAAAATAGAAAAGAAAGATAGAAAGAACAATTTATTAAATACTCATGTTTCCACCCAACCTGCCCAAGAAATAAAACATTAACCATAGATTTTTCAGCCTTCCTGGGTCCCCTCTTGATGACATTTCTCCACTCCTATCCTCACAGTGGTAAGCACTTTGCAGAATCTGATGTTTATAATGTTTTTAAAAATTCTTCTATGATATGCATATATGTCTAAACAACATGTCATTTTGTTTCTTGTCTCCCCACTTTTCATAAATTGTCTAAATGGTATGGATTCCTCTACAGTCTGACTTTACATTCAGTGACAAGTTAGAGAGTCCTCGACAACAGTGTGGCACATTCCTTTTTCCCTGAAGTACAGCCTTCCACCTTAGAGTAGAGTTCTTTATGTCGCATTTAATTTGTATCCATTTTCCTGTTGGTGGACATTTAGGTTGTTTCTACTTGCTTTTGTTTGCTTTTGCTTTAGGGAATTTGGTGTTTTTTGCGGGGGCGGGGGGAGTGTTACAGAGAGCGCTGTGCTGAGATTCTTGTGTGCCACTCCTCTTGCATGCACACAAGAGCTTTGCCTGGGCACTTGTCTGGAGTGAAATTGCTGGGTCAGAGGGTATGCACACCTTCAGCTTTATCAGCCATGGCAGAATCACTCTCCTAAGTAAGGGTACCAATTCCTGTGCCCGAGAGCAGTGCTGAGAGTGTTTTGATGTTGTCATGTTTCCTAATTTTTGCCAGTTTCTTGGGTGTGATTAGAGCATCCCAGTGTGATTTTATTTGTATTTTCTTGTTGACAGTGAGATTGAGTATCTTTTCTCTGTGTGTTTTTTAGTTCATCTGGATTATTCTTTCTATGATATGCCTGTTCATATGCTTTGCCCATTCTGTATATATTTTTTCCATAATTAGGATCATACTGTACATAATTTTTCTTTCTTTTTATTTTATTTATTTATTTATTTATTTATTTTTTTGAGTTGGGGTCTCACTCTGTCACCCAGACTGGAGTGCAGTGGCCGCTCCCGGCCACCGCAGCCTCGGCCTGCTGGGCTCCGGCGATCCTTCCGCCTCAGCTTTCCGAGTAGCCGGAATTACAGGCATGCGCCACCACGCCCAGCTGATTTTTTGATTTATTGTAGAGATGAGGTCTCGCTGCCCAGGCGGGTCTCGAACCCGCGTGCTCAGGCAATTCACTCACCTCAGCCTCCCAAAGGCGTGGGATTACAGGCTGAGCCACCGAGCCCGACTTAATTTTTCTTTCTTTTTATACGTACTGTTTCAAACCTGCTTTTTCCCCCCATTTAACAACATATCCGACAGCTAGAGGTATTATTTCATCACCTTCCTCTAAAATAGTTTTGCTGAGATATAATTTAGATACAATAAAATTCAGCCTCGTAAAGTGTACAATTCAGTGGCTTTTAATACATTCACAGGGTTATACAACACCAATTTTAGAATATTTTCATTACCCCAAAAGAAAGGCTTTACCCATGAATGATCGATCACTCCCCATTCTCTCCCTTTCCCTAGCCTCTGGAAACCGGTATCTACTCTCTGTCACTGTGGATTTGCCTTTTCTCAACATCCCATATACATGGAATCATGCACTATGTGGCCTTTTGTAACTGGCTTCTTTCACTTAGTACAATGTTCTCAAGGTCCATCCACATGGTAACACATATCAGAACTTTGTTCCTTTTTATTACCAGATAGCATTAAATTAAATTGTATTGATATGCCACTTTTTGTTTATCTGTTGATGGACGTTTGAGCTGTTTCCGGTTGACTGTTATGAATAATGCTACTACGCACATTCATTCACATACAGATTTTTGTGTGAATATGTGTTTTCATTTCTCTTGGGGATATACCTAGGTGTGGAATTGCTAAGTCATTGGAAATTCTGTGTTTGACTTTTTTAAGGAACTGTCAGACTGTTTTCCACAGCGGGAATACCCCCTGTGCACATCCAGGAGCAATATGTGGTGGTTCCTATGTCTCCACGTCCTCGCCAACACTTGGTATTGTCTGCCTTTTTATTATTATTATTTTTTGAGTTGGAGTCTCACTCCATCATCCCAGGCCACCCCAGTGTCAACCTGCTGGGCTCCAACAGTCCTTTCTCCTCAGTCTTCCAAGTAGCCAGAACTACAGGTGTGCACTACCATGTCCAGCTAATTTTTGATTTATTGTAGAGACAAGGTCTCGCCAAGTTGCCCAGGCTGGTCTCAAACTCACAGGCTCAGGCAATCCACTCGCCTCGGCTTCCCAAAGTGCTAGGATGACAGGCTGAGCCACCAAGCCTGGGCTGCCATTTTTATTTTATCCTAGTAAGTGTGAAATGGCATTTCACTGTGGTTTTGATTTGCATTTCCCTAATGACTAATGGTGTTGAGCATCTTTCATGCTAGCCATCTGTAAATCTCTGGAGAAACGTCTATTCAGATCCCTTGCCCATTTTTAAACTGTGCCTGGCTGTTAGGGGCTATATGGTGTCTGGTGTGTGGCTGGACCACCATTTACTCAGCTGTCCCCTCTGCTCCAGCCTTTTCCTAGGAGGCTGATGTGACCTTTCCTTTCTTTGACAGATCCTGGACTCGGAGCTGTTTGAGCTGATGCATCAGAACGGAGACTATACTCACTTCTACTTCTGCTACCGCTGGTTCCTGCTGGATTTCAAGCGAGGTACAGACTTTAAACACAGGACTTATTTCCATTATCTTCACAACAGAACTTCAGGGGAACAGATAACCGTGAAGGTGAAGCTGAGGGGTACCGGGGCAAAGACAGCAAGGAGAGTAACATTTACAGAGTTCAACTATGGGCTCACCTGCCTTCTCTTGCAATGGAGCTACACACTGGGCTCTGTGAAGATCTCCATTCTACGGATGAGGAAACCAAGGCTGAGAATTAAATTCAGAGTTAGGACTAGTAGAGACACTGAAGCCACCTCCATCTACCCCCAGAGTCCTTCCACTCTCTTATGCTGCTTATCAGAGACCAAGAACTCTAAAACCCACGGAGCAGATGTAATTTCATGCACATTTCAGGCATGATTTAGGAGTGATGTATAACTCAGTATATCGCTGCTAGTGTGCAGTTGTGGGCTGATGCTACCAGTAAAAAGATCTAAGCTGAGCTGGGTTGGTGTCTCAGCCTGTAATTCCAGCACTTTGGGAGGCTGAGGCGAGTGGATTGCCTGAGCCTGTGGGTTCAAGACCAGCCTGGGCAACTTGGCGAGACCTCGTCTCTACAATAAATCAAAAATTAGCCAGGCGTGGTAGCGTGTGCCTGTAGTTCCGGCTACTTGGAAGGCTGAGGCTGAAGAATCACCTGAGGCCAGCAGGTTGAGGCTGCGGTAGCCATGAGTATGCTACTACACTGCAGCCTGGGCGATGGAATGAGACTCCAACTCAAAAAAAAAAAAAAGATCTAAGCTGCATGGAGGTATTTATTAAGTGCCACACACGTTGTGGAGACATTATTTATGTTATCTCCTCAGCCCATTTCCACTGTCAGCTTTAACTAACTTACAGATGAGGAAAAAGAGAAGCTCAATGGAAGAAGGATACCTAGCTCAAGGTCCTCTTGCTAGCAGGGGCTTGGGGGAGGATTCACACAGAGTTCCCTGGACATAGGAAGCCCTGCTTTTAGCCACCACTGCTCGATTCTGTCTCTTTAGTCGACTCAGAGGCTGCAGCCAGCTCTGCCTGTAGTGGTAGGGAAGGGGAGAGGGAAGATACCACCATAGGTGCTTATAGAGATGGAGGGTGCAGGAATACAGAGGGGTGCTTGTCAAAGGGCAGGGCAGGGAACAAGTCTGTATATCAAACCCTCTCATGCCCAATTCTTTCAGTCACACAATGTCCAAGCTGGAAGGAACTTAGAACTCACCTGGTTACATAGCCTATTCTATGGATGGGGAAAACTGAAGCATCTAATGGTCAAATGACAGAATCCAGGTCTCCTGCCTTCCAGCCTGAGCTCTGTCTGCTGTACCAGGGCAGAGACACAAAGCACAACTGACCTGAGATTTTCCCAGAGGGGTTTTCACAAGGGAGGGCGGCATCCTGAGCCCTGTCGCTGACTTCCTCTCCATGTGTGTGCTTGTCCCGATAGAACTCGTCTATGATGATGTCTTCTCAGTCTGGGAGACCATCTGGGCTGCCAAGCATGTCTCATCCGCCCACTATGTCCTGTTCATCGCTCTGGCTCTGGTGGAAGTCTACCGAGACATCATTTTGGAGAACAACATGGATTTCACAGACATCATCAAGTTCTTCAATGGTACCTCATCTGAGGGGGATGGGCTCTGGAAGGGATGGAGATTCTCTGAGATTGTTGCACGGGAAGGGGGTGGGGGTTCTGCCTGCTTCTTATGGCTGTTTCCAAAGGGATGAGTTGACAACATTTGATACTGAGGACGTGTTTTACTTAGGGATCTGGCTGAGGGTGCTGAGATCCGCTCAGGGACAAAGCCCAACTCTGCCACTAGACCAGCTGTGCCCATGGACAAGTCACTTCCCCTCTCTCTAAACATCCACTTCCTCATCTGTGAAGCAAGGGGAACAGTGTCTGCTTCAGAGGGTTGGAGTACATAGGAAAAGCAGGCACAAGAAAGCAATTGAAGGAACATGAAAAAGGCACAGCCTTTGAAACCAGACAGATGTGGACTTGGATCCCGGCTTTGCCACTCTGGAGCTATGTGTCCTTGTCCAAGTGACTTTAGGGATAAAATGGCGCTAATACCACCTCCCTCCCAGGGAGACCTGGAGGATTACATGAGAAAATATGGATACGTCCCATCACATGGTACCTGGTTCACAGGAGGAACCCAAGAAAGCCAAACCATTGCCACTGCACTCACTATTTAAAAATAAAAAGCTAAAGGTCCTGGGGGAAAAAAGAAAAAAGCCACTGTGGCCTCACTTTTGAAATATTAGGATTCTTATTTTAAGTAAACTTTTTATTCTGGAATACTTTTGGACTTTATATATCTACTAAAATTTTAGATTTAGAACGGCTTTAGATTTCAAATAGCAGAGAGAGTCCATGATACCCTTGGCCTAGCTTTGCCTACTATTAGCATTTTTCATGATGATGCTGGTACATTTGTCAAAACTAAGAAATTATTGGAACATTACTACAAGATTTATTTGGATTTCACTTGATTTTTCACTAATGTCCTTTCTGTGCTTCAGGATGCAGTCCAGGAAACCATAGTCATGTATAGTTTTTTGTTTTGCTTTACCATCACATATCCTGTTGTATCTAGTTTGTTTGTTTTTTCACTTACTGGTTCAAAAATTATCTTCCCTGTGATCATTTGTAAGACAACAGAATATACTCAAGTGACTGTCCCATAACTTCCTGACCCATCCCTCATCATTAGCACTGAGGTGGTATTTTTAGTATGAAGGTGTGAGTGAGCACCCAAAGCGATTTATACCTTAGTGTCATAGTTCCCAAACGTTCTCAGTTCCTGGAACCCCTAGTGTCTCTAAACAATTTTCACAGTGCCCCAGGCCAAAATTTCCTTTCAGTAAGTAGTTAAGTCCAAACCACTTCATAAAGATTGATGTCCCAGCATCTTAATAGCTATTTGAAAAAATAATGCACATCAATAGAAAGAAAATAGTATCTTTATTTCATTCTTAAATATGTACATTCACTTACCAATGGGCGCCTGTAGGACTTTGCACAATTTCTCAAGCCTTAGAATCAGATTGGATCCCACCATCTTCAATTTGTATCATACTAATTTTCACATGGTTCTTTTTTATTACAGAAATTGCTGAAAACCCAGCTTTGCAAAGATATAAAGCCTTCCAAGTAGTTGAAACGATAGTCACGCACTACCACACCTGGCTAATTTTTTGATTTATTGTAGAGATAAGGCCCCCCTAAACTGCCCAGGCTGGTCTCAAACCTGTGTGCTCAAGCAATCCTCTCACCTCGGCCTCCCAAAGTGCTGGGATTATAAGCATGAGACACCATGCCCGACCATATGTTTTTATTCTACTAAATGGCTTCTTTGTGATAAGTGTCTAAATTTAGTATTAAATCTCTGACTTAAGGGTTTGATCATTTTGTATGGCTCTTGATAAATTTTTTTTTGCTTTTCTGTTCTTCCCTCCCCTCTCCATCTCTCCTTCTGTTTGTAGGAAGGGGACAGAAATACCCCGTGTTTTTAGGACACACACTGTGAATCAACATTATCCTATTTGATCCCCACAGTAACCCTGTGATGTGGCTACTGTTACAATCCCCATTTTACAGATAAAGAAACCAAGGTATGAAGGTGTGGGCCTTCCCCAAGGTCTCTACTTCCAGAGCCACTCTGTGATAGAGATACCCCAGAGAACCTTCCAGGGGCTGGAAGTGTATCCCTAGGCTGGACGCAGGAGGCTCATGAGATTTTGCCTTCTGCTCTTCCAGAAATGGCCGAGAGACACAACGCCAAGCAAGTCCTGAAGCTGGCCCGGGACCTCGTGTACAAGGTGCAGACGCTAATTGAGAACAAGTGAGGGGTGCTTCACCCAGGTGACCTCAGCAGAGCTGCCCCCTCCTTGCTCCTCTGTCCACTTTTCCTCCTGGACGGAGGGCCACGCTGGGAACAGGGTCCAGATGTCTGTTTACGAGCATGACTTCTGTGTGAAGAGAAACTGCCTTGGCTTTGGCCGCTGGGTGGGTAGAGTGGAGGGGGTGCCCCTTCAGCTCAGCCTTACGTTTTCCTATTTGACCAAAGATTGCCCAAGTCTGGCATTTCTCCCTGGCAGGAGTTGGAGGTTGGTGATGGATGAAGGAAACATATCATTCCTGGTTTCCAGAATGGTTTCTCCTTCTTTCCCTATCCCTCCAAACCATCTTGTCAGATGAGACTTGGGGAAGGAATTTTTTTTGGAAACTGGTCTAAGTGTATGGCGCTACCCCTATACTCTGAAAAAGGCCTTTGGATATGGAAGATAGGCTCAGAGCAGCATCTCTCCTCTCAGCGCTACTGACATTTGGGGCCAGGCCATTCTTGTGAAGGGGACTGTTCTGTGCATTGTAGGATGTTGAGGAACATCCTGGTGTCTACTCAGTAGATGACAGGAGCATCATCCTCCACCCTCAGTTGTGACAACCCAACAGAATGTCTCCAGAAATTGCCAGATGTCCCCCGCGGGGCAAAACTGCCCACATTTGAGAACTACTAGCTTAAAGGAGGGACTTCAAATGCACCGCCTGACCCACTGTCTATACTAAGCCACCCTGTGTCCCTAGACCTTCCCCCATCTAGAAAAGGCACTCAGGAGTCCTGTGCACATCTCTCTTGAAGTCCGGGATTTTATTTGTTGTATTTTCTCCTCTGTGTAATGCTAAGAGATACTTCTTTTCTTCTTTTCAAGAAAAGCATCTCAGGTGATGGAACCCAAAAGGTGTCTGTAGCCATGACATAGTCTGAGGCTCATCAGGGTCCTGCCCAGAGCCCCCCGTCTGGGGCAGGGTCCACATTCTGCTGCCCTCATCCAAGGGAAGACCGTGCCTTCCTGCCCACAAATTGGGTCTTGGAAAGATGCATGTTTGGTGACAGCCACTTGATGGGGGAGGCTGGCTTTTCTCTAAGTGCCCTGTTCACTCAGGTCAAAGAAGGAACAGGAAGGCAAAGGGAAGCATCTGATGAACCAGGGCCAGAGCTGTGGCTGGGTCCAGGAACGCTCCCCTCCATGTCTCACGCAGAGGGCCACCAATCCACAGACCCAAAATGAGCTGTTTACTCTGCCTACCTGTCCTTTCAATAGCACAGTCTTGCCAACCCTTCTATCCTGAGAGTACATCAGGAGGAGGGGAAACAGTGAGCATCAGGAAAGAAGGCTCTTCCCAGGACACCTGCCAGCTCTCAGGTGGTCAAAGAATGACAGCTAGGATTTTGGGGAGGGGGCAGCCAAGTAAAGCAGCATATTGAAGCATTTGCAGAGGGTCTCATTCATCTCCCCACCTTCACTAGCTACCAGGATCGGAGATCTTTGTCCTGCATGCTTGTGAAGGCTTCTTTCCCTTGGCAGCAGCAACTTTAGCTGCATCGAAACCCCCAACATCCCCCTGAGTGGTACAGGGTGGACAGAGACCTCCTTGGGCCTTGCCTCCTGAAGAGAGCTCCTGGGAGACCCAAAACTACAGTAGCCTTCACTAGTCCCAGCTCATTCCCCACCCACCAAAGCAGGAAGGGAGACAGCAGTGTCCTGACTGCCCTTAGAGTTTTGTTACTCCACTCTGGTCCCCCAGCTTCCCAAGATGGGAATAAATGTGTCCCCCTCCAGATAAAACTGTATTTTGCCACTCAGATGTTCCCTACAGAGGATGTTATTTTAGCAAGACCCAAGTCCCAGACCTTCTGATTCTTATTTATTTTTTTAACAGACTAGTCTCAAAGTACAGCACAAGATCCCTTTTCTGCCTTCTCTCATGGTGTTCCAGAGAGTATCTGTGGTTGTGATTTGGAATAACTCCTATTTATTTGGTTTATTGTGCTTATACAGATCTCTGTACATTGTGTGAATCTCTGTGTCCTGGAAGTGAATGTGTTGGAGTCATTCTGCCTGCGGAGTGCACTCTGTTTTTTCAGTGTGGCCCACATATCTTGTAAATGTTTACTGAAGAGTTGTGTCTATAAAAAGAGAAAAATATATAAACAGAGAAATATGTGAATCTGGGTTATTTTTTTTCTTTGCTTGTTTTTTTTTATTTGAAAGAAGGAAATGCTTGTTTCTGAAGACTATGTTCCCCCACTCCCACCCCCAGTGACCCCAGATGGGGTCAGATTCTTATGACAGCTGCCTGGCCTTTCCTCAGAAAAGTGAATCACTCCCCACCCCTTGTATTGTTTTGCTGTTACTACAAGTGATGCTATGTAACACCCATGACATGGTGGTTTAAAACAGCCATTTGTTTAGCTGATAATTCCATGGGTCAACAGTCCAGGCTGGGTTCAGCTGGGAGGTTCT
This sequence comes from Cephalopachus bancanus, assembly GCA_027257055.1. NCBI lineage: Eukaryota > Metazoa > Chordata > Mammalia > Primates > Tarsiidae > Cephalopachus > Cephalopachus bancanus. The sequence continues at coordinate 134,419 of JAPVLO010000689.1, forward strand.
TCTGGTCTTTGTCTAGACTTCTTCATGTGACTGTGCTCATCTGATAGCCAGATAGGCAACTCTGCTTCTGATAGTTGTCTGGCAGTTAGCGAGGACAGTGAGGGAAACTGATTCCCGTGTCTCCCATCCTCCAGCAGGCTTCCACATGGCCATGAAGCAGATTCCAAGAAAGCAAACAGAATCATACACTTTCTCTTGAGGCGTCAGCCTTTCTGGCATAAAGTCATTTCTGCCACATTCTATTGGTCAGAGGAAGTCATGTGACTAAGCCCCATTTCAAAGGGTGGGGAAATAGACCCTACTTCCTGATGGGAGGGTTTGAAATGTGACATTGAAGAGAAACATGGATATAGTCAGGGAAATAATTTTTGCAAGCGGTCTGCCACATCCCCCAAGGGCCAGTCATGACAGGAGTCCCCAGTTGGTCAGCCTTTTGACTTGGGAACAAACCTCTAAATTAATGCCTTTCTGTATTCTGACTGCTGTGTTAGGTCACCTCTCATCTGTGATGGGCCCACAGGCCACACATCCATCTCCCCTACATCTCTGGTTCTCACTCATGGCTGCTGTTCTGAACCACAGTCATCAGGCCATGGGGACCGTGCATGGGTCTCCACTTCCCACAGTCTCTGAACACGGGCTGATGAAAACTTCTGGTTTTCAGTTGCAGAAACAAAGTTTGATTTAACCTAATGAGCACCTGTCAGAATTTCAGGTTTTGTGTAGAAAAAGTTAAATTTTCAAATAAGGTGTTGGCTGCCTAGATGTGTCCTATCACAGCACTTTCTTGGAAGATTTCCTGCAGAGGCAAACGAAGTCACAGCAGCAGGCAGGTGGTACTTGTCCTTTTGCTACCTCACTTGGAAGTTCTCTTGGCTTCTTCCTGGGGGAAGCTTCTCAGAGCAAAGGCTGGTCCTAATATCCTGCCCTTTTGGGCCACAAGTCTCATTTCTCTGACTTCACAGTCTACATGGCTCTCCTCCTGGAGGGCTTCACTGTGGGTTGCAGCTACCTGGCACCGCCAGACCCAAGGAATACCAGGGTACCTGTTGTGTATGCACAAATGTCCGGCCACATGCACTATTGGCCTCTGGTCACTGACTGTCTCTCGGGAGGGGGGGGGAGGGGACAGATGAAGGGGAGGAATGTGACCAAGGGAAAGGAAAAGAGAAAATATATCTATATAGATTTTTTTTTTTTTTTTAGTTGGAGTCTCACTCTGTCACCCAGACTGGAGTTCAGTGGCACACTCACGGCCACCCCAGCATTGACCTGCTGGGCTCCGGTGATCCTTCCGCCTCAGACTTCCAAGTAGACAGAACTACAGGCATGTGCTACCATGCTCGGCTAATTTTTTTTTATTATTGTAGAGATGAGGTCTCACCAAGTTGCCCAGCCTGTTCTCAAACCCGTGGGCTCAGGCAATCCCCTCATCTCGGCCTCCCAAAGTGCTGGGATTACAGGCTTGAGCCACTGCGCCCAGCCGACAATATATTTTATGAGGAAAAAAAATGCTAAGAGAACATGTTTACTTCTATAAAGTCTTTCCTAAACACATGCATTTGGACTCTGTATAGATCTGAAAGGGTAAGTCTCGGATTGCAAGGCATCTTTTCAGAACTCAGTGGTCTTGGCTTCCATGCATGAGTTTTTAGCAATGTGGCCTCCTCCCCACATCCTCTTCTCACTCTTCATTCTGCTTTTCATCCCCCTTCCCTCCATTTTTTTCTCTTTTCCTTTCCCTTTCCCTTGGTCATATTCCTCCCCTCCATCCCTACTTCTTTCAGCTCTTTATGCTGCCATCAAAGAGCCAGTGGGGTAGTGCTGGTGCCTGCGTTTTTTACCTGAATGATGTTGGCCTCTTTCTTTTCCTTTTTTTTTTTTAAGCAGGATTTATTGAAAGAACAGAAAAGCTCCCACAGTGGGAGGGGACCCAGAGGGGTTGCCTGACCTCTTTCTTACTTGTTTTCCTCCCTCCCTCCCTTCTTTCCTTCTTTCTTGTCAGAGCAAGAGCAAGTGTGTGTGTGAGTGTGTGTATGTGTGTATTTAGTGATGATTAAGCAGCCTGTGTGTGTGTGTGTGTATTTATTGATGATTAAGCAGCCCATTTCTTAAATTAAGATTTGTGTGCTACATGGTGGTTTACAGTCTATTGATCACAAGTTCCTGTTTTTTGTTTTTGTTTTTGTTTGAGAACGCAGGATTTATTGAGAGGACAGAAAAGCTCCCACAGTGGGAGGGGGCCCGAAATTCCTCTTCTTATCATCTATTTCTGAACTAATTTACAACCACTGAAAATCTCAAGATGATGATAAAAGTCATTATTTTGCTGACTAATTTTCTTCCTGAAGACACCATCCCCCAGTGCCTCCAGTTCTAGAGAGTTATGTCCTGATAAGATACACCTGACCACCTGTTTTTTTTAATTATCTAAGCTATGCCTGCCTGCAAGAAACTTCTCTATCTCTAAGCTATGCTAGGTACCCTGCCTCAATGGGGTGCAATATAGATTTGTCCTCCTCCCCCTTCCCCCTCCCCCTCCCTCACCCCTCCTCCTCCGCCTCCTCCTCTTTGAGTTGGAGTCTCACTCTGTCACCCGGGCTGGAGTACAGTGGCATACTCACAGTCACCCCAGCATCAACTTGCTGGGCTCCTGCGATCCTTCCACCTCAGCCTTCCAAGTAGCCAGAACTATAGGTACGCACTACCATGCCCGACTAATTTTTTATTTATTGTAGAGGCGAAATCTCACCAAGTTGCCCCGGGCTGATCTTGAACCCATGGGCTCCGGCAATCCACTCACCTCAGCCTCTCAAAGTGCTGGATTACAGGCTAAACCACTGAACTCAGTCTTGTGTTTTCTTCTTACCAGATCTTAGGTCCATCAACCAATGAGTCTTCTCCCCAAGTTTCCTTACAACTCCCAAACCCAAGCCATTTTCTGTCCACCTTTCTGAGTTTGGCCATATCACCACCTCTACTATTATACTTTTAGTAGTTTTCTTTAAATAAACTCATTTTTTTTAAACTTCAAACTTTTGGAAAGCCAGGATCATTCACATAAGCAGAAAATAACTGTCAAATTAAATATGGTTATTTTACCAAAATACAATTTTCCCCCAAAGACTTTGAGCCTGAAGTGCATGCACTTTCTCCTCCTTACCCGCTCAGAGATTTAGCAAAGGGTTTTAGAGATGTTGAAGATGAACCAACCTTTCTCCTCTGAGGACTTAGAGGAGAACTGAAACAAGAATGACTTTCTCATTGCACCAGCCAAAATCCTGTCACACAACTGCATATTTGGGGAGCCATGGATTAGGAACCTAGATCTGGTACTTAGGCAAGTGTGGCCTTGGGCAAGTGACTTTACCTCTCTGAGCCTTAGTTTCCCCTTCTGTGAAGCAGGGACAGTAAAGCCCCCCTGGTTCTGGGTCCAGTCCTGGTCCCTCCTTCCCTGGAGCCCCTGCCCCTCAGCATCGCTGGGGATGGACATGGGAATACCTTTCCCTTAGTTCCCATCATGTACCTTTCTCAGGTTCTCAGATGAGTCCTTGAAACTTAAGAGAAAGTGGCACCAAGAGGAGAGCTCAGGAAGGGGTGAGCTGGAGCACAACCTCGTGGGCTGCATCTTGGAGAAACACCAGTGTTGGGTGTGTTAAGGCCAGCAGCTCTTGGCAGGAGTGGCCTCCACGCTGACTCTGCAGTGTGCATCTGATTGTGCTGAGTCAGGAAAAGGGCTCCCAGGCCTCTGTCCTTTTTGCTTTAAGCCACTGGGCACATTAAGAGCTTGAGCCCAGGACAGGTATAGACTAGAGGAACACAATTCAACCCTTTTTGACATTGCCAGCTTGCCAATCTGTTGCTAAGTCCACCCCAGCAGAACGCAAATGACCCATAGCAGTACAGGAACCCTCCCGTATCTTCCTGGCTTTCTTTTTTAAGATTTGTGGGCACAGTGACTTCTGGGTTTTGTGGGCACAGGGCCCCTTGCAAACAATGGACACCTCTTATTCTGACGGAGAGAATTCAATAGACAAATGCCGTCTTTATGGAAAGGGTTTTTGCTTTAAGGGCTAGAGAATCACTCCCTCTGACGTTGGAATGATTCAAAGGGAAAATTAAGGGACGTGGGGGCCATCGTGGGTTTATAACAGGGATGGCAGCATGTCCCAGGCATGGGTGGTGTGTGGCTTGGGCTTTGACATAGTGGCTTTCACCTCCTGCTTGTTGCACTGAGGTCTGCCTGGGGCTCAAGGAGTCTTCCCATGAGACTGATGTGCACTGAAATGCTTCTCTGATGACACTTGGCATGGACCATTGGTCTGCAAGCCCATTTGAACACCATGTGGTAGCTTCCTAGGTTTTCTGTTACTTTATTCTTTTATTACTTTAAAAAAACCTGTCATGTTGTCCTTATTGTTCTTGATCTCCATGTCTTCAGAGGAATAGAATTACTCTGGGAGTTTTCAGGTGTTCTTAGGTGAGCATTTAAAGCCAAAAGAGTTTAATCTAGGTGAGCTAGTGGCAGAGGGACCAAATTCAGGTGTTATTTTGTATCTGCCATAGAATCTGACAGATCTGAATTCAAATCCTGGATCTACCACTGATCCGCAGTGTGGTCTTGGGCAAGTGACTTTACCTCTCTGAGCCTCAGTTTTTGCTTATATGAAATAGGGATAATAAAACCTGTCCTAAAGAGAGGGCCAACCATTGAATGATTCTGCCTGCTCAACATCCTTCTCCCATTCTGGTACCAGCACCCTCCCCCATCCCTGGGAAACTGTATCTTCTGCACCACAACTATGGCCTTCCAGTGAAACTGGTAACATTCCTCTCCCTGCCTAGGGTAGGCACATGACTCAGTGCTGACCAGTCAGACTCCTTCCCTGGGACTTACATGCACCAAGTGAGGAAAGAGAAGTCCACTCTTTCCTCTGGGGTGGTCAAGCTAGGAGGAGGCCAGCCTGGAGCTGCCTGTGGCCATGTCTCCTGCAAGAAGGGAGGTCAGGCATGGCTGGATCCAGGTGTTCACACGCAGTCCTTACGGCTCCATCTCTGTCCCTCTCTCTGCCTCGTGGTTCCACTTTCCTCCCCATATTGGCCTCCGTGATGCCTGCGGCCAACTCTCCATTTTACAGAAGAAAAAACCTGGGGTCCAGAGAGGTGAAGTGTCTTGCCTAAGGTCACCCAGCAAGGAAGCAGCAGAAGTGAGATTTGAAACTGGGTACGTGATGGTGGACAACTGTGGAAGACGCTCTTTTTGCTCCTCCCAGGAGATTCTTATTTATTCATTTCTGGCACAAGGATGATTCTCTCAGTAGCACTGGAGAAAAAGATGGTCCCCCCCGCCGGACTCTGGTCATGCGGGGCCAGCTGATGACGGGCAGGAGGCTGGCCAGGACTGTGTTGAGGATGGTGGTCACATAGCCCCAACCCAGCTGGTACTTCCCACCATGGTACATAGAGAAGGCTTCACAGACTTTCCTGGTGAACGGGGAGGCAAGGCTGGCTGGGAAAACCAGAAGACCCAGGATGGTGGCAGTGGCTGGAGACAGCAGGAAGGAAAGTCAGCATGTTGGCCACAGGGCATTGGGCTAACTTTCCATCCATAGACTCACTTGTTCACCTACCACCTGCCCATCCATCTGCTCACCACCCAGCACCCACCCTTCCACCCATTCACTTATGTATTGATTCATCTCTCCTTTTCTCCACCTACTCACTCATCTACTCTTACACCCACCTGTCCATCTGGCCATTCATCCATTCAACCACATTCTTATCTGTGAGTTCTCTCCATCCCTCTCCCCAACGCTCCATTCAGTCATCCATTCATTTATCCGTCCATTCATCCACCCATCTGTCATCCTTCATCTACCCAACCATATTCCAGCCTACCCATCTTTCCTATCCATCTGCCCATCCATCAGTTCATCTGCCCACTTACCAACCTACTCATTCATCCATTCCCTAACCCACCCATCCATCTATGCACTTACTCATCAAAACTGTAGGAGGGGACAACCACTTCGGGTCCCCTCCCATTGTGGGAGCTTTTCTGTCCTCTTAGTAAATCCTGCTTTCTAAAACAAACAAAAAACTATAGGAGGGTCAGACTCGGTGGCTCAGCCTGTAATCCCAGCACTCTGGGAGGCTGAGGCGAATGGACTGCCTGAGCCTGTGGGTTCAGGACCAGCCCCAGGCATCTCGGAGAGACCTCATCTCTACAGTAAAAATCAAAACATTAGCCTGGAGTGGTAGCACACGCTTGTAGTTCGGATACTTAGAAGACTGAGGTGGAAGGATCGCCGGAGCCCAGCAGGTCAATGCTGGGGTGGCCGTGAATGTGCTACTGCACTCCAGCCTGGGCAACAGAGACCCCAACTCAAAAACCACCATAGGAGGTGCTGGGGTGGGCATCAATGACACAGCCAGTGCAGGGGAATCAGAGACCCCATAGCCTCCTCGCTGCCCTCCAGCCACCCAGGACCACTTTCAGCTTCCTGCACATGCCTCTGCCCCTGTGTTTCTGGGCTTGGAAGGTGAGACCTTGAGCTCGCCAAGTCCAGAGAACCCACAGTCAGCCATAGGCAGATCTCAGGAGGAACGGGATCTCATTCAGAGGTGGCTACTAAGGGCCTGACATGCCAAATCACTGTGGAACTTTGAGCACATGCCAAGAAAGGCAAGGCCCTTCTCGTGTTTCATTCATTCATTCACTTGTCATTCATTCATTCACTCATTCTCTCCACCATCAAGCTTTCGCAGTCCCAAAGGGCTGCTTCTACCCACAGGGGCACACTTTTAAAGGTTCACACACTGCTGTTTCTAATGGCCACCCTGCCCATTTGCCAGCTCCTCCTGGTCAGGAACCATTTTTATTTATTTATTTATTTATTTGAGTCAGAGCCTCACTCCATCACCCAGGCTGGAGTGCAGTGGCACACTCATGGCCACCCCAGCGTCGACCTGGTAGGCTCTGGTGATCCTTCTGCCTCAGCCTTCCAAGTAGCCAGAAGTACAGGCACGCACTACTGTGCCCGGCTATTTTTTATTTTATTGTAGAGACGAGGTCTCACCAAGTTGCCCGGGCTGGTCTCGAACCCGCGAGCTCAGGCAATCCACTTGCCTTGGCCTCCCAAAGTGCTGGGATTGCAGGCTGAGCCACCGAGCCCAACCCAGGAACCATCTTAATTATTTGATGTGCATCATTTTATTTGAAGTTGTTTTTGCAAAATCAGTGCTGTGCATGCATTTTTTATCTATGCCAGTGGCACTATTTGATGTACTGCCTTCTGCTTCCCATTTTGGGCACTGTGTATCGTGATTTTAGGACTGATTCATGTTACTGTTCCACTGTCTTGGTTTGGGTTCCCTAGAGCAACTCCTAAGGGCCCCACCTCCTAATTTCATCACCCTGGAAGTTTGGATTTCAACATATAAATTGGGGGGGGGGTACAAGTGTTCAGTTCATAGCAAAAGTCTAGTGAGAATTTGTGAATGTGACTTGATTATCCTTGTATTTATTGCTCTGTGTTTTTTTGGTGACCCTGGTTTTCCAATGAACATTAAAATGTATTTTAATAAAAAAGCAAGTCAATTTGAAGTCAAGTCTTTCTTAAATAATAATGGAGGTGTTCAGATGACACAGCCGCGGCTGGAAGGTGTTTTGCTCATAGCCCTGCCATGGATGGAAAGCAAGCCCACAAGGGTGAGCCTTCCCAAGGGCATTCAAGGCCAAAAGCAGCCGAACTGTCACCCAAGCCAAGGGTGCCTACCCAAACTTCCCAGGCCACCGTGTTACAACCTTGGTTTTCACTTTGGCAGTCTAAGGCCAGCCCGGACTTCAAACATGGCAGGAATTCTGGGCTTGGAGGCCGATCAACCATTCTGCCATTTCCCAGCTGTGGCACCCCAGGCAAGCTACCCCATTTCTCTGGGCCTCAGTTTCTCCCTCTGTACAAGTAGATGATAAGTCCCCGGGGGAAGGTAGTGTTGGGTTCAATCACAAAGCTGGGTGATGTGGTGGAGGGGGGGCAGAGAGGGCCAGGGCCCCCTTCTCAGCTGTATGAGCCTGAGGAGGTGACCTCGCCTCTTTGGAAAAGGGGAGTCGAGGCTGCTGTGCAGTATCAGGGGATAAGATGCATGCGTGTGTGTGGCAGGGGGAGGGCCAGAGATAAGCCTGGCAGGTAGGTCAGGGTCAAGTTGCATGGGCCTTTCACTCCAAGACTTCCTGGCTGCGCTCCAGCGAGGGAGAGGTGCTCCCCTGAGTGGGAGAGGATGATTTTGTGTTTGTGTGTTTTGTTCCCCCACACCCACATCAGCCTCTCCTTTGGGTTGACAGGATCCCGAGGGGTGTAATTCCAGCCAGGAAGCTGGGGAGAGCCGAGTCCGCTGAGGCCGTGATTCGGCCTGTCTGGCTGCACCGGTGGCTTCCCAGGAGCTTCTGACCTTGAAAGGAGTTTTGTTCTCCAGATAATGCCCAATGTCACCTGGGAAAATCACACCAACCGTGCAGGTGCCCAGGAACCTAAATGAGGCATTATAACCCGAAACCACATCCAGCCAGGCTCCAGTTAGCTGGAATCCACCTAGGGGAAGCCGGAAAAGGACAGGATATGTTCTCCTCTGGCTCATTGCTTAACTTCTAATAGCAATCAACAATTCTTGAGCACTCACCAGGCCCCATCCGAAGCACCTGCAGTGCCTCATCGCATGTAATCCTCACATCCACCTGATGAGGTCGATACTGTTGGCATCATTCCCATCTTACAAACAACAAAACTGAGGCTCAGAAGGCAAGCAGTGGAGTGAGGACTCATCCTTAGGCTCTGACTCTGGGTCCTAAGCCCAAAGTTGATATTAAGGGTGTAATCGGAAAGCCAGATCCCCCAGTGGCTTCCCAGGGCTGCCAGGGTTAGGGCATGGTGAGCTTGCCCACCTGCTCTGGTCAGGGAGCATGGATGGTTCCAGAGAACCCACAGTCAGCCAAAGGCAGATCTCAGGAGGAATGGGATCTCATTTAGAGGTGGCTACTAGGGGCCTGACATGCCAAGCTTAAGTGCCTTTCTTCCCCTGGCTTCCACGTCCTCATCCAAAAACAGAACAGGTTAATCATTCATTCGTTCAACATTGACGTGCCCAGCCCAATGTGACCCCTTAAGCTCCCACCCCTGGGATACAGTGGAGAACAGAACACAGTCCCTGCCTTCAAGAAGCTTAGAGTTTGTGAGCAAAACAGACAAACAAGATGTAAATAAGGCCCACCCATTCATCTATCCATCCATCCATCCATCCATTTATTCAGCAATTATTTATTATCTACTATATTCCAGGAACTGTTCTGGTGGCTGGGGATTCAGTAGTGAGGAAAACAGACAAAGTCCCTCCTCACAGAACTTACACTTTAGTGGAGGAGAGAGACAGTTAAAAAAAAAAAAAAAATCCGAGCAACCCCTTCAGGTCCCCTCCCACTGTGGGAGCTTTTCTATCCTCTCAATAAATTCTGCTTTCTCAAAAAAAAAAAGTCCATGTATGATATGCTAGATGCAGTAAGTGCCCCAGAGACAAAGTATCAGAGAGAAATAGCGAGTAAGTGGGGATGATCATGGAAAGTCCCATGGAAGGTGACCTTTGAGCAGGGACTTGAGGGAGGGGAGGGAGAGAGCCACATAGAACTCTGGGAGAGGAATATTCCAGGCAGAGGGAAGAGCAGGTACAAGGGTCCTGAGGTAAGTGTGTGCACTCGGGACGCAAAGAGGTTCGTGTGGCTGGAAGAAATGAGGGTGAGGATGGGAGAGAGGAGCAGACCTTGTAGGCAATGATGGAGTTTTGAATTTTAACTTCTGAGTGGAGTGGGGGGTCTACAAACAGTCTTGAATCTTGACATGACTTGTCTCATGTCTTTTTAAAAATTTTGTCTGAGTTGTAGTTTCACTCTTCTCCCAGGCTGGTGTGCAGTGGCATGATCACAGCTCACTGCAGCCTTGACCTCCTGGGCTCAGGTGGTGATCCTTCCACATCAGCCTCCCAAGTAGCTGGTACTACAGGTGTGCACCACCTCACCTGGCTAATTTCTTAATTTTTTTGCAGAGACAAGGTCTGGCTATGTTACCCAGCCTTGTCTCAAACTCCTAGGCTCAAGCAGTCCTCTCACCTCGGCCTCCCAAGGTGCTGGGATTACAAGTGTGAGCCACCATGCCTGGCCTTGTCTCATGTCTTAAAAAGACCACTCAGCTGGGCTTGGTGACTCAGCCTGTAATCTCAGCACTTTGGGAGACCGAGGTGAGTGGACTGCCTGAGCCTGTGGGTTCAAGACCAGTCCGGGCAACTTGGCGAGACCTTCTCCCTACAATAACTCAAGTAGCGTGCGCCTGTAGTTCTGGCTACTTGGAAGGCTGAGGCAGAAGGATCGCCGGAGCCCAGCAGGTCGACCCTGGGGTGGCCGTGAGCATGCCACTGCACTCCAGTCTGGGCGATGGAATGAGATCCAACTCACAAAAGAAAGAAAGAAATCTGGCTCCTGAGTAGAGAACAGGCAGAAGGGAAGGCAAGAGAGAAGCAATCAGGTACAGACAAGGGTGGGTGGAACTGTGGGAAGGGAGGGAGGGAGGGCCAAGCGTGGTCACATTCTGGCTCCGTTGTGAAGGTCAAGGGCCAAGCTGACTGGATTTGCCACTGGAGTGGGCCTGGGGTTTGAGAGAAAATGAGGAGGCAAGGATACCTTCAGGCTTTTGACCTGGGCATGTGGGACGGGGAACCTGCGGGATGAACAGGTGCCTGGAGGCGAGGCTGTTAAGTATTAACAAGGCTTGAGATGGGTACTTGTGCCAATGCACTGGTCAACAGATACACACGGGGCATGTGTATGGGCACCCCCCCAGCAAGGCCTGGAACCACGCTGGGGACAGGCACAGGGGAAGGGTACCTGACACAGCCTGGGGGGCGGGCGATGTCCAGGCTGAGCTCCGCAGATGGGCAGGTTTATCCTGGGAGGACTTTGCCTCACATCCCTTGCTAAATTCTCCCAGCTGCACAGCCAGGGTCTATTCCAGCTTCTGCTCCAAGTTGGCTGTGTCACCTGGGACAAATTATGCCATGGCTCTGGGTCTCAGTTCCCATCTACCAAATGAAGGCAATGTCCTAGGGGGACTTAAGCTTTCGGAAGGTGATGCATCCTTCAAAAACATGATCTAGAACTACGGACACCTCCCCCACGTGCTCCCACATGTGCACACACACCACGGCATGGAATTCCAGGGGCTTGTGGGCCTCCAGACACCCATTCTGGCCCCAGAATGACATCTGGGGCCACCTGTTTCCTTCCCTTCCCCTCCTCACCTCAGATGGCTCTTCCCTCCAGACTCACCACACTTCAGGACAATAAGGTCCAACGTGGCCACCTCTGCTCAGGCTCTGGCTTTGAACCCGAGTTCGTGACCTTGTCAAAGGTCTCCTTTCCCTTAAAGGAAACGTTCTGGTTGTTGAGCAAAGCCCCAGCATGCATGATAAGTTGATCTGAGGGGTGTGTGTGTGTGTTTATGTGTGTGGTTTTTCCGTCCCAGTTCCTAAATCAATAGCATTGCACTCTGTGCTGTGGGGTGAGCTGAGCAGAGAGGAAAAAGCCAGCCCAGGATGGTGACAGGGTGAGGGTGTGGTGTTTCCTGGGTAGGGGAAGGCGTGAATAGGGGTTCACTGATCTGTGGTTAAACACCAGCTGTAGACAAACTCACAACTATGTTCTCTACCTCTCTAACCCAGTAACTGTAGTCCAGGGGATCGCAGTGCCCATTTTTCTGTATTTCTCACAAGATCTTCCCTGTGAACTGTGAACTCCCAAAGTCAGGCACTGTGTCTTAAATATCTTTATCCCCAGCATCCAGCATAAGGCTTGGCACAGAGTAGGTGCTTGTATAGTCTTTTACTGTAAGTGACAGACATGCCTCCCCGACTGGCTCAAGTGGGCACGAGAAACGCATTGGCTCACATCACTGAAAATGCTCTGGTATGGCTCCAGGCACAGCAGGATCTGGGGAAATAAGCAACATCTTCATGATCTTTCTCTCTCCTCCTCTCAGCTCCATTTCCTGCTCGTTTGGCTTCACTCTCAGGCAGATTCTCTCTAACAATGTTGACCTATCAAATCCGGGCTGACAATCTCAGATGCAGCAAGATAGCTGCAGGGAGTGTTGTGGTTAACTTTCATTGGACAGACTCGGACCACATGTCCACACATGAACCAATCACTGTGGCCAGAAAAAGGGGATGCTCTGATCGGCAGGACCTAGGTCCTGTGTTTTAGGGTTAGGGGTTGAGGTCTGGGAGTTGGAAATAGGGGAGGGATGAGCCTTCACTCCACTGGAACTACATGGACTGAGAGTGGAATGGGGTTCCTCCCTGGAGGAAAATTGAGGTGCTGTTTGTGGGGGGCAGGGGGAAGAGAGGGCTGCTGGGCAGGTGAGAATGAGGGCCGTCACTTCAGTGCTCAGAATATGCAGGCATCACCATGAGCACACACCAGCTGGCACTGTCAGCAGAAGGGGGTCCAGCAAGCGTGTGGGAAATTTGAGGGAGGCCTGAGACACGGGCTCAAGTCCCAGGTCTGCCACCTCCATTCAGTGTGACCTTAGCGGGGGCATCTCTGGATCTCTGGGCTTCTGTTTCTCCACAGGTAAAATGGGGCCATCTGGAGTGGTGACTGCCAGGGCTTCCCCCCATTCAATCAATCATTCATTAACTCATCTTTTTCTTCTGATCAGTATTTGTTAACAGACTTTGGAGTTAACCTCAACTGGATCTAGATTCCAGTTCTGCTGCATGGTCATCATGTCAAGCCTGAGAGTTGCGCCTTCTCGGTTATGCTCAGCTGCGTCCTTCCAGCCACCCAGCAGCACTGGGCACGTTCCAGCCTCTGCTCGCCCCTCCCGGCAGGTGGCCTGGGTTGGTAGCTGCAGCCACTTGGTCAGTGAGCCCTGCACGTGTCCTGAAGATCTGAGGGACATGTGGTTGTGAACCAGATGACAGGCAGCCTGCATAATTGCCCAGCCACCCAGCGCCCCCTGAGGTCATCTGAGCTGACCTGACTGGACCCTTTAAGGGAAGGATCTCTGGCACCTCGGCTTCCAGGCTCAAGCTTCCCCTGTGTATGGAACTGGCTTCCCCTGTGGCTGCCTGGGGGCCCACATCACACAGCCCCAAAGTGAGGAGCAGTTGGGCCCAACTGTGACTGCTGGTGGACAGGGAGGTGCCAGCCTATAGTGTCTTGCCCTCAGCCCTGCAATGGTCTGTTTCACATGGCTTCTCCAAAGATGCCCCAAGTGATGGAATTCCCAGTTGTATTTTCTCAAGACACTGTGGTCAGTCCCGTAAGCCATGTCTTGTATCTGCTTTCTCTCCTTCCCTGCCTCAAAGTCCCTTTCCCGTTCACTCTTACTGGGCTGGGATTACATTCCCGATAAAGTATCAGCACATAAGATATGCCTCAGGCTCTGTTTTCCAGGGAACCAGGTTGACCTACTAGCTGTGTGACATTGGGAAACTTACTTAACCTCTCTGAACTTCAAATCCTTCATCTGTAAAAGGGAGATAAGAATAGAGCATCTCTAACAGTTGACGGTTAGTGAGACAGCATAGGCGAAGTACTCAGTTTAATAAATGACAGCTCTTATTAGGATCATTACTGTGAACCAAACCCTGGGTCATGCCATGTGAAGGTATTTATTCAAAATGGAATCCCATGGATGTTTATTGAGTGTCAACTCTGCTTCAGGTACTGTGCTACTGTCTGCCCTCCAGAGAAGTAATTGGGCAATCGTATTACAGTGTGATCAGAGCTTTAGTGGAAGAAGCACAAGACTCAGAGGCTGTGGCATCTGGTCAGTCATGGTCATCAGAATGGCTTCTCAGAGGAATTGGTGTTAAAGCCAAGAGCTGAGGGACATGTGGTTGTCAAACAGATGATGAGCAGGCAAAGGGCACCATCTTCCTGGCAGGGGGTTTGGGCTGGGCAGAGGACTGGTGTTGAGGGAAAACATTTCAAAGAACATACCAACGACTGCCCTCAAGAAACAGGTAGCTTACAAGAAACACGAAATGGATAAGTATGCACTGACTAAAATGCATGAACAAGCCAAGGAGTGTGTGCATTGGAGAGCTATGCTGTTCAATAGGGTAGCTATGGCCACAGGTGGCTACTTAAATGTAAATTAGTCACAACCAAGTACAATTGAAAATGTAGTTCCTCAGTCTCACTAACCTCGTTTTGAGGGCTCAGCGGTCACTTGTGGCTAACATTGGACAGTGCAGATAGCATCTCGATCACTGCAGAAGGTGCTATTGGGCAGAGCTGCCAGAGTCTGAGAGTGGGCTGTCTAATCAGGACAGACTGGAGGGGCAGAGAGGGCAGAAAGGGGGTTCTGGGAAAGTCCCTGGAGTGGCACTGCTCTCTGTCCTCAGGAAGCCCCGCCTGGGAGTGGGAGTTGGGTGCTGGCTCCGGAAACAGTGTGCCACCTGAGCCCTCTGGGTCAGGGCATAATCTACCGCTGGCACCCCTCACCTGGGAGGGAGGGCACAGGAATTCTGGGGGAACCAGCTGAGGCAGGGCTGAACCAGGAAGTCCCGCCTCTTCTGAGGCCAGGAGGGTACTGGGAGTTGTAGTTTGGCACCCCCGGGAGCCCCGCAAAGCTTGACAGGCAAAGAATAGCTGACACTGCACCTGAGCTGGGCAGCTCTTGGGGCAGAAGTGGGGATGGGGTAGTCAGGGCTGGGGACACACCTAGGCTTGGAGTCTCTGTGGGGGGTAGGGTGGCAGAAGGAGGACTGTCTTGTTTCCTCCTATGCTTGTGTTGTGGATGGAGAGGAGATGCCAAGATGGAAGACTAAGCTGGGTGGGGAGCAGAGAATTAAGGAACATTCTGTTAAACAGAATCCCCAGCCCATACTTTCTGGTTGGTGGCAATCTGCCCGGGAGAGACAGAAAGTTTCTATAAGGTTAGGGAGGAGAGACAGCAGATAGTATGTCATCAGCTGTCGGGGATTCATGGACTCAGCATATAGCCACTGAGCACCTACTGTGTGCTAGGCCCTGTTCTAGGCACTGGGAATCAGCAGTGAACAAGAGACACGAGTCCCGTCCTCGAGGAGTTCTAGAGTGAAAAGCAGACAATGAAACACAATTTGCCTTTGCTGGTATAACATGCACGTGTCATGTAAAAGCTTGGCTTCAAAGGGGATGTTAAGAGATTTTTACTTTCAGTCCAACCATTCCTGGTCTCCTACTTCACAGGCCTCTCCATGGAAGTGGGAGTCATGTGTAAAAGCCACTGGGCTTGGTCCTGTTGAGACAGTGCTCTTGACATCCAGAAAAGAGAAAATCGTAAGGCAAAAGGCCCCATTGGGCCTCTGCCCACCATTCTGGGTTCTGTCACTGTGGGTAAGTCTGCAGGGGAACCTCAGGCTGCTCCTTGGTAAAATGAGGGTGGTAACCCCAACTTTAAAAGGATTGCAGCACAAAGGATGTGTAACAGGAGCTGCCTTTGCTTCTTTATTTTTTAAAAAAGGCTCTCACTATGTTGCCCAAGCTGGTCTTGAACTCCTGGCCTCAAGCAATCTTCCAGCCTCAGCCTCCCAAATTTCTGGGATGATAGGCGTGAAACCCTACGCCCAGCCACCCTTCTCACACACATGCAACCCAACAATATGAAAATGAGGCAAGATGGTCCTCCACCAATTCCTTCGAAGCCACAAAATGTGATGTTCTTTTCTCTCTCTCTTTAACTTTACTGATCTCCAGCTGACTTAAAGGCACATACGACTTCAGGCCCCCATTTATTCGTGCTCTGTACATTTTCATTGGGAGCACGTGTCACACACACACGATCCAATATACTCGTGCAATTATTTTTTCCAGAATTTGTAAACTCCACAAGAGCCTGGATCTTGCCAGTTTCCCCACTGTCATCTCCAGCACCCAGCATTCAGTCGGTGCCCAATAAAGGTCTGCTGAATGAAATGAGCGAAGGACGACAGAACAGGATATTCTTCCTTCCGGGACGACCTTCTGCGAAGTCTCCACCTGTCCAAACGCGCGACCCCACAGCCCCCACACCACGCAACGGCAGGAGACTCGACGCACAGCGGGCGCCCGGCCGAGGGAGCCCAGCAGGGCAGCACCCCTCGCCGCGAGGGGGCGCGAGCGCCTCGCGCAGACCGTGCGGGCTCCAGGCTGGCGCCCAAATCCCGCGCCGGTCCACGGGCGGCCGGCTTCCGCCGAACACCTCAAGAACTCGCGGGCCGCGCTGGGCTCTCGGAGGCGCAGGCGGCGCGGCACGCCGGCTCCGTCGCGAGGGATCCCCGCTCGCGCCTCGGGTCGCCGGCACGCAGGCGGGAACGCGGGCGCCGTGCCCGGGGGGACACGGCGGGTCGGGCTTCGTGGGGCGGCAGCGCTTCCGGGAGGCCGAGGCCGCGCGAACCCGAGACCTCCGGCCGTCGGGGCAGCCCCAAGGCCGCGGCGCCCACCAACGACTCGGTCCGGCCGGCCGCGCTCCGCCCCGGGCCCCACGGCGCAGGCGCCGCCGGCCGCGGTTCCCACGGCGACAGGGGCGCGTCCCGCCCGAGGCCCCGCCCCCAGCAGGCTAGGCTGCGCGGGGCCGCGGCGGCGCGGGCAGGTGCGCAGGCTGCGGGCAGGTGGAGGCGCGGCGCGGGCCAGCTCGGGCGCCAGGGTAGGTTGCGTTGCGGCCGCGGAGTGGGGGCTGGCCGGCCGCTCCCCGTCCCCAAACTGCAAGGGGCAGGGCGGTGGGGGACGGCGGCGGACGAGGGCCGCCAAGTTTCTGCCTGGCCGAGGCCCCGGGAGAAAAGTTGGCAAAGTTGGCCGGGAGGAGGCGGGGACCCGGTGGAGGTTCCCAGGCTCCGGGCTGCGAAGAGAGCCGGTCATCCGTCTCCCGAGACTTGGAAGTGGATCCCGCGGGAATATCCCGCCCAGGACACCCGGTGGATCCCACGCCACCCGGCTGGCGACCTGGGGTCGACCCCAGAGGGGATCGGGCGCCGGCGGGCTGGGGTCCCTCTGAACGCCCAGCCGGGGGTGACGGCGGGGAGCGACTCGGGACGCAGCCAAAGGATCCCTTTCCCCCGCGCCAGTCCGAGCCTGGGGCGTGGATCGCGAAATGGCCAGAAACTGAGCGATCGCTGGAGATCTGGGATACTAGCCTGGGGCTGCTAGCATGCAAACGTCGATGCAGGCTGGAGGCCCCGGAGGTGGATCGCGGGGGCAGGGGCGACGAGCGAGTCGCAGCCTGGGGCGAAGGGGGCCCGGCAGCGGCGGGGCGTGGAGAGAATAGCCTCGGTCGCCCGGGCTTCGGACTGAGCTCCTGGCTGGGCCTACGCTCCCTGCGATCGTCTTCCCAGGGCAGAGGGCCCTGATGGGATTAAGTCTCAGCCCTCCCGCTCCGCTCCCAGGCAGGCCCGCAGTATCCCCGCCCCGGTGGCGGCGCCGCCCGGCGCCACGGGTGGGGCCCCCGGCAGAGGAAGCGGCCCGTTGACCCCCACCCGAGCCTGACCTTTTCACGCCCTCCTGGCACACGCTGGCCTAGGAGCGGGTTCGCCGCGCGCTCAAACCTTGCTCTCTGTCTCTGAGCGGGCGGGTGACCTCCGCGCGCCGCCCGGGTGGGGCGTCCTGCCTGCCGGCCGGGGCCGAACTTTCTGAGGCCAGGAGCAGCCATCGCCTTTTGGAAGGGAAAGGGCAGTACCTGTTGCACAAAGAAAAAGCGGTTTCTTTGCAGCTTCTTTGTGACCTTGGGCAAAACACATAACCTGTCTGAGCCCAGGTTTCCTTTCTGGGCAAAATGGGCTTGTTTGGTAAGGGGGGGGAGGTGTCACAGTCCTCTCTCTTCAGGGAGCCGGCAGATGGATCAGTATGATGGGATATGAAACAGATCTGGGCCCTGGAAATACTCCTGCCCCCTCTTTTCCCATGCCCCATCCCCTGTGGTTGCCTCACAATATCTGAGGGAAGGCTCCAGAAACCCAACTGAGTATCTTTTAAAACTGCAGGATTAGAGAGGTATTTAACTTTAGTTTTTCTTCCAGATGGGTTAATTGCCCTTCTGATCCCCTCTTGCAGACAGAAGCACTGAGGTTTGGCTAATCTGTAACCAGGACCCTTAGACCAGCCTTCTCCCTTGGCCCAGCTTTCCTTCCTGAATCCATCAAGGCTTCCCCAACAGCCTTCACCCTCAGACACTGGCACTCCTTCCTTCTCTTTGTCGCCAGGGACAGTTCCCGAGGGAGTTGCACAGACACAAGTCCAGGGCTTGGTGGTTTTGAGGGGAATCCTTTTTGAAGGATTTGCATGCTTGACAAGGATGCAATTACCAGAGAGCAGTGCAGAGTTTCAGTACAGTGTCTGGACACATGTTTCAGCTGAGCATGTGAAATGGTTGGCTCAGTCCGCCAGTGTGTGTTGAGAACCTACTCTGTGGAAAACACTGTAGGAGTGGTGTGGCCCAGGGCAGTGCAGGATCTGTCCTCCTGGAGTTATTTTCTGTCTGTAGAGCAGTCAGCCTGCTCTGTGGTCTAGTGCTGATTCTTGATGCTGGGGATGCAGTCCTCACCCCAGATTCTGAGGCAGGAGGGCCTCTATCCCCCTGGAGGTCCACAGGACTGGCTTTTATTCCCGGCTGACCTCAGCAGGAGAATGGAGGAGCCAACTATCTGGCCCTGAGCACTTCTCTCTCAGCATCACCAGAATATATCTCTGACCAAAGCAGAAAAACAGCCTCAGAGAGATATGTTATGTATGTGTTCATTCATTCGTCATTCATTCATTCAACAACTATCAATCTTAAGACACTATGTCAAACATAAGGCCTAGCCATGCATGGTGGCTCATGCCTGCAATCCCAGCACTTTGGGAGGCTGAGGTGAGAGGATTGTCTGAGCCCAGTGATTCGAGACCAACCTGGGCTACTTGGCGAGACCTTGTCTCGACAATAAATAAAAAAATTAGCCAGGCATGGTGGCGCTTGCCTGTGGTTCCAACTAACTGGAAGGCTGGCTGAGGCAGGATTGTCTGAGCCCAGCAGGTCGAGGCTACGGTGGCTGTGAGCTGCATACCACTGCACTCCAGCCTGGGCAACAGAGTGAGACTCCAACTCAAAAAAAAAAAAAAATTCAGGTCTGTGGTCACATCTTTAAGGGGTGAATCTTTTGTGAAAATAGGCACCTGTCTAGAAGGGGAGACCCCTGATAATGGGAGGAGGGGTTGATGCCTCTGGCTTGAGGAGGTCTGGGGTCAGAGAGTTTAGTTTCCTAGAAAGTTAGCCAGTGGGAAGAGGCTGGTGTTAGGGACCATGAAGATGGAACAGCTTGTGCAGAGGCCTGGCAGCAGGAGGGCACACGGATGTTGGCAGATGTTGGCCAGGGGCAGTGGGGCACTGTGGAAGGTTCTCTGCGGGTGAGAGGTGGGGTCAGATATGTGTTTGGGGAAGCTTGCCCTGGCTGGTGTAGGAAGGCTGGAGTTCCCATAATGAGGATGCTAGAAAAATCCAGGTGAGCAATGATGGTGGACTAGACTTTCATTGAGGCAGGACAGTGATGTTGAAGGTGCTGATGGACAACTTTGCCACAGGGCATGGTACTTAGAGAGTCACTGAATCTGAAGATGCCTTTCCTTGAGGTGTAGCAGTCTTTTAATGGAAGGAAACCCCTCAGTGGAGGTGACCTAATCAATATTTTAAGTATCAGTGCCCAATTCAGTTCAGCAAACCTGTCTAAGCACCCATTGTCTGCCTGCCCATTTCACAGATACAGGGCTCAGTGGTGTAAGAGAGGTCTGCCTGCTGCCAGTGGCAAGGTAGGAATTTGAACTTGCTTCCAACTTGCAACTTGCAGGCTTTTGGAGTCAGTGAGGTTGAGTAGTAGAGAAGCAACAGGATGGTGGGGTTGAGGTATGCTGCAGAAAGGGTAAACCCAGGGAGGTTTCCAGGAGGAAGTGGGGATAGAAAGGAGAGGGATCTGGGGGCAAATCCTGCCCCTGCCCCTTCCTGGCTGTGGCTTTGGGCATGGTACTTGTTTGGAGACTCAACTTCCTCATCTGTAAAAAGGCCTCATGATCCATCTCCCCTCAAAGGGCTGTGTGAGTTGAGTGAAGCAGGGAATGGGGCTGAGCTCCCTTAAGTGGTGGTGTGATTCTTGTCATCAGAGCCTGTCACCAGGATGAGGTTCAGGCAGGCGGCACCTTGCTTAGTGTGTGTGTGTGTGTGTGTGTGTGTGTGTGTGTGTGTGTGTGTGTGTGTGAGTCACCTGCAAAGGTGACACTTGAGCAGAGTCTTTTTTGGTTTTTGTTTTTTTGAGCCAGAGTCTCACACCATCACCCAGGCTGGAGTGCAGTGGCATGCTCACAGCCACCCCAGCGTCAACCTGGTGGGCTCTGGTGATCCTTCCGCCTCAGCCTTTCAAGTAGCCGGAACTACAGGCATGCACTACCACGCCCAGCTAATTTTTTTGATTTATTGTAGAGATGAGGTCTCACCAAGTTGCCCAGTCTGTTCTCTGAACCTGTGGACTCAGGCAATCCCCTCACCTTGGCCTCCCAAAGTGCTGGGATTACAGGCTTGAGCCACCACACCCGGCCAAGCTGAGTCTTAAAGGATGAGTAGGAAGTAGGAAGATGGGTGGGAGTGGGGGGACGGTATTCCAGGCAGAAGGAACAGCACAGGCAAGGACAGATCATTTGGAGAATTGCACGCTAATTGGTATGCCTAGAATGCAGGGTGTGTTGAATAAATAAAAGTTAGATCGCTGTTGGCAACAAAAATTCTCCTGACACCCCCGCTGCACCCTCAAAATCCAAACCTAAAGACTTTGGTAGGTTTGGGACAAAGAGGAGGGCAGGGACATCCCAGTCAAGGAGTTCATCCAGATTACAAGAGTCTGAACTCTGACAAGCCACTTTCCTCTTGGAACCTCAGCTTCTTCCTCTGTAAAATTAGAGGATTGGGGAGAATGCAGATGACACATGCAGCACATCAGAACCGCTGCTGTTGTGCCAGGATCTGGACTAAGCTTTTTGATTCCTTCTTTATTGTTCACAACAAACAAAACTGCTTGTTTTTGAGACCCTTGATTTTTCTTGAAAGAGGTTATGTGATTTGCAGCCAGCAGGAAGTGAAAGCGCTGGGATTTGAACCCTGAGCCATCTGTCTCAAAGCCATGCCCTTACCAACTCCATGATCACCAACACAAGGAGGGATGCTTCTGCTCACTCCCACTACCCAAATTGCTGTTATTTAAAAGGAAGCTAGCAAGCCAGGCTTGGTGGCTCAGCCTGTAATCCCGTGCCTTTGGGAGGCTGAGGTGAGTGGATTGCCTGAGCCTGTGGGTTCGAGACCCGCCTGGGCAGCGAGACCTCATCTCTACAATAAATCAAAAATCAGCCGGGCATGGTAGCGCACGCCTATAATTCGGCTACTCAGAAGGCTGAGGCGGAAGGATCGCCGGAGCCCAGCAGGTCGAGGCTGCGGTAGCTGCGATCGACCACTGCACTCCAGTCTGGGCGACAGAGTGAGACTCCAACTCATAAATAAATAAATAAATAAATAAATAAATAAATAAATAAAAGGAAGCTAGCAAACAGTTTGAGTTGAGGGATGCATACATATAATTTTTTCCTTTCAGCTTGACAAATATTTCATTGACCATCTTATGTGGGTGAAGATGAGGCTTGTGAAAAAGTCTGAAGATTTCCTGCCCTTGGGAATCCTCTAGTCAATTGTATGGGGAGAAAGGAGGGGGAGACAAGTATGTACATAACTTTGAACTTGATTTCTGGGAAGGAGTTATCACTGTGACATTTATTCATTGCTCAGTTAAGTGACCTTTGAAATGTTGTCCCCATTAAGAATATAACATATGCCGGGCTTGGTGGCTCAGCCTGTAAATCCTGCACCTTTGGGAGGCTGAGGTGAGTAGATTGCCTGAGCCGGCAGGTTCGAGATCCTCCTGGGCAGGCGAGACCTCATCTCTACAATAAATCAAAAAAATTAGCCTGGCGTGGTAGCGTGCACCTGTAGTTTCAGCTACTTGGTAGGCTGAAGCGGAAGGATCTCCAGAGCCCAGCAGGTCGAGGCTGCAGTGGCCGGGAGCAGCCACTACACTCCAGTCTGGGTGACAGAGTGAGACTCCAACTCAAAAAAAAAAAAAAAAAATGTAATCAGGACTCAACATGTATGTGAGTTGTCTCTATCCATAATCATGTATTTGAGGAATAAATGCAACCTCAAGCTGAGGAATGAACTGGTTTTGAACCTTGTTACCTTAGCTTACTTGGACAAGAAATTTCCTACTTTATTATTATTTGTGAGATAAAGGGTAGATTAAAGGAGAATCCCAGTTCCATATAAAAGCAAAGGTACTTTGGGAATAGCTTGACTTTACTCTGTTCTCCAAAAAAAAAAAAAGAAAAAGAAAAAGAATATAACATATGTCTCCAAAGTGAGATCTTTGGGTGTTTGTGTCACTGAGTTGGAAATGATAAACACACATCAAAATGTATTTTGTACTATGAGACTAATGCATAACACACCGATCACTTCAAAGATGGCACAATGATGTTCTGTGAAGCAAAAAGTAGAATCTCCGACTGCAGACTCCCTGCCCTGCTTCTTAGAGTCAGCTATTTCTCTTGATCCTCCACAAACTTTATACCCATGTATGCTCCATCGACATCTTTCCAGACCCCATCACATTCTGGAAATTGTCAAAGTTAGTTTTATGTCTGCTTTGGAGCCAGATGGAAAAAGTTGAATCCTGGCTCTGCTTATCGCTGTGTGAACTTGGGCAGGTGCCTTAACTTCTCTGAACTCACTTCATAGTAAATGGGGCCTTACTTCTGAGGGTTGCTGTGAGGAGTAAGTGAGGAGGACTTGGCAGTTGGGTGTGTGCTCAGTGTTTGTTGATTGTTGTTGTTAGTGCCCTTCTTATTACTAGAGGTGGTAGTCATCATGGATTTATTATTACTGCCTCCTTTCCCCTCGACTTTCAGTGCCAGGAAGGCAGAAACTCAATTTGTCTTCCTGCTGTTTCTTCTGATCCTAACTGATAATGCCAGGGACAGAGTTTCTGCTCAGTACACAGTTGTGGGATAAATATTGCCTTTTAACAAAAACAAAAGTAACAGCAAAAATAAAGAATTTCACACATCAGTTAAAAATAGACTTGGGTCTTCCTCATTTCAGATGTGTTGATTTACCCCTATTCTTTTATTTTTATTTATTTATTTTGAGTTGGAGTCTCACTCCGTCGCCCAGGTTGGAGTGCAGTGGCGTACTCAAGGCCACCCCAGTGTCGACCTGCTGGCCTCCGGCGATCCTTCTGCCTCAGCCTTCCAAGTAGCCGGAACAACAGGCACGCGCTACCACACCTAGCTAATTTTTTGATTTATTGTAGAGATGAGGTCTTGCCAAGTTGCCCAGGTGTGTCTCGAACCCGTGGGCTCAGGCAATCCTCTCATTCTTTTAAAAAGTGGAATCATACTCCAAAGTTATTTAAATGATCCCTTGATGATGGGCATTGAGTTGTTTTTGTTTTTGTTTTGCTGTCACACATAGCACTGCAGAGAAGCATCCTTGCACACTTGTTGCAGTGGATTCAGGCCAGATTCCAGGATGGGAACTGTTGGGGTCACAGGTGTTGAGGATATTGATCTACCAGGGCATGCTGTTCTGTAGTGGATTGGTCACTTCTGCTATGCCAAAGCAGGTCACATGGCCAAGCCCAACATCGATGAGCTGAAGCCTACTCCTCTCACGGAGACTGAATAGATATTTGCTGAGCAGTGATATAGCTTGCCACAGCCATGTTTCTGATGGGGTGAGAGAGTCCTTGCAGGAGTGCTGGGTCTGCCTGGAGGGGCTGGTAAGAATTGTGGCTCATGATTTGTGTGGGATGAGTGGACTCAGATGAGGTCTCTGGGTGGGAGGCCTGGCTTGAGTTTGTAACCTGGGACAGGCAGTTCACCAGTCTGAGCCTCAGTTTCCTCATCTGGAAAATGGAAATGATGTGTCCTTGCTGGCAGAGCTCGAACATGGTTGGCTAAGGAGTTGATTTGCCCTTGTGATGTGAGGTATGCAGTGACAGGAGAGACGATTGTCTTGATGGCTTTTTTCCCAGACCTGGTTTATCATTCCTCAAGCCGTGGTACCTGTAGCCAGTAGAGTGGGAGAACACAGTGAGACCAAGTGGAGGCTGTGGAAGGGACAGGTCTGGATTCGAATCTTGGCTCTGCTCCTAAGGACCACATGCCCTTTGATCAGTCTCATCTAGTCTCTCATCCTCGGTGTGCCTGTTTGTACAGTGGACACAGAGTGCTGGTACCCATTAGCAGGAAGGACTGTGAAGTGCTTGGCCCAAGGTCAGTGATAGCCGAATGGTGGCTGTGAGGGTCAGCATGGAGCTGAGAGGTTCCTGACTTGGGGCAGGTGAGGGATTCTGCAACCTTTTGCCTTGGGAATGTTGCAGGGAATCCAGAGTCAGACTGTCTGGCTTCAAACCCCAGCTCCACTGCTTACCAGTTGTGTGGCTTTGGGCCTCAATTTCCTCATCTATAAAATGGGAGTAGTTCTAGTGCCTTCCTCGTGAGGCTGATGAGCATTAAATGTGTTACCACAGAGTACCTGCTAATGAATTTATATAAGCATGAGCTATCATTGTTGATTACTTAGTGCTATTATTCATCTTTGGTAGTCCAGAGAGGTTGCTTCCTTTTCTGGGGACCACCAGGGTCCTGGGGAGAGGACAAGGGAGATGTTTTAGGACCCCCCACCTCTGAGCTGGCGAGTTTTCCCCCTCTGCCACAGCTGAGGGGCTGGCTATTCACAGATCACCCCTTACTTGACTCTCTCTGCCCAGAGCAGGCCTTTCAGGAAGGATGTAGTGCCCTGTTCAACACTCAGCACTCCCAAAGCCTGAAGCAGCCCGGAGACAGCCAGGGAAGAGCCCTGGGAAGCCCTGACTTAAGGACTGCCCACACTTGGCCACTGTGGAAGCACTCAGCAGGCTTCCAGGAGTTCGTGGTTCTGAGTATCCACTGGGGCCACCCAGCTAGGTGCAGCATTAGAGGTCATCCACTCCTGCAGTTGTTCATTTCATACAAATGTATCACGTATCAAGCATGCATCCCATCTGCGGGGAATGGGAGTGTGCAGGTGTCAGAGGAGTGTGTTCCCAGGCAGCCGGGTAGGGAGTTAGAGCGGGGGGGTGCTTAGGCTTGGGCTTCCTATGTGACCCTGGTGGTCCGCGTCACCCGCTGAGCATTTCCTGGCTGTGCAGTGCGTCTCAGGTGGGCCAACTTGTCACTAGAGGTGAGAAAGGACAGCCCTTGACCAGAGTGTACGTGGTAGTTTCTTCCCTGGCCTGTTAGAAGTTTGGGGGAGATGACTGAGGCTGTCTTTCTTTTTATGTGGAGAACTGGCTTTTAAGAGCAACATTATGTTACTCGCAGTGAAATAAAACCAACGTGGCCAGGTGATGCCTGTCGTCCACTCTTCAGAGAACAAAGCCAGAGGGGTCCCTTGAGCACAGGAGTTTGAGCTTGCAGTGAGCAGTGATTGTGCCACTGCACTCCACCCCGGGCAGCAGAGCGAGACCATGTCTCTAAGGGAAAAAAAAGGAAAAAGAAAAAAAAAATGATGTGAAGTGAGTGCTCATTCTCCCAGGCACTGTGCTTATCGGATTCCTGTGGATAGTTGCATTTGATTGTCACATCCCATTTTGTAGATGGGGAAACTGAGGTTCAGAGAGGGAGTCATTTGCCCAGGGCCATACACTGGGAATGACTTCAGTCCCCCAGCCCTGAACCTCCCCCTCTGGTAGTGGCACGGGGCAGGCAGCGCCAGCAAATCCTAGTGTTAGATCCTGTTTCCACATGCCAGTGCTGTGTGGCTTTACAAGATGACTTCCCTCCCTGAACCTAGATGAGGTAACTATTTACAGAGGCTCCTGCACATAGTAGGTGCTTTAAAAATGGGAGCCCTCCCCCTCAAAAGAGATCAGTTTAGGGTTTCTTAAAATGTGTGCATGTTATCCCAAGTGATTCTTGCATAAATCATAATATAAATCTTCCTTGTCTGTAGTGGTAGCAGAAATGGTAACAGCAATAAAACATGATAATTAACATTGATCAGCTTCTTACATTCCAGTTCATCTGACATAGATTCTATGTATTATTTTATTGAATCCTCATAATGACCCGTGAAAAAAGGTGCTAGCGCTATTCCCATTTCACAGATGAAGAAGCTGAGGCTCCAGGAGGTGAAAAACCATGACCAGAGTTGCCAGCTGGTGGCAGATAGAGGACGAGAGCCCCTTGCCTGGGAATCCCATCAGCAGTGCTGCACCGTGCTGTGCCCTGCTTGTTGAAGAAACAGCTGTATTTTCAAAGGCTATAGGTCAGGGCTGCAGTTCCAGACTGGCTCTGTTGATGTCTTTTTTCTTTGTGTTTTGCTTCCTCCATGATGAAAGCCCTTTCTGGG
Organism: Cephalopachus bancanus; assembly: GCA_027257055.1. Lineage (NCBI taxonomy): Eukaryota > Metazoa > Chordata > Mammalia > Primates > Tarsiidae > Cephalopachus > Cephalopachus bancanus. The sequence goes on from JAPVLO010000689.1 coordinate 160,944, forward strand.
GAGTCCTGTTTACTCTTGGTATAATGATGCCCTGTTGAGGGGAGGAACGCTGGGTGTACGGGACCTTCCAGCAGAAGGGGAGACTGGTGGGTGCATTGGGGATACTGAGGTCACTCTGTGAATTCATGCTGCTCGACTTGCCTGGACACAAAGCCCGGGCCTTGGCAGACCCTGCCCACTCAGCCTTGCCCAGTGCCCTGGGCAGGGACAGGCAGTGACTCGGCTGGGGAAACACCCAGGGCCCTTTGTCCTGGGAAGCTGCCCTTGCACTTCAACCCCAGCACTGGGCGACGCTTGTCTCTTTCTAGAACTGATTACCCGTATGTGTACCAAGGATTGTACTTGGCACGCAAAGGGGTTCTAGGCCATGGGAGAGAATCTAGGGGGCATTGAGTTCTTCTGAGTTCTAGTACAGGCTTCTCTGCTATGTGTCCTTGGGTAAGCCCCTTCTCCTCTCTCACCCTTTTTTACAGAGGGTGGGGAACCTGGATAAGTGGGACCCTAGCGCCTCTTGTTTCTGCCACACCTTCTGGGAAGAGCCTAAGCCAGCCCTTTAGAAAGCAGAACTTAGGCCAGGCTCAGTCGCTCAGCCTGTAATCCCGTGCTTTGGGAGGCTAAGGTGAGTGGATTGCCTGAGCCCGTGGGTTCAAGACCCACCTGGGCAACTTGGTGAGACCTCATCTCTACAATAAATTAAAAAATTAGCCTGGCGTGGTAGCGCGTGCCTGTAGTTCCAGCTACTTGGAAGGCTGAGCAGAAGGATCGCCGGAGCCCAGTAGGTCAAGGCTGCGGTGGCCGGGAGCGGCCAGTCTGGGCGACAGAGTGAAACTCCAACTCAAAAAAAAAAAACACAAGTTGCCGAGGGACTACTGTGTGCCAAGTCCCTTGCAAGGCAAGTATTGTGTGTGACTTCTTGTCAGGTCCTTGGAATGACTCAGGCAGCTGGTATCCTTAACCCCCTCTACAGTCCAGGACACCGAGGCTCAGGGGGGCAAAGCCTTCCTCAGGATCACTGGCTGGGGTACGAAGAGGCAGAGCCTGGATGTAGATTCAGGTCTGCCTCCTGCCAAGTCCTGGTCACGTCGGAAATACCCTCTCTCCCTTCAGAGTTTCCAGTGCAGTGTGTCCTTCCTCTCTTGGGGCAGTTGATCATTTTCATCTTTGTTATTTATGGAGCGCCTGCTGTGTTCCAGGCTCTGGGAGGAGAGAGATGAGGAGGTAGAGAGCTGCCAGGGCTGTGGTCCAGGCCTTGGTCCTGGCTTCCCTCAGCCTTGAAGCAAAACTGCTTCCCTCAGCGTGTTTGGGACTTGGATGAGGCAGGAGGCCCTGCCAACGGGCAGGCCGCCTTCTTCTTGGAGAGGCGAGATGTGCCTGGTGACTGTCAGGCTTAACTCCAGAAAGGCAGCCTCCAGCTTCCGAGTCTTGCCACCATCCAGATGTCTTCATCACAGCCCCTCTGTCTTCCCTTCCTTTAATTCTCTGAAAAGGAGGGAAGTGGGGAGAGGCAGCAAAAAGCGGAGAGGAATTTTTGGAATGCCCAGAATGCTGGCTGACCCAGCCAAGCAGGTGTGAGCCATCTTCCCTGGCTTTGGTTGGGGTCAGCTGGGTGTCCGTGGGGGCTCTCCAGGAACCGCCCAGTTCCTGCTCTGGGGCCTGAGTCACCCCTGGGAAGGTGGCTGTCTCATGGACTTCAGCTGTGGCCTGCGGGACAAGACCCCACCCGGGTTGGAGCCATGCAACCCTGGGTCACGGCCTGGCTCTGTTTCCTCCCCAGCCATGGGAGTGGCTTTCCCCATCCCCTCGACATCCACACCCGTGGAACAGGGGTGCTGATGTCTACCTTTCAGCCAGGCCAGGAGCTCTCAGTGAGGATACATGGTGGGTGTTGGGATGCATGGAGAGTGGGTGTCCGTGAGACTCTATTCAGGTAGGTGTTGATGTTTGATAAAGCACTGTGCACATGGATCTCTCTGGAGTACTGAGGGGTTCCCAGACCACTACTGTTTACATGATCTTATTCCTGGTGGGCCCTTTGGCCTCACTCTGCAGCACCGCCACATCTGGTACATGGTGGCATGAGATGACTGTAAAATGAACTGACTGATGACTCTCATTTTGTTTTCCAAATTGATGGCTTTTATGTTCTTTTCATCCTCACTATGCAGCAATAAGTTTTTTTTGTTTTGTTTTTGTTTTGAGTTGGAGTCTCACTCCGTTACCCAGACTGGAGTGCAGTGGCCGCTCCTGGCCACCGCAGCCTCGACCTGCTGGGCTCTGGTGATCCTTCCGCCTCAGCCTTCCAAGTAGCTGGAACTACAGGTGCGCGCTACCATGCCCGGCTAATTTTTGATTTATTGTAGAGATGAAGTCTCGCCAAGTTGCCTAGGCGGGTCTTGAACCCGCGGGCTCAGGCAATTCATTCACCTCAGCCTCCCAAGGCACGGGATTACAGGCTGAGCCACTGAGCCCGGCTTCAGCAATAAGTTTTTATTGTTGAACATTTAGAAATATAGTTGTCCCTCAGTCTCTGTGGGGAATGGTACCAGGGGCTTCCCTCAGATACCAAATCCAAGGATGCTCAAGACCTTTATATAAAATGGTGTAGTATTTGCAAGTAACCTACGCACATCCTGCCATATTCTTTAAGTAATATCTAGAGTACTTACGATACTGAAAGCAAAGTAAATGCTATGTAAAGAGTTGTTATGCTGTATTGTTTAGGGAAGAATGACAAGAGAAAGTCTATACATGTTCAGAACAGATGCAATCATCTGTTTTTTTAAAAAGATATTTTGCATCCGAGGTTGGTTGAATCCATGGATGCAGAAGCCACAGATATGGAGGGCGGACTGTACAGATAAACAAAAAGGAGATAAAATCCTCATAATCCCACATTCTAAAGATAACCGGTGGTAATATATTGGGCTGTGATTTTTAGACTTGTTAATCACGCTTTGCATATATACATACTGATTGAGATTTCAGCTCTGTATCTCGGGGGGTACGTGGAACGTGGGCTTTATTCTTGAGAGACTTGGATTCCAGTCCCGGCTCTGGAACCTCTTGGTTGTGCAACCTTGGGCAGGTCACCTCCCCTTTCTGAGCTGCAGTTTCTGTGCTGTGAAATGAGGCTGGTGTGAGGGGTGAAGGAGTCGATGTCTGTGCCCTGCTTTGAAAGGTACCTGGACCACGGTGAATGCACACCCCCACTAGCTGTCGTGTGATACGTGTGCATACTTCTTGTTCTGGGGCGATGAGCCCCTTCTACAATTGCAGTTATCTACAACTGGGGAGGCAAACATTGGGCTCTGCGGGGGGATCCCCCCAGACCACCTCCTCCAGACCCAGCCCAGGGGTGCTTTCTTTAGCTCCTGAGGTGGGGACTGCTCAGAATGGGGCTTGGGCCAGGTGGTTTGGCTTACACAGAGCACTCTGGGCACACTTACAAGCTGGTCCTGATCTCTATCGCCTAGGGATGCTTCCTGTCTCTGCCGAGGCCTGGGCATTGTCGAAGCTGAAGCCACAGGACAGTCTCAGTGGGCTGGAGGTGGCCCCGTCAGGTGAGCTCGCTGAGAGTCCTTCCTCCTCCCCCCACCCCCGAGCTGCAGCAGCGGCTTCCAGAGGACGGGCCCAGCAATACCAGGGAAAAAGGACAGGGTCATCCACCTCCAAGATGGTCCGAAAACTGGGAACTCACCCAGATTGCCAGAGAGAGGGAAGAGCTAGAGAGGTGTAGGCAGGGCCAGTAGTGGAGCCTGATTTTCAGAGGTGACCTTGAGGGAGGGAAGTGATGCCACCCTTTATTAGCTCTGCGACCTTCAACCAGTACATCTGTGACCTTGGACCTGGTCCATCCTTGGTCTCCCTCTCTGTAAAATAGGGTGAATAGCAGGTCTCACCTAATCGGGTCGTTGTACCTTGCCGTGTCAAGTCTCCTAGCACAGCCAGGCATGTGGTGGGTGCCTCTTCCTCCTCCTCCTCATCCAGTAGAATTCCAGCACCAGCAGTACTGACTGAGCCAGACCCTGGGCTAAGTACTTGCCGAGCACTCTCTCCCTGAGTCCTCGTGATATGTTGTAGTCACTGTTATTAATGCTGCTGTCCGGCTGTCTGGCACCCCATTGCTTGAGGGCATTTTTAGCTGTGGCTTCACATCTTTGAGTGTGTGATAAACACTCAGCACGTGGGAAGTGATCGACACAAGGCAACCATCATGGTTATTCCTGTTCCTGCTGGTGCAGCCCAGAGCTGTCCATGGGAGACGCTGCTCCCACGCCAACCCAACACCTGCAAGTGGGGTGTGTGCCCCTGTGAGTCTTGCCCGAGGGCTGATCTTGAGAACCACTGCTTGTTTTCCTTGTCTGTGACACCTCAGTGCCATGCCCAGTGACCTCTCATTAGTGGTTCCTCACACCCTATTTTTTTGTTTCAGTTGCTCTGCAGGATGGCCACCAAATCCTGGGGATGCCTTGGGTTCAACGGAGTGAGAGTTGTACTCACAACATAGTACATTCTCAGTGTCTCTCAAATTTGGCGATGATCCATCTGGCTATTGTTGTGGGATATGGTACTAAATATGTACCCAGAAACTACATTTTGGGGTTGCTGGGTTGTGGAAGAAGGAGTTTGGCTTGTGGGCACAGGGTTGGGAAGGTGCCTGGCCTTCTGTGCTCCTGGTCCGAGTACTTCCTTGAACAGGCTGGAGTCTTCAGGTGCCACCATCTCTAGCAGGGTTTCTTAATGATGCTGCCAGAGGAGTGAACCTGGGGGATTTCATGTTGCAGATGTGAGGGGTTGGGGGCAGGTAGGTGGCTGGAACAGCCTGGGGTCCCAGCCTAGTGACTGGGTTTCCCTTCTACACGGGCAGGGCTTAAAAGTCCAAGATCTTGCTAGAGAGAGATGGGAACCTGTAAATATAACTGCCTGGGTGGTGTTTACTCCAAAATTAGTGCAGGATCATTGTAGAATGTGAGCAAAGATAGGCAAGCAGGCAGGCAGACAAGACAGGTAGGCAGGCACACATGCAAATAGGTGATAGATCCACCACAGAGAGACAGATAAGATAGGCAGGCAGGTGGCAGACATCGTACGAAATGTTATTACCCACATAATGCAGTGCTTAACCACAACTAAAATAACTGTTATAAATGTGGTTTCTGTTTAGTGAGCCCTTGCTAGATGTTTTACATGTTTTATTTCATCTGCTCAGAAAAGAGTGCTCATGAGAGATTGGAATCCAGGACCTTGTGCTCATAGACACATGATCAGAACCACCCATTTGTTCTTCCATCTTCCATCCGTCCGTTTTCTATCAATTCTTCTATCCATCCTTCCACCTACCTATCCATGTTTCCACCCATCCACCCATCTGTGCATTCATCCATCCACTCATCCCAGCATGCATATGTACATCCATGCATACATTCATCCATCATTCCATCTACCTTTCCTTTAGTCCCTTCTTCCCTCCCTCCCTCCCTCCCCCCTCCAACCCCTCCATCCTACCCAACAATATTAGCTAACCACCTCCTCTGCATCAGGCGCTGTTCTAGGCAACAGCAATGCAGCAGGGTTCAGCGCCTTCATGGACCTGTTGTTCGAGTGGGGAGAAAAAAGGCACAGAACCCTTTTTGGAACACAGAGGACGTAAGATAATGATTAAAAACCGCGGTGAAAGTAAAAGAAGGTGGTTGTGAACAACTGTGTCTGTTTTGAATCGGATGGTGTTTAGACTGGGTGAATGGGGATTGGTTCTTAGAGGAAGTGATCTTTGTGCTGCGACCTGAAGGAGACAAAGGAGTCATGTGAAGGGGGGAGGAGTTAGTTCTAGGCAGGGGGATGTCAAGTGCAAAGGCCCTGAGACAGAAGCAAGTTGAGCACATGGGTGCAGGGGGAGCAGGAAGGGAAGGTTCAGGTGGGTCTCTTGGGCCAGTGAGGGTTTATCTGAAGTGCAGTGGCGCTTCTTGTTTGCATTTTAAAGATCCTTCTGGCTGCCTAAGAGGGAATGGACTTGGGGTCAGGGGCAGGAGTGGTAGCCTGGAGGGTGGGAAGGAGCCAGTGTTCCTGCAGGTGGAGAGGCTAGTGGCACAGGTTGAGGACAGCCTTCCCCATGACCCTCCCCTTCCCTGCTCTCTGTCCTCTCAGTACAGACGCCAAGTTGCAGCCATGTGGTTACATATGCATTTGTTTCTCTGATACCTGTTTCTCCAAGGGACTATGAAGCTCCAGAGGGACAGGGACTTTGCTCACTGCCATGTCCCCAGTACAGTGCCTGACACTTGGGGTGCTCAATAAACATTTGCCAACAAATGACTAATAAGTTCCGAAGATTTTGGGTGAAAATAGTAAGAATGATTAATGTGTCAAATATGCCCTGTGAAGGCCCCAGCCTACCCCTGCCCACCCTGTGCCCACCTTCTGCCCACCAAGCCCCTGCTGCTGGTTTATACTGTGGGAGTTTTGCCAGCCATGGTGGCCTGTCACCTGGCAGGCCTCATCTACTCCCTGGCTGATGTTCAAGGTGTGCTGACTTTCAGGAAGGGATTTATCAGTGGGCTTGGGTCTGGGTGGGGGAGGTTAGGGCGAGGCTTCTGGACTGCATGGGAGGTGAGGCTTATGTGTGGCTGAGGACTGAAGTTCAGGTTTTCAGCCCCACCTTTTCCAGCCTAGTGACCTCAGGCAGGTTCCATCTCCCCTATGGCCTGTTTGTCTGCGAAGCGATGATAGTGACAAGTGTCAGTGCTACCATTTATTGACCTCCAAGAATGTCCCAGGTACCGTGCTAGGTCATGTTGTTCTCAAGGTGACTCCGTGAGTGAGGAGCTATTCTTGTTCCCACATTCCAGATGAGAAAACTGAGGTCTAGAGAGGTTAAGTCACTAGCCCTCAGTCATTCAGCTAGGAGGTGATGAAGCTGGGAGTTGAGCCTGCAGAAAGCTAATGAAAGCATGAGTTCACATTTCCCAGGGAGTTGAGCCTGCAGAAAGCTAATTAAAGCATGAGTTCACATTTCCCAAACACCATTCCTTCCTGTATCACTTTGGAGTTTTCTCATATAGTGTTTTCAGTTAACATTTTTCTTGAAGTGATTTCATTTCCAATAATAGCTTTATTGAGATATAATTCACGTATCACGTAGTTCACCCATTTAAAATGTAGAATTAAGTGGTTTATTAGCATATTTGCAGAGTTGTGGAAGCCATCACCATGATCAGTTTTATTATTTTATTTTCCTTTTTTTGCGTTAGGATCTCTGTCGTCCAGGCTAGAATACAATGGCAAATCACAGCTCACTTCAGTCTCTACCTCCTGGGCTCAGGCAATCCTTCTGCTTCAGCCTTCCAAGTAGCTGGGACTACAGGTGTGTACCACCACACCCAGCTCATTTTTCGATTTATTGTAGAGATAAGGTCTTGCTGTGTTTCCTAGGCTGGTCTCGAACTCCAGGGCTCAAGTGGTCCTCCCATCTCAGCCTTCCAAAGTATTGGGATTACAGGCATGAGCCACCATGCTTGGCCCAATCTTTTAACACTTTTATGACCACAAAAAGCAGTTCCATACCTGTTAGCAGTCACTCCGTTTTCTCCAATTTCCCCAGCCCTAGATTACCACAAATGCTGACTCTATGGATTTGTCTGTTGTACATCTCATCTAAATGGAGTCATGCAGCAGCAGGTGACTTTTTGTGCCAGCTTCGTTTACTTAGCAGAATGTTTTCTTTCTTTTTTTTTTTTTTTTTTTGAGTTGGAGTTTCACTCTATCACCCAGACTGGAGTGCAGTGTCACGCTCCTGGCCATCACAGCCTCAACCTGCTGGGCTCCGGCAATCCTTCCGCCTCAGCCTTCCAAGTAGCCAGAACTACAGGCACACACTACCACGCCTGGCTAGTTTTTGATTTATTGTAGAGATGAGGTCTCCCCAAGTTGCCCAGGCAGGTCTCGAACCCACGGGCTCAGGTAATCCACTCCACTCACCTCGGCCTCCCAAAGCGCTAGGATTACAGGCTGAGCCACAGAGCCTGACCAGCAGAATGTTTTCAAGGCACATCCAGGTTGTAACAAGTCTCAGTGCTTCATGCCTTTTTATGGCTGAGCACTATTCCATTGTATAGATATACCACATTTTGACTCATTTTGTAAAAATTAAAAACATTTAAAAAGATGTTTGATGGGCAAGTTGTATTTTATCTAATACACATGGAAATACTTCCCTTCAAGTAAAGCACATTTGACCGAGTGTGGTCGCTCCTGCCTGTATTTCCAGCACTTTGGAAGGTGGACATGGAGGCAGAAGGATCACTTGAGCCCAAGAGTTGGAGACCAGCCTAAGCAACATAGTAAGACATTGTCTCTACAAACAGTTTTAAAAAGTTGCTGGGCGTGGTGGCAACTACTTCGGAGTCTGATGGCAGGTGGATTGCTTGAGCCCAGGAGCTGGCAGCTGCATGTACCACGCACACTCGCACATACACACACACAGCACGTTTGCCAGTATATCATCACAAAGCACACCCTTAGCTTGGGTGTATTTGGGACCTTGTCTTGCACCCAGGTGAGCAGTTCTGTTCCGTTTGGGAGGCTGTGCAGCGAGATGTTTTCCATCTGTGTCCCACAAGGGAGAAAAGCACGTTCTCCTGCTGGAACCAAGGAGAGTTTTAAATGCCTCCTCAATGCTGCCCGCTGCTTCTTCAGAGCGTTTTGCTGTTGGGCTCAGCTCTGACCTGTGTGTATGGTTGTCACGTGTGTGCTGCACCCATGCACCTATTGGATTGAGACCTATGAAATTGCGTGTCTTTGTAGGTCAAGAATGGTGGGATATTATCATTTCACAGAGTTCAGCCTCAGGATGACCTCACTAGGTGGGATATTATCATTTCACAGGGTTCAGCCTCAGGATGACCTCCAGATGGGAAAATGGAGCCTCAGAGAAGGCACCGAGTCCGCCAAGGCAACATGGCCAGTGTGGTGCAGAGCTGGGATCCAGATTTGCTGCCCCTTTCTTTTTGCCTCTCTCTGGCTGCTGCTGGCTCACCAAGCCGCTGACGGGAGCGTCGGTGCCTCTGTCCTGCCACGGGAATGGGCTTTCCTGCACCACCCAAACTCCCCTCCACTCAGGGTAGGCTGCCACACGGCTGCTGTGTCCTGGTGGGAAGTGATGGGTGTTGGCTGGGCAGCTGGCTGGGAACTAAGCAAATGCATGATCGCTGGCCGGCCTCTAGGGTGCCAGACGACCTGGCGTTTTCCCGGCCCCAGAGCCAGCAAGTCCAGGCTCTGGGTCCTGCCGCCGCTGGGAGCCCTGTGCTGGGCACATCCCCCTGGGAGGATTGCTCTGCATCCAGCAAGTCCCTGTTGATGGAGCAAGACTGCAGAATCCCCAGGGACGGGTATTGGATCCCGGCCCCAGCGAGGCTGTCTGGATTTTTGTGCCTTTCTTTTGGAAGTGTTCCTTTTTAGGGGAGGGAACAAAAGGTTTGACGAGGATGTGTTTTGCTCAAGGTCACTCAGCCAGCCAGCCAGCAGCCAAGCTGGGACAAGATGTCAGGATTCCGGCTTCCTGTTTCCTGCTCCTTCCGGCACAACACCCCTCTCTGCCTTCCCCTGCCCTATGCAGGGCCCCTGCTGTTGGAGGAGCCTGTCCAAGCTGCCCCGTGCTCTAGCCAGTGTGAGCTGCTCAGGGGTGTTGAGGCCCAGGAGCTGTCTGGGTGGGGCTTGAACATCCACTGGCCCCCTGTCAGACTTGGGCGCTCCCACTGGTGGTGCAGAAAGCCCACGGGGCTGGTCGTGACATGAAGGTGCTCTCAACAACCAGCACCCTGGCAGGTGGTGGAATGGATTTGGGCCCTTTCCCTACTTGCTCCCCAAAAGCTGGGGCCCACTCCCAGTTCTGCCCATGGGACACCCGCCTCTGGCTGGGCCTGAGGCTGCTGGGCTTTGCAGGAGACATGCTGCCAGGTCGAGAAATGCAAGAATGGAGTCTCTGGCTTCCCAGGGGCTTGACAGACGGGTGTGGAGAGGCAGGTTGGGACCATCAGACCCTTTGAAGTCACAGCCCAGTGAGGATGACCATGATGTCATGTGAGACTGACCAGGGTTCCATTCTTTCCTCTGGACAAGTCAGGTCACCTCCTTCTCCTTCTGTTTTCTTCTCTGCAAATTGGGTGGGTAGCGATGCCTGCTTCAGAGGTCTGTTTGGGGATTGGGTATGTAGTAGGTGCTCAATAAATGACCGTATTGTCAGGGGAAGGATGGAGCAGAGCAGGTAGCCCCCTGTGTCCAGTAAGCCTGAGTTCATGTCCTTGGCTTTACCTCTTGCTGCTTGTGTGGCTCTGGGCAGGTTCAGTTCTCAGCCTCAATTTCCCTGTCTATACGATGGGAATGACAGTGGAACTGCCTCATAGGGCTGTTGTGAGGACTGACTAGGATGCTGCTTGTGAGATCCTTAGCCCTGTGCTGGGCTTGTCACTGGTGGCTGTTACTCTGATTACTGTTACTGTCATAATTATGCTGCTACTGTTTCCACATGTCGGCATCAGACACATCTCTGTGCATAGATTGGTTGGCCTTTCAACATTGGAGTTGTGTTTCCTTGAGAAAGGGGAGACCCACTCGGCAGTGGAGATGGGAGTTGGATGATGTGACCCCTTAGAGGCTCCTCCTGTCCAGGGATTCTGGATACAATGTTTGTTTCGGGGTTGGGACCCTAGGCTGTTGTCTGCCCCTCCAGGACGGTGACAAGCAGGGCTGGTGCCTGGGGTGAGGCTCAGGGATAGGGTAGGAGGCTTCCTACCCCCCAGCCTCCTCCTAGGAGCAGCTCCCAGGTCTGGCTTTGTGGAGCCTGTGAGTCAGAAGCAGAAGGGCCTGAATGTGTCTGAGACCCTTTAACTGGTCACCAGGGACATCCGTCTTCCCAGCCTATCCCAGGAATTATGGTGGGGACCAGGGGTCTGATATGCTGACATGCTGGGGCCACGGGCTGGCTTCAGATCCACATGGGGTAGGTCTCAGATACATAGAGAGGACAGATCGTGGGCCAGCATTGCCCTGCAAGTTGAGGGCAGAGGACTCTGGGCGGGGACATTTTATTCATCACTGAACTCATGGAGTTTAACTTCTCAACTTCCCTGCGTGCAGCACCGCTGTCTTTATTCCTTACTCACAAATGGCTTCTAGTCCTAAACAGATCAAGGTCCCAAATCCTCCTGGACTTACGTGTGCTTCATGTGGGTGTCCTGCAAAACCTCAGAGCTCCACTAGGGTGTGGAGCGGGGACTGATTATTATAACAGGCAACACTGTAATAATGGCAGTTAAGATACTGATCACATGCTGTGAGCTGGGCGCTCTGCTGGTCCCTTTATACCAATGAACTCCTTTCATCCTCCGAGTGGTCCTGTGAGGCAGGTAGGATTATTTTTAATACCCATTTTACATATGAGGAAACTGAGACACAGAGAAACAAAGTAACTATAAGTCTACCTAGCTAGCATGTTGTACAACTAGGTTTTGAACCCAGGCAGCTAGGTCCCAAGCCTGTGCCCTGGTGCTTAACTTGTTAAAAAAAAAATTCTTGGCCAGGCTCGGTGGCTCAGCCTGTAATCCCAGCACTTTGGGAGGCCGAGGCAAGTGGATTGCCTGAGCCCGCAGGTTTGAGACCAGCCCGGGCAACTTGGTGAAATCGCGTCTCAACAATAAATCAAGGAAAAAACATTAGCCAGGCATGGTAGCACATGCCTGTAGTTCTGGCTACTTGGAAGACTGAGGCGGGAAGGACCACCTAAACCCAACAGGTCGACACTGAGATGGCCATGAGTATGCCACTGCACTCTAGCCTGGACGGCAGAGTGAGACTCCAACTAAATATATATATATATATATATATATATATATATTTTTTTTTTTTTTTTTTAATTTGTTTTGAGTCTCACTTTGTCACCCAGACTGGAGTGCAGTTGCACTATCATGGCTCACTGCAGCCTCTGCCTCTTGGGTTCAAGCGATCCTTCACTTCTGCCTCCTGAGTAGTCAAGACTACAGATGTGTACCACCATACCTGGTTAAATTTTTTTTATTGGTTTATTGAGAGATGAGGTCTCGCTATGTTGCCTAGGTTGGTCTTGAATTCCTAGGCCCAAGCTATCCTCCCTCCTCAGCCTCCCAAAGTGCTGGGATTACAGATGTGAGCCACTGTGCCCAGCTCTAAAAATTTCATTTTTTAAAGTTTATAGCCCAGTGTCATAAATACATTTACATTTTTGTATAACCTTCACCACCATCCATCCCCAGAACTCTTTTCATCTTCCTAACTGAAACTCTTTATTTTTTTTGAGTCAGAGTCTCCTTCTGTCACGCAGGCTGGAGTGCAGTGGCACCCTCACCACCAGCGCAGCCTCAACCTCCTAGACTCAGGTGATCCTTCTACGTCAGCCTTCCAAGTAGCCGGTACTACAGGTGTGCACCACCATGCCTGGCTAGGTTTTCTGTTTGTTTTTTTTTTTAGTCAGAGTTTCACTCTGTTGCCTAGGCCAGAGTGCAATAGCACACATATGGCTACCACAACCTTGACTTGCTGGGCTCAGGTGATTCTTCCACCTCAGCCTTCCAAGTAGCTGGAGACACAGGCATGCGCCACCACATCCAGCTAATTTTTTGTTTTATTGTAGAGATGAGGTCTTGCCAAGTTGCCCAGGCTGGTCTCGAACCCATGGGCTCAGGCAGTCCTCTCACCACAGCCTCTCAAAGTGCTGGGATTATAGGCATGAGCCATCATGCCTGGCGATTTTTAAAAATTTTATTGTAAAGATGGGATCTCGCCAAGTTGCCCAGGCTGGTCTCAAAGCCCTGGACTCAGGCAATCCTCTCGCCTCTGCCTCCCAAAGTGCTGGGATTACAGGTGTGAGCCACTGCACCTGGCTAAGTGAAACTCTTATATCCGTTAATAAGTCGCCATGTCCCACCCCACCCTGTGGCAACCATGATTCTACTTTCTGTCTTGATGAATTTGCCAGCTCTAGGCATCTCATGCAAATGGATTCATACAATATTTGTCTTTTTGAGACTGGCTTATTTCACTTAGCAAAATGCTTCCTCAGTTCACCTGTGCTGTAGCATGCATCAGAATTCCTTTCCTTTTTACGGTGGAATAATATTCCATTGTATGGATAGACCACATTGCTTATTCCTTCATCTGTCAATGGTCACTTGTGTTGTTTCTGTGTTTTCGCTATTATGAATGTACAAATATCTGTTCAAGTCCTGGCTTTCAGTTGTTTTTGGTTTTATGCCCAGAAGTGGAATTGCTGGATTATATGGTAATTCTATTTTTAACTTTTTGAGAAACAGCCACACTGTCTTCCACAGCAGCTGCACCATTTTACATTTTAACCAATAGTGCACGAGAGTTCCAGTGTCTCCACATCCTTGCCAACACTAGTTATTTTCTGTTTTTTGGAGAGTAGCCATCCTTATGGGTTTGACTGGCACCTGATTTTTGTGGGAGATTCTTTGAATCTGTATATGCTGGGTGGGCCTTAGTGTCTGTGTGAGGTGGGGCACTGGGCAGGGAGCTTGTTTCTGTTAGAATGTCTGTCACATTGAGATGAGTTTTCTGGAATACTTTGGCCTCTCCCACTAGACTGTGAACTTTTTGAGGATGTGTGCTGGTGCCCTATGGAGGCCTGGCCTAGGGCAGATGCTGAGGAAATATTCAGGAAGCCTTTTCTAACCGACCCAGGGCACAACCTCGTGTGTCTTTGGTAGGGAAAACTCATGAGACCTACATCTCATTCTTCTGGGAACTCTCCAGGCACCATGGAGCCAAGAAGAAGAAACCCCTGACTCCCTGGGACATGATTTTTAGCCGTGGCTGCTCAGAAGAAATTCCCCGCAGAGCTTTATAAAATTACAGGTGCTTGGATCACTGTCTGGAGACTCAGGCTTAGGTGGTCTGGGGCAGGTCTGAGCATCAGGGTGGAACACACCTCATCAACAAGGGTAACTGCACAATGAATATTTGTATACCTAACCCTGAATTGTACCCCACAATTAAAAAAAACAAAAAAACATAAACTCCCCCAGTGATTCTTTTTATTTTCTTTCTTTTATTTTTGTTTTGTTTTGTTTATGAGATTGGGTCTTCCTCTGTTGCCCAGACTGGAGTGCAGTGGCATTATCATAGCTCACTAAAACCTTGAACTCCTAGGCCAAAGCAATCCTCCCACCTAGGCCTCCAGAATAGTTGGAACTACAGGCGTATGCCACCACACCTGGCTAATTTTTTTTTTTTTTTGAGTTGAAGTCTCACTCTGTTACCCAAGGCTGGAGTGCAGTGGCACACTCACGGCTACCACAGCCTTGACCTGCTGGGCTCAGGTGAGCCTTCTGTTTTAGCCTTCCAAGTAACTGAAAATACAGGCATACACCATCATACCTGGCTAATTAAAAAAATTTTTTTTTTCTTGTAGAGATGAGGTCTTGCCAAGTTGTCCAGGCTGGTCTCAAACCCATGGGCTCAGGCAATTCTCTCACCTCGGCCTCCCAAAATGCTGGAATTATAGCCATGAACCACCGCACCTGGCCACACCAGTCTAAATTTTAAATTTTTGCATAGAGACAAGGTCTTACTCTGTTGCCCAGGCTGGTCTTGAACACATGTCTCTAAGTGATCCTCCTGCCTTGGCCTCCCAAAATTCTAGGATTATAGGCATGAGTCATGATACCCAGCTTCCCATATGATTCTTAAGTGCGTCTGGCCTGAGAGCCATGGCTGTATCACGTATTATTGAACTTCCAGCTAAGCTAGCTGAAGAGCACACATGTATGTGTATATTGCCAATAAAGTGAGTGAGCAAATGAAGGGATTAGAGTCTATGAAGCTCTCTTATTCGTAGATCCACCCTCATGATTTTGGCCACATCTTTTTACTTCCTATGCTATTATTCACCTGATTATTTAAAGTCACCCCACCTACTTGTACTCAAATAATTCTGTGTATCATTACTGTCAATTGAAAAAGCCAGCTACGCTGGCCATAAATAGAAGGTAAAAATACAAACAAAGGAAATCAAATGGTGCCATCAAGTTCCCACTAAATAGTTGCTGCTTTTGCTGTGGGTGTTGAACAGGGAAGGACTTGCTTTCTCCTTGTTAAAAAGTGTGATTAGCAAGTGTTGCAGAAGCTGTAAAGACAGACTAATACCTGATGGAGACTTTCTCCTGGCTGAACTTCCTTCCCTCCTTGAGTCCATGCTGTTGAATGCTCAGCCCCAGAACTTTCTTCAACGCAGAGCTAGGGAATGGGGATATGTGAGGGAGAGTGCGCCTGAGTAGGCGAGGCCCAGTTCTTTTTTTTTAGTTGGGGGGTCTCACTCTGTCGCTCAGGCTGGAGTGCAGTGGCACAATCATGGCTCACCACAGCCTCGGCCTCCTGGACCCAGGCGATCCTGAAATTCCCTGGGGAGCTTTATAAAACAAGTGCTTGGATCACTGTCTAGAGACTCAGGCTCATGTGGTCTGGGGCAGGCCTGGACATCTGTATTAGAAACTTAAACTCCCCCAGTGATTCTTTTTGTTTCCTTTCTTTTATTCTTCTGTTTTGTTTTGTTTATGAGACAGGGTCTTATTCTGTTGCCCAGGCTGGAGTGCAGTGGTGCCTCCCGAGTAGCTGGGACTATAGGCATATGCCACCATGTCTGGCTAATTTTTAAATTTTTTTGTGGAGACAAGGTCTTGCTATGTTGGCAAGGTTGGTCTTGAACTCCTGGGCTCAAGTAATCCTCTGGCCTCAGCCTCCCAAATTGCTGGGATTGTAGACAAGAGCCACAAGTTCCCGGCTGATGCCCAGTTCTTTTTTTTTTTTTTTTTAGTTGGAGTCTCACTCCGTTGCCCAGGCTGGAGTGCAGTGGCACGCTGCTCACGGCTACCCTAGTGTCAACCTGCTGGGTTCTAGCGATCTTTTTGCCTCAGCCTCCCAAGTAGCCAGAACCACAGGCACGCGCTACCACGCTGGGCTAATTTTTACATTTATTGTAGAGATGAGGTCTTGCCAAGTTGCCCAGGCTGTTCTCAAACCCGTGGGCTCAGGCAGTCCCCTCACCTCAGCCTCCCAAAGTCCTGGGATCACAACGCCCGGCCAGAGGCCCAGTTCTTGAGTGGCCATTGCTGGTAACTTGGATCTGCCCAGTAGGTGTCAGGGTAACCTGGATTCAGGGCATTCCTAGCCCCACAGCAACCCCAGAACCTTAGGAGGACCAAAGAGGCTTTTCTCTACATGGTCAGTGAGCTGGCACAGGTCCCTGACAAGGTCAGGCTCTTGGCTGGGCACAGAGCCTGGAGGTCACGGACCTAGAAGTCAGGAGGAAGGAGGGACAGGGAGCGTCTCCTGAAGGGCCCATATCCTCATGGGGTGGGTGTCAGCATCCTGACTCCCTGCATCACTTGTGGGGAGGCCAGTGATCTGGGTGCTGGGCCCCCCTGGCCAGCTTCTACCTGGCATGTGACCTTGATGAATCTTTTGACCTCTGAGCTTCCCTTGGTGCATTACATTATTTGGAAAGTACGCCTGTGACTGTCGCAGGCCAGACACTGTGCTGGTTGTTATAGGGAACCCGGCATCCAAGATCCCTTCTGTCTTGCAGTTTATGAGCTGTAGGGAGAGGTGGACTTTGCAAGGAGGGAGAAGAAGATCAGGATGCTTTGCAGAAAATCTGAGGGGTTGGCTCAAACTTTTTTGAATATATTTAGTGAATTGTCACAACCTGGGTAGTTTTAAGCAACAGAAGTCTGTTCTCCCACATTCTAGAGACTAGAAGTGTCCACAGGGTACCTCAAAAGTTTTAAAGAAGGCCATGCAAGGTGAAATCCCAGCACTTTGGGAGACTGAGGGGAGGATTGCTTGAACCCAGGAGTTCAAGCCTGGACAACAGAGCGAGACCCCAGCTCAAAAAAAATAAAAAAGACTCTAAAGGGGACTCCTTCCTCTCCTTCCTTCTTCTTCCAGCTTCCAGTGGCTTCCAGTGGCTTCTAGTGGCTTCTGTGTCTTGTTCTTGTAAGGACACCAGTCATTGAGTCAGGATCCACCCTACTCCAGTGTGCCTTTATTAAGACCTAATTAGATCTGCAAAGACCCTGTTTCTAAATAAGTTCTCATTCCAAGATTCTGGGCAAGTGTGAACTTTGGGGAGACACTGTTGAACACTAAGGCAGTGCCATTGAAGCTGAGACCTAAAGGCTGTATCTGTGGTGGGACGTTGGGATGGGGTTGTTCCAGGCGGAGGGAAAAGCATGTGTGAAGGCAAAGAGGCCTGTGTGGCTACAGCAAATTGAAACAAAGGGCTGTTGGGGTCTGAAGATTGGGGATTTGGGACTTGGGGGCCTAGGAGACAGCCATGAAGAGGGGTTTGGATTTTATTCCAAATGCCTCTGGAGGCCAGCATGGTGACTCAAGCCTGTAACCCCAGCTCTTTGGGAGGCTGAAGTGAGGGGACTGCCTGAGTCCACGGGTTTGAGAACAGCCTGGGCAACTTGGAGAGACCTCATCTCTACAGTTAAATAAAAAAATTAGCCAGGCACAGTAGCGCATGCCTATAGTGTTCCGGCTACTTGGAAGGCTGAGGCAGAAGGATTGCCTGAGCCCAGCAGGTCGACGCTGGGATGGCGTGAGCATGCCACTGCACTTCAGCCTGGGTGACAGAGGGAGACTCCAACTCAAAAAAAAAGTCTTTGGGAAGCTTTTGCAGAGGCATGATGTGATTGGATTCACTGGTCTTTCTAACTGGGATGGAACATAACAATGACTGAGAGTACACTCTTTAAGGGTTATCCCCTCCCCAGGTAGATAGCACAGTACTACTCTCCCTTGAGGCAGGGGAGGCCCAGAGAGGGTAAGCAGTTTTCCCAGGATCACACAGCTAGGATGAAGAGAGTGCATGGTCTTAGCCAACATCATCTTCCTTGTAGACACCTGGAGGCAAAGGTACATCCTCAAAATTAGCTGGGATTCTGGGGCATGGGCCATGCCCCAGGACAGGGAGCACTGATTATGCACCTGTTCCTGACTGTGCTGTATGATCTGCATAGTCAAGAGATGGGTGAGTGTGGAATTCACCCCCTTCGATCTGGGAGCTGCCACGAGTCTCCTCATTCAGAACAAGGCTCCAGTGGTGAAAAAGCGGATACAGACCAGTGAACGCTGACTCGTGTCCACCAATGAGCAGCTCAGAGGGTTGCAGTCACCTCTTAGGCTGTGGAGTTGAAGGAAGGGGCAGGGTAATTCTGTCTCTTTGACTTTCTGGATGTATATTCATGTAGAAAAGAACTCTCTTCCCATTGGGAAGTAAAAATACATCTCTGTTCAGATCAAACACTGCAAAAAGGGAAGATACCAATTTCCCCCCTACTGGGATTTGAATCATAAATTAGTTGCCATCTCCAAGGTATTGAGGATGCTCATATTCTCTTGAGAGATGTGTCTGTTGACTGGATCTGAGACTCCCCCATGTAGTGAAAGGCCCCTAATTTCCTGCCCAGTTTCTTGTTTCTTTAGTTCCCTCTTTGTCTCAATGCCTTTTGAGAGGGAGAGAGAGAAGGAGAGGGAGTGGGGTGAGATGGGGGTGGGAGAGAAACAGCATGCCTCTGCAACACCAGCAGAAACTACTCTCTCTGGAATATCCTTTCTCCATTGAGGGGTTTTTTCCTCCAACTGTGTGTTCAGAGTGTTGTGGGGTGATCCCTTAGGAGAAAGCTGACCCAGTAACTGCTGATGCCTTCCCCTGGCTGCTGGGGTGGATGGACTCCTTACCCAGCAAAGTGGAGAGATGCTGTGTGTGTATGTGTGTGTGTGTGTGTGTGTGTGTGTGTGTGTGTGTGTGTGTGCGTGTGTGTGTGTGTGTGTGTGTGTGTATGCCTGAAGGATAGGAGTTAAATTTGTGTGTGTGTGTGTGTGTGTGTGTGTGTGTGTGTGTGTGTGTGTATGTGTGTATGCCTGAAGGATAGGAGTTAAATTTGTGTGTGTGTGTGTGTGTGTGTGTGTGTGTATGCCTGAAGGATAGGAGTTAAATTTGGTCCTGAATCTGAACACTGGTTTCCTTCCTCTCCCGGTGAAAGGCCCTGTCTCAGGTGAATCACATCCTCTCTTTAGAGTTCTGGGCCAAGTGCTGTTCGAGGGATGTGTGACCAGGGGATGTCAGGGGTTGTCAGGCTCTGGGCTGGGACTCTGGGGAGGGATTTCGGGCTGCCGCAATAGATGGCACATGTAACTCTAGCCAGAGCATCCTCCCTTTGAAGCACATACCTTCAGTTGTTCCTGGTTGTCTGTAGGGGGTTTGGGTTCTAGGACCTCCCACAGATACCAACATTCCAGGTTGTTCACATCTCTGACATAAAACGGTATAGCATTTACATGTACCCTATACACATCCTCCCAAATGCTTGAAGTCATCTGTAGATTACTTATGATATCTCATGTAATATAAACGTTATGTAAATAGTTGATACAGCATGTTGTTTAGGAGACAATGACAACAAAAAAGTCTACACATGGTTCAGTACAGACACAACTGTGCTTGCTTTTTTGAATACTTTCTATCCATGGCTGGTTGCATCCATGGATGCAGAACCCATGGATGCGGAGGGCTGACTGTGTCCACGCATTTCATCCATCCAGCCATTCACCCTTTCATTCATCGCAAGCCTAGGGGGCAGTGCTGGTGGCAACACCTCGTGTTCACCACCCACCAGTTGTTGTTTGAGCACCTGTCATGGGCCTGGCCTACTCAGGCCCAGGGAACTGCCATGGACTTGAAGGAAAAGGCCCCTTACCCTCCAAGTTCAGCCAGCTTCTCCTGTGAAGGATCAGGGGGTAAATATGTTCAGCTTTGCAGATATAAGACCTCTGTCACCCCTGCTGGCCTCCATTGCTTCCTGCCCAAGCAGCCATCGACCATACCTCACTGAGCAGGTGTGGCTGTGGTTTCACTCCAGTCACCTCTTGTTGATGAATACCTGCATTTGATTTGTGTGTGATTTTTCATGTGTCATGAAATACCATTAGTATAATTTTTTTTTTTGAGTTGGAGTCTCATTCTGTCACCCAGGCTGGAGTACAGTGGCATACTCACAGCCACCCCAGCGTGGACCTGCTGGGCTCTAGTGATCCTTCCGTCTCAGCCTTCCAAGTAGCTGGAACTATAGGCGTGTGCTACCATGCCCAGCTAATTTTTTGATTTATTGTAGCAACGCGGTCTTGCCAAGTTGCCCGGGAGGTCTCAAACCCACAGTCTCAGGCAATCCACTTGCTTCGGCCTCCCAAAGTACTGGGATTACAGGCTAAGCCACCGAGCCTGGCCCTTTTAATTTTTTTCAACCATTTAAAAACATAAAAGCCATCCTTATGTCATAGACCATATGAAGACACGAGGGGCAGATTTGGCCGGTGGCCCATACTTTGCCAGATCCTGTTCTAGCCAGACAATAATGTCAGTGAATGAATGAAGAAGATAATTTCAGTCAGTGAAAATGTTGTGCAGAGAATATAGCAGGGCAGTGAGGCCACTCCTGTCTGGTGGCCAGGAAAAGTCTTTTTGAAAAGACGACATTTAAGCAGGGAACTGAAGGTGGAGAAGAAGCCTTGTTGCGAGCAGTGGGAGCAGTACGAGCAAAGATCCTGAGGCAGGAAGGAGCTGGCAGGCACACAAGGAGCAAGAAGAGTTTGGCTGAAGTGCAGGGAATGAGGAGGAGAAAGATCGTGAGGTCCGAGAGATGAGCACACAGCTGCTTTAGATTTTTGTGACGACTTCACCCCTCCGAGCTTCAGTTTCCCCATCTGTGAACAAGGATAATAATAGCACCTTCCTCTGCTAATGGGAGGGAGAGATGAAATGTGGGAAGAGTTTAAGGCAGTGCCTGATGCGTGGCAGGGTGGCAGTGGTGATCACATTGATACCCTCTCATGCCACAGGCCTCTTCCTTGTTTATCTTTTGTGTGGACTACCTGTCTGGGTTTGGGCTTACCCCAGTGCAGACCCTGATGCGATGATTCTAGTGCAAGGAGTATGTTTAGGGGTGGCCCCAGGAGAGACTGCCTGGGGTGTGGGGCAGCGGGACGGGTGGGAGGGCAGCCACTGCCGAGTGTGCTCATCAACAGGCTACCTTTGTGGGCAACTGGGACACAGTTGCACTGGGCATGGGGGAAGCATGGAGACTAGAAAGACCTCCCAGGGGGCAAGAGAACAGGGGCACTTATACACCAACTGCCATGGGTTCCCGGTGGAGGGCTGGGCTTGGGGCAGCAACTCTGGGCCATTTCTGGTCTGCCTTGCACCCTGACTCCTAGGGCAGGGGAAGGCCCTCAGAAACTGTGGGGCCTTCAGAAACTTCTGGAGAGCCCAGGAGCACTGACGGTGACCGGAGTACCAACAACATCTGCGGTGCCAGGGTTTGTGTAGTTTTGAAGCCCTAGCTTCCTGCCCGAAGCTTTCCCCACTTCTGTCCGACAGCCTCCCATAGCCCCCATCTAGACTCCATCATGAAGGCTTCAGGGCACCAGGAGAAATTTTATAATTCCTCCTTGGTCTGGGTTGGCATCTTCTGCAGGACAGAGACCAAGTCTTGTTCAGCTTTGTGTCCACGGGGCTTGGCATGTAGCAGGTATTTGGGGAAAATGTCTAGTGACATAAGTTGAAGGCAATGAGGAGGGGCCCTGCCCTCATGCACTTGGAGTCCCCAGGGAAGATGAACAGGTGACAAGAGGCTTTGGCTCCAGGGATGAGTGCAGGGGAGGCTGTATGCAAGGTGGCTATGCATCTGAGCCCTCCACCTCCTGGATGCCTGCTTCTCACCCTGGCTTCTCTGGGCTCTACCTGCAGAAATTCTCATTTTGTCCAGCACTGCCTCTAGCTGTCAACACCAATCCTTGAAATGGCGAGAGCCTCTGTCTTTGTTTCGCGTGACCACTGCAACAAATTACCACAAACTCAGTGACTCCAAACAACAGAAATGGATTCTTTCATCGCTCTGGAAGTCGGGATATAAAATCTGCTTCCCAAACGGAAACCAAGGCGTCAGCAGGGCTGGGAATTCCATTTCTTGCCCTTTTCGGCTTCTAGGGGCTGCTGCGCTCCTTATTCAGGGCTCTTTGCTCCACCTTCAAGGCCAGCAGCGCAGCATCCTCGGGTTTCTCTCTGCTTGGCCTTTTCTCCTCTGTGGTCAGATCTCCCTGGTATAAGGACACATGGTTAACTTCAGGATGATCTTCCCATCTCAAAATTGTTAAACACATCTGCAGAGACCCTTTTATCCAGGTAGGGTCATACCCACTGGTTCTAGGGATCAGGGCCCAGGTGGCTTTCAGCCCTCGTGCAGCCTACCACGGCTCCAGGTCGGCAGCATCCTCGTGGTCCTGAGAACGTGTTTCCTGAGCCTCCAGCCTGTGCCAGACGCTCCCTGATAGCTACTCTTACAGACCCTGCAAGGTTGGGCTCGTTATTTCTGCTTTGCAAGTGGGTAAACTGAAGCACAGGGTGGGAGAGTGACTTTCTGAAGTGGAGTCTGGATTTGAGCCTGGCCTTGCGGTCTCTGACCCCGAGCATGTCTGCCTTCTTGCCACACGTCCCTGGAGCCCCCCTTTCTAGAAGGCTCCAGCTGCATCATCACAGGACTGTCGAGACTGCTGCCAAGACCCCAGCCCCCCCAAACTGGGGACACTTGTTTGTATTCTGACTCCCCTCCCAAGAAGGATTCCATTTCTGCTTTGTATGATTCTTTGTATGATAAAGAAAATCACTTTCTGTGTTCTTCAAAATGATTTTGGGTAGTTTACGTCACCTGAGAATTGTGGTCAGGTGTCAGACCCAAAGATGGGGGCAGGGGCTGCTCAGCATCAGGCACTGTGCTGGAGCTTTCAGTGTCCACCTGGGTTTGGTGTTGCCCCATTTCACACATGAACAGCCTGAGGCTCGGGGAGGGAAACTGGCTTGTCCAAAGTCATGTAGCTAGTTATTGGCAGAGCTAGGATTTTAACCCAGGCCTCTCTGCCTCCCTGCACTTTGCGCTAGTATCGAATTTGCAGGCCTGGAGTACTCACTACTTCCTTGTAGAGGGTGTTTTGAATCGATCTTTTTTCAGGGTCCCTTTGCTTCTGTTTTCCCCTGGCTTCGAGTGGGGTCTCCTCTTACCCTTTCACTCAAAGCCAAATTGCCCTCTTAGTCCCTACGGTCACTGAATCTTCCTGGCCACCCCCGTCTCACACCTGGAGGGTGACAGGGGTCTCCTGGCCTTCACTCTTGTCCTCCAGTTTGTTCCCAAATAGGAGCCTGGGTGCAGGCAGGCTTGTCACAGCCCTGCCAAAGCCCCCATGGCTTCTCATCCCACGTAGGGGTGGGTCCATGTTCCTTCTCCAGAGGCCTGACCTGACACTGCTCTGCTTTCTGTCCACGCGGCCTCCTCCCTTCCCACCTCCCCTTCCCCACCCGGCCCTGCCCCCCTAGCCTTCTTTCTAGAAGGTTCTTTTGCTGGCTTCTGCTTGGCGGGCTCCTCCCCTGCTGTTAGATCTCAGCTCATATGTCACCTCCTCAGAGGCCTCCCTGTCCCCTAATCTGGAGCCGCTGCCCCCACCCCTGCCCCTTCCCATGTAACCCTTGGTTTATTGCCTTCACAGCCTTGGTTGACTCTGAAACTATTTCATTCTTGTGTTTACTTGTAAGCTCTACCTTCCAGAACAGACAGACACCTCATCAGTTTGCTTTGTTGCTGTGTCCCTGATGCTGAGAGCAATGCACAGCACACAGTAGGTGCTTCATTAACACAGATTTGTTGGGTGAATGAGCCTGGTGAGCATGACCGGGTTCAGGTATGGACCCTGCCCTCCCTGCTCAGTGACCTCTGCTGTAACACAGGATCTTGGGTGGTCTTTAAGGTGGAAGAGTCTGAATTTCTAAGCCCCAGGAATTCGGGGCTGGTCAGGGCACTGGGAGGACTCTCTGGCACAAGACAAGAGTATGGGAGGAGGACTGACCTTGAGTCAAGGAAAGGGAGGGTCCCTGCGTGGGGAAGAAACTATGTGGGATGAGTTCCGCTTGGGGAGAGCTCAGGAGTCCCCCTCCCCACCACTCCCTAAGAAAGCAGGTGCTATTGTCTTAGGCAGTGTTGGTGCCTGAGGGTGCAGGGTGGATGTCCACTCAGCAGGGACTTCTGCCAAAGGGGCTCTTGTTTATTTGAGATTGGAACAAAAAAAAGGGCTGTCCTCCTGAAATCACAGCTCCGGAAGCCTTGTTAGGGTTTTGGGATCAAGGCGGAAGATGGCAAGGAGCTTTTCTGGCTCTTTGTTAAAGATTAAAAGCAATTTCGGGGGGTAGATCACTATGAACCCCAAACAGCAGGAGGAAGAAATATCCAGAAGCCCATAATCACTGGGCAAGCACCGTGAAATTTTGACAGGGGGAGTTTTGTATTTTGGGGGCTGCGTTTGTTTTCCATGTAGATGGGTTATGCTGATGACTTGATGTTGTTGCTTTTTGTTTTTGCAAAACTCCAGAGGTCTACAGATTTGCAGCTTTCCTTTTTCACTTAACGTCATGCTATTGGCTGGTTTGTAAACTTTATTTCACCGGTATTTATAAACTTCATCTGGGACAACTGCATACAATGGCTAAAGAGTAGAATGCCACCACCTGCCTGACCAGCCT
Source organism: Cephalopachus bancanus (assembly GCA_027257055.1). NCBI lineage: Eukaryota > Metazoa > Chordata > Mammalia > Primates > Tarsiidae > Cephalopachus > Cephalopachus bancanus. The sequence goes on from JAPVLO010000689.1 coordinate 185,617, forward strand.
CTGATCCTTGGGGATTTGGGTTGTTTCGCATTTCTCATTCATCTGTCCAGCCTTGTATACCTGAACTTTCTGCCACAGGGGTGCTGTGAACTTTTCAGTTCTCCCAAGGACCTTCTGCCTCAGACCTTTGCGCAGGCTGTTTCCTCTGACTGTCACCTGTTGGACTTCTTGATGTATGCCTTCACTCTCATCACAGTTTGTATTAAGACCTTTCTCTGGTTGCTCTTTGAGTTCTGTCTTCCCCTCCCTAGACTATGAGGATATTATCTGCCTCCCTGCCTGTTGTCCATTGCTGTAATCTCCACGGCTGGCACTGGGCTTCAGAGGGGTCAAGAGAGTGTTAGTTTCATGCTTCCCAGTGGTTCCTTCTTGAGTTGTGACAATGTAGCCTTTGTCTTCAAACCCTTTGTGTGGGAGGTGCATCAGTTTTATGATGAGAGTTGGGGAATACACTTTTAGCCCCCCAAATGTGAGGCAAAGGTGAAAATGACCCCCACAGATACATGACACCCCATCCACCTCCTCCATTGACACCACATATCTAAAGATGGCTGTTACCATGGAGATCTCCAGCTGTCGTTGCCACCATGGTAATGATAGGTGTTGCTCTGTACCGAGCACTTACTCTGTGCCAGGCACGGTGCAAGTGCTTTTCATATATCTACTTGGTTAATCCTCACGGTAACCTTCTGTTACCCCATGTTACAGTTGAGCAACCTGAAGCTCAGAGAGACGTTGTAATTTGCCCAGGGTCACATACATTATAAGTGGCCGAGGCCAGATAAAAATCCAGGCAGGCCGGCTTGATGTTGTTGTTGCTGTTGTTCCCAGCAACCTGGGAGCCTGAGGTGGGAGGATCGCTGAGGCCCAGGAGTTTGAGGCTGCAGTGAGCTTTGTCACTCCAGCCTAGGTGACAGAGCAAGACCCCATATCTAAAAAGAAAAAAAAAGGAAAGAAGAGAGGGAGGGAGAGGAAAGAAGCTCAGCAAGAAGGAAAAGAAATCAAGGCAGCATAGCTTCAGAGTCTGTGCTCCTAACCACAGACCTGGCCCCCACCATCCCTCATCCACATGGACAAGCCTACAGCCTCACACCTACTCACCAGCCCCCACCTCCACCCACTCCCTGCTCCTCACTGCCACATGGCAAGGCCACCACACTCCCTTCAGCTCTTTTCAGTCACCAGGACCCAGCTCCCAGCCCCCCGGGCCCAGCTGGCAGGAGCTCGTGTATACCGTCACACGTGTGCCTGTCCCGAGGCGTCTCCCACACAAGTCAGCACCGCAAATAGACACACCTCTCCTACACACCCAGCCACCTGGAAACGTGCTCCCTGGCCCCACACACGGTTCGCGTGCACCTGTGTGTGTGCCCGATGTGTGCCTCTGCTCACAGCAGTCTGGGCCGTGGCACTGGGCTCAGCTGCAGAACCATCTCCTCTAGCCTGGCTCTGGTGTGAACAGGCTGCCTCTGGAGCGTCAACACGCGTGACACAGCAGATGCCGGCTCGCGCCCCGGCCTGGTCCTTTCTTGAGGGGTGGAGTGCCGGTGGCCCCACAATGACCTGGCCTTTTGGGTGGGTAGCTTCAAGAGTGCAGGCCTCAGACTCTTGCTGGAAGTTGGATGCGGGCTCTTCCCTCCTCCTCTGAGGGAAGGGCCCGGGATGGAAGGGTGAGCCAGACTTTTCTTACCAGCTGGGGAAACAGAGGCTCAGGTCCTGCAGCCTAGATCAAAGGCCTTCCCTTGGCCCCACGGCCGCACTACTGGCCCAGGCAGCTCCTGTCTCTCAGGCCTCCTCTAGGGAACCCCCACACACTTAGTTTTAAGCTTGTCCCCTCTCTCCACTCCTGCCAGGCCAGCGGAGCAGTTCAGCCTTGTGGCTCTGGAATTTGACAAGATGAGAGAGATCTTGGACAAGGCAGTTCATCTCTGTAAGACTCAGTTTAGGTTCCTTCTTTCTGAAGTGGGAGAAATAGTAACACCTGTAGTCACTGCATAATCTCTGTTCAGGGTTTATTTAGAGCCAGGGATGTGGGTAATCATTGTGGGATGGGGGCTTATTTTGTTGTTAGAGTTATTTCTTCTTGTATGGGGAGGCTGGGTACCATCTCCTCCTTGCGCACGGCCACTTAAGCATTTTCGGCTTTTGGCCCGGCAGACTCCTCCCCCGCTTCAGAGTGGGCAGAGCATGATTCATGCCTGCACTGTCAGACACCACCCTTGGCATGCCTGGCCACACCCGAAGCTAATGTCCCAGAAACTGTCCTTGGGGCTTGGGGTGGTCACCTTCAGGGAGTGGAGGCAGGGGCTGGGTTTGGACTCTGTGGGAGCTGAGCAGCTCTTAAATACCTGGGCTGTGCCAGGAGACAGGGTTCTTCACTTGCAGGGTTTGTGTTGTGGCTGGCAGGCTCTGGGCTTTCATTGGGAGACGGGGTCTCAGATGGAGGGAACACACATACTGTGTGCTTATAAGATGTAGTCTGTGTTTGTGGTTACTGAATTCTGTAAGCATGGGCTTTCTCCCTTGCTGGACCCAGAGCTGGCCCTGTCTCGGTCACTGCTTATCTTGGCTCCTACCACAGTGCCTGGCGCATAGTAGGAGCCCAGTAAAAGTTGGATCAATGAATAAACAATGCCAAGTGCTTGTTCATATGTATTTTTAGCACATCTCTCCCAGCTACTGTTTGAAGTTCATAGGATTACTTAACCCATTTGACAGGAGAGGAAACCTAGGTGTGGGAAGTTAAGAAACGTGCCCAAGCAGCGTTTGAACTGTAGTCTGTGCACTCTGAACCGCTAGCCACTCAGATGCCCACTCTCCAGGGGCTGACTTGGAAGCAGCCCTCCCCACCTTTCTCTCTGCCTGCCTTGAAGCCAGCAGTTCTCACCTGGATGCACAGGACCAGGGATGCCGACATGTGAGATGTCTCCCCCAGGAGCAGGAGACTCCTGGCAGACAAGCGGTAACTCCACCCTCTCCACTCAGGAAAGCAGATCGGAGTGCGAGAGAGGCAGGGTGAAGGAGGTGATTCTGGGAGAGCCAGACATTCTCTCGTCAGTGGCCTCAGAGCTCCACAAGTCTGTTTGTTGTCTTCCTTCCAAACTCAGCCCAGGCTGCTTTCTTCCACTTCATTCCATTCCTGCGAGCAGAAATTTCGATTCCTTCCATGCCCCAAGCTCTTTTCTCATTCTAGACCTCTTGTCTGGTTTTTCCTTGGCCTGCTCCCTGCGATCCTTCAGGTCAAGCAGCTGCTTTGCCATCTCCTCTAGGAAGCCTTCCTTGATTGCCCAATCTACGGGACCCAACCATGATTCATACCACAGACCCTGTTCCCTTCACTTCCCTTGTCACATGCTGCCATCTCTGTCTTGGTGTGTTGGCTTATCCATTACCTGTTTTTTCCATCCCCCCTAATTCCATGTAAATAGGAACCCTGACTTTTGAGTTTATCAGTATCTCCCTGTCACTGAACCTGGAGTATGGCACAGAGTAGTCAACAAATCTTAGGGCAAATTGGTAAAAGAGTAACTTGTTAAAAATTCAGCAGGTACAGCATTAGAACCTTGCCATCTTGGTAGTCAGTGGTTTGCTGGCACATTTCACAACGGAGCGGAGCGTGGCTCACCCTTGTGTCATGGCACCTTAAGGGAAAACTGGTATTCTGGACCAGTCCCTCCCTTGTGAGTCAGTGATTCCCGGAAAGAGGGGTGTCATCGGCTGGGCTCCCCCAGAGACAGCGCCAAGAGTGCCAGGGTCATCAGTTTATTTGGGTGGTGGTGTATCCTTAGGGCACACTAAGGAGCAGGTTACCTCTGGGGGCAGCTCTGGCTTCCCTGTGCTGGGTACTGTAGGACAGGGGTCTCCAACCCCCAGGCCACTTAGGAACCGGGCCACACAGCAGGAGGTAAGTGGCAGGTGAGTGAGAGAAGAAGCTTCATCTGTATGTACAGCCGCTCCCCATCGCTTCCATTACCGCCTGAGATCAGCCTCCGGTCAGATCAGCAGCGGCGTGAGATTCTCACAGGAGTGCAAAGTCTATTGTGAACTGCACATGTGAGGGATTCAGGTTGTGTGCTCCTTATGAGAAGAAGCGAATGCCTGTGATCTGAGCAGGAGCGGAGGCAGCAGTGCTAGTACTAGGGGGCAGCTGCAAATGCACTTGAACGTGAGCAGGGAGGTTTGAGTGCGGAGACCATGATAAGTCAGTTGCTTGCAGACGCACATCAAAACCCAGTCCGCGAGTGGTGAGTGAACTGTTGTGCTCCGTTGTACAGCTGCATCTGGTGGCAGCCTTCAGGTCAGAATCCGACACTTACTTTAGTCTGCACGTGGCCCACCCATTATTTTATTTACCACTTCTGTCCACACCTCCCTTTTTTTTATGGTGAGTTGTATAATTATTATGTTACTACGTAATAATAATGAAGTGCACAATGAATGATACGCACTTGAATCATCCTGAAGCCCCCTCCCCCGATACCCCTACCCTCACACGTGAAAAAACTGTCTTCCATGAAACCAATCCTGATGCCAAAAAGGTTGGGAACCACTGCTGTGGGACATGCCTCTAAATTGTCCCCCGAGTGCGCGGAGCTGAGGTATTTATTCTCCAACTGCAGAAAGTTGTCCACCAGAGGATTTGTTTGGGGTCCCACAGCATTTCCACCACAGGGCAGGCTCTTCCTGTGTACCCCATGGTGCCTGGGTTGGCACGTCTCCTGTGAGGGCCTGGCTGGCTCCAGCAGACAGAGGGCGACTGAACCCGAACATGGGCTCATAGACTGTGCCAAGGAGTGGTTTCCCCGCTCCTGGGATTGTGTCCCAGCTCTGGGGCTGTTTGCAGAAAGGTGCGTCTTTGGGTGTAAGAGGATCTCTGGGCCCAGAGAGGTTATTTTCTTGGGTTCACCTTCTGAGGATAACGTTTATAATACTCAGAGCTCCTGTCTACTAAGCACCTGCTGTATACACTCTCCTGGCCTCTTTGCTTTCTTGTGTCCTTTGGGACGGGGCAGAGGTGGGGATAAAAGTCTGTGTCTTCTGTTGCTTTCCAGCCGCTTTCTGCACATGGGCCAAAGCTGTACAGCCTCACCCCGCAGTCTCCTGCCTTGTCCCCAGCTTTCTAAATGATTAAGAAAAACACTGTTAATCGGGATGGTAATTGGTGCGCATGGTGACTGTTGGCTTGATGCTCAGACCTTCACATATGTGCTCATACACTCCTCACAAGAGCATATGAAGTGCCTATCCTTGGTGCAGTCGTGCAGATGAGAAAAGCTCAGAGAGGTGGAGTGCATTGTCAAGGTCACACAGCTGGTAGAGTGGAGACAGCTGATGCTGGGAGTCCCTGTTCTGAAGGGTCATACAGAGGGACACAGACAAGGTGAGGAGACCAGGGGCTCCTGGCTGCCAGTCCTCCATGTCATCCCCTGACCATGGCGTCCTCTGAGCTCTAAGTAACTGGTGATTATGCTGGACAAAATTAGGGTCTAGAAGGACTGAGAGCAAGTAGTGTTTATCCGAATCTAGGAGATTGTGCAGTGTTTTCTCTAACAAGGCCAAGTCAGTCACCTTCAGGGGACTCATTGGGAGACTGACCCCTGTTTGTGCTGGCAGCTGTGCTGAGGAGCTGATGAGGGCAGGATGTCTCCTGGACGTCTCTCGAGACTCAGAGGGACAGTGTAGAGCTTTGTGGCTGGTGGCTGGGAGGCAAGGATTGGGTCCGCTTGCATCTGATAGAGTTAAAAATGAAGGCCGGTCAGCACAGGTTTACGTCCATAATCCTAGCACTTTGGGAGGCTGAGGCAGAAGGATCGCTTGAGCCAGGAGTTCGAAACCAGCCTGGGCAACATAGCGAGACCTCATCTTTACAAAAAAAAAAATACAGTGGCACGCACCTGTAGTCCCAGCTACGTGGGAGGCTGAAGCAGAAGGATCACCCGACTACAAGAGGTCAAGGCTGTGGTGAGCCATGATTGTGTCACTGCACTCCAGCCTGGGTAACAACTCAAAAAAAAAAGCAAAGGCCATTGGGAGCCAAGGAACTGACCCGCCCTACATACGCACACACCCCTTGTGGATTTTGCCTCCCCTTATGGCCAGACTCCTAGCACATTGAATTCCTCACTGGAACCGGCATCATTTTAGATTTCTACTTGGGAGGCAGCATGTCAGCCTGGAGTTGAGGTGAGTTGTGGTTAGGTTCCCTAGTTGCAGAGCTCCGGGTGGACATTCTGTGGAAGCGATCGATTGGGCACATAACTTCTGAGTCCCGAGGAGAGGGAGGCAAAGTGGACGGGGAGGGGATGTTTAGCCTCAGCCTGGCCCCGTGGAACTCAGGAGCACAGAGTCCTGCCTTGGGGCAAGGGCAAGCAGCACTTTGTGTGTCCTTTGGAAGCTGGTCATTGGCTGTGGGATGCCCTGGTTCCTGTGGGAGGGGAGGTTTTGCAGGGATGGAGGTGAGGGGAGTGTCCTGGGTGAGCCTGCTGAAGGACGGCTTGCCGGGAAAAGGGTGTCTCTGAAATGTCAGCAGACAACCCTCCTAGCAAGGAGGGAACGGTGCAGCCTCAGGAGAGGGGCCTAGGGGAGGAGACCATCCATCCACATCTCCTGTAGGTTGTTGTAATGCTGGATTCATCTCCAGTTGGCTATTTGACCTTAGACAAGCTACTCAACCTCTCTGGGCCCAAATTTTACCTTTATACCAAGGGACTTGCATGGAGCCACTATTGGTCTCATTATATTCTTACTCTATATCCGGTGACTCATTTTTTTCAGTCAGACATCATTTGAGGCTGGGCATGGTGGCTTACACCTGTAATCCCAGAACTTTGGGAGGCCAAGGAAGGAGGACTGCTTGAGCCCAAGAGTTGGAGACCAGCCTAGACAACATAGTGAGACTTCGACTCTACAAAAAAATCTGAAAAACAGCCAGATGTGATGGCATCTGCCTGTAGTCACAGCTACTCAGGAGGTTGAGGTGGAAGGATGGCCTGAGTCTGGGAGGTCGAGGCTGCAGTGAGCTGTGATCGTGCCATTGCACTCTGACCTGGGAGACAGAGCGAGATCCCAACTCAAAAAATGAACAGACAGACACAATGCATTCAAGTCAGCAAATGTTTATTGTATACCTACTCTGTGCTGGGCACCTTGCTAGGCACTGGGAGATAAAACAGAGAACACCATCTGACCAGAAGGATCCCTGCCCTCAGTGAGCAAGGCAGAGGAGTGAGCAGGCACAAAGCAGTGGGGTCAGTGTCACAGAGAAGCAGAGTTCTGGGAACCAAAGCCTATCTAGGGTGAAGAAAGGGGTCTAGGAAGGCTACCTGGAGGAAGGGGCCTCTAATTAGGGACCACGGTGCATTAGCCCACGTGGGTAAGGGAAAAGAGACTGTGACTGGCAGTTCCCTGCGGGTCTCATTCCATCCCAGGGTGGAGTTCTTTCAGATCCTGACTCCTGCCATGTCTTGTCTTGGAGGAGGAAATGCTGGTGGTGGAAAACAGTCATGACAAAGCGAATTGAGAGCTCCAGGATGGGTAACTTGGCAGCTGGGAGAAAAGGTGTGGTGGGGGCAAGGAAAGCTGGGTATTGAGAATACATGGTGTGAGTGAGGCTCAGTGAGAGGCTGGTGGGGCCATGCCCAGGGTGGGGGCTGGGTGTGGACTTTACTTCATGAGTACCCAGAGGCCTCTAGGAGCTTCTGGTTTGTTTTCTGAGGCATCATGAATTGGAAGGGCACTCACTGGATGCATGTGTCCATGTGGATGTATCATGTCATCACCTGAATCAAGACACAGGGCATTTCCAGGCCTCCAGAGAGTGTCCTTGTGCCCATATCCCTTCCCGGTCAGAATCTCCAAAGGAAACTGATAGTCTGCCTTCTCTCACTAAAGAGTCTTGCCTACTGCATACAAGTTTCGCTTGAATTTCACTTGAGCCATTTTAGAGGACGTACACATTTGGGTTTGTCTTGTTTTGCGTCCTACTGCACCTGTGGAATTTCTCCATATTTATATGTGTCCCAGTACAAGTGTTCTTGTCTTGCAATGGGGCGATGTCCCAACAGACCCGTCATAAACCAAAATATTTTTAAGTTGAACTATGGCATGTCCAGAACTTCCTATAGTATTTTGGGTACATTTCTACATTCTATTCCATTATATGAATATGCCACAATTTATTTTTTCAGTGATGGGCACTTGGGTGGTTTCCAAGGTTTTGACTGTTGTGGGTGAAGCTGCTATGAACATTCGTGTACAAGTCTTTTGTGGACTCAAGCATCCGTCCCTGTTGGGTAAAGACCCAGGTGTGGCCTTGCTGGGTCCTAAGTCAGGTGCAGCTTCAGCTTCAGAAGGCCCTGCTGAACAGTCCTCCGGAGTGTGTATGCCAGTTGAAACCCAGTTTTAGTTCCACGTCATTGTCGGCACTTGCTAATGTCAGTCTCTTATTTTTGCCACTGTGGTAGATGTGCAGTAGGATAGTATCTCATCATGTTTGTGTGTTTTCCTGATGATGAATGATCTTTTGGAGACTTTTTTTGGTGAACGTGTAAAGTGCCCATTCAAGTCTTTTGTCCTTAAAGGAAAAAAAACACTTGGTAGAACTGAATTGTCTTGTCTTCTTCTTATTGATTTAGAGGTCTTTATGTATTTTGGATAGAGTCCTTTGTGAAATATACATTTGTGTGTGTGTGTGTGTATGTATGTGTGTGTGTATGTATGTGTGTGTGTGTGTATGCACATGTCCATGTGTGTATTATTTACCCCAGTCTGTGGCTTGCTTATATCACTTTCAGTGGTGTCTACTGATAAACAGAAGTTTTACTCAAGATCAGTTTAGCCCATGCTGCTTCTAGACACTTCGTTGTTTTACCTCACTGAAAGACTCGCATAGGAGATTAAATGTTTACTTTGGCCCTTTGGGAGGTTGCCCCAGTGCAGATGAGGCCAGCCAAGGAAGCGGCTGGCAGGGGCCTCCGTGCAAGAGAAGGTGCTGGTCTGGACCAGGGTAGGGAGAGACTGGGCCCAGGAGTAGGGGGAGTAGGGGGCATGGAGAGTGATGTCAGAGGCAGATTGAATAGGATTACAGTGGGGCATGATCTCTTGAATCTTTTAGGGCACTTTCTATTTTAAAAATTGCTAGCTCAGGAGTCCCTGGGCTGGACCGTCTTGCCAGGCCTGTCTAACCTTTTTCCCCTACCGAGGAGGCCTGAGTGGCCGACAGTTTTCAGATGAAGCCTGCTGTGTGGGTCTGTGGTCAGCTCACACAGGGGTCCTGTAGCTGGGAGGACCTGGCTTTGTAGCACGCTGGGCTGGAGCAATTTTTACATTACATAAATATAAGCATATACTAGTATGTTATATAAATATACATTATATAAAATATATAATACGTATAATCATATATATGAGTATATACATTTAGATACCCATACATATGTCTATATATAGACATATATGTATAAATATATCACTATTATACATCATATATATCTCACTATATATACATTGTATATATATTACACTATCTACTATCTATCTATATATATACATGTATATATATTACATCATGAATCAGGAACTCCAAGTTCTGGTTGTAACTCTGACTGGCAAGTGTCCCACCTCTGCATTAGGACAACACTCCTCTCTCTTCTTTCCCATTGTCCTACCATAAAACCCCAGCAGACAGCCTTATTTTTGGGCTTGGCGTTTGTTATGGAGGTGCTGTGGTTTCATGGTCCCGAACAAAACCACTCTGTTTCCTTCTGAATAGCTAGGGAGAGCTTAGAAATGTGGGTGTCACCATGACTGGGGGTGGGGGACTGCTTAAAACTGGCAGCCATCTCTCAGGGCAGAGGCAGGGCTGGGTGTTCCCCAGGAGCAGCCCCGAGGCAGGGACGGGAACATGAGTGACTGGGGGGAGCCAACCCAAGGCAGCACTGTTGGGTGAATGTGGAAGGGAGTCAGGGAAGGCAAAGAGCTGACACAGAGTGTGTTGTCAGGATTGTCTTTGGGCTTCTTGCCCAGAGACGGGAGGGAGCTGGGGTGTTGACACACCAACTCCTGCCGGCCCTGGTGCTTGGTACATGGCTGCTCTGGGGCATTGGCAGCTTTGCATCTGGCCTGAGCTGCCTCCACAGCTAAAAACCAGGCTCTAGCCAGAGAACCACAGATGCCTTCTGAAGGCCACCTTCTGTGTCTAGAGGGGGATGTTGAGGGCAAAGGCAGGGCACCAGTGTACCCTCCTTGAAAAACACCGGGACACTCGTATATTTGGAAATTCAGTCTGTTTAACTTTGGGCTTTAACTTCTTTGGCATTTTTTTTTTTTTTAGTTAGAGTCTCACTCCATCGCCTAGGCTAGAGTGCAGTGGCATGCTCACGGCCACCCCAGCATCAACCTGCTGGGCTCCGGCGATCCTTCCGCCTCAGCCTTCTAAGTAGACGGAACTACAGGCACCTGGTACCACACCAGTGGTAGCTAATTTTTTGATTTATTGTAGAGATGAGGTCTCATCAAGTCGCCCAGGCTGTTCTCAGACTCGTGGGCTCCCAAAGTGCTGAGATTACAGACTTGAGCGACTGCCCCCAGCCCTTTGACATTTTTAAACATTTTTTTTTTCACTTATTTCAAACACATTCATAAAATCAGAAGGCAACATAGCGAAGGAATCAAGAGAATGGGCTTTATGGTCTTAGTGTCTCAGAGCCTCAGTTTCCTCATCTATAAAATGGGATTAAAATACTACTTGCCTCAGAGGTACTGAGAGAAGTAAGTTTTTGTCTGTGAAGTGTTTCACACAAAAACTGGCTAAACATTTAGATACCAATTTCTTTTGTTATTATTGTATAAAATTTAAAAATTATAACTAAGCAAAAAGATTTAAATGACCTGCAGTTTTATCTCTTCCCACTTAGAGATAAACCTGTAAACATTTTCATGTATATTCTTCTAATACTTTCCCTACGTATCCACATATTAAAATCTATACACCTATCCATGTGCATCTATATAAAACAAGAGACGGGATCTCAGTGTCCATATTGCACCTAAACATTTTACAGCTTAACTTTACTTATTCATTTGGATAGCTAATGCATTTCCAAGATTTGAAATGAAAAATTATCAAAGTGTGATCAGTGAAAAGTCCCCACCTGTTCCCATTGCTCCATCCACCCATTTTTCTGTCCCTGAGGGAATGAATTTAAAACTTATTTTTAATTATATCTCATTTTCCCCCTGAAACTCTTTGTAGCTGCTTTGAACTAGAAGTGTAAAAGATTTGATTGGACTTACTATAACTTATTGTCTACCAATCAGCGAATTCTGAGAGTTTCTCGTAGGTGGCAAAGGTGACCTCAGAAATTGAACTGCATGTCCCCAGCACATCGACGATACAAGTCCAGCCCTGTAGACAGTTTTTCCTAGTGATCGTGTTCCAGTTAATAAGGGTGGTGGGTCTGGGGGTCGGGGCCGGCTGTGGATCACAATACACCCTTGGCCCAAACCATAAGTGCCCCAAGCCTGTCATGCATTGCTTCATTTCTTGGTGCCTCTGCTGAGCAAAGCCCTTCCTTCACCCAAGGCCTTGTGGTGGTGCCCCCTGCGTTCAAGGCAGAGCGACAGAAAGACCAAAATAAATTGTTCTCAGTGATGCCAGAGGTTGGGCATAGCTCCATCCAGGGGCTGAGTCATCAGCAGTTAAATTAAATAAGGTTGGGCCTGGGGTGGGCATAGTCAGCCAAATCTGTGGCCCATGTCTCCCTGTGTTGAGAAGGTGGAGAGTGAAGTCAGAGGATCTGGGTCTTGAGTGTGCCAGCTCTGCCTTTTCCCACCCAGGTGACTCCTTCTCCCGGCTCCTCAGTTTCCACGTCTGTGCAGTGGGATTATACATTGCCATTCAGTAGACCTTGGAGTGCTACCCAACAAGCTGCCTAACATCATATGCCTATGGAGTACTTGAAATGAAGCTTGTGCAGCTAAGGCACTGAATTTTACATTTTACATCATTTTAATTAGCTGACATTTACACTTAAAGTAGCTACATGGAGAGTATGGTACCAGGCTCATGCCTGTAATCCCAGCACTTTAGGAGGCTAAGACAGGAGGATTGCTTGAACTCAGGGATTCGAGACCAGCCTGGGCAACTTAGCGATACTTTGTCTCTACAAATACAAAAACAAAAAACAATTTGCTGGGCATGATGGTGTGCACCTGTAGTCCCAGCTACTTGGGAGGCTGATGTGGAAGGATTGTCTGAGCCAGGGAGCTCAAGGCTGCAGTGAGCTGTGAGGGTGCCACTGCACCCCAGCCTGGGTGAGAGATTGAGACTGAGACCCCCGACTCGGAAAAACAAAAACAGAGTGAGATCCAGAATGAAGCCACCTGAGTTCAAATCCTGGCTCTGCTGCGTGGGTCAGTTTCTAAAACTCCCTTGTGTTCATCCATCCAATGGGCCTCACCATAAGACCCACCTCAGAGGGTGGATTAAATGGTGACATTTGCTTAACCTGCTGTCTGGCACCAAAGCAGTGCTTGTTCATGTCAATTTCTTGAGGATGGTAATCACTAACACCAGGCTTTCCCAGAGCCCAGCACTTGGAGGTCGAAGTACAAAGCAACTCTGTAAAGTTAGAGCAGTTTCTTGAGCTCTCCTTTTGATGGCTGGGGCAGGTGTGTGTCTTCAGTTCCAAAGAGGCCTGGGTTCTGTGCCAGGTGCGGGCCTGTTGCCGTGCCCTGGGACTGGCAGTGCCAAGCCCTGCCAGGTTTGTAAGACGCTGGACGTGGTGCAGAGGGAGGAGGAGCCAGCTGTTGCCTAACGGTTGTAGGGAGCACAGCCACCCTCCTGAGAAGGCCAGCCGAGGACCTGTCAGCTGTCTTTTGGGTTTACTGGCAGGGATGGCACAGGGCCACCGGGTTCGTGGGGGTGAATGGGGTGAGCTGTGTGCTGCAAGGCAGAGACAGACCTGAGGCTATTCCTGTCGCTGGGTTGTGGGTTCCGTCTCCACCACCCTTTGAGGCCCTTCTTACACCCTGGCTTGGGGGCTGCTGTTTGGTGTTCACATATCTTGGCCCTCCCTGCCCCCTCCTAACCAAGGCCTGTGCAGGTGACAGGCTGGTGTGGGTCCTGGGCTGGCCTTGGGAACAGCTTCCATCTACCCAGCTGTCCGTCTTCCCCTCTCCCAGCCGTGAAACTGGAGGACAACTTGGCAGAGGACAAAGGTAGACTCCCCCAAGTGACTGTTTCTCCCAACTTGTTTTATTACAGAGCAGTCAGGTCTTAAAAGTTTAGACAATCCCCCTCTCCCATCCCCCATCCCACCAGCTCACAAACACATTGGGAGTCTTCATATTTGGTTTGTTTATGTGTCCATGCATTTTTCATTGCACTGGCAGAAACCGACTCTATAGTGAATCTGCTGGGGGGTGTTCTCCATGCACTGTCTCCTTTAGTCCTCAAACTCCTTTGAGGCATTTGGCATTGAAGTTACAAAGGAACTGAGCCTGGAGAGGTGAACTGGCATGGCAGAGGCACCGTGGACACTCTGTTCACTTGGAAGACATTTGTCCACAAACCCTTTTTGCCAAACGTCTTGTATCCGTTAGAAATGTTTTTGCCCACATGTGACAAAAATCCTAACAAGAAATATGTATTTAAAAAAATTTTTTTACGTTAAAAAAACTTAGGAGTTCAGAGTTAGCAAGGTGGCTTAACTAAGTCATTGGGTCTTTTCCGTATCCTTCTCCTTAAAGTGTTGGCTTGTGGTCTCTTGGTCCCAAGGTGGTTGCTGTGGCGTCAGGCATCATATCCTTTTTCCAGGTAGGAAGAAGGGGAGGCAGCACCACAGCTCCCTAGAATCTTCCCCACTTCCCTTTGTGTTCTTGTTTGGTGGGAATTGGGTCACATGAACATTCCTAGCTGCAAAGGAAGCTGACAAGTGAGTCTCTGACTTGTGAATCCCAGGGAGGGAAGCTGTCTGGGAGCCCCGTCTACACCCTGGATGCCTGCACTTTGTCCTTTCTGTCTTGCAGGTGATTTCTGTGTTAGAGTAAACAAACACACAGAAAAGCATGGGCTTCCGCCATATGCACTTGACCTCTGTGCTGTTCCCTTTTTTTTTTTGAAAGCAAGATTTATTGAGAGGACAGAAAAGATCCCATAGTGGGAGGGGACCCGAGGGGGTCGCCCTGTGCTGTTATTTTTAAACATTTTCCTTTTCCAAAAGTCTAATAACTTCATTTAAAAAAGAGCCTTTCGGCCATTGCTTTTGACAAGTTCTGGCCCGGCCATGTGTTCATTGAGCTATGGCAGCCATGCTTTTGTTAAGCCCTGGCCCAGCCATGTGGCTTTCTGAGCTCTGGCTAGGCCATGCTTTCCTAAGCTTTGGTCCTCTCCCCTACCTCTCTCTCTCTCCAATTTACTTTTTAAATAAACTATATTTTCCAACCTAAAAAAAAAAAAAAAAGGAGCCTTTCAAACTCTGTTGTAAATAGAAAACGAGTGTCATTTGCCTTAAATGGAAAAATAATAGTAAAAATTAAATACAATTAAAAATAAAATGACATTTTAAATCAGTGAAGGGTCTGAGTTTGAGGCTATCTTCTCTGTTAAACCCAGAGATGAACAGATAATAGGGTGTAGGTGGTAAAGTCACAGTGGCACCAAGCAGAGACTGTCTCAGGGACTTCCAACGCTCCCTTGAAAATTAGAAAACAAGCTGGGCTCGGTGGCTCAGCCTGTAATCCCGCGCCTTTGGGAGGCTGAGGTGAGTGGATTGCATGAGTCCGCGGGTTCGAGACCCGCCTGGGCAGCGAGACCTCATCTCTACAATAAATCCAAAAAAAAATCAGCCAGGCGTGGTAGCGCATGCCTGTAATTCTGGCTACTTGGAAGGCTGAGGTGGAAGGATCGCCAGAGCCCAGCAAGTCAAGGCTGTGGTGGCCGGGAGCAGCCACTACACTCCAGTCTGGGCGACAGAGTGAGACTCCAACTCAAAAAAAAAAAAAAGAAAATTAGAAAACAGCTTTCACACAGTGGCATTCAAGGCGCTTTTGAGCTGTGCCTGGATATCAGAGCATACTGTCACCTAGAACCATCTTGCCTCCCGGTGGGCTGCTTCCTGCTTCTGAGGGACTCAGTACTACCTCATTCTGTCTTTTCTGTGCCATGTGGGTACTGGGACAGGGAATGCAGAGTGGAGGGGTCTGTGCCCTGGCTGGGGTGGCATGGGGTGGGAGACGTGAAGCTTACAAGGGAGAGGGCCTCAGACTTACCTCTGGCACAAGGCATTTTCATCAGGTAAATTGCCCCGGAAGGTTGGAAGTCACTTTGACCTGGGAAATCAGCACTGGCTTCCTGGAACACTAAAAGGATAGGTGGGATTCAGGCAAATACAAATTGTGCTGGGGGTAAAGGTCTATCCATGGAGAAGGAATAGGATGAAAAGGCCATTCAAGTCACAGTACTCATTTGAGAACCTGGTAGCATGGTCAGGGCCTGCAGCATAGACTGAGTTAGGTTATTTTGTTTTGATTTTGGTGGGAAGACTTGAATGCCTTGCCCAAGCCAATGGACAGTGGGAGCCATTGCGATGATGATTTTAGAGCTGGGGAGTGACAGGATCAGACCTTCCCAGCATGTGAGCCTTGTACCTAAGGCAGCTCTTGGATCAACGTAAGCCAATTCCTTCAGAAATCTGCTTCTGCTTGAGGGCAATTCTTTATTTTCCCTGAAATACAAGATGCACGCCTCAGTCTCCCTAAGGAGCAAGCGTGCTCACATTTTTCTGAGTCAGCACTGTATTGCTGTGTTTTATGTTGAATTGAGCCTTGGGATTGAGTTTCTTCTGCTCTGATCATCAGTTCCGGGGCTGGGTCTTCCTTCCTGCCCCCTCTGCCAATGCCAGGTTGGACACAGCCTCTGGGCTCATCTCTGACTCACTTTTCTCTGTGAGCCATACTAATTGCCCTTGGAAACCTTTCAGTTAAATATGTAAGGATCTTGCCATAAAGTAGAGCTGTAAAGTTCCATGTGAGGGCAGGGCTTGGTTTTATTGCTCATTAGACACTTTTATTGAGTCTGCCCCAGGGGAGAGGTTGAGAACCCTGACCTCCCAAGCTCTCAGTTGAGTCAGCAGAGGAAGTATTTCCCTTAGGTGTGATTCCACATATATCCAAAGTTCTAGAAAAGGTGTGAACCCTTTGAACCAGAAAGCCCACTTCTAGGGAGAATTTATCTTGGGAAATAATTGCATGTGGGTGATTATTGCAGTGTTGGTTCTGATATTCACTGATTAGAAAGCTGACCATTAACGATCCCGTAGTGGTAGATGACCCTATGATGGATACTAGGAGAGGGTTGGGAACCACCATATGAGGGGATCGCTATTGATGTGAAGGATGATCATGACATCATTAAAGTCAAACAAGATTTTCGGTAGCGTCATGGTCTGATTACATTTGAGTTTTTGCCTCAAGTTACTGTTTTCACTGGCAAGGCCCATGTTCTGTCTGTCAGAATGCTGCCAGTAAATGTTGGCTCTGGACAGTGAGATTTAGGGTTATTAAAAGCACTTGCTCACCTGTGTTTTTTAATTTTTCTGTCATGCGGGATATCTGAAGAGGTCTACTGAAGGAATGGGTCTCAGAATATTGTAAGAACTTTGGATGTTTGAAAGAGGAAGATGTCCTACCCTTGGAAAAGTCTAGCTTCCATGGTGTAGAGCTGGGGTTAGCAGACTTTTTCTGTAAAGGGCTATAGTAAATACTTTAGGTTTTCTGGGACATATGGCCTCCAGGGCAACTAATCAACTCTAACACATAGATAATGGCTCTTGAAATAAGCCATAGATAAATATGTAAATAATGAGTGTGGCTGTGTCTCAATAAAACTTTATTTACAAAAACAGGCAGTAGACCAAGTTTGGCCTGTGGACTCTTAGTCAGTTTCTGGCCTAGAGAAAAACAAGGGGGAAAAAAGCAGCTTGATTAATGGTTTCAGTGTGTGGTCAACCAGTCCAAAAATAGCACAAATTGGAAGAAGGAACAGGGCAATGAAAAAAGAAAAGGCAGATGTTTAACTGAAGGGGTAAAGATAAGTTGTAACATTGTTTCTCCAGTTTAGCAGTTGTACCTGGACAAGGGGCTCTGGGGGAGGCAGCTTGGACTATGCTTTGGAGAATTTAAAAGACAAAACAGCATATTAAAAGCTCTGAAAAGTCTTGCTGGAAAGACTCCTGTTTACTATTGTTGAACCCAGAATTTCCCAAACTTCTTCTTCTTGGTTTTTTTTTTTTTTTTTTTTTTGAGTCTGGGTCTCACTCTTTCACCCTGGCTGGAATTCAGTAGTGCAATCACAGCTCATCACAGCCTTGACCTCCTGGGCTCAGGAGATCCTCCTGCCTCAGCCTCCCAAGTAGCTCGGACTGTAGGCACATGCTACCAGCCCAGCTAATTTTTTTATTTTTTGTGGAGACAAGGTCTTGCTATGTTGCCCAGACAGGTCTTGAAATTCTGGGCTCAAGCAATCTTCCTGTCTCGGCCTCCCAAACTACTGGGATTATAGATGTGAGCCACTGTACCCAGGCCCGAACTCTTTTAATGTATCACTAAACTCTTGTGGGTGTGAATGTGTCCTACCCTAACCAGATGGTCCAGGGAGAGTTTGGGGACAGCCTCCCCAAGCTTCAAGCACCCCTACCCTCCCCCACCAGGCCCTCCCCCCACCTCCAGATTCCAGAGCCAGGAGCGTTCACTGGTGGGAACTCTAATGGTGGAATTTACACCAAGGTCAAGACTGTGCTAATTATGGCAATTCTTGAAGAACTAGTACACATTCCAGAGGATTCTTAGCTCTCCCTGCTACTCCTGTCGACTGGGGAGTTAGGCTTTTTTTTAGCCCCTCAGCAGTCCTTTGTTGAGCACTGGCCAGTTGTTTTTAAGGAATCACAGGGTGAGGGAGATTTAGAACTCACATCTCCAAATCTCAGAAGTTGGTCTCCCTGGGGGATGTGTGTGTTGTAGAGAGACGTGGAAAATGCAGAACCGATGAGTCTGAGGGTGGAGCCAAGTTGGAGTCCCAGAGTCTTTCGAGTGACAGGGAATTGAACAACCCCTGTTCAACCTCTTGTTTCTGAGGCTCAGAGTAAGGGAGGGGGCTTGCCCAAGCCATCAGGTTAGTGGAGGAGCTGAGGTGAAACTAGGGTGATGGGTGGAGGTTCTGTTTTTATGAACTATCCCAGAAATGGCAAATTCGTAGAGACCAAAAGCAGATTAGAGGTTGCCAGAGGCTGGGGGAGGGGGAGATGGGGAGTGACTGCTTAATGGATGTGGGATTTCCTTTAGGGTGATGGTTGTACAGCATTGTGAATTTGCTAAAATGCCGCTGTCTGTGAATTTTGAAATGGTTGCAATGGTGCATTTTATGTTTTGTGGTTTTTGCCATTTTTAAAAAAAATGTCAGATGATGGGATAATTTATCTTCCAAACTTTGATACCTTAGAGAGTAAAAGGGTTCTGTCCCAGGTAAGCCAGAATGTGGGGTTCTCTTGACTAAAAACCATCCTGTTCTGTCTCCTGGGCCAGTGTTTTTTACTCCTGGATACAACCGTGACTCACGTTAACAGAAGTGTGCCATTTTAAGAAAAGTAAGCCTCTTAGACTTTTCACCAAGGCAGCCTCAGGTTTCCCCAAGGAGGGTAAATGAACAGACTTGTGCTCTGTGACTGCATTTCTCCCATACCACTAGTCCTTTGCATGTTCTGTTTTCTCTGCTGACACCATCCTCCTTTTCTGCTTGGCTAATTCCTCCCAGTCTCAGTTGAGATATATTGCCCTGACCACTCCTCCTTTAGGCTTTTTTTTTTTTTTTTTTGAGTTGAGGTCTCACTCTGTCACCCAGACAGAGCGCAGTGGTACAATTGCAGCTCACTGTAGCCTTGACCCCTGGACTTAGGTGATCCTTCCTTCCACCTCAGCCTTCTGAGTCGCTTGTACTACAGGTGTGCGCCATCATGCCTGGCTAATTTTTTTCTGTTTTGTAGAAACAAGGTCTCACTATTACCCAGACTGGTTGCCAACTCTTGGGCTCAAAGAATCCTCCTGCCTCAGCCTCCCAAAGTGGTGGGATTACAGGCATGAGCCACCGCACTCAGTCTTCTTTGGGCTTTTATGATCCCCCATTTCTGTCCCCACCAGGGCATTACCCTGAATGTTACCTTGTTTATTGTCCTCCTCCCCCACTAGGGTGTGTCACCACTGTGATCAGAAGGGTATCTCCTTTGTTTACACTGCATTCCCAGCCTAGCATAGCCCAGTGTAGACCATGAGGGCTTGAGTGGAAATTTACCTGAAGGATGTAGGTCCCCTTGAACTGGAGTCACATTGTAATTAGAGTTTAAGCATTTGCTTTCCTTTATATATATTTTTTGTTTTGCATGTGTGTGTTTTGCTTTTGTTTTTTTATTGTGGTAAAATATAGATAACATGAAATTTACCATTTTAATCATTTTTAAGTATACAGTTTGGTGGCATTAAGTTCATTCACCTTGTTGTGCAGTCATCACCACCATCCATCTCCAGAGATGTTGCATCTTCTTATTCTGAAAGTCTGTACCCAATAAACGGTAACTCCTCATACCCCTGCCCAGCCCTGATGACCACCATTCCACTTTCTGTCTCGATGAGTCTTCCTGCTCCCGGCCCCTCACAGAAGTGGAGTCAGTCAGCATTTGCCCTTCTGTGTTTCTCTTTTACTCTCACTTGGCCTCATGTCCTCAAGGTTCATCCATGGGGTAGCATGTGTCGGAACGTCCTTCCTTTCAAATTCCAAATAATATTTGATCGTATAGATAGACCACATTTTGTTTATCTGTTCACTCATCGATGGAAAGGTGAGTTATTTCCACCTTTTTTGGTTATTGTGAGTAATGCTGCTTTGAACTTTGGTATTCAAACACCTCTTTAAATCCCTGCTTTTAGTTCCTTTGGCTACATGCCTAGGAGTGGAATTTCTGGGTTCTGTTTCAGTTTTGAGGGCCAACCCCATACGGTTTTCCACAGCAGCTGGACTGTTTTACTTTCCCACCAGCAATGGATCAGGTTCCAATTTCTCCACATCCTCGCCAGCACTTATTGTTTACTTCTTTCTTTTCTTTTCTTTTCTTTCTTTTTTTTTAATATAAGAGCCACTCTCATGGGTAGGAAATGCCCTTTACACCTGAATGTCATAAAAAACAGTTGTTCTAGTTAAGCCCATATGAACTTTGGTAAAAAGCTGCCAGTGAGGGTGGGTAGGATCCACAGCTCCAGCCATCTATGGGCAAGTCAAATCACTCCTCCAGCCTTAGTTTCCTCATCTGTGAAATGGGGTCGTAACAGGACCTGCCTCTTTGGGTTGTTAAAGGGATGAAATGAAATAATCCTTGTAAAGCATTTGGCACGGTGCCTGGCACGTGATGTGAGTTTGATAGATCATCATTACTTTTATTCTTAGCATCTGAAAGCTCTAGAAATGGGCAGCAGAGGGCCTTGGCATGTCACATTTCAAGTTGGCTGGGAGAACACAGTGCAGAGGGAACCCTCCAGTACTGAGACATCAAAAGAAATGTTGGACAAACAACAGTCGTGGACGTACAAAGGAGTTTTAAAATTTACTAACAGTTTCATCCTAGGTCTCAACCACTTTTTTCCTTTCCCATTTGTCGCCTAGGCTGGAGTGCAGTGGCATATTCACGACCACCCAGTGTCAACCTGCTGGGCTCCCGCGATCCTTCCACCTCAGCCTTCCAAGTAGCCAGAACTACAGGCATGTGCTACCATGCCCAGCTAGTTTTGTTTTGTTTTGTTTTGTTTTAATTGTAGAGACGTGGTCTTGCCAAGTTGCCCAGGCTGGTCATGAACCCACAGGCTCAGGCAATCCACTCTCCTCAGCCTCCCAAAGTGCTGGGATTACAGGCTGAGCCACCCAGCCTGACTTAAATTATTTTTATAGGATATGTTTTTACAAATGGGTTTACGTTGAAAATAGTTAAATGTGTTTTGGAGTGAAGTGTGTGTGGGGGGCACTTGATTTAAAGTCAAAAGCTGTAGATTTTAACCCTGCCTCCACCCCTCACTAGCCTGGGATCCGGAATGGGCTGTTTCTGGACCGCATTTTCCTCATCTGTATAATGGTGGTGGTAATTTGAACAGCATGAACTTGTTGGGATGCTGAAAGAAAGCAGAAGGAGATCATGCAGTATGGGGCCTGACTCTTGATGGCATCTCAGAAAATGTTAGTGGAAGGTGAGCATTGCCAAACTGCTTTCATAACTCGCCTTGACCCTGAGAGTGGATGAGTAAATCCCTCTCGTCACAACTGCACCTGGATTGGATGTTGTTGTTTTCCTCTTGCAGGGAGAGTCTCCCTTTAGGCGTTTTTAGTACGCTGACTTTATGCCTATATGGCATCAGACTCTGAGGATACAGAGGCAGACAGGACCCAGGACCCTTCTTGCCAAGAGCCCCCACAGAAGTAGTCACCACACATTCCCTCAGTGCTGGGCGAGGGGGAGACACAGGGGGTGAGACGCTGGGGCATAGAGAAGGCACCAAAGCCAACCCTGGGGTATCAAGCAAGGCTCCCTGGAGGAGGAGGTGGCATTGAGGTTATGAAAATTGAGACTTGAATAGAGATTAGTCAGGCAGTGAGGAAACGGCAGTGCAGAGGCATGAAGGTGAGGAAGAGCATGATGTGTCTTGTCACCTGTCTGGGGCTCACTGTGCTCAGGTATGTGAGTGTGAGAGAGACAGACAGGCAGGTGGGGAGAGGTCAGATCTTAGACTGGAGTTGGAGAGATAAAGAGGCTCTAGGTCCCGCAGGCCCTTGGGGAAGGAGTCTGATCTTCATCCTGGGGGCAGTGGGGAGACAGGCGCAGGCTTGAGCAGGGTGTGACATCTGGCACCTCCGTATAATACCGTTGCTCTGGCTGCCTCTAGGGGAACAGACTGTAGGTCAGTAAGGAGGCTGATTTTAAATGTCCCTTCTCAGTGCCACCTTCCTTGGCCACCCCATCTCAAGTTCCTTCCATTACTGCCACTTGTCTATTACAGCATTCTGTATTTTATTGTTCTTCTTTATGATTATTGTCTTTTCTTTGTCTTCTTGAATGTCAGCTCTGTGGGATCAGGGTTTTACACACACACACACACACACACACACACACACACACACACACACACACACACACATTATTTTTTTTTTTTGAGTCAGAGTCTCACTCTGTCTCCCAGGCTAGAGTGCAGTGGCATGCTCAGGACCACCGCTGCTTCGCCCTGCTGGGCTCCGGCATTCCTTCCACCTCAGTCTTCCAAGTAGCTGGAACCACAGGCGCACGCCACCACACCCAGCTAGTTTTTGATTTATTGTGGAGCCGAGGTCTTACCATGTTGCCCAGGCTGGTCTCGAACCCCTGGACTCAGGCAATCCTCTCGCCTCTGAGTCCCAAAGTTCTGAGATTACAGGCTTGAGCCACCACACCCACCTTCTTTTTTTTTCGGGGTGGGGAGTTTTGAGTCTCACTCTGTCACCCAGGATGGAGCGCAGTGGAATGATCATGACTCACCACAGCCTCGGCTTCCTGGCTCAGGTGATCCTTCCAGCCATGCCTGGCCCAGAATCAGGATTTTGTTCACTGCTGTGTCCCAGCACCTGGACCAGAGCCTGGTACATATCAGGTGCTTGATGATTGTGAATGGGAAGGAAGGCACATGCTAGGGCTGCAGCCATGGGGACGGAACTGAGAGGATACAAGGACTCCCTGGACATCTGACATTTCAGTGGGGCCCTTCTGTCTAGGCCCATGGGTGGACAGACCCATGTGCAGCCCTGCTCTTCCGGGAAGATACAGGCACACATTTGGCTAGTCTGTCGTCGGCTCTTCTCACAGTGCACTGCACAGGGTGATCTACAGACGAGGGGGACAGGGGTCGTGTTCTGGAAGATGCTGGAAGGGGTGAGGCCCAGCCCACGCCCCTCGCCAGATGGTGGCATCCCCAGGAAGTGGCAGCCAGAGATGGTGGAGTGAACGGCCGATGAGCTCTCAGATGGGACTTGAGGGTGTAATTGTGAGAGCGCCTTGGCAGCTGTGAGGCTGAAACCACGCCTCTGAGTCTGGGACGAGAGTGGCAGAGAGGCTGGGCTTGGATGAAGCACTGCCCTGGCCGTCTCTCGGACCCTTGGGAGACCTGAGCTCCAGCCCCTCCTCAGTGCCAGGCACAGAGCCGGGCTTTGCCGAGGTGGGTCAGGCGGAGGGAGGGGTGAACACCTGTGATTGACTCCTGTTGCTCTTGGCTGACTCCCTTCTCAGACAAATGATTTTTTCTGTTTCCTTTCTATTTTTTATTTTTTGGTAGAGATGGGGTCTCATCGTGTTGCCCAGGCTGGTCTCAAACTCCTGGCCTCAAATGATTCTCCTGCCTTGGCCTCTCAAAGTACGGGGATTACAGGTGTGAGCCACCATGCCCAACCTTTATTTTTATAAGTGATTTTTTTTTTCCTGCATGAAATGGCAGGAAATGGGAACTTTGAGTTTTGCAAATTAATCCGGGGAGATGAAGTTTGTGGACTTGGCAGGTTCGGCAATAGGAAAATAACCCACTGCTGTGCCCACTGCTGGTGACCAGACTGACGTCCTCTCTCTCCTGGTCCGCCACAGCCTCCTGACCTCCCAGATGAATGCCTTGCTTCCCGTCTATTCTCATGCTGACCTCCATGATGACTAATACATATAGACAAACAGAGGTGACTCAGTCTCGGTTTTGGCTCGCTCTTCAGGGAGCTCTAATTTACCTGGTTTTGGCCACAGTGTTCAGCTAGTACACTATTTAAAAAGATTAAGGCCAGGCACAGTGGCTCACACTTGTAATCCCAGCACTTTGGGAGTCCGAGACCAGAGGATTGTCTGAACCCAGGAGTTCAAGACCAAACTGGGCAACGTTGCGAGACATCATTTCTACAATAAATAAAAAATTAGCTGGGTGTGGTACCTAGGGTGCGCCTGTGGTCCCAGCTACTTGGAAGGCTGAGGCAGAAGGATCGCCTAAGCCCAGCAGGTCGAGGCTGTGGTAGCCATGAGCGTGCCACTGCACTTCAGCCTGGGCAACAGAGTGAGACCCCAACTAAAAAAACAAACAAAAAGAGGGAGCGAGCCCACCCCAGTCACCCTCTGTGTGAGTGGGCTTTTGAAATGTTTTGGAAGAAACGAACATCTCTTCCCTCAAGCATAACATATGTGGTACATGTAAAGTGAGGATTTAAAACATACATCAGTTACGTGTATTTTACAGCAGGTTAAATGAAAACAGACTCATGGATTTCTAGGACTGGGAAGGACTTTTAAAATATTATTCAGTTTAACCCTTCTTTTACTTTCGCTTGTTTAGTGACTTACTAGTTGATTTATTGATTCACTTGTGCAGCCGTGTTTACATACCAGGCATTTTCAAGGCATTTGAAGTGGGAACTTGAGAGGTAATCTGAGCCATAAAGCAGATTACAGGCCTGGCATGGTGGCTTACGTTTGTAATCCCAGAGCTTTGGGAGGCTGGGGCGAGAGGATCGCTTGAACACAGGAGTTCAAGACTAGCCTAGGCAACATAGGGTGACTTCATCTCTACAAAAATATTTTTTAAAAATTAGATGGGCGTGGTGGCATGTGCCTGTAATCCTAGCTACTTGGGGAGGCTAAGGCCAAAGGATCGCCTAACCTAGGAGGTCAAGGCTGCAGTGAGCTGTGATCATGCCACTGACACCCGCCTGGGTGATAGGGTGAGACCCCAACTCAAAAAAAAAAAAAAGCAATCAGATTACAGTCACCACAGGCGCTATTCTATATGTTAGAGGTCTGTGGACGGACAAACTTACTTGCCCATTTCCTTTCATGTAGTGTGGACACTGAGGTGGGTTCAGGGACCCCAAAGGGGCCACATTTGTGAATCACTAATCCTGATTCAGTGGTGTGTGCTCTTGGCAACTCTTTTCCCAGGAGAAGCCAGGCCATGCAGGAAAGCATCCGTTGCACATTTGGACAGGTGCACTGTGGTGACCCTGTGAGGCGGATGGCATGGCAGCAGGTGTCTGCTGGTGGCCTCCATGAGGCTCCTGCTTTGAGAGAACAGATCTGGTAGCTGGGTGAACAAGGAGCTCATGCCCTGAGCCCCTGCAGAATGGGGTCTGATCATGATCGTGGTAGACAGATGGGGACTTCTGGGGGCTCAGTGGGTGGAGCCTCCAGCTAAGCACACCACAACTCATTGGCTCTGCCGTCCGGTAGTCAAGCCATAGTGAGAGCAGCACATCTCAGGTCCCAGATTGCTCAGTGTCATTTGCCATGAGACTTATGGCAGCCAGTCTGCTCAGCTTATTAGAAGATTGGAGAGCAGGGTCAGGAGATGTGAAGTCCCTATGTTTCTCCTTCTTTATGGCTGCATAATATTTTTTTAAAAAAAAGATGTTTCTTCGTTCATTTTTCTATCTGCTCAGCGTTTATTTATCCACCTAGTGATCATGTATTTGGGACTTTTATGTGTCAGACCGTTGTGCTCGCTGCTGGGAACTTTGGGCGTCCTCCAGGGGCCTCCCACTGAATGGGAACGACTGATGTGTCTTGAAGGATCACGCCCCACTGGATATAACGGGGTGGCTGCGTTGACTCCTGTCGAGCGTCTTCCATGAACGTGTGAGAGGGAGAAGTAGCAGGTGATGGCGACAGAGACCCCCAAGCTGTGGTCTGAGGGGTGGGCCTGGGTCTGCATGCAAACAAGAAGCGTGTTCCCCCGAGCAGGCGTGCCATGTGCAGAGGCCCTGGGCAGGCGTCTGAGGACTTCCAAGAAATGCAGTGTCCCAGTCCTGCTGAACAGGGAAATTAGCACCTTGACGACTCAGCAGTGACCTCCTCTGCTAAGTAGAGGAGTCGTCCAGGGCCCTCACTCCCAATCCCAGGCAGTTAATCCTCCTCTTTATGAGCTCCCACTCCCCCTGTTAAAAACCATGACATTTACTACAGCGGTGTTGAAATTGTTTTTGTGTGTGTGTGTGTGTGTGTGTGTGTGTGTGTGTGTGTGTGTGTGTGTGTGTGTTTTTCTTACAGAAGACTGTGAGTTCCATGGGTGCAGGGAGTACTTCTCACTCATCCTTGTACATAGGGTAGGTGTTGGTTAAACATGTATCTAAGAACCAGGGAAGCTTTTTATTGAGCACCTACTGTGGATTCAGCATTTTTCATGCAAACACATATATATAAGGCTACAAAATTGAAAAACCAAAAGGAGCATAAGTTGTACAAGCTGGAGGAGACACCGGCGGATGCAGTTAGAGCTCAAAGCTTTTGCGCCGTCTGTTCACATATTGCTGGAACTCCAGGACGGAGCCTGTATGTCCTGTGTCTTCCCAGACCCGCTGGGACGAGCCTGCCTTCCCCCACCCGGTGCTGCCATGGGAGTGTGAGGACAGTCCTGTTTGTGATGAGATGTGACGCCGTTGGCTTTCCCTGGCAGTCACACCCCTCAACCCAGGGCCTGCCAGCTTGGGTAAGTGGGGCCCGAACTTGCCCTGAACTCGGGGCTGGGGTGCTCCGTGGGTGGAGGGAGCCTATGTGTTCAGCCAGGGGATTTTCTCTCTGGGCTTCAAATCCTGCCATCCTCCCGTGTCTCATATCCGGGCTACATTTGTGTCCCGAGCAGGGTTTCAAAAGATCACAGGGGTTGGCCCTAAGGGTGGCCAGCCCTGCTTTTGGGTCAGATCCTACCTGGGGTCTTCAGATTCTACCTGGGGTCTCCGCAGGTGGAAGTTCTCCAATTCTCGGACTCTCTGTATCTGTCCCTCTCTTCTGCCTCTAACCGTGTCTAGACAGTGTTCTCTGGGCTGGGGAGATGGAATCTGTTAGCACCAACGAGCACGTAAGGAGGATAAAATACCAACATCTGCCTGCCTTTCTCTCCTGGAGGCTGCTGAGTGAGTCAGAGGCGGGGGAGCTGCACAAGGCCCTGAGGAAGGGAAGTCAGAGGCTTGCAGCGAACGAAAATACCTTCTACTGTTTTAGTCCATCTAGGTGGGGGCTAACCAGGGGCCATTGTTCAGGGACAGAAAACACTGGTGTGAAAGGAGCCCAGGGGATCAAAAACAGTGACTCGCCTGGCACTTTGTAAGACCGGAAAGGAATAAAAGAATAATTTTTTTTTTTTGAGTTGGAGTCTCACTCTGTCACCCAGACTGGAGTGTAGTGGCCCCTCCTGGCCACCGCAGCCTCGAACTGCTGGGCTCCGGTGATCCTTCTGCCTCAGCCTTCAAGTAGCCGGAATTACAGGCATGTGCTACCACGCCCGGCTGATTTTTTAATTTATTGTAGAGATGAGGTCTACGAACCCACGGGCTCAGGTAATCCCAAAGGCGCGGGATTACAGGCTGAGCCACGGAGCCCAGCTCAAGAATAATGTTTTAAAAGCCAGGATCGAGTGGATTGAGGCTTTGAGGTCAGCTGTCAGCTGTGTGATTGTAAACAAATGTGGCAGACCTCTCTGGGCTCTTCCCCTTAATTTTGCATAAAGGAAGGAGGATCCCTCCTGCCTTTCAGGTTGTTGGAGGATTAATGAGAGAGGAGGGCTCCTGCTTGGGTGAACAATGGGTTTATGCCCTGAGCCACCGCAAAATGGGATGCAAGGAGGGTGAGGCTCCCAAAACAAATGAAGTTTGTGGTCTTATTCATGGTGAGCCCTCACTGGAGGCCATTACTTTTCATTAAGAGCATGAAGGCAGCCTGGCACTGTGGCTCATGCCTGTGATCCCAGCACTTTGAGAGGCAGAGGTGGGAGGATTACTTGAGGCTAGGAGTTCAAGACCAGCCTGAGCAGGATAGCAAAACCTTGTTTCTACAAAAAAAAAAGTTCTTAAAAAATTTACTGTGCATGGTGGCATGCACCTGTAGGTCTAGCTACTCAGGAGGCTGAGGCAGGAGGATAATTTGAGCTGAGGAGTTGGAGGCTGCAGTGAACTATGATCATGCCACTGCACTCCATCCTGGGCAACAGAGTGAGACCTTTTCTCTAAAAAAATTTTTCTAATTAAAAAAAAAAAGTTGGCTAGGCACAGTGACTCAAGCCTGTAATCCTAGCACTTTGGGAGGCTGAGGTGAGAGGATTGAGCCCACAGGTTCGAGAACAGCCTGGGCAACTTGGAGAGACCTCATCTCTATAATAAATAAAAAAATTAGCCAGACATGGTAGTGCGTGCCTGTAGTTCTGGATACTTGGAAGACTGAGGCGGAAGGATCGCAGGAGCCCAGCAGGTCGACGCTGGGGTGGCCCATGAGCATGCCACTGCGCTCCAACCTGGGCGATGGAGTGAGACTCCAACTCGAAAAAAAAAAAAGTTTAAAAAGAATATGAAGGCATCCAGCATAAAATCTAACAGAAAAGAAACCAAAGGCAAACAAATGACAACAGCAGGTTGAGTGGGAAAATCGATGCCTTTTAAAAAATGGCATCTTGAAGGGTTGGGAGGGAAAGAAAAGGGACCAGGGACAGAGGGATGATCTGGTGGGGCTGGTGCCCGAGCCAGGGGTTCACTACTCTGCTTTGTCACCCCAGGGACTCCTGCTTGGAGTCTTTGTGTGAGCTGTGGCTGGACACGTGTCTTCTCTATGCTTGGTGCTCAGCACAGGGTTAGGATAAGCATCATCTGATGCCTGGATGTGGGCAGGCTCTTTAAGAGGAAAGTCATTGGGGTGACAGGAGTGTGGGAGCGCCCACTGGGGCTTACGCAGGGAGTATGTGAGATGAGTTTGGCGTCAGACCTGGGATCGAATCCTGACTTAGCCTCTTGCTTCCGGAGTGACTCTGAGCCAGTTACTTTGCCTCTCTGGGCTGATTTCTTTATCTGTACAGCAGAGATAATAACTTTTACCATAGAAGCTCTCCTCAAGAGCAGCCGAGTTGGGAGAGCCCTCTGGGAAGTGTTGGCACCTTCTCCACACCCTTTGAGCTGTAAAGAGATTCAGAGACAGCTGTCCAGTCCACTCCCCTCCCCAAGAGCTCAGAGGGGTGGAAAGACAGGTCCAGTCCTGCCTGGAAAAGTCACTGGGGGGCCACTGTCCAGAATCTGGGACTCAGGTCTCTCTGTGTCATTCCCTCAAACCACTCTGCCTCAACCCACACACTGACCGGTTTTTCCTTTTATTTCTTATGAGCAGTTGCTTCTCCACTTCCAATGCTCCTAATCCCCATGGATCCACAGCCGTAACCATGGTGACGCGGGTCGAGGTTGGCTCCATAACGTCCCTGTCGGCGGTGCCAGTCCTAGGTGAGATCGGCAAGGAGGAGGCCCTGAAGCGGACCTACTTCTGCCCTGCTGGTGATGCCTTGGGGGCTCCCTCAGCCCTGATCTTGGAAGGAAAAAGACCCCTGAGGAGCCCGGCTCGCTTGTTCCCTCTACAACTCACCCCGAAACCCTTCTCCAGGGAGCAGGCCCCAGACTTGAAAGTCCCTGTCGCACCCCTTCGGCCCGGTCTGACTGGGCCATGTCCTTCTGGAGGGCCCTCCGAGGAGGTAGCAGCAAAGGACCTGGGCGAGAGCATGCCTGGTTGGGTGGGACAGGAGGCAGGTAGTGAGGAGGGCCCAAGAAGAAGCTCGTCTGTGTTCAGCAAGGCCGCGTTCTTGCGGCCCAGCCCCAATACTATGATTCTCTTTGAAACCACCAAAACCGGCCCCACTCTGGGGAAGGGAGTCAGCAAGGGGACTCAGGAGGCCATGGCAGGCGCATCTCAGGAGCCGCATTCAGGCTTCCAGCCCAAAGTGGCCACCAAGCCTGCTCCGCCCACCAGAAAGCCTGTGGCAAACCTTCCCCAACTGGCCTCCCTGTCCCAGGACACAAGGCCACCTGTGGCCCTTGAGGCTGGAAACCAAGACCAGCCTCTCTCAAAGGCCAGCAGTGTAGTGGATACAGCAGGGCCCATGCCAGAGCCCAGGCCTCATCCAAAGAGAAGGCCCGCATCAGCCATTTTCACCGAATCCATTCAGCCCCAGAAGCTGGGCTTTGGTGGGGTGGCCACGGGGGGGAAGGTGCCCCCAACACCTCCTGAAAAGACATGGAGGAAGCCCAGGCCTCTGTCCATGGACCTTACGGCCCGGTTTGAGAACAGAGAGACCTTGCTGAGAAAGGTGACTGACGAAGAAAACATAGTGATGGCAGGCTCCACTGCTGGGCCAGACAGGGCCCCACTGGAGCCCAAGATGGACAGGGAGTCTTTGGCCAAGGCAGAGGCTCCCCTTTGTGACCCGGATTCAGACTTCCAGGAGGTGACCAAGAAAATCCACAAACGGAGAGAGAAGATGCTTTCAAAGCAGGAGACAGGCAGCCCCAGAGCCCCGGGGAGCTCCACCAGGGCTGCCCTCAGAGATGACCAGAGTCCCTGGGAACCAAAAACCAAGTTGGACCAGAAGCCAGAGAAGGTGCCCGAGCCCCCTTCACTGTCACCCAGGTCGGGAAGAGGCCCAGGACTCGCTGAGGTCAAGAGCAGAGTGTCCGATGGGGAAGGCCCAGCCAGGGCAGAGTGGGCCTCCAGGGGCAGCGTCAGGAAGCGCATCAGCCTGTTTGTGGAGGAGAACGCCCTGGCCTCCGCAGCAGCAGTGGGGTGTGAGACCCCCCAGGCCACCCCTGTGTTCCCCCTGAGGGTGCCAGAGCCCGAGAAAGGCAGTGTGAGCGTCCTGGAGCGGATCAAATGTTGGGCTGCTGAGAGCCCCGAAGCAAAGCCCAAGGTCAAGAGGAGCCCGGTCCAGGCTCTGCCACCATCTCGGCCGCTGTCAGCGGATTTGACTAAATTGTAAGTGGGCACACTCCACGCACTTCCCTCAGCCCCTGCCTGCCTCAAGCCGTTCCCTAGAGACCTTGAGGGAGCGGGAACCACAGGGCATCAGGTTCTGTGCAGGGCACCTGACGCTCCGAGAGGAGGTGGTGGTAGCGACCATTTCTCAGATGAGGAAGGTGAGATGTTGAGGGAGTGCAGGTCTTCTCCAGGTGTGGCCAGCAGTGGGGCCCGGAACTCGACTTCCTTGACCCTTCTCAGTTTTGCTCACACTCTGTGAGTGAAGTGGAAGGTACTTGCCCATTTCACAGATGCCGATCAGAAAGGTGAAGTCCTGGGAAGGAGTTGGGAGCCAGATTTCATTCCAGCCTTTCCTGTCTCTGTAGCCACGCCTTCCTTCCCTAAAGTCATAGAACAGTTAAGATTGGGCCTGACCTGAGCAGGGCGGCATGCTCCTGTAATCCCAACTACTCAGGAGGCTGAGGCAAGAGGATCACTGGAGCCCAGGAGTTTGAGACCAGCCTGGGCAATATAGTGAGATCCCATCTCAAAAATGAAACAAAGATCAGGCGTGTTTCTAGTTCTGGCTACTTGGAAGGATTGCTTACGATAAGTGCCCCCAAGATAAAATCACAGGAGTCTAGATAACTTGGGCAAGTCACTGCCACTCACTGAGACTGAGTAAATCTTTGTTTTGAAAATGAAACTAATACTGAGACCTTCCTTAAAGGATTGAGGTGGAAATGCAGAGATAATGCTGGAAATTTTTCTGCCCACTGGAGCCCTCAGCACATTGTGGCTCAGGCTGATATGAGTCCAGTTAGTAGTGATTTCCTTAGCTTCGCCCACCTCTGGCATCTCTTCTTTGTTTTCCCACAAATGGCCATAACAGAGAGATGCCACTGGGCACGATCGACTGGCTCAATAATGACATGCATGCCACCAGCATACTTTGGGGTGGAACATGCAGGGGAGGATCTCTGGGCAGACTGCCCTCCCAGTCCTGGGAACCAGGACGGCCCAGCCAAAGTCAGACTAGCAGCTCTCGGCACACAAGAATCACCTGGAAAAAATCCTGATGCCTGGGCCCCACCCCCAGAAATCCTCATTCAGTTGGTCTGGGGAGGGGCTCATATGCTGGTAGTTGTTAAACACCTCATGTGCAGGCAGGCCTGAGAACCCTTACGTGACGATAACAGAGGAAGGAACATCTATGCTGGGGACCTCATATGCTTTCTGGCATGGGGTCCTCAAAGTGCCTCAGAGGGGCTGTGTGATTATTCCCATCCAGCAGATGGGGAAGCTGGGGCTTCAAGTTCAGACAGGACCTCTCAGCCTCACGCCTCCCAGGAGGCAGACCCTGGATTGCTGAGTGTGGGTCAAGTCTGAATGGTTCCATTCCTTTTCCCTCCTCTTTCTTCAAAACCCCCAGACCTGAACCAGCATGGGTTCAGACATTCACACCAGAGAACTCTTCAGTGGTGGAAAGATTCTAGCCCCCCTCACTCTTCCCCTTTACAGGTGGGGAAACTGAGGCCAAGGGGCCATGACTGGGCCCTGGTCACCCAGAGAGGCAGAGACAGACCTGGACCCCTACACATTCCGTGGCCGCTCACTGCCACCAAGTCTGGGCTGCTCTGAGGTGGGACAGTTGTTGTTCTTGGGGCTGCTAACAGCAACCCCTCATTAGCCCTCCTGGGGCATCTTCACTCTTTCTAAACGCCCTCATGTAGCTATTAGAGCTGTGGGTAGCCTCTTATCTGCCCTATAAAAGGCACGGGGAGGTGTTAATTAACTCCATTTTGTAGAGGAGGAAACAGGCTCAGGTGGGGTCACGAGCCCAAGCCAAGCTTCCCCATTGAGGAGGCAGGAGAGCTGGGACCAGCACCCTGTTTGCCCTCAGCCTGGGGCTCCTTCCCCCCGATGATGCTGTGTTTAAGGTAGGCTCTCCCCTCCAGGCTCTTCTTCGGGTAGCTGGGAAGAAAATGTCCTTCCTCAGCATCAGCCCGTGTGGCTTTCACGAGGTTCGGGATGATTTACCCCTGGACTCCTGAGCTGTAGTGCGGGCTGGGGGAATCCCAGCTCCTGGCTCCATACGAGTAACTCAGGTCTCCTCTGTACCAGGTTTTCAAGTTCACCTTTAAGCAACGAAGTCAAGTATGAGAAGTGTGCAGAGCTGGGCATCGAGTTTCCTAAGGAACCGAGAGAAAAGGTAAGCTGTGGCCACTGGGCACATCTATTCCAGTGGGCAGTTCCACTGGGAAAAAAGCATCCATGTTCCTACTAGGGAAGAATCCCAAACCTGTCATGCACAGTAAAACTTTTTTTCCCCAAAGTCCCATCTAGCATGATAGGTTGTGATTCCCCACCCTGGGGTGTTAAATGCTGTTTACCAATGTAATTGTCAAGTGTTTATCTTTTTCTTTGCAAAGAGGCAGGAGGGCATGCCTTGTTTATGAAGACACTAAAATGAAGACACTAAAATGTGGATTTTAAGTTGGGCACAGGGTTCATCCTGTAATCCCAGCACTTTGAGAGGCCAAGGCAGGAAGATTGCTTGAGGGTAGGAGTTCAAGGCCAGCCTGGGTAACATAGTGAGACCTTGTTTCTACAAAAAAATAAGAAAATTAGCCGGGTGTGGTGGCGCATACCTGTAGTCCCAGCTACTTGGGAGGCTGAGATGGAAGGGTCACCTAAGCCCAGAAGATCAAGGCTGTTGTGAGTTGTGATCGTGCCACTGCACTCCAGCCTGGGCGACAGAATTAGACTCTGACTCAAAAAAATAAAATAAATAAAAATAAATAAATAAAATGTAGGATTCAAGTGTTCACAGAAACTCCCTCAACTCCTCTTGTGGTTCTTACTCCCTTCCCCACCTTGACCAGCCCTCCTGTAGAAGAAAGAGGTAACTTATCAGTTAAATTGCTTAAGACGTATTTTTTATTTCATCTGTTTAGTAAAGGAAAGCTTGTAAAATAGCTGCTAGGTATAACTGATTTGTGGTTGATGCTTTCTGCAGTATTAGTTGTTTTATAAAGCAGTTTCACTGAGCTACAGATAACACACCGTGAAGAGGACAAGTGTAAATCATGCAAGCCGGAGAGTTTCCACATGTGTGTAACTTGTGAAAACAGCATCACAGTCAAGACAATGAATATCACCATCACATTCAAAAGTTTCCTCATGCCATTTTGCAGCCCCCCCACCAGGCCACCACAGATCTGCTTCCTGTCCCTGTAGACAGGTTTACATTTTCTGAACTTCAGCACAAATAGAAGTACTGCTCTTTTGTTGACTTTGCTTCTTCACTCAGAGTATTTATTTTGAGATCTGTGTGTATGATAGTTCATTCCAGTCCATGGCTGGTTAGTATTTTGTTGCATGGGTAGACCATAGTTTGTTTATCCAGTCACCTTTTGATGGACGATCGGGTTGTTTCCATGTTGGGGCCATTACCAATAAAGCTGTTATGAATATTTGGACAAGGCTTTGTAGGGACTTGTATTTTCTTTTCTTCTTGGGTAGATTTCTAGGAGTAGAATGGTAGGTCATATGGTGGGTGCATGTTTTATGTTTTAAGAAACTTTTGCAGAGTTGCCTGTAAGCCCAACACTTTGGTGGGCCAAGGTAGGAGGATTACTTGAGCCCAAGAGTTTCAGATCAGCCTGGGCAATATAGCGAGAGCTCATCTCTACACAAAATTTAAAAATTAACTGGGTATGGTGGCATGGTACATGCCTATACTCGCAGCCACTCGGGATCGGGAGGCTGAGGAGGGTAGATTGCTTGAGCCCAGGAGATGCAGGTTGCAGTGTGAGACCTCGACTCAAAAAAACTTTCTTTTACATGATAATATATAAACAAAGTTTTAAAATCAGTATGTTTTTAGAATTCTTCAGTGATGTTCCATCATCTAGAGTAGTGCTTTGCAACTGTGGCCCTGACCATATTATAACCATTTAGATTTTTTAATTTTTATTTTTTTGAGTCAGAGTCTCACTTTGTCGCCCAGGCTGGAGTACAGTGGCACGCTCACGGCCACCCCAGCATTGACCTGCTGGGCTCAGGTGATCCTTCCACCTCAGCCTTTCAAGTAGCTGGAAATACAGGCGCGTGCTACCACACACGGCTAATTTTTTGATGTAGAGATGAGTTCTCACCAAGTTGCCCAGGCTGTTCTCGAACCCCTAGACTCAGGCAATCCTCTTGCCTCAGTCTCCCAAAATGCTGCAATTACAGGTTTGAGCCATCTTGCCCGGCCTATAACCATTTTTAAAGTGTACAGTTGAGTGGCATCAGGTACATTCTCAGTGTTGTGCAACCATCCTCACTCTCCAGTTCCAGAATTTTTTATTACCTCAAACAAAAACCTCATAGTCCCACCCCCCTTCCCAGGCTCAAGCATCCATTAATCTACTTTCGGTCTCTGTTCAAGATCTTCTCTATAAATGTAGTCATATATATAACCTGTGGCATTTTGTGACTGGCATCTCTCACTTAGCATAATGTTTTCCTGATGCATCCACACTGTAGCATAGGTCAGGACTTCATTCCTTTCTGTGACTGAATAATAATTCCACTGTATGTATTACCATGTTTTATTTATTCATTCATCCATCTTTGGACATTGTTCATGTTCGTGTTTCCACCTTTCAGTGATTGTGAATTGTGAATTGTGTGGACATTGGTGTGCAAGTTTTTGTTTGAGCATCTGTTTTCAATTTTTTTAATTTTTTTTTTGAGTCAGTGTCTTACTCTGTTGTCCAGGCTAGAGTGTCGTGGCGTGATCACAATGATCATGCCTCATGGCAGCCTCGACCTCCTGGGCTCAGGCAATCCTTCTACCTCAGCCTCTTAAGTAGCTAGGACTACAGGCACATGCCACCATGCCTGGCTAATTTTTTTGATTTTTTTTGTAGAGACGAAAAAATCCCTATGTTGTCTAGGCTGGTCTCAAATTCCTGGGCTCAAGTAGTCTGCCTGCCTCAGCTTCCCAAAGTGCTGGGATTACAGGTATGAGCCACTGTGCCCGGCCTATTTTCAGTTCTTTTTGGGTATATACACCCAACAGTGGAATTGGTGGGTCATATGGTAATTCTATGTTTAACTTATTGAAGTAGACTCATTTCTAATAGAAAAAAGGATTTTAAAATAATTACTAATACATGCTTATTATAAAAATCTAATAGAACCAGGGTGCACAGGATTGACAGAAGATGTTCCCAGTTTCATTCTTTCCCCTCCTCATGACCACTCCCCTCACTTGCACAGTCTGATCTGTGTCCTTTCTTCAGACTACTTATCTCCATGTGTGTCTATAAACATACACAAGCACAGTATTTTTAAAAATGGTATCTTGTTACATTGCTCTGCAGTGTGCTTTTGTCTCCTCCAGGGACAACAGTTTTTTTTGTTTGTTTTTTGTTTTAATTTGGAGTCTCACTCTGCTGCCCAGGCTGGAGTGCAGTGGCGCACTCACAGCCACCCCAGCATCGACCTGCTGGGCTCAAATGATCCATCCACCTCAGCCTTCCAAGTAGCCGGATCTACAGGCACACGCTACCATGCCCAGCTAATTTTTTGATTTATTGTAGAGATGAGGTCTCACCAAGTCACCCAGGCTGTTCTCAAACCCGTGGGCTCAGGCAGTCCCCTTACCTCGGCCCCCCATAGTGCTGGGATTACAGGCTTGAGCCATTGCGCCCGGCCAACAACAATATTTTGAATGTGTCCTCAGATGTCATGACATTAGGGCCTATTCTTCCTGGGATACAGATGCCCGTACATTATTCTGTTGTCTGGATATATCAACATTTATTCAGCCAGTACCCTTCCAGTAGGCATTCAGGTTGTTTCTGTGTTCTTTTGCTTTCACGAACAGTGCCGTCTGAACTTTCTTGATCATGTGGACAAGAAAGTTCCCAGGGGGAACTTGGCCAGATAAAAGGAAATGAGTATTTTAAAATCATGATGGGCCGATATGCCACATTGCTCCAAAGTTATGCCCATTTACGCTCTCTCCAACAGTAGCTGAATGTCCATTTCTCTACATCTTCGCTCTCACTGGATGTGTTCGGTCTTTACCGTTTTATGGTATTTTACTGTTCTGGCTACACAGGCCACCACTTGCGTCACCTCACCTCTTCCTTTAATTTCAAGTCCTTTAACATTGGGTTGTCTCTTTTGCTTTTTGCTTTCTTTCCAGCA
Source organism: Cephalopachus bancanus (assembly GCA_027257055.1). Lineage (NCBI taxonomy): Eukaryota > Metazoa > Chordata > Mammalia > Primates > Tarsiidae > Cephalopachus > Cephalopachus bancanus. Next base: position 222,654 of record JAPVLO010000689.1, read on the forward strand.
AAAGGAAGGGCATGGTTTGGATGGAGCATCTTCCCTGAGAAGCCCCCGGAAGCCTGTGACACTCCAGGAGAAGGCCAGGCACACGGAGCAGAAAGACAGCCCTCACCGAGACCCCGATAGTGGTCAGGGCAAAAGCTTGGCAGGGACTCTGTGCCTCTCTGAGGGCACTCCAGAAGCCGATGGAAGCTTCCAGACTGTGCGGGCCACGGTGTTTGAGCATCACGTGGAGAGGCACACTGTGGCTGACTCGTCTGGCTGCTGTCTCTCAGCCACCCCACCTGAGGACGTGGCCAGGGCCCGCATCTCCGAACCCAGACCCGGTCCCGAGAGAGGCTCTCAGCTGGGGAGGGACCTGCCGGACATGGCCAGCCCCAAGGAGGAGCTCTCCAGGCGGCTGGGAGATCCTGAGCCAGAGAAGCAGGGAAGAGCCGCCCTTGCCAACGGTGAGCCCAGACGGCACCACACACCCTCCCAGGAGACACATCCTTTATGTGAAAATCACACTGGCCCCAAGCACTCAGAGGGCCCCCCCGCACCCCGGAGGGTCGAGCCCAGGTATGCTGTGGTGCCCGCCGTCGGGGAGCGCGCGCACAGCGAGGCCATCCCCACCGCGCCTGAGGAGAAGGCAGTGGCCCTCCACAGCCGGTCCTGGCTCTTGCTTGAGGGCCGGCGGTCCCAGGAGGCCGGTCCTGCTGGCCCGGAGTGCGGCCCAAGGGGCCAGGAGTCCGTCGGGTCCGTCCAGAGGGCCAGCTCGGTTTGGGAGGCTCGAGGGGCACTGGAGGCTGGTAGGAGCTGCCCGTTGCCCAGATGGTCGGCCGGACTGGTGGCGAACTGGCAGAAGGTCACAGTGCGCGCTGGCCATGAGACCCACGCCCTTGAGCCCACCACCGTGAGGGCCACCGAGGCTGCTGTTGGGGGGAATCAGCAGGATAGGTATGAAGGAGCCAGAAGCAAGCCAGGGGCAGGAGTGAGAGCTTCTCCTCCCGGGACTCAGGACCAGCCCACCGACCCCAGAGCTGGAGCCGCGCTAGACACATGTGTGAAGAAGGGGCCCCTGGTGGCGGCTGAGGGCCGGGCTGACCCGGGTCCTGAAGTCCACCTGCGGAAGGCCAGCTCCCCTGACCCCAGGACGGACAGATGGAGGCGACGGACTTTGCCCCACGATGTGAAGTTCGATGCATTCAGCCTCCTCCCTGCGGAGCACTCTCCGAAGGAGGAGCAGAGGCCATCAGATTGTGGGGACCCTGTAGCCGGTGCCTTACAAAAACCCCAGCTGACCCACCACGGGGTGGGGATGCTGGAGGGGACCCCAGGTGCTTCACAGGACCGTGCTGTCTCAGTGGTAAAGCAAGGGTCACCTGTGGAACCCAAGGCGACCTTTTTTGCCGTGACCTATCAGATTTCTGATGCTCAGAAGGCCAAGGGTGGTGTTATGTCCGGGCCTGAAAACTTGCTGGAACGCTCTAGGAAAATTGCTCTACCTCTGTCTCCTCGTTCTTGTACATCCACGTTGGTTTCTCTTCATTGTGAAGGGTCACAGGAGACGCTGGGCAGTAAACACTGGGCAAAGGGAGGAGAGCATGAAAATGTTAGCATTTCAAAAAACCTGAAGCCGACAAACCATCTGTCGTTGCTTGGAGACAGGATTCCAGCTGCTTCTCGTGAAAGAATCATTGACGTGGATGCTTTATGGAGTCACCGGGCATCAGAAAATGGTACTTGCTTTCAGATGGATTGGAAGAATGGTGGAAGCAAGATGTCCCCCAGCAGCAGTGTACCCCAAACTACCCCGCCTTTGCGGCGTCATCCAAAAGAGCACCCCAGCAGAAGGAAGACTGATGTGGTCAGTGAGACATTCCCAGGTAAAGTCAGAGATGGCTACAGGTCCAGTGTTCTGGACATCGACGCCCTGATGGCAGAGTACCAGGTGCCATCCACGAGGGTCCCCGGGGAGCCTCAGGAGCGGAAGGAGAGAACGTGGTGGGAGCCCGACAACTTGCTTTGCGAGAGGCCGAACCCTCGAGGCTGGGTGGAACACAGGAGGAGGAGCCTGAGGGAAGTCTCTGAGGCCGAGCGTGTCTGGAAACAGGCCAGCACTACCGACACAAGCCACAGCTCCACTCCTGGCTCAGGCAAGCAGCCAGCAGAGACCAGGGTGGCAGCTGCGAACACCAAATCCAGCTCTCCTCTGTGGGCTCTGCCACACCCAGCTCCTTCTGAAAAGCATCCAGGAGCCTCCTCAGTCCCTGTGGGTCCTAGGAAGACAGTTTCAGGGATCACTGAGGATGACAAAAAGGTCTTCGCTATTAAACATCACAGTGCAAAGTGTCAGAATTACCCGACTGAGTCAAAGCCCTCTGGCTGGGAGGATTCAGGCAGTGGGGTCAGAGTGTCATCCAAATCGCCCCCCACTGACTGGAAGAAAGGGAACCCAAGGAAATCCATTGGGCGAGGAGAGGACATCAGCTTGAACCAATGGGGTAGCCACCCACGGGACTGTGCAAGGTCTCCACCAGATGTCAAGAGGGTCTATTCAGAGAAGGGTCCCCCTGCCAAAATTCGAGAGGGCCTGTCCATCATACATGAAGCCAGAGAGAGGAGACAAGAGCAGCCCAAAGGGAGGCCCAGCCTCCCTGGGGAGAGTTCAGAGGCCAAAATGGGGTCCTGTTGGTGGGAATCAGGCACCCGAGACAGTCACAAGGTGAGTACCAAAACACTTAATTTTATCAACCCTTCATTAAACATCTAGGCCAAGGGCCTCAAACTCAGATCTTATGTGGACCAGATGGACACATAAATGAGTGGAGTCAGATTGAGGTTGAGACTCTAGGGAGTGCTGGGGATTGTAGCAAATGGAAAACTCATGCCCTAGAGGTAACTGCTGCTTGGGTTCAGCCAGTCCTTGACACATGAGAGTGGTGGCCCTGAGATGGCAAACCTCATTTAGCAAGACACTGAAAAGACAGATTTTTATGTGTAATCCCCCCATTAGGAAATGAAGACAGCATATTTTTTAAAAGCCTGTTCAGTCTAAATAGGACTGCCGGTTTGCTATACATTTTCCATGTCTGGCCTAGAATGAGAATAATGATAGGTATCAATGATAGCTTTATGGAGCTTCTGCTGTATACCAGAGTGTGGCACACACACACACACACACACACACACACACACACACACACACATAAATAGTATATATAAATTATCTATATATTATCTATATAACTGTATATGTAATTATATCCCCAGGATCCAACACCATGCTTGACATTGTGTGGATATTCAAGAAGTATTTGTTGAATGAGTGATCTTATCAGATCTTGATTAAACATCTAGGTCAGGGGTCTCAAACTCAGATCTTATGTGGGCCAGATGAGTGGAGTCAGATCAGGTGTGAGACTCTAGGGAGTGGTGGGGATTGCAGCAGATGGAGAGCCTCAGCAGAGAGGTTTTCATGGTTTGGGTTCCCACAGAAGCAAATCCTTTTAGGAGATGACCCCAGGAAGAACTGGCAGGTAATTGAATAAGTGAGGCAGGGGATGCAGGAGCCATGGGGGCCGCCAAAGCTCACTTGCACTGGGGCCTCCTGGGAGGAAGCTTGGAGTTGGCCTGTCCAGGGGGCAAGGGACCTGGAGGATGTGTTTTCCAAGTGCTTCTGTCCTCGCCTAAGGCTGTTTCTGGGGTTATCAACACTCAGACTCTTCCAGCCTGGCTGGCACACTGCTCAGTGGCGGGTGGAAAGAGAGTCCTCACCCAGGAGGACACCTTTGCCACTGGCATGTGCTGGAGTGTTGGAGCAGGGGGCTCACAATGTCACCTGCAGGTAGGCTCATCTTAGATGGAAAAACCTGAGGCCCAGAGAGGTGAAGTGTCGTGTCCTACGTCACACAGCAGCAAGTGACAATACTCACATGTGAGCCCAGATCTGACTGATACTCGGAAGGGAGTGGGCCGCTTTCTAGTTGACCTGCCGGGAATGAAGAACCGTGAGGGCAGGGGAGGAATCTGAGGCATGGAGGCCACCCTCGGGAGCTATTGATCTCCATGGGAGGTGGGACCCTGCAATCCAAGGCCAGGAAATGATAGGAGGCAGAGGGAGGCACTGGAGACGAGGCCGAGCTGTCCTGCAGGAGGCGCTGGCATGAACCCAGCCTCGAGGGGAGGATGGGCTTGTGGGAGGGCACAGCACGTCCGAAGTTCTGGAGGTGGGAAGGGGCGTGGCATGTTCTGGGGCTGCGTGGGAGCTGCCTCTGCACCCCACGCGAAACGTGGCATCAGCAGACCTTGGTCCAGGTCCGCCTCCGCTACTTGCAGACCAGGCGATGGAAGCCAGACCCTTTCCCTTCCCTGAGCCTGAGTCTCTTCGTCTGTAAAAGAGTCATAGATTGAGCACAGTGGCTCGTGCCTGTCATCCCAGCACTTTGGGAGGCCGAGGTGGGAGGATTGCTTGAACCCAGGAGTTCAAGGCCAGCCTGGACAACATAGTGAGACCTTGTCTCTACAAAAAATTAGCCAGTGTGGTGGCATGCCTGTACTCCCCACTACTCGGGAGGCTAAGGCAGGAGGTTACCTGAGCCTGGGTGGTGGAGACTATACTGAGCCTTGATCGTGTCACTGCACTTCAGCCTGGGTAACAGAGTCAGGCCCTGACTCAAATAAATAAATAAAATTTTTTTTTAAATTTAAAAAAGAGAATAGTGGTCCAATCTGGAAAGGGAGGTTACAGAAATTAAACAGTAGGATACCGTTGGTAAAGATCACGAAATGAGGGTTTGTGTGAGGTTTGGAGTGTGTGTCCCTTCAGAGTAGAGGAGGGAAAAATAGTGGGTAAGTGGTGGAGTCGGGCTTCGAACCCATGTCCTCTCCTGAGAGGCTAAGCACTCGAACCACTGTGTTCAGGATCCTGCAGACTTGGCGTCTGAACCTTCATTCCGCCATTTGCCTGCTGTGCGTGAAGCAGGCCCTTGGCCCTTCTGAGCCTCAGTTTCCACATCAGCATTCACAGGAATTCCTGCCTTGAAGCACTGTGCGGGCTCTGAGCTGGGACAGCGCACCCAGTGTGGGCCGCCCGTGTGCTTCCTGGGAAAGACTGCCTTGTCCCTGCTAAGGCCTGTTACTGTGGGATGATGGGGAGGGGAGAGGCGTGGAAATGTGATACTCTGTCTGTTTGCCAGCACCTTCTTTGGGCTGGCTGGTGGGGGGGTGAGGGAGGGTGATGGGGGGGAGCCGAGCATTGTGGAGGGGGGCGCCTGGTCACAGTTCTGCCCCCCAGCCCGGCTTGGAAGCCTTCCCAGAGCATGCAGGCCCAAGGAGTGCTGGTCGTCAGGGGATCTGTTTTCTCACCAAGGGATTGGGAAGCCTTAGAGCGGCTTCCCATTTCTCTCTTTTCTCTTACCCAAGATCTTGGCTCTTGAGCTTTAAAAAAACAAAACATACCAATACAGAAGGATAAAATGTTGGTTGGTAAAAATTCAAATCTTACAGAGATGGAGAAAATTCCAGCCTGGGCAACATAGCTAGACTTTGTCTCTGCAAAAAAATTAAAAAATTAGCTGAACATGGTGGTGCATGCCTGTAGTCCCAGCTGCTCAGGAGGCTGAGGCAGAAGAATCGCCTGAGCCCAGGAGGTCGAAGCTGGGGTGAGTCGTGTTCATGCCACTGCACTCTAGCCCGGGAGACAGAGTGAGACCCCACTTCAAAAAAAGAGGAAAAGAAAAGAGAAGGTGAAAATTTCCCCAGATGCAACCACTGTTAGTTACAGTTGTTTATGTCCTTTGGGACTTATTTACATTCCATATCAATCATATATATTTATAATTAGCATACTTTTCTTTTTTTTTTTTTTTTTTTGAGTTGGAGTTTCACTCAGTCGCCCAGACTGGAGCGCAGTGGCCGCTCCCGGCAACCGCAGCCTCGACCTGTTGAGCTCCGGCGATCCTTCCGCCTCAGCCTTCCGAGTAGCCGGAACTACAGGCGTGCGCTACCACGCCCGGATAATTTTTTGATTTATTGTAGAGATGAGGTCTCACCAAGTTCCCCGGGCGGGTCTCAAAGCCGTGGGCTCAGGCAGTCCACTCACCTCAGCCTCCCAAAGGCGCGGGATTACAGGCTGAGCCACCGAGCATACTTTTCTTACCGCAGTTGTGGTGAATGCCTGTGCAAAATTTAAGATATTATGTAACCATATGGTTTACAACAAAAATCTCCCCCAGATGATGAGTCTGGTGCCTGGATTGGGAACACCCCATCTAAGCCTGTCCGTGGTCCTCAGTCGTGGGCAATTCTGCCCCTGGATCACATTTGACAGTGAGTATCTGGAGACATTTTTTGTGGTCATGGCCTAGGCAAGGGTTGCTACTGGCAGCTAGCAGGTAGAGGCCCAGGCGGCTACTCAACATCCTGTGTGCACAGGGTAACCCTCACCAGAATGATCCAACCCCAGAGGGCCACTGTTCCAAGGCTGAGGAACTCTGACCTAGATGCACATACAGATTTAGGTAAATACATGTGGTTTTTGTAGGAACATGGCAACATCCTACAGAAAACCATGCAGCTTGCTTTTGTATGCATCTTGTGCATACACAATCACCTTATTCTTTTCAACAGTTGTAAAGTATTTTATCATATGACTGAGCCCAGACCCTCGTTGATGGATATTTGGGGGTGTCTGCATTTTTATGTGTTAGAAACAGGACTGCAGTGCCATCTTGGTATATGGGGTGAGGGTTTCTTGGTTAAGAGCTGTTCCGCTCATGGACCCCCGAAAGGGCATGATTATCATTGAAGCAATCTTTCCCTCCTCCCCTCCCTCTCTCTCTCTCTCTCTCTCTCTCTCTCTTCTTTCCTTTCTTTTTCTCTCTTTCTTTTTCACTTAACAAATATGTACTGAAAATTTGTTCCAGACCCAATTATAGTATGTATGTATGTATGTATGTATGTATGTATTTAGAGTCAGGATCTCACTCTGTTGCCCAGGCTGGAGTACAGTGGCATGATCACGATGATTATTGCTCATGGCAGCCTCAATCTCCTGGGCTTAGGCAGTCCTTCCACTTCAGCCTCCCAAGTAGCTGGGACTACAGGTGCTCGCCACCATGTTTGGCTAATTAAAAAAATTTTTTTGGCCAGACATGGTGGCTCAAGCCTGTCATCCCAGCACTTTGGGAGGCCAAGGTAAGGGGATTGCCTGAGCCTACGGGTTCGAGACCAGCCTGGGCAACTTGGTGAGCCCTCGTTTGTATGATATATCAAAAAGTTAGCTGGGCATGGTAGCACGTGCCTGTAGTTCCGGCTACTTGGAAGGCTGAGGTGAAAGGATCTCCAGAGCACAACAGCAGGTCGACACTGGGATGGCCATGAGTGTGCCACTGCATTCCAGCCTGGGTGACGGACTGAGACTCCAACTCAGGAGAAAAAAATTTTTTTGTGTAGAGATGAGGTCTTGCTATGTTACCCAGGTTAGTCTTGAATTCCTGGGCTCAAGCAATCCATCCACCTCGGCCTCCCAAAGTGCTGAGATTACAGGAGTGAGCCACTATGACCAGCCAGTATTTCACTTATTTAAATTACTTACTTTAGTCTTAAAAGAAGATTTCACAAGGCTCCTAGAATATTTAAAGGCACGGAGTAAAAATTCATTTATACCATCTTCACGTTCCTCCTTTCCATAGTCACTTTTATTTAGATTTTTTTGAGATTCCTTCCTGAAAATTCAAGCAAATATGAATACACATTCTTCCTTTTGCCGCCCTCACCATAAAAGAGCATTTCCTACAGGCGGTGGCAACTTTGGCTGCAAGTGGCAGTAACACAGGGAATCCTGAAGCGCCCCAGTGCCAGGGCCTCCCCCCAGACCCACAAGGTCAGGCTCTCTGGGGCTGAGGCCTGCCTTTAGGAACTTTGAAAGTTCCCCAGGAGACTCCTGGGGTGAGGAGCTCTGCTGAGTGGACCCCTGAATTTTCCACTTGCCTGTTTTCACACAGTGCATCTTACAGAGTTTTGGGATTCAGCCCACAGACAGTGTCCTGGTTCTCTTTTCCTTTCCTTTTTTTGTTTTTGTTTGTTTGTTTTTTTTGAGTTGGTGTCTCACTCTGTCGCCCAGATTGGAGTGCAGTGGCCGCTCCCGGCCACCGTAGCCTCGACCTGCTGGGCTCCTATGATTCTTCCGCCTCAGCCTTCCAGGTAGCCAGAACTACAGGCGTGCACTACCAGGCCCGGCTGATTTTTTGATTTATTGTAGAGATGAGGTCTCGCTGCCCAGGCGGGTCTTGAACCCGCAGGCTCAGGCAATCCACTCACCTCAGCCTCCCAAAGGCACGAGATTACAGGCTGAACCACTGAGCCCAGCTTTGTTTTGTTTTTTTTTTGAGTTGGAGTCTCACTCTTTCGCCCAGTTTGGAGTGCAGTGGCATGCTCACAGCCACTGCAACCTTGACCTGCTGTGCTCAGGCAGTCCTTTCACCTCAGTCTTCCAAGCAGCTGGAACTACAGGCGTGCACCACCACACATGGCTAATTTTGAAAAATCTTTTTGTAGAGACGAAATATTGCCCAGTTGCCCAGGCTAGTTCAAACCCCTGGACTCAGACAATCCTCCCGCCTCCACCTCCCAGAGTGCCGGGATTATTGGCGTGAGCCACTGTGCCCAACCTTTGTGGCTGGTTTTACCCCTAAATTAAAAGTAAAGTTTTAATGGTCAGAAATAATGAAGCTAATTTTAAATACTTTTGAGATTCATCAAGAGAGTTCTTTTTGTAGCATAGGTTTCTGAACCTTCCCCTGTGGATCACATTCCTGGTCTGTTGCTGCTACAAGCCCCGTACACATGTGAGTGTGCACAGTTACAGGTGTGTCTTTGGGTCCGGTGTGGCAGTCGCCTGTCAAAGGGGGTATGTGGCTGTGGTCCTGCAGGACTGTGGCTGCATGCCCTGCCACGGAGCTGTGTTTGCTGCTTCCCACCCACCGTGAGCTCGAGGGCCTGTTCTCCTCCACCCACCCTGCTGTATTCTGGGTGTCTCGCCCCGCCCCCCATGAGTGGCCCTGTCCTCTCATTGTGGCTGAGTTTGCTCTCCTGATCTGAGAGGTGGTGGCATCTTGCTAGGCGTGTGAGGCCACCTGTGTTTCCTTCCTGTAACCCATGTGCTTATGCTCTACCTGCTTTTTTAGGGGGATCTTGGTCCTTATTGATTTCTTGGAGATTTTTATGAGGAGGTGAACCTTTTGTCCTTGTATAGTTGGGTTTCTCCTTGGAAACAGCCTGGTCTGCATATTGGACAGACCTGGGATTAAATCCTAGAGTGTGTGACTTTGGGCCCCTCCCTAGATCTCTCTGAGCCTCAGTTTCCTCATCTGTGAGATGGGGCTCTTGTCTTCTTCAAGGACTCGTCAGAGATTTATCATGATATAATGTATGGTTGCAACCCTGACCTGGGGCTGGTGCCAAGACTGGAAGAAATCGCAGGGAAGCATTGGGATCAACCTCAGACCTCCGTTCGTTTAAGACATTTAAAAAATGTGTTTAAACCCATGCCAGGCCCTGTTCTAGGCTCTGCTGAGGCTGCTGGGAGGGACCTAGACACGCCCCTGCCCATTGTCATAGACTTTGTGGCAACCACTAGCCACCTATGGTTATGTGACTTTAAATTAGCTAAAATTGAATAGGATTAAAAATTGAGGCTGAGCGCAGCGGCTCACGCCAGTAATCCCAGCACTTTGAAAGGCCAAGGCAGGAGGATCCCTTGAGCACAGAAGTTGGAGACCAGCCTGGGCCACAGTTAAGTGCCCCAGAGCCACATGCACCTTGTGGCGACTGAGTGGGGCGTCCAGACACAGAACATCTCTGTCTACTGCAGACCATCCTAGGGGACAGCACTGGTCTGGAGGGGCACACAGGCCTCGGGCAGTGAGAGGGTAAGGCCATTCACTTGGAGGGTGCCACAGGTCCTGGGGGGAGAGAAGAGGGGCGTGAAGAGGTCAGAGAAGGGCTCTTACGCAGAAGGACCTGACGGAAGGGACCCAGCCAGGCCCAGGAGGTGGGAGCAGCAAGTGAAGCAGGACACAAGCTTATCCTGTGGTTACCCAGGCACAGGGGTGGGGCCCAGCTGAGACAGATGTGGGTGGTGCCCAGGGGTAAGGCCCTACTGAGGGCACCTGGGAGCCACTGAAGGGCTCTGAGCACTGCTGCCACCACATATGTCCTAGAGAGCCACCCCTATCAGCTGCTCTCCATGTGGACCAAGGGGGCGAGTGTGAAGGCAGGGAGGCCAGCATGGAGGCTGCCAGGGTCCTCAGAGAAGGGTGGTGACCGTGGAAGTGGAGAGGACCGGAGGGGTTGGTGGCATTTTTGTTTTTCTTTTTGCCGACAGCTTTATTGAGATACAATTCATGACCCATACAACTTGCCCGTTTAACAAGTACCATTCATGGCTTTTGCTGTAGTCACACGGGTGTGTAATCATCATCACTCTCAACTTTATGACACCCCCCAGAAAACCCCGTGCCCATCAAGCAGTCACTCTGCTTTGCCCCTTGCCCTCCGGGCCTGTGCAACAAGTAGTCTCCTTTCTGTCTCTGGGTCTGCTGGTTCTGGATGTTTCATGTAAACGGAGTCCCAACGGAGTGTATGGGCCTTTGTGACTGGCTTCTTTCATGGAGCACGTTTTCAAGGTTCATCCATACGGTATCAGGATGGGACTCCTTTTTTTGTTGCTGAATAATATTCCGTCACGTGGGTAGGCCACATTTTATCTATCCATTCATCGGCCATTTCCACTTTTGACTGTTAGGAATAATGCTGCTAACAACATTCATGGACATGTTTTCATTTCTTTTCTTTTCTTTTCTTTTCTTCTTTTGGATATGTACCTAGAGTGGGATCGCTGGCTTCTCACCTTTGTTGCTCTGATGGAGAGACTGGGAGAAGGGAGGGCAATCCGAGGGTCTTGGGCAGGGTTGGAGGAGCAGCCTGGGAGAGCAGAAGTCGAGAGGCCTATCCCAGCACTTGGGTCTGAGGGGTGCAAGCGGCTGCCTGGGCAGTGGCATCTACGCATCTGGGGTCCCAGTGGCAGGATGGACCTGGCAGTCATCAGGGTGTGGATGGGGTTTCTTTAAAGCCCCGAGGGCCATGAAGAGGGACCCCAGTGCCAGTGATGCAGCAGCAGGAAGCAGAAGGCTCTTTAGTTGGCCTGGGGCCCACGGGGAAGCTGAAGAGGAACCACCAGGGCCGGAGGAGGAAAGCCAAGAGGGTCTCCCAAGGCCTCCAGAAGGGGGCCATGAGGGAAGGATCGGAGTCCAGCCTTGCTCCCCCTGATGCTGTGTGTGCTTCAACAGGGGCCTCCCTCACCTCTTCTGTGCAGGGAGTGTGAGGCATGTGAAATACACATTCTGGAGTCTGCATTTACCAGCCTGTGAATATCTCTACCCCCATAACCAAGAGGAAAAAGGGCGGAATTCGGACTAGATGTGCGAGGCGTCCCGCCCTAGTCATCTGCCGTATCTGTGCATCTGCACGTGTGTGTTTCGATGCATGGAAAAATGATTAAAATAAGGTCTCCAGGACTTACCCTTGGCAGGAATGAGAGTGGCTAGCATTTCTTTTAAAAATTTCATTATTATTAACTTTTTTAGAGATGGGGTCTTGCTCTGTTGCCTAGATGGGAGTACAGTGGTGTGATCATAACTCACTGCAGCTCCCTGGGTTCAAGCAATTCTCCTGCCTCAGCCTCCCAAGTAGCTAGGACTATAAGTGCCCACCACCACACCTAGCTTTTTTTTTTTTTTTGAGTCAAAATCTCACTCTGTCACCTAAACTGGAGTACAGCGCCATGATCGTGATGATTACAGCTCACAGCAGCCTCGACCTCCTGGGCCCAGAAGATCCTTTCACTTCAGCCTCCCAAGTAGCTAGGACTACAGGCGTGTGCCACCACACCCAGCTAGTTTTCTAATTTTTTTTGTAGAGATGAGGTCTTACTATATTGTCCAGGCTGGTCTTGAACTCCTGGTCTCAAGGAATCTACCTGCCTCAACTTGCCAAAGTGCTGGGATTACAGACATGAGTCACCACTTCCCCGCCCCTGGCTAATTTTTTAATTTTTCTTTTTCTACAGGGTCTTACTGTGTGCTCAGGCTGGTCTTGAACACTTGGCCTCAAACAGTCCTCTCCCTCAGCCTCCCAGAGTGCCAGGACTACAGGCATGCACCACCACACCTGGCAGTGGCTAACATTTCTGAAGGGCTCTCCACATGCCAGGGTGGTGGAAATGGGCAGCCAAGTTCGCCTCCCAGGACTCCTCCTGTATGTTTGCCCCCTGGTGGTCATATTGTGTATGCACTTTCCATTTGCTGTCCCTTAGACTCCAGAAGCTGGATGTTGTTCTCCTCATCCTTCCTTTCCCAGATGGTTGAGGCTCACAGAGGTTGAGACATTCACCTGAGGTCACACACTTACTAAGCAGCTGAGGCAGGACCACTTGAACCCCTACATATCACCTCTGGTCATTAAGGTAGAAGAACTTCTGATGGGTCAGTTTTCTTCTTTCCCTTTTTTGGTACAGAGTGGACTCTCTTGGTGTTACATATTTTTTCCTGTCAATGAGAAAGCCAGGCTGGGCGTGGGTGGCTCATACTTGTAATCCCAGCACTTTGGGAGGCTGAAGTGGGAGGGCTGCTTGAGCCCAGAAGTTCAAGACTAGCCTGGGCAACATAGCAAGATGTCATCTCTACCAAAAAAAAAAAAAGTCACCTCGGCATAATGGCACACATCCCAGCTACTTGAGAGGCTGAGGTGGGAAGATCACTTCAGCCCAGGAGATCAAGGCTACAGTGAGCTGTGATCATGCCACTGCACTCCAGCCTGGGCAAGAAAGTGAGACTCGACTCAAAAAATTTAAAAAAAGGAGAGAGTCCCCAGTAAAGTCCTTTCCTTGTGCTCTGCATCTCAGGTGCTGCCACGGGACCTGGAGAAGGAAGGTGGCTTCCAGAACAATGAGTCCCCGCTCAGGCAACTGTCCCCTGTAGCCTCGGGCCCCTGGAGAAGCCACAGCTTCTGCAAGGACAGGAAGAGTGGTCCCATTGTGGTGAGTGACACCGCTTGGCTGGAGGGAGCTCGCAGGCGGTGCTGGCTGTGGGGTGCTGCTGTGAAAGGGCCATGCGGAGGCACAGCCGGCCCTGGGGCCTGGGGTCGAGGCCAGACAGGCGCCTGCCTGGGATCTGGTGTCGCCTGACGCGCTGTGCCGTGGCTTTCGATGTAGAGTGTGTTTGGTGGCTCAGCTGGGGCAGCCTTCCCACCCTTGGTTTCTTCCCGCCCAGGTTGGGGAGGTCACCCCAGCTGTCCTTTGAGAGCGGTTAGGGGAACATGTGCTGGTGTCTGAAAGTCCTGACTTCGAATCCTAGAGCTGCTTCCTGTCAGCTGCTGCAATTTTGAGCAGTTTACTAAATTTCTCTGCACTTCCGTTTCTTCACCTGAAAAGAGGGATCTGGATTCCTGTCTTCTAGTTGTGCTGTGAAGAGGAGTGAGGTTGTATGTAGAGCCCAGCAGGTCATCACACGCTCAGAACTGATGGTGTTGGTGACGGATAATAGGAGTGAAAAGCTGGTTCCAGAGCCAGATTGCTTGGGTTCAAATCCTAGGTCTACATAGTTCACGTGTGACACTGGGCTGCCTCTGGCCTTAGTTTCCTGATCTGTAAAATGGGGATAATAATAGTATCTATCCACTTTGCAGGGCTGATGTGGGGCTCAGATATACTTAGCATGGTCTTAGGTACACAGCGAGCATTTAATAAGCATAATCGTGACCATAATTATGGCTGCTATTGTTATTGTCATGACTTGGGCTCCGGACCTCCCTCTTGACCTGTTTCCTCACTTGCGGAAGGAGGTGGGTGCATGGTGCGCAGGTCCCCGGACAAGCCACCACCGCCATCGGAGCCTCTGTTTGCCCAGGCGAGTTCCAGGGCCTCACCACCTCCAATGACTTTCTACTTTCTGGTGGTTTTTTTTTTAATATGTATACTTTGTTTCCACGCTATTTGGAAGTCTGCTGCTGAGTTCGGTGTCACCCCGGGTGCCAAGGGGAGTGGGGGTGGGGGTGCTGGGGCAGCGGCTAAGCCAGGTGGCTTCAGAAGGTCGAGCTCCTGCTCTGCGGGCCTCTTTGGCAGCTTGGCTCCGTGTGTGGGGGCGGTCCGCCCGCCTCGGGTGGGGGGCACAGGATCCTGCTGGGTGGCCTGAGGGCCCCCAGCTTTGTGGGCAGGGGCAGGAGTGCCCTCCTCTGTAGGGTCAGATGGAGAAGACGCCCCGACAGGGCTCGCGCCAGGGCCCAGTGAGCGGCCCAGCGGGGCCAGGCAGGGGTGGGGGTGACGGGCAGGGGACTCGCACCCCGGCGCGGCATCTGTGGGCCACGAAGTCGCCGCGAGGCCCGCATCCCGCCCTGCCTCCACAAGCGTCCCCCTCCAGGACTTCGTTCCTGTGGTTCCTCCGTCCCCTCACGGGTGGCTCTGACTCCACGTGTCTGATTGTACTTGGGTGTGTGTGTGTGTGTGTGTGTGTGTGTGTGTGTGTGTGTGTGTGTGTGTGTGTACACAAAGGTGGCAGGATGGGGACGTTTAAAACTGTCTCTTCAGCCGGGCTCGGTGGCTCAGCCTGGAATCCCGCGCCTTGGGAGGCTGAGGTGAGTGAATTGCCTGAGCCCACAGGTTCGAGACCCGCGTGGGCAACTTGGCGAGACCTCATCTCTACAATAAATCAAAAAATCAGCTGGGGCGTGGTAGCGCGTGCCTGTAGTTCCAGCTCCAAGGAAGGCTGAGGCGGAAGGATCGCCGGATCCCAGCAGGTTGAGGCGACAGAGTGAGACTCTGACTCAAAAATAAATAAATAAAGTCAAATAAGACTGTCTCTTCAGAGGTTCCGCAGCGGGCATCCTCCCCGGCTTCCAGCTCCTCCTCTCACTCTCCACCCTGAGGAGTCTTTGTCCCTGGAGCACTCGGGGGCGGGCCTTGGCTCCCACAATGCCTGCCCGATCTCCTCTCCCGGAGGTGGGGGGGCGGCAGACATGCCACCCAGCCAGGTAGGGCTGGGCCTCGACCTTGGCTCTGGCCTTCGGAACGCGAGCCTGCAATTCGGGGGCGCGGCACAAGGGGGGCCAGTCTGCTTCCCTCCAGGTGGTGCCACAACTGATCCAGATCCAGACAGACCTTGGCACGGGGCTTGGGCGGATGCATCCCGGCTCTATTGCTGTGTGGCCTTGGGTGAGTGACTTGGTGGGTCTCCGTGAGCCGCAGTGTTTTCTTGTGTCGGTTGAGGATGGCCCGGTCCGACCTCAAGAGCAAATTTTGAGAGCAGTAAGTGAGCCCACCCGCATGCAGTAAGTTCTCAGCTCACGCTGCAGGGGTGGCTTTTCCTTCTTTCTCTCCCTCCCCTTCTTCCTTTCTCTTCCTCTGTTTCTTCCTTTCCTTCTTCTCCTCCCACTCTTCCTCTTTTCTCTCCTCTACCTCTTTTCTCACCTGTCCAACTCCCTCTTTATAAATGGGGAAGCCAAGGCCCAAAGAGAGGATCTGACTGAATCAGGTGTCACTCCGGATTAGGGCTGCCGTCCCGAGCCCCTGCCGACTGCCCTGCTCCTCTGGAAGCTGGTGGTGTCTGCGCTCTGTACCTCGTGAGGGTGTGAGGGGTTCGTCAGCCCCCATTCCCATCCTTGCTTTGATGACTGACTTGGTGCTGTTGCTTTCCAGTCTAAGTTCAGTTTCACCTTCATTTTTTGCATCTGTGTCTCAGGCTTTGTCAGCCTCCACTCCAGCCCCACATTGGAGGTATGAATCCCATTTTGCAGAGGAGGAAAGTGAGGCCCCAGAGGGGTTCAGCCACGTGCCTAGGGACACACAGCAACTGGGGGAACTGGAATGGAAGCCAGGCCTGTCTTGCTTTCAGCCTTGGATCAGGGCCCTCCTCACCATGGGACTGTGCTTCTGGCCTGCTGCCAGCCCCCGTGGGTCCCTTTCTTCCTTCAGGCCGGCAGTGCTCGCTGCATTAACTGGACACCTGAGCCATGGGACTCCTCCTAGAGCTGAGAACGTGATATTTGTTCAGCACGGGTTGGTTACCAGCCGTCCGGCTGCTGCGCCCTCCAAAGGGTGCCTGGGGCCTGCTGGGCCCTTGCCCTGCTGATTTGCATATCCCTACCCACACCTGCCCAACCCCAGGGTCTGAACATGCAGTCAGAACAGCCAGGCCCTGCCACTCGCTGGAGGCCATGAGCAAGTGAGCTTCTATAATGTGGAATGTCATAGGGATAACAGTGCTTACCTGTGGTGTGGATGCTATTACTGTCTCCATGGATGGGGAAACTGAGGCTCAGAGCCCTTCAGGACCTCTCCCAGTTTCTGGGTGTGAAGTCCAGACTCGTAACCATCTGCTGAACTTCCCACTGCCCTCACCTCGTAGCCTGGTAGGAGGATGAAGCTGAAACGGAGTGATGCTTATAAAGCACCTAGCACAGAGCAGCTGATGGATAAATATTCACTGCTATTATTGCTTTATCAATTATTGTTTTCTATTAAGCTTATTTTCTCTGTTCTCCTGAAGAGCTGATGGGAAAGGAAAGTGTCCCCAATGTTAAAAGCTTTTCTGCAGTTGGGGAAACTGAGGACCAGAACAGGTCCAGTGTCAGGCAGAGGCAGAGCTGGGACTGGAGTCCGGTCTTTGGGACTTGCTGCCCTTCCCTCTCCCCCATGTTCCTTGTGGGCATCCCTTAGGGCCTCAAGTCTGTGTGACAAGTCCTTCCTCCCTGCTTCCCCCTTAAAGTGAGTTGTGGTCTGTGGTCTCGCAGGGACCGTAAACCTCAGTGACTCAGTTGTAGACCATGACCTCGGGTCACAGTGCACATCAGAGGCCCCCCTCATGACTGCAGGGGTGCAGACTCACCAGCAGTGAGGGTTCCCTGCGATGGAGTGGGTAACTTTTAGAACTTCCTCTCAACCCTCAAGCCAAGCAGCCCGCATTTTGGGGCTCATTTAGTGAGGAGGTCATTCTTTGTGGGCCTCCTGTGTGCCAGGCCTCATGAGGGGCCCTGGAGAGTTCCTCTAGCCTCCTGGGGCTTACAGCCTGGGGACTGAAGGTGGCCTGGGAGGGCCTGGGTAGATGGAGGGAGGAAGAGGAAGCACTCGGGACAGAGGTCTCATGTAGGCAAAGGTGTGGAGATGAGAAGAGGCTAGTTGGGCTGAGGTGGAGTGTTGAGGGGGTTCAGTCCTTCTTTTGACAAGTATTAGTCTGCATACACTAGGTGTTGTGCTGCATATGGCTACAGTTATGACTAAGATGTAGATAATTAAGAAGGTGAGCAAACGCTTGAGGCCAGGCATTTGAGTCCAGCTTGGGCAACACAGCAAGATACCATCTCTACAAAAGATTTTTAAAAAATTAGCCAGGTGTGGTGGTACACACCTGTAGTCCCAGCTACTTGGGAAGCTGAAGTGGGAGCATCACTTGAGCCCAGGAGCTCAAGGCTGAAGTGAGCTATGATTGTGCCACTGTACTCCAGCCTGGGAGACAGAGCAAAACCCTGTCTCTAAAAACAAACAAGAGGAGACAGATAAGTAATCTTATCAGTAGGTAGGAAGAAGTGGGCCACCAGAGAGGACACATTGGTGGCTCTTCCCTGTCAATCAAGCAGGCAGGAACTTTCCCACATCACCCTTCAGGAGACTGGCACTTCCATATTGTGGGCAAGACCTGGGCCACACAGCCCCTCCTAGCAGCAAGAGCGTTCAGGAACATCAGTGTTCAAGTCTTTCAGCCTCTGTTGTGGAAGTTGGCCAAGTTGGAAGTAGCCACTGGTCACTCAGCAAATAGCACTATTTATTACACAGTACAAGTGAAAGTTGGAATTGCCAGATCCTTGTCACAGGATATGGTCCTAGAGAGAAAATTTGCAAAGTGTAAGTGTGCTGGGTCGTGGGCTTCAGGGAGGGGAAGACACAGTCTCCGCCCTCGAACGCTCCCAAGTCCACAGGGGGCAGGACTCAGAGAACAGAGACAAGGCTGAGGTGGATGAGACAGGCAGGGTAGGCGCTGGCCCCATGGCCAGAGTTGGCCCTCTCTGTTGGGATGAGTCAGAATGACATACAGAATGTGGGAGTGTGAGTGTGGAGCTCAGGTTTGAGAGGCTGGCCCAGGGGTCCCCTGACGTGGCTTATTCCATTTACTAATTGCTTTTTGTCACACTGCTGGGTGGAGAGGGCTGGGGAACTGAACAATTTATTTATGTCTTAGCTGATTAAAGTTCATTTTCTGTATTAAAAGCAGCCAGATCAGAAAGTTTTCATTTTCTAGGTATTAAACACAGATGGCCAGTTGTGCTGGAGATTTTTGTATTGGGGGTGTTTTATCTTCATCCATTTACCCAGTAATCTCTCCACCTATTTATCTATATACCCACCCATCCACTCACCCACCCATTTACCTATCAGTCTCTCCAGTTATCCACTCATCTATCCATCTGTGCACACACCCATCCACTTACCGACCCATTCACCTATCCATCTACCTACTCATCTGTTTACCTATCCATCTATCCATCCACCATCCATGCATCCATTCACCCACCCACCCCACCCATCCAACCCCCATTCATCCATCTCCTATCCATCCACCTACCCCCTCACCCATCCATCCCCTCACCCATCCATCCTCTGTCCATCCATCCATCTGTGCACCCATCCATCCAATCATCCACTCATCCACTCACCTGTCCATCTGTCTGTCTACTTATCTATCTATCCACCTATCCATCTATCCCCCATCCATCCGTCTTCTACCCGGTTATTACTCATACAGAGTTCTAAGTATATAAAGATGAATAAGTCCATTTCTGTCCTCAAATGTCTCATGTTCATTAACCATAAGCAAGTAATGTATAATCCAGAGTGAGAAGTGCTAACCATTCATTCATCTGTCCCCCTGCTCCTGCGTTCAGCAGACACTTATTGGGCACCTACCACGAGCCACATGCTGCTCTTGAGCCTCCGGGTGCAGCAGTGCACAGAGGTGTGGTCCTTGCCCTCCTGGGGCTCATAGTCTGATGTGAGAAGTCGGACGTTAGACAGGGCGCCCAATGCAACCAGCCTTTTCTGGCTTTATCCCAAGTGCTCTGAAGAAGAGGATATGGGGTGTTGGGAATCGAGATTGACTAGGGAGGAGAAGTTGGGGCTGCTTCCTATGAGGTGGCCAGGGAGGGCTTCTCTGAGGAGGCAACTGAGACTTGAAGGAGACGTACCCAGGCAGAGGGAGCAAAGGTCCTGCTCAGTCCTCCCTTGTCAAGGGTCCGACTTGCTTTCTTTAATGATGACGACAATGACGTCGCCATTGGGGTTGCAGTGGGAAGGCTGACATTCAGGCTCAGAGTTAGGGTGTGGTTTGAGGCCCCAGGAGGCCCCAGCCAGGGAACGGGAACAGCAGGACGACAGCCGTCGGGGCGAGGGGCGGAGCACCCCTGGCAGACGCTGGCGCACGCGGGACGCGGGGAGGCCGATGGGAGGTGGCGGTGTGACGGCACGAGGAACAGAAAACGCACCGTCTTTTTCTTTTCAGAACGTTCTTTTCAGAACGTTCTTTTTCTGAAGCGAACAATTCAGCCTCATGGGCACGTTCACGGTTTCGTGCAGCTAGAGCCCCTGCCGACTTCCAGAACACGGCTGGCACCCATCCAGAACCACGCCGGCAGGCCCCGGCCCACCTCCCCAGGGCATTCCACCTCCCGAGCGTGCCCGCTCTACGTGGCTTTGCACGTGGAACCCCAAGTGCCTGTCCTGGTGAGTCTGGTGTGCCTCACGCGGCTTCGCAGCCTCCGGCTGGGCCCCACAGCGCACAGGGCCAAGGAGGAAAGGCAGGGCCCGTTCCCTCAGGCCACTCCCTGGTGGGGCCGGCTGGCATCGTGGCGCGCCCCCTCCCCCGTGGCGCCAGGGGACGACGGGTCCTGCGGGTGGACACAGACGGGCGCCGGCCTCCCCGGCTAGCCCGTGCAGCCCACCGGCCGGGGCCAGTTCGCGCGAGGGGGGAGGGGGGTGCCCAACCTGCCCCGGGGGCCTCCTTCCCGCAAGCCAGAGCGGACGGGCCTAGCCCCGTGCGTTTTGGCATGCGCGCCACCTGCCTAACCGCCCGCCTCGCACAGGGTGTGGAGCTTGCCCAGCGGTCGGGAAGTCCCTGGAGCATCCTTCCGTCGCCCTCAAGTTGGCAGACTCCACTAGACGCGTCTCCATGGTGGTGGTGCCGGCGGCCTTACAGGAGGGTTCCATCCGCCAGCCCCAGTGAACACATGGCACAGTTGGGGCTTCCATGGGGTGTGGGGGTCTCTCGTTCACATCTCGGATGGAGACAGGGTCTGGCTCTGTCGCCCAGGCTGGAGTGCAGGGCCACAACCGTGGACCGCTGCCGTCTTGACCGCCTGAGTCAAGTGATCCTTTTGCCTCAGCCTCCCAAGCAGCTGGTACTAACAGGCGTGTGCCACCAATATTTTTTTTTTTTTTTTTTTTTTTGAGTCGTAGTCTTACTCTGTTGCCTGGGCTGGAGTGCAGTGGCACGCTCCCGGCCACTCCAGCCTCGACCCACTGGGTTCCAGTGATCCTTCCGCCTCAGCCTTACGAATAGCTGAAACTACAGTCAGGCTTCCATGCCTGGCTAATTTTTTATTTATTGTGGAGAGAGGTCTCACCAGTTTCCCTGGGTGGGTTTCGAACCCACGGACACAGGCAATCCACTAGCCTCAGCCTGCCAAAGTACTGGGATTACAGACTGAGCCACCATGCCCGGCCCAATTTTTTAGTTTTTTGTAGAGAAAAAGTCTCATTATGCTGCCCCAGGCTGATCTTCAACTCCTGGCCTCAAGTGATTCTCCTGGCTCAACCTCTCAGAGCACTGGGATTACAGGTGTGAGCCACCATACCTGACCAATCTGATCCTGCTTTTCAATAGAATGCATTCTAACGCCCTGTGGCAGCGTTTTGTGGACAATGTGAGTTTAGGACCTCAGGGTGTGGAGGAAGATCAGACTCCAGATCCTGTTGGAGCCCAAGTTTCTTTTTCTGAAAATGGGAAGGTTCCTCATTGTCTTTATGATCCTGGCCAGCCCACATGGTCAGAAAGGTGGGGTGAGGAGAGGGAGGATACTTGGTGAGCTCTGGACTACTGAGTGAGGGCTCTGTTAAGGGGCATGAGGGAGGCATAGGATTGGTTTGGGTAGCACAGTGGTGGGGTGACATGCATGCTCCCTGGTCTGTGTTGGGCAAATGTGGAGGGTCAGCACATTGGAGGCCAGAGGACGAGGACACTGTGAGGGACTGGGCCCATGAGGAGGGGATGGATTCTGAAGGAGCGATTGCTGCAGGCAGAAAGAAAGGAAGCTCCGCCAGGGTGTAATGGCGCACACCTGTAGTCCCAGCTTCTGAGGAGACCGAGGCAGGTGGTTTGCTTGAGCCCAGGAGTTGGAAGCTGCAGTGAGCTATAATTGTGCCTCTGCATTCTAGCCTGGGTGACAGAGACCCTGTCTCTATAAAATAAAAATAAAATTAAAAAGTTGTAGGAATGGCCGTGACTCGGTGGGGAAGAAGGGAGAGGCCTCCATTGCTAGGCCTGGGCCCCTGACGTATGGGAACACCACAGCTACACACTGGCTGCTTCCTCCATGACCACGGGAGCCCCAGGGACTGAAATCCCAATCATACTCCCCCAGGTGGCCCCACCTTCCACCTGCCTAGCAAGGGAGGGAAACTGACTTTGTCTCCAGTGCCACCTCCAGCTGATGGATGGTATCCAAGTGCTGTAGCGTGTTGGAAAGGACTAGGAGGCCATGTCCGGGCCCGGAGGGAGGTGGTGCTGTAATCTATTAGTGATGGCTACCAACAGCATGGGGCAGGAAAGGTGGAGATATGAGTGTCAAGTATCTACTAACTCTGGCTTAGAGGCATGTTCTGCAAAACACATGCACATGCACACACACGCCAGAAAATGCTTTGGAAGGTTTCACTTATGACTCTCTAAGTCTCAGAAATATCCCAAGAGCCCCAGAATTCATCATATGTATGGTTCAGCCAAGCAAAGCCTTTGTGTCTATTTCTGAGTCTCTCCCTGGCTTTCTGTATACGTCTTCCTAGCCTCTGGAGGCAGGGTTTTTCTTTTAGGGTGGTGGCTTCCACACGTGGCTGCACGTTGGAATCACCTGGGGAGCTTTTGGAAACCTTGATGCCCAGGGCATATCCCTGCAGTAAGTCAAAATGTCTGGGGTCAGACCTGGGCAGCCGTATTTCTTTAATAGTCTCTGCTTTTTAGAACTGCTTTAGATTTACAGAAAAGCCGGGACAACAGTCCCTGGGGTTCCCACATACCCACACCCAGTTTCTTACCATCAGTGAGCCCGTGTGGATCCATTCTGGTCAAAGCTCAAGGCTTACTCAGAATTCCTTAGTTGCAACCTGATGCCATTTTATGGGTGAAGGTCCCACCCAGGATGCAGTCTCAAACTTTCCTTGTCTCTGATGAGCTCCAGGCTTGAGACATGCAGGGTGCCCTTCTCTTGGGCTTTTAAAGTATCCATATTTTTAGAGATCCCCTGGGGATGCGGAAGAGCTTGGGAACTTCTACTCTGAGTCTTTGGTGTGTGTGTGTAGGGGACGTGGGTTGTTATATAAAAACAAGTTAGTGGCCTGAGAGTGAGAAGAACCAGCAGTTCCCGTGGCTCAGTTTTCTGTTGTTCCGATGCCCCCCAAACTTATGCTGTGACCCAACCACGGGTTCTGCAGGCCAAGGAATCCCGCAGGGCCTTGTGGGACAGCTGGGGCTGGAATCATCTGGAAGCTTCTCCTCTTAGGTCTGATGCCTGAGCTGGGGTGACTTGCAGGCTGGGTCCTGGGGGACAGTTGCCCAGAGCCCCTTCTTGGGAGATCTCTCAGCTCCAGTGTCTCCCCTGGGCAGGATTTTCACTGGAACCTTGTCTGTAGAAGGGCCCAGCCTCTGTGGCTCCCTCACGCATAGCCAGTGTTACAGGCAGCACTGTCCTGTCATGCCACATCTGCCTTCCCCTTCAGAGCGGAGGCTGTCTGCTGACTTCTCACCTGTCCCCCCGCCCCCACTGAACAAGAACTGCAAGATCATGGGCTCCTGACTCCCTGGCTCACCCCAGCGTTGTCAGGCCAGAGTTGATGCTTAATACTTATTGTTGAATGAATGAGTGAGGGGGTGAGTCAGCAGCTGAGGTGGGGAGACAGACACATGCACCACTCTCCAGCCTGCGGGAGGAGGGAGGGCTGAGTTCTCCTTGGTCTGGTCGTGGGGTTAGCCAGAAAGGCTCGGGGTATGACTTGGGCTGGGTCTTGACATGTGCATAGGGGTTGGCCAGGTGGAGAGGCAGGAGGGACAGCCTGTGTGGTAACTGGGTCTTACTGTCCCTGCCACTTGGTTGCCCTCAAGGTACCCCCCATCCTAAGCAGGGAGGAGGGCTCAGAGAGAAGTGAGAAATTTAGTCTATGGGCAGAGTTCAAGGACAAAGTCAGAAACCCCCTGATCTGGTGATTCCTTACAGAGGCAGCCGGGTCACCTCAGAGTTTCTGACTCCAGGTTTTTTGTTTGTTTTTTGAGTCAGAGTCTCACTCTGTCACTCAGGCTGGAGTGCAGTATCATCACAGCTCACCACAGCCCTGATCTCCTGGGCTCAGGCAATCCTTCCACCTCAATCCCCTGAGTAGCTGGGACTACAGGTGCACACCAGCACACCCAGTTCATTTTTTTTTTTCCCCTAGAGGCAAGGTCTCACTACATTGCCCAGGTCTCAAACTCATGGGCTTAGGCAGTCCTCCCACCTCAGCCTCTTCAGGTGCCAGGATGACAGGCATGAGCCACCGCGCCTGGCTTGAGCCCAGTTGTGTGGGTCCTGTCCCTGGGGAGTCTGTGTCAGAAACTCCCCTGAAAGCACACCCAGGCATGGGTGGGGATTGAGGACACTTGGAGAGGACAGAGAGAGGTGCTGCCGCATTCCGGCTCTTCTTGCCCAGGAAGGAAGTTGGACCGGCCACTTTTTTAAGCTCAACTGACTATCTTGCTTTTATCTTGGAATCTCACTGTGAAGCCAGCCCCCCGCCCAGCTGTCCTCAGTTAACCTGCCATCATGGGAAGTCTTGTTTCACATGCGGTGTCTTGCTGCATCCTTGTCCTAGTCCTGGGAGGCCCAGGGGAAGCTGAGGCATGGGGAAGTGGTGTGGCCTGGGCCCCAACAGCGGGCAGGTGGCAGGGGTGGCGCTCCATCCTGGGCTGAGTTCCTCCTCACTCCCCATTCGCTTTCCAGATTAAACAAGGCCCTGTTTCTGGGGCACTGTTCAGAAATGGCCACCAGAGGAAAGGAGGGAGGCGTTCTGTTTCAACATTTGTTTTCATGATTAGCTTTTACCCCCTCTGCATCAAGCCCTCCCTCCAAACCAAAACAGCCAAGTTTTCACTCTCACTAATCATGGCACACGTGTTACTCTGGTCTGTCCCCCATCACCCGTGTCAATTTCTTAACAACCCTGGCAGCCTGCTTATTTCGACTGATGGTGCTTCTCTTACGGAGAAGTTGTTTTGGGGGAAAGTTTTCCCTCCCTCTCTTTTTTTCTTCTTTCCTTTCTTCTCTCACTCTGTCACCTAGGCGGGAGCACAGTAGCACCATCACAGCTCGCCGCAGCCTGAATCTTCTGGGCTCAGGCGATCCTCCTGCCTCAGCCTGCTGAGTAACTGGGACTACAGGTGCATGCCACCACACCTGGCTAATTTTTAAAAATTTTTGTGGAGATGATGTCTCGCTGTTGCCTAGACTGATCTCAAACTCCTGGGCTCAGCAATCTTCCCGCCTCATCCTCCCAATTGTTTTTGTATTTTTTCTAAAAGGTATGGGTAGGAGCCTTATAGATATAGAAACAGCATTTCTGACTTAAGGAGATGGATTTCCAAAGCTGCTGAATCTTCTCCTTGAACTGAGGGTCTCTTGAGATGTGGAATATTTTGTCATATTCCAAGCCTTGGCTCCTTGCCATCTCCTCCAAGAAGCCCTCTTGGGTGGCACCTTTCCTTGTGAAGTCCTCCATTCCAGCCTGTTAGCCGTCAGTGCTATAATTTATCCCCGTGGTGCTTTTCCACTGTTGACTGTGAGCTCCCTGAGGGCAAGTATCCTGCCTCACTCGTCCACATTCGTGTCCCTGACTCACCACACTTAATCGTCAGTGCCTTTGCAATTGAGCATTTGCAATCTGCCAGGTGCTTCTCTGACATCACCGGCTCTCACTACAGCCCCGCAAGGGAGGACATTATCATTATTGTCATTGTCACTATCAGCCTCATTTTCCATGTGCAGAAACTGGGGCACAGGGAGGAGATGCAGATTGTCCAGGAGGACACTGCTGGGTGGGACCAGAGGCAGGATTTGAACCCAAGCCCATCTGAGTACAAACCCCTGTCTTGGCAGCTTTGCTCCCTGGCTCCTCGTAAGGGCCAGTCAAGGTTGACTAAGTGCCGGATTCTGGGATCTGCTAGCCACCAGTTGAATACTCCTCTGCTTCCGGCTCCACAGACTTGCCTGTCCATGGAATGGTGCGGCGTGTGTCTCGTGGTGTCTGTTTCTTTCATGCACATGATGTTTCTCGATGTGTCCATGCTGTGGCATGCATCAGGATGCCGGTCTTTTGTGTGGGGGTGGCTCCCTCCTCTTGGGGGGTCTCCTCTTCCCTGGTCTCACCAACTGTGTCTGTCCTCCACATGGTGGGGATGACCGACGGCCTGGAGGGCCGTTGACAGGCTATGCTGGGACCGAGGGGATCGAAATGTGCAGCTTTGCCCCTCCCCAGTTGAGTGTTTAAGTGACTTCTAACGCCCTGTCATTGATAGCACCCTTCAGTGCCCCGTGGGCTGGCCCTGCCCTGGGGTAGGCTCAGAGGTGCCTCTTTGGGAGCAGGTCGCCCCCTTTCCTGGTGGGCTGGCCCCCACCAGCCCCCTCTTGTGGTCTCGCCAGCCGTGGTGGCTGGACTAGCCATGCCACAAGGCAGCCCTGGCCGAGGTATTCTGTCCTCGGTGCTTACTGATGCTGGATCCAAGGATGATTTTCCTGTGAGCTGGACCAGTGCTCGGCGAGCTGGGAACTCGGCCTTTCAGGGAACGGCTACAGAGCACCTCCTAAGCCCTGGGCTGCAGTGTTCCCTGGGACCCGGGCCCTGTCCATGGGCAGCGGCCAGCCCCACAGAGAAGATGGACTCTCATCACTCACCACATCCTGCCCGGCCTGAAGAGGGGCTTTGTGTCTCGTTCTTGCCCTTTGTACTGGGTTAGAAAGATGGCTGGAATACCACTGAGGGAAGGGCATTCCTGGCAGAGCGCTCTGCCTATGCAGAGGCAGAGAACCGGGCGTCCACTTGTGCTTGACGAATGACTTGGCTAGGGCAGCAGGCGGTGACCATATGGACAAGAGCCTTGAAGGCCGAGCCAAGGAACACAGCAACTGGCCACAGGTGCACCCTCAAGGTGGTGCACGTGGGGCTGAGCAGGCCCCTCCAACTCTCTCGGGTGTCAGCTCCTAACGTTGACCCAGCACATGGTGGGTCCACGGGAGAGATGGGGGGCCGGGCTACCCGGGCCGCTCGGGGGTTGCCAGTCCCAATGCCTGGGTTGAGGGGAGCGGGGCTGTGGCTGAGCCATGCATATCCTGCCTGTCCCCACGCGGGAACATGCGGGGCTGGAAATCTGCCTCACCACCTGCAAGCCTTCTGGTGCTTCAGTGTCGGCAACTGGGGAGGAGAAGCAAAATGATGCGCTTGCCCTCCCCTCTAAAACCTGCCCCCAGATAAAATTGTACTGGGGCCCACTGTTGTCAGTCTTTAACTTCCTTCGTGAATGCCAACGTCAGTTCTAACAATTTCCTCAATCTTTTTTTTTAAATAAATGGGAGGTTTTTTTTGGCTAACAGCTAAGCACTGTCAGTAGATTCACACAGTTCTATGTCTGTTCAGTCTTTCTTGGGATGAAGGAATGAATGAACAGTAAGAACTGCTGGAGGACCTACGGTCCCCACTAGGGAGCCAGGCTGGGTGGACACGGGCCCTCATTGAGCTGGCCGTGAGCTGACTAGTGAGGAGGGACAAAGAAAGAATGACAGGCCAAAGAGTTATCCTGGGAGAGGCCTTGGGACCCCATGGCTGGGGCCCGCTTGAGCCTGGGCTGGGGGCTGCTGGACCCAGATGGTTGGGTCCTAGGCTGGAGGCCCCTGCAAGGATGGGAGACGGGAGCCCCCCCTCCAGTGAAGACGAGGGGGTAGTATTCATCTCCTTGGGCTGCCGTAATGAATTCCCACACACTGGGTGGCTTAAACACTAGAAACTTTTTCTCTAGTGGTTCTGGAGGCCAGAAGTATTGATGACTGTAAAATATTTAAGATGATTTATTGTGAGCCCAACATGAGTGACCATAGGCCCTGGGACACCATCCCCAGGAGGTCCTGAGAACATGTGTCCACCTTAGTTGAGTTGTGGCTGGGTTATGTACATTTTAGGAGGACAGAAGTTACAGAAAACCATAAGTCATGGTTTAATTCAGTCTAGGGAAGGCGAGTTATCTCTAAGCGGGGCTTGTGGATTGGGTTATAAGTAGATTCAAGGATTTCCTGACTGGCACTTAGTTAGCAAGAGCTAGCAAAGGAATGTTGAAAGCAGAAATGGAAATGGGAAGCTTGGGGACTGATCTGATCCGGGAGTCAGGTTCCTTGATGTGTAGATGAAGCCCCACAGGTGACAGACTTCCAAGAGAAGAGGTAAAGTTCCTAAAAGTTGCCCAAGGCCTTGTAATCCCAGCATTTTGGGAGGCCGAGGCAAGAGGATTACCTGAGCCAGTGGGCTCGACACCCACCCGGGGAAACTTGGTGAGACCTCATCTCTACAATAAATAAAAAACTAGCCAGGCATGGTAGCGTGCACCTGTAGCTCCAGTTGCTTGGAAGGCTGAGGCAGAAGGATCGCCGGAGCCCAGCAGGTCGAGGCTGCAGTGACCAGAAGCGTACCACTGCCCTCCAGCCTGGGTGACAGAGTGAGACTCCAACTCAAAAACAAAAAAGTTGCCCAAGGCCAAGGCAAGAGGATTGTCTGAGTCCACGGGTTCAAGAACAGCCTGGGCAATTTGGTGAGACCTCATCTCTACAATAAATAAAAAAATTAGCAGGGCATGGTAGCACACACCTGTAGTTCTGGCTACTTGGAAGGCTGAGGCGGAAGGATCACCTGAGCACAGCAGGTCAATACTGGGGTGGCCATGAGCGTGCCTCTGCACTTCAGCCTGGGCAACAGAGAGAGATTCCAACTAAAAAAAAAAAAAATGCTCGAGTTCCCAAAAGACAGTTGTACGAGATCATAAAATACCTTGATTTTCCTTCTTCATCTATTATATGATATTACGCTAGTGTCAGGTTGGAAAGTAAACCACATTGTATAGTTAATTTTTAAAAATCCACCAGGTACAGTAGCTCATACCTGTAATCCCAGAACTTTGGAAGGCTAAGGTGGGAAAATCACTTGAGTCCAGGAGTCGAAGACCAGTCTGGGCAACATAGTGAGACCCCCATCTCTACAAAAAAAATTTAAAAATTAGTCAGATATGGTGGTGTGCTACACCCAGCTACTAGAGAGGCTGAAGCAGGAGGATCCCCTGAGCCCAGGAAGTCAAGGCTGTGGTGAGCCGTGATTGTGCCACTGCACTCTAACCTGGGTGACAGAGTGAGATCCCGACACAAACAAATATATATATACATACATACCTACATACCCATTTTCCAGACCCCTTAGTTAGGAATTTGGCAAGGTTAAGAGAAATGTCAGTGTTTAGTCTTCAGAAGTCTGAAGTCAAGATGTCCGCAGAACAGCACTCCCTCTGAAGCCTCCAGGGAGGATCCTTCTTGGCCTCTTCAGCTCCTGGTGACCCAGGAGCCCCTGGCTTGTGGTAGCATCATTCCAGTCTCCGCCTTCATCTTTCCGTGGCTGCTCTGTGTTTGTAATTTCTCATCTTTTAAAGACACATTTGCCATTGGTGTTCGGGCCCATCTGGGTGCCTTTATTCATTTGTGCTGCTGTAACAAAATACCTGAGACTGGGTAGTTTATAAACAACAAAAATCTATTTCTCACATTTCTGGAGTGGAAAGTCCAAGGTCAAGGTGCTGTCAGGCTTGGTTTCTGGCTGAATTCTGTGCTTCATAGATGGCGCCCTCATGTGGTGGAGCGGAGGGAAAGGGCAAACTTCCTCCTTCAAGTCCTTTATTTTGGCACTAATCCCATCCATAAGGACGGAGCCCTCTGGCCTAATCACCTCTCAGGGTCCTACCTCATAACACCATCACCTTGGGGACTGAGTTCCAACTTAGGCTTTTTGGAGGGGCTCATCCATTCCCGTCACAACCCAGTAACTCAGGATAATCTCATCCCGAGAGCATTAACTGAGTTATATCTGCAGAGACCAGTCACACTCACAGGTTCTGGGCGGGCATATGTTCAGGGGGTTCACCATTCACCCACTACAGGAGGAGGACTCAAGTGATGAGAGGCGGGAGGGGACAGTGTGGATTTCCTCCCAGGAGCAATGAGGAGCCGGGGGGTCTCCAGGGTGTGTGGGGGGGTGCCTTGCCACAGTTTTGCTTGCAGGTGGCCTCTGCCATGGAGAAGGACTCCCAGGGAGGGCAGTGAAGACACTGTTCTGCTCAGTTGGCCTCCATCCCACCCGACTGAGCTTCCTGGGGGCCCATGGGGTGAGGTGATGGCCGGGCCAGGCCTGGGGGTGTGGGGCATGTCCCAGTGACTTTGGCTATCTCTGGCTGGGAGACGGGTTGGGGGGTGTCCCTCGTTGGTGCCTGCTCCCCCACCTCATCTTGGTCTGGCTCTGTCCCCCGCCCTGGACCTGCTTAGTCTGATGGTGAATGTTTGTTTGCATGCTTAGCCTGTCCTCAGGGTCATCTCTGCCTCCAGCCCTGACCTTGTCCCTCGTCCCTGCCTGCCCTGTATGCTTTCTCTGTCTTCCTGGAGATCCATCCCTTTCCCGCCTGTGTCTCTCTCCATCTGGACCCCCTGCACTCCCCTTCCTCTCCCTCCTCTCTGTTTTTCTCCTTTCTCCCTACCCGCTTATCTCATGGTTTTCTGGCCTGTGCCTTCCTTCTCCCTCCCCCCACCTCCCTCCCTGTGTCTGTCTGTCCCCCTCTCTCCCTCCCTCCAGTCTCTGACACTCCCTCCACCCCCCAGCCCTCTTCTCTCTTGGCCTGGTCCTTCCCGGGACATCTCCTCAGCAGCCTGCACCATGACTGTGGCCCTGTCAGACAGGGAGAGGTAGAAAGACCCAGCAGGCGCCTGTGTGCTAGTCTCACCCCCTAGTCATTCAGTATGACAGTCACAAGGGCCCATTTCTCGCTGTTCTGTCAGAGAGAGCCCCTGGCCTTCCAGCTGTGTGCCCCGTCCTTGGCTCTTTGATCCCTGGGCCGAGCCTCAGCTGACGGAGGCCCAGTGCCCACCGGGTGTGGGGCGACCAGCATGGTACACTGAAGAACTCCGGGGCCACCCTTGGTCTCTACTGCAGCCCACACCCCTCCCCTTGCTCAAGTGGGTTTCCTGTGAGCCAGGCTCAGGATGTCATGGTGAGGGTGGGTCGAGCCCAGGCTGTGGAGGGAGCCTGGCTGGTCAGACCTGGCCTACTCTCTTTGTATTACGGTGAGGTATTCCTCTGCCTCATCAAATCCTCTACACCCTGAAACATAGGGATCATGTGCCCCATTGTACAGAAGGAGTAGCTGGGGGTCAGAGATAGGGAGCCTTGACAGAGAATGATGCTCTTTTGAAAGAAGTATCCAGGAGCTGTTGCCTTGGTTGGCCCTTGGGGTGCTGACATTTGCATTGTCCCTCACCGAAAACGTTCCCCTCACCCCTACCTAGTATAGTTGGTGACTTGGGGAGCTCAACCCTCCCCTTCTCAGGACCCCCTGCCCCTCGCTGGATAGGTTGCTCATAGGAGTGGACACACGCAGGACTCCTGATGGGGTGGCTCCATCACCAGCTCACCGTGTGACCTTGGCTGTGTCCCTCCTCTTCTCTGGGCCTCAGTTTGCCTTTCTGTAAAGTGGGGAAAACTAAGCCCTCCTTTCCGGGGGGCTCAGAAACTTAACTGAGGTGGAGAGGAACTTGATGGGTGTCAGAGGCGGCGAGTGGGCCGATGGGAACCGGAGTAATTTGCTTCTTTATGAGGAGTGATGGGGCCTCCTGCTTCCTGGGTGGTTTGGGGGAGGAGGAACCCCATGCATGCACCACACACAATGTACACACGCACAAGACACATGCGCACACACATTCACACACACACAAACACACACTTGCCCAAAAGCACGCAAAATCACACCCGCAGTCTCGCTCAGAGCAGCACTCGCGTGCACTTGTGCTTGCAGTTTCTGGGCTTCACCTTTGCTCTTGTTGCTGCATGACTGAAGCCCCCCACTGTGTCCAGGCCTCCCTGGAGGGCAAGGGTCCAGGCAGCTGGTTCCCGAGGAGCCACCCCTATGAGCGCACAGCCGCGAATGCCCGGGTGGGACTCACAGACCCCAGCGGCTTCTCAGCCGCAGAGTCGACCGTGCCATGAGCGCCGTCTGGCGGGTCGCCTGTCCGCAAGCTGGCTTCTGAATGATTCATGCTGCCTTGAACTTGACTCCAGCGACAGCCGAGCGGGAAGAGCCTCCCCCTCCGGAGGCAGACTGGCAGTGTGCTCCTTGCCGTGGCAGACCCTGCACCAGCATGGAGTACTACTACTGCCCCGGGTTGCTGAAGCTGCTGCGGCACCTCTGGGTAAGTGGCCCCGGCGGCTCCTGCTCTGCCCGCTGCCTCCATCTGCTGAGAGCGGCGGCTGCCCTCCAGGCTTACTGCCCCAGGTGGCTGGTGTTGGGAAGGGGCTTGGTCTGACAGCGGGCAGGGTAGTGGGGCAAGCTCCATCCTGAGCAGGAATATGGGACCAGCCCTCAGGCCCCAGAAAAAAGAAAAACGAGAACCTCTCAGTGAGTTTTCCAGAAAGCAACATTTCTTTGACTTAAAGGGCCATTCTCCATTCTGAAATTATATCCCTCTTGCCTGTATGTGTGTGAAAACATCCTTTCTTTTATGAGATGGAAATAATAGCTCTTGTCTTCCATTTCCCGAACTTTCACAGTGAAAGTGAGACGCTGGAAACTCCAAATTGTGCTTGCTCCTCTAGACAACAGAGGAAAAAAACACAGGATTTTTGGGTGTGTGTGTGTGTGTGTGTGGTGAAATGCCAAAGTCAGGGAACTTAGGCAGAAGTGCTTTGTGGGTGTAAAGTGCTTTTCCAGTCTTGTTTTGATGCCAAGACTGATCTGCTGTGTGTCCCTGGGCAAGTTGCTTCCCCTCTCTGGGTTTCTAAGGGGTAAGCTAAGGGGTGGGCTTAGGTGCTTGTGGGTCTCTGATGTTTATCAGGGCTCTGTGAACAGAGGGGCTTATCAAGAAATTGTCACAGGCTGGCCTTGGAGTTTTCCAGAACATTTGCCATGGGGTGAAAACACCCAGAAGGGAAAGTCTTGGGGAATATGATTTTTCCCTTTGCTGAATGTTTGCAAATACTTGAGATGCCTTCTCAGCCAGAGAATTTTCCAGAGTGCCTAAAACTACAACATTAGGAAACCTTGTCTTTCAGCTCCCTCCCCCCAGCCTCCTCCCCACAGCTTCTCACCAGCCTTCCTCTGCCTCCCCCCAGACTCCCCCAGTATCTCCTTTTCCTCCTGAGCCCCCTGGAACAGTTGGAAAACAGGAGATCCTCCTGGCCCTTTGATTCCTGGCATTTGAATGTCCTCATATAATACATGTAAAGCAACGTTTATTGGTTTTTTAATAATGAAAATAATAGGTGTGCATGGTTAAGAACTAGGAAAATCCAGAATACCACAAAGAAGAAAATAAGCCTTCTACAGTTGTTTGTGTTTCTCAATTCTGTGGTCAGTTCACAGGGTCTGGATGACCTCGATGTGTCCAGCTATGTGTCGGGCTCCAGGCTCGGTGCTGGAGATGCAGAGAGTACTAAGGTACAGCTCCCCGTCCTGGGTACTCAGAGATCGCTATGGGCCCTGAGCTCATCAACTAATGGCTACTGTCGTGTGTTCGCTCAACACACTCTTAGCAGCAGCAGTTCGGAGCTAGAGGCCAATACTTGGAATACAGGGTGTGCGAGACAGACATGTCCCTGCTAGGGACACGGGCTTTGCACAGGAATTGGAATGAGACCTCGTGTGTGTTCAGATGGGGATGGTGCACAGTCCTCCAGGGGACTTGGTCTTCAGGTGACT
Source organism: Cephalopachus bancanus (assembly GCA_027257055.1). Taxonomy (NCBI): domain Eukaryota; kingdom Metazoa; phylum Chordata; class Mammalia; order Primates; family Tarsiidae; genus Cephalopachus; species Cephalopachus bancanus. The sequence continues at coordinate 256,013 of JAPVLO010000689.1, forward strand.
TGGTCTTCAGGGCCCGGGTCCAGGAGAGAGCCCTCCAAGGAAGCCAAGCACTGGAGGACATATAGGAGTTGGGGAAGGGTGTGCCAGGCAGAGGGAACAGCACGTGAAAAGAGTTGAGGTGTGTTCAGAAAGTGGGGGAGAGCACATGGCGTGCCCGTGGCAGGTTCCAGGAATGGACATAAGCTCAACCTGGCCGATGGAGGCGAGGTGGGGCGGAGGATGCCCTCAGCCTCCCAGGACAGCTCTGTGGAGTGGACAGCGCCATACCGTCTCACCTGGCTGTGCCCCACTCTCTGTGATCTCAGGCAAGCGTTTTCCTCTCTGGGCATCGGCTTTCCCACCTGGACCATGAAGAGAGACGCGAAGCGGTTTAGAAGTTCTTTCGTGGATCTGATGCTGGGAGAGATTTCCACGGGGTCCACTGCTTCCTGTGGGGGACCAGGGCCCGGAGTATTGAGGAGCCATGCGGGCTCACTGCTGTCTTTGCAAGTGACCTATCACCACCCTGTCCCTCCAAGCCACTGAAGACCGCCTGGGGTGCATGTCACGAGACCAAGTCCTTAGCCCTACGTCTGTGGCGTGAAACTGGAAACTCCTGCTCTTGGCTCCCAAGGGAGCCTGGGAATGTGGGAAGTCCATGAGCTCGGACCTGACTGTGACAAAGCCACGTGGCTCTGGGCGGCCCTCTTCCACCTCCCCAACCTCAGCTTCCTTAGCTGTACAGCGGGGCCACACCACCTTCCTCTTGGCCAGTGGGACGATCCCTGCGAAATCTCTGGCTCACTTCTGAAACCCGGAGTCTGCTAGGGGATGGCAGCCCCTTCTGCTTCCCAGGAAGTCAGATTCTGGTGACCCTCTAGCCATGGCCTGGCCCCATGGCTTTGTGTCATCAAGAACGAGCGTCCATCCACAGCTCCTCAGCATGGGTCCCTGTCTCAGGGAGGTCATGTCCCCTTTTCTCTGGTCTTCCCTGAACACTCTGTCTAAAACGACGACCATTCCCCCCGCCACAGTCCTTGTTCTGTGGCCCTGATTTTTTAAATACACTTTAAGCAGTTTGTCTGTGTATGACACATGCAGCTTGATGTTTTGATGGACATGTGCATAATGAAACAATGACTAAGCCCAGCGGATGAACACAGCCCTCTCCGCGCAGCGTTGCCTTTCTTTTTTTTAAATGGTGAGAACACCAGAACTCGACTCTCTTGGCACATTTCCAGTGCATAATCCAAAGCTATTAACTGTAGTCACCTTGCTGGGCATTGGATCCCTGGACATAGCCATTCTGTGTAACGGCAGCTTCGTACCTCCGTGATCTCCCATTCCCTCACCTCCCTGCCTCCAGCAACCACCCTACCCTCTGTTCCTGTGTATTCGACTGTTTCAGCTTCAGCATGTAAGTGGGATCACACGGTGTTTGTGCCTGGCTTTATTTCACTTAGCAAAATGTCTTCCAGGTTCATCCGTGTTGATGAAAATGACTGAACTTTCTGCTTTTTCAGGGCCATGTAATACTCCGTGTGTGTGTATGTGTGCATGTGGTGTGTGTGTGTGTGTCTCTATATATATAGACACACACATATATATACCATGCTACAGTGAGATGTGAGCAAGATGTATGTGTGTATGTATATATGCCACAGCTTCTCTTTCCACTTATTTGTCGACAGACACTTAGGTGGTTTTCATATCTTGGCTGTTGTGAATACCACTGCAGTGAAACACATGGTGCAGATATCTTCATGGGGCACCAGTGTTGTTTCTCTTGGGTATATATACCCAGAAGAGAGAGTACTGGATCTGTTTTCAGGTTTTTTGTGCGCAGCTTCCACACTGTTTTCCAAAATGATGTCTATTAGAATCCTCAAAGATGTATAGAACAGTTACCTCGATGGTGGAGGGAGCGCCTACATGCCCCTTGCCTGGGTGCCCTGATGCTCACATCTCACTGTAGCCATGGTTCATTCATCGAAAGTGAGAAATCAACCTTGGCGCCTTCCTGTTAACTAAACTCCAGAGTAAATTCCAGCACTTCCCATCAGGGGCGATTTTGTCCTCCAGAGGATACTTGGCATTGTTTGGTCGTCACAGCTGGGGTTGGGGGCGCTGCTGGCATCTGGCAGAGACCTCCTGCAGTGCTCAGGACAGTCCCCACTGCCCCCTCCACACCGCCAAGAGAGACCCTGGCCAAAACGCCCGTCATGCCAACGTTGAGAAACCCTGTTTTGCCCCAGACTGTTTTACTCAGTGTTCACCAGTTTTTCCACAAATGTCCTTTTCTGTCTCAGGATCCAGTCCAGGATCCACATTGCATTTTGCCACTTCAGGTTTTACTCATGGCAGGGCCTCATAACTGCCTACAGAGTGAGTGATGTGCTGGGTGTACACGTTTTTGGTGTGCCCACGGGTGGCATGAACACCTGCGGCATCATTTAGAAGCACTTGGTAAACATGAGGCTTACTGGCTGCTTCAAGCTGCTGTCTGCGGTCAGCCTTGGTTATTAGCCAGTCCCCTGTGACTGGACACTTAGGTTGTTCCCAGGTGTCCACCGTCTGCATAGTCCTCCTCTTACACCTTCATTCACGGTTCAAACCATCTGACGTCAGCTTCTAGGAAGTGGGGCCAGGCGTGGGCGGCAGCAGCCGGTAGTCTGCAGAGTTGCCATGTGTCAGTGGGATGTTGTGGCTTCCTGTCGGTGGCCTGAGTCCTCCCCCTGCATTTCTGTTCTGCCTTTCTGTTCTGGGGGGAGGGGCCCGCCTGCACGGTTAGCCCGGCATCAGCTGGGGAGTGGGGGGAGGGCAATTCGGTTTCTGTTTCAAACCTATTAGTAACCATAGCTGGCAGCTGCCTCTGCCTTGGCTGTTTTGAGTTACTTAATCTCCTTTGTTGCCAGAAGGTCCCAAGGCCTGTGGCCTTGTGGGGTGTGGGCATCTAGCTGACTGCTTGGGGTTGTCAGTTCTATCAGTAGTGATAATGATCATAGTAATCGCCATCACCGCCACCAGCCCTACTGAGCGGTCTCAAAGTGCTTTCCATGGGTGTCTCACCTTATCCTCACAAGGACCCCTATGGGTAGATCTCATTATTACTCCCATGTTGCAGTTAGGGAAACTGAGGCCTGGAAAGGTTAGGCCACTCATCCAAATCTCCCAGCTAGGAAGTGTTGGAGCCTGAATCTGAAGCCAGGTCTCTCTTTGTATCATTGCTACAACTTCATGGAGTCTGATCTTCTGGTTTGTCAGATGGGGAAACTGAGGCCTGTGGAATGGAGGCAGCTTGCGGGAAGGCTCCTTCTGCATTTGAAGCTTTGCAAGGTGGAAAAGGATGGAAGGAGGATGCTTGGGCTGGCCAGGGCTCTGGAGGGAGAGAGCCCTGACCTGGAACCCCCAGTTCTGCCTCCCCTTGGCTGTGTGGCTTTGGCCAGGTCTCATCTATGATCACGTTCTGGGGCTGTTTCCCTGTCTGTAAGTGGAGGCAGTGAGCCCCACCCTGCCAGGACTGTGCAAAGGATCAGGGCGTTCGTGTCCTTGGCACAAGGCTGGACTTAGCATGGGTGCTCAATAGCTAGGCATTATTTTGGGGGAGCGGGGAGGACTCTGATGTGATGGTGGGGACCCCCCCAACCCTGTCCCTCCAGCCCACCCCAGGGCCTGTGAGCCGGCTCTCACAGGCTTCTTTTGCCCATGTCACCCACGGTGGGAAGGGGTGCTTCCATTGTGATGGGGAACTGCTGGATATCCCAAATACATCCCAGGGCTTTGTGGCTGCCGTGGCCTGTGGGGTGAGCCCCTGCAGGGGCCTGACAGCCTCTCCAGGACATGCCGCACAGCAGAGCCTGAGCTAAGGGACTGTCTTCCTCCGATGTGGGGGATAGCCCCTCTCCTACCCTCAGACCTCTCCTCGCTGAGTCTATTCAATGACCTTGTTTCTGTGGAATGAGAGCACAGCCACTTTGTTTTTCCTTGTGGTTACTAAACTCCATGCCCCCATGTTTGCCTCTGTGACCAGATTTTCTGATGGAAAAACATCTGAATGTGGTTGGTTCAGCTGTTTGTCTCCCAACCCCTGGGCTCTCTTGCTTGCTGCTGGCTTGCTACATCCATTATCCAGCCTGCAGTCACCTCCAGGTGACAGTATTAATAGCCATGAAATGGGCTGAGCTCAGTGGCTCAGCCTGTAATCCCAACACTTTGGGAGTCTGAGGCAAGTGAAATGCCTGGACCCACTGGTTCGAGACCAGCCCGGACAACTTGGCGAGACCTCGTCTCTACAATTAAAAAAAAAAAACAATCAGCCAGACATGGTAGCGCCCATCTGTAGTTCCGGCTACTCAGAAGGCTGAGGCAGAAGGATCACCTGAGCCTAGCGAGTCGGAGTGGCCGTGAGCGTGCCACTGCACTCCAGCCAGGGCGACAGAGTGAGACTCCAACTCAAAAAAAAAAAAAAATAGCCATGAATCGACAACAGGTATTGTTCTCTTCCACTCTTGGTGCTCCAATGTGTGACACCTGGACTAACCCTGTAGCAGCATTGAGATGTGGCTTTTATGATGAGGATTTTACAGATGAGAAAATGGGGACTCCAGAGACCAGGTGACTGCCTGATCGCCTACAACCGGTCAGGGCAGGGCTGGGTTTGAACTTGGGAAGTCTGACTGCAGATCAAACTTGGTGACTGCACCCAGCTTCTCCAGGCAGGCAGGTCACTTGTGTGCTCTCCACCAAACTCCCTTCCCACCCTTGGCCCCAAGCCTGGCACATGGTAAGTGCTCAATAGATGTGGGCTGAGGGACCCCTGCTGAACTGGCGTGCCCAAGGCTTCATGTAGATGGGCGGCTGTGGGCTTCCACTTGGTGCCTGGTGCTGCCGCTGTTGTTATCTCTCCGACCAGCTCCTGAATCTCAGGCTTGGTGGCTTTGGTTTGTGCTGAGGGTCTGGTCTGGCTTGGCGTGGCCACAAGTGTGGCTGTCATGGAAGGATGGGCTATTTTTGTGCCGTGAGTTGGTTCTGAGGTTTGGCCCACAGGATAGTCAGTGTCATGAGATGTTTTGATCTGACTTGAGCCACGGGTGCCGTTTTAGGCCCAGTCCTGGATGGGAGACAGGTCTTGGAAGAGGCGTCTCTGATACCTGATCCCCATGCCCCCCCCCAGAGCAAGGGGCTTCACGCGTCTCTCTCAGACCCTCAGAAGCTCAGTGCTGCCCTCTGCAGGTTGGAATTGGTGACCGCAGCTTCCTTGAGGGGCGTTGTGGGACTTCGTGAGGGCATGCAAAGCCAGCACGCAGTAGGTGCTGAAGAAGTGGCAACCGATGCGGGTGCTGGACATTGCAGGGGTCCTCAGTTCAATTTAATCATGCGGGCCAGGCCCCATTCAAAATGTCTGGGACACATTGGCGAACACGACAGTCAGGACCCCTGCCTCCGGGGCTGATGTTCCAGTGGGGCTTCAGGTACACAATGGGGTGTGATACAACAGGACTGGTTTGTCGGAGGAGGGGTGCTGGGGAAAGAAGGTAGGAAGCAGGCAAGAAGGCACAGGGGGACTTCCCCAAGAGGGTGACATTCCAACAGAGACTTTGGAACAAGGGAGGGGATAGACCAGGGGAGCTTGGTGGGAAGCCAGAGTGGCCCGTGCTAAGGCCCTGCGGTCTGAGCACACCAAGGCACATTTGCAGAACAGGGACTATGTCAGAGTGGGTGAGGGGAGGGCATCAGCAGAGAAGCCAGGGGGGTGATGGGGCCTGAGCATATGGGGCCTGGCGGTCACTCTAAGGGCACCAGAGCCATGGACAAGTGTCCCTTTGAGTAGGAGTGACACAGTCCAGCTTGGCTTTGAACGGATCCTCTGGCTGCCTCATGAGAACAGACTCACATAGGGAAAGACCATGGAGGAGCCGCTGCAGGTGGGAGATGGCAGTGGCTCAGCCCTGGCCGGAGAGGCGGGGGTGAGAGTGGGCGGACACTAGGGCTGTTTTGAAGGTCCAGCCCCAGGACTTGCGGGTTGAACCGTGGGCTGGGAGAGTCATGGTGACACAGAGGACTTGGGTGCTGGAACCTAGAAGGATGTCATCCACTCCCATGAGGAACACCGCCAGGGAGAGGGCCTGGGGCAGACCAGGACACAGGTTTGGGCTTGTTGGTTGGTTTGAAATGTCTTAGACGCTCAGTGTCAACACGTGACCCCTACCTCTTCTCATGCCTCACTTTCCCCATCTGTACAATGGGAGGGGCAGTTAAGGGTTGCAGAGATGCTGGGTGGAAATCTTAGAGGGCCAGCCACAGGGGTTAAATAACCAAGCCCAGGGCCAGGCACAGTGTCTCAGGTCTATGATCCCAGCACTTTGGGAGGCTGAGGTGGGAGAATTGCTTGAGACCAGGAGTTTGAGGCCAGCCTGGGCAACATAGCAAGACATTGTCTCTAAAAAAAGTTTGAAAATTAGTCAGGCATGGTGGTGTGTGTCTGTAGTCCCAGCTACTCAGGAGGCTGAGGCAGGAAGATCCCTTGAGCCCAGGAGTTGGAGGCTACAGTGATCTATGATCGCATCACTACACTCCAGTCTGGAGCACAGAATGAGACCTAGTCTCTAAAACAAGCAAGCAAAAAGAGTAAAAACCTCAGGCCTATGTTGTGAGACCCTTTAGCCCCTCAGATATTTCCCACCATTTCTGAGCCCCAGGAAGAGGCACCCAGAGTTTCTGAAGCAGGAGTGGCCCTACTGACTTCCACTGGAGGGTCTGAGAATTCAGCTGGACCCAGGCCAGCTCCCCCCAGCCATCTCCCTCATTGTGACAATTTCAGGCTCTATCTGCCTATTATGGCCCCTCTAGCAGGACCATGGCTCCACCTGACAGTCCTTGTGATCCATGAAATTTACCTCTTTCCTTATAAAAACAAAAAGAGAACCATGTGACGCTGATGGCTCCCCAAGCCTGAACGTCCACTTTCTGATCCTCAGTGGGCCTCAGCCACCTGCCTGTGCTGCCAGGAGCTTTGTGCTGATGGGCTGAAGTGAGCCCTGCTCCCAGATGGAGGTCTTTCAGGCCATAGCCCTTGCTGTCCCCAACCAGCCATTGCTGGATTTCAGCCATTCCAGGGCTTCCAGCAGCTAGGAGGGACAGGCGGTCTGAGCACAAGAACAAGACTGTGACTGCTGAGAGGAATCATAAATGCGGGGTAGGCGCTTGGGAGGGAGGACATGTGGGCAAAATAATTCTGGGAGCCAAGGAGTCCAGGGTACATTCACTGTGTTACCCTGAACAATTGTTTGCCCTCTCTGGACCTCAGTTTCACTGTTGGAATAATACAAGATAGGACTGGATTCTTCTAAAAATTTCTTCTTGTGCACAGACCCCCAAATTCCAAGTCCAGTGAAGGATGGAGCTTTGAGGTCAGGCAGACCTGGGTTAGAATCCAACTCTTGCTGTTCTGTGACCTTGAGCAAGTAGCTGAATATCTCTGAGCCTGTTTCTCATCTGGAGATGAGAAGTTCCCTTATCTCAAATGAGGATTGTGTCAGCATTTCATTGGCGAAGATCTGGCACACAGTGGGCACTTCATAAATGGAAACTGCTGTCTTTCTACATTCCTTTCCAAGGGTATGACATCTGAACCCACATGGGACAAGTGGCTGCCTGCCACCCTGGCAGAATGATTTCCCGATTGAGGCGAGACACTAGAGGGCACCCTGTTCTAACAAAGCGCCTAGATGCCCGGCCACCTTTCCACAGCAGGTGAGCCTCTCAGCAGCCAGCAAGGCAGGGCTCTGGGTGTCCCCATTTTACAAATGAGGACACTGAGTGAAACCCGACTTGTCCAAAGGTTGCACAGAGCCTCTTGAAAAGTCCAGCATCAGTGGAGTGTAGCATGGCATATGAAAGGAGGGAGGCAGTGGATTGCTGGAAGCCAGGAGTTCAAGACCAGCCTGGGCAACATAGCAAGACCTTGACTCTAGAAAAAAATTTTTTGTTACAAAAAGAATTAGCTGGGTATAGCACACGCCTGTGGTCTCAGCTACTCGGGAGGCTGAGGCAGGAGTTGGGGACTGCAGTGAGCTATGAAAGATTCAGCACAGGTTAATGTCCTCTCCACTACCCACCTTTGTCACTAGTGGGCAAAGGGATTTTCCAGAGCTGAAAGGTTACTCAAATTTGGGGGATTGGGACTGAGTGGACATGTGGCTTCCATGTTGGAAATGGAGTTTTTGAGGGGGAGCCAGGAACTGAGACATTGTGCCAGTCAGCATCTTCGATGTCGAAACCACATCATTGACTTGTCTCACATGGACTTGCTGGGCATGTATATTGCATGTCTTCCCAGGGCTAGGCCCAAGCTGGGTCTTAACACCCAGGTAAGTCTTGAAGGGAAGGGCATCCTGGTGGCTGAACCGGCGTGTGCAGAGGCTAGGTGGTTCCATAGGAGGTGGGAGATTTGAGGGTGTCTTTGCTTCTGTCAATGCAACTAAAGCCCAGAAGACAAGATACAGACATTTCAAGGGTGCAGTACCACCTGGGTGAGAAGGCCATCAAGGAATTTATTCTGAATTCTTGCAGGTTAAGGAAACCTGGTGTTTTATCCAGAAGCTCTGAGGCAGGCTGGGACAGCTACAGGTGTTTCATGTTATATCAGTATTTTGTATCAAACATCTTTATATTCATAAAACAGAAGCACATTCATGTTGACATAATAGGATTTTGTAGCTGTAAGTGTAATAATATAGGAATAGGACATTCTTATTTCGCTCTTCCTGTGCACCAATGTGTTGGTTCACACAGGCTGCCTGTCTGAATATGATGGACTTTGGAATGGCTTAAACAAAGGAAATGCATTTTCACAGTTCTGGATACTGGTAGTCCAAGGTCAAGGGGTTGGTGGGGGAGGCCTTGCTCCTTGGCTTGCAGATGGCTGCCCTCTCGCTGCATCCTCACACAGGCTCCCTCTGTGTGCGTGCTCCCCAACAACCTGGGTGTGCTCCCCAGTGACCTTGGTATGTTCCCTGGATGACCCACATATACCCCCAGGATGACAGGGCATGCTAACCTGATGACCTTTGTGTGCTCCCCAGTGACTGACAAGTGCTCCCCAATGACCAACACATGCTCCCTGATGACTGACATGTGCTTGCTGATGACTCAGGTGTGCTCCCCCATGACCTGTGTATGCTCCCTTGATGACCCTACTATGCTAATCCAATGACTCTCATGTTCTCCCTAATGACTTGGTTTTGCTACCTGATGACTCTCTGTGTCCAGATTTCCTCTTCCTATGAGAATACCAGTCAGATTGGATTAGGCCCAACCTGACAGCCTTATTTTAACCTCATCATGGGGGGTACTGGGGGTTAGGACCTCAACATATGAATTTTCAGGGGACACAATTTAGCACATAACAGCCAGGTACTGGGAAAGACACTTTGCATTGCTTCCTTTTATCCTAACAACAAGGAGACACCGTTGTCATCCGCAATTTACACATAAGGAAAACAAGGCTCAGAGAGCTTGAGTCACTTGCAGAAGATCACTCAGTGTGTCCACAGTGGAGCCATGATTTGGTCCCAGGCTGTCTTGCCTTGGAATTTGTACTGTGTTAGTTTTTGTGTATAATTTGATTTTTTTTTTTTTTTTTGAGTTGGAGTCTCAATCTGTCACCCAGGCTATATATAGTGCAGTGGCACACTCACGGCCACCCCAGCATCAACCTGCTGGGCTCTGGTGATCCTTCTACCTCAGCTTTCCAAGTAGCCAGAACTATAGGCACGTGCTACCACGCCCAGCTAATTTTTTATTTATTGTTGAGACGAGGTCTCACCAAGTTGCCCAGGCTGGTCTATAATTTGATCTTAACCTCAGGAAAGCCTTTTAAAAAGTCTTTCATATTCTGTTGAATTTTTACCAGGCCATTCTCGGTGCCCCTCTGTGTCCTGCCCTGTCCATGTTGAAGGCCTAGATTGGAAAAGACCCAGATGTGAGAGGAGAGGACCTTGCCAGACCCCAGTTCTGTCTCAGCTCGCCTGGGCCCCACGCGGCCTGCTTGGCCACCTGCCCGGGGTGGGGGTGCTCCCAGCTCTGCCCCTCAACACCCCGTGTGCCGCCTGGGCCCAGAGAAAGCAGCCTTTGTCCTCTGGCTCATTCTTCACAGAGGGATGACCTAAGTCTTGTCTTGGGAACAAAGGGGTGACCTGCCACGTGAGTGCAGGTCATCCCCAGCAGCCCACAGGAACTCCCAGGCTGCCCGAGAAGGGCGGGCCTTGGATATGATTTGCCCAGCTAAGAGGGGTCAGAGGGCAGCTGAGCCTCTTGTGTCCCCAGGCGTGATGCCAGTGGCTCCTGTATGCATGGAACTTTATGGTGGGCCAAGCTGTTTTTATGCCTTCTGGTTGATTGGACACTCCCAGATTCTGTGGGTCATGCAGGGCAGGGCTGTGAAGAGGAAGTACCCCCGAGTCAGCTGTCATGCAGGGCAGGGCTGTGAAGAGGAAGTACCCCAGGTCAGTTGCCATAACAAACCATTCCAACACACAGCGGCATAAGCCAGCCACTGTTCGTTATGCCCACGGACTCTGTGGGTCAGAACTCTCTCTGCGGACTTCTGACTGTTCCACTGTTGGGGCATCAGTGGGCAACCCAGTCAGTCAAGAGCCAGAATCATCCAGAAGCTTCTCCCACATCTGGTGCCTATGATGATTTGCTAGGTCTTTCTGGCCTGCTGACTGAGCACCTAGCTCCTGGTGGCCTGAGCTTCCTCACAGCATGGCAGCCGGGGTACCTGGGGTGAGCACTTTGGCGAGGAAGGCGGATGCCACGTCACCCTTAACGATGAACACAGTATCGGAACTCACACAGCATCACTTCTGTGGTTCTTTACTGGTCGCGCAGTCACGGGGGAGGGGCATGGATGCTCCTCTCACTGGGAGGAGTAGCAAAGAATTTTCAGTTGTGTTTAAAGCCCATACTGGGACAGGCTTGGTGACTCACGTTTGTAGTCCCAGAACTTTGGGAGGCTGAGGTGGGAGGATCACCTGAGCTCAGGTGGTGAGCCATGATCATGTCACTGCATTCCAGCCAGGGCAACAGAGTGAGACCCCGACTCAAACAGAAACCATCACAGCTAACTGTCAATCAAATGCCATTAGGTGGCATTCACTGAGCACCCACTGCATACAGGGCACCAGGCCTGCGGCTTCATGTGGAGGCCCCACTCAGTCCTCTCAAAATCCCAGGAGGTGGCAGATTCAGAGCCTGTTATTTTCCTGACAAGCGTTTGGCCTGAGCGGGCGGAGGAACCCAGAGGAACCAACAGCGCGGCTGGCAGTTTGCTGCTGAACACGCCACCGTCGGAAGGTGTGGACTGGCTTTTTCCCTTCCTTCTCTAAACTTAGAATATTCCTTGAGCTCTTGAAAATCCTCACTTGTGTGTCTGAATCATCACCTCACTCACCACACCCTCCCTTCGGTTTTTATTTCAAAGGGTTTCTCTCTCCCTGCTCGCTGAGTACCTCCGCCCCCAGCCCCTTCCCCACCCACAGCTCTGTGGGAAGGTGCACTGCTGGCCTCCCAGCCGCCTGCCTCTCTGAGCTTTTGAGGAACTGCCGGGTGGGACCTCGCGGTCCTGCCAGAGGAAACCAGGGGTCTCCCACCCTGTGTGGGGGCCAGTTTTGCTACGACTTCCTTTGGACCCAAGTCTGGGGTTCCTCCCCAGGGCATGTCATACAGTGTGTGTCCCATGTATCTTTGGTGAGCCGAACTTTATACACAGTGGAGGAAGGCAGGATGGCTGACTATTTGAGAGCAGAGATTCTTTTTTGTACACATCTGCGTCTCTAGAACACAGTAGGTGCTCCATAAGTACTCATCATGCTGACAATGAATGGATGAGTGGAACTGGGCGCAACTGTGCCCCTATCTTTGTGTCCCTGTCATAACACACAATGCCAGGCACCCAGGAGTTCCCTTCGATGAACGAGTGAATGAATGAACCACTGAAGTGAACTCTTTACCAGCAAGTGACTGGGTCTTGTTTCACATCTGTATTCACTGTGCTTAGCAGAGGGCTGGGTACACACCAAGTGATCAGTAGTTGTTGATAGAACTGAATGAAAGAAAAGAATGAATGGGTCAGTGAAGCTTTCCATCATTGGTACTGTGTCTCATTCACCTGTCTCTCCAGTTCCTAGCACAGTGTCACACGCACAGTCAGAGCCCTTCAGTGTTGATCTGAATGAATGAGTGATTGAGCAAGTGAAAAAATGAGATTTCTTGAGGGCAGGAGCATATTTTGTTCATTTGTTTCCCTAGTTCCTAGAATGGGACTTGGTACACAGTAAGTGCTCAGTACTTCGGTATGTTGAAATGAATGCGCAAATAAGGGAGTGAATACATGAACTTCTTGTAGGTAGGGCCTGTGTCTTTCCATCTTTTTCCTTCGGTGCTAACACAGGGCCAGGCATACAGCAGGTGCTTAGCAGGTGTTTCCTGAACTGCCCTGATGTTTGTAGGAGCGTTGGTCTCTGACTTGAGCAGGAAAGCCCAGCTGGGTGGCCCCACCCACCCTGGTCTGCCCCTGCCCCCCAGCCCCGCTGCAGACTTTTCCTGTTGTTCTGGTCTGCACAGGTGGACAGGAAATCCCCCAAGGCCTGCCTGTGAGCTGCCTCCCATATTTTCTCCATGCGGGGCTGGCCTTGAGTGGGACCAAGGCGCCACTGCAAGACCCAGTACTATCTGGCTGTGCAGCAGTCTCCCCTCCCCCAGAGGCCTTTCTTCCCGGACCAGGAGAGGGGCTCTAAATTTTGAGCCGGCTGAGCAGCCTGCACCAGGCAAGTGATGCCAGCCCCTAAAGTCACCACGTCCTGTGTGGCCCAGCCTGTTAACCCCTAAACAGCCAGGCAGCAGGCACAGAGGGAAGAGTTAAGACTTTGGGACCCTACAGAGCAGGATTTAAATCCACCTCTGTGACTTTAGGTTTACAACGCCAACAAAATCACTTATTTGGACTGCAGTTTCTCTCATCTGTAAAATGGGTATAATAGCCTGTTTTTTTTTTCCAGCATCCAGCCTTAGTGACATGTCTTGCTGTTTCAAGCTCCTTCAGATCCCAGAGATCTGGCTTCTGTAGACTCAGCAGCTGCTTAAGAAACGTGCCCCTCTGCAGAGTTTGATGAGCAGTGTCTCAGGCTGGGTCCCTGAAAGCAGAGACTGAGATGGTGATTTGCGTGGATGGGACGAGAGAGCCTGAGACAGCAGGGCCCTGCAGGGGCTGTGTGGCGGGTGGTTGGCACCATGGACTCAGTCTCAGAGCAGCAGGGCAGCTTTCCTCTTGTCCACAGTCAGGGGAAGAAGAGGGGCTGTGGACTGTAGCATGCTTGCCTGGCCCCTCAAAGGGATCTGTCAGGGCACCAGCAGCATTCGCTATGCTCAGCCAGGCTTGGGGGTAGCATCAGCTCGATTAAATGAGGTGCAGGGTGTAAGCTGGCTGACCTAGAGTCGCTGAGGCTTAGTGGGTGGCAAATTGGTAAAGTCACAGGAAGATGGAAACAGATGTGTCATGTTAACGATGTCCTTCATCCCTCGAGCACTTTCTGAAGGCCCATGAGGTACCAGGCTCTGAGGGTGGGTGCAAGAGGTATGGCCACCATACTGCCTGCCCCTGAGGAAGGGTGACAGACACACAAGTGGATACATGTGGAATGTCTTCACACAGTGGAGGGATGGATAGGTCACCTGTGAGAGGCAGAAAATTTAGCACAAGTGAGGATCAAACATTAAAAGCAACTTTCTTTTTTAACTGGAAAAGTAATATACAGACAAGGTTTAACATGTCCAACAGTGCAGAACAGTATTCTAAAGAAAAATTAGGCTGGGCACAGTGGCTGAAGCCTGTAATCCCAGCACCCTGGATGGCTGAGGCAGGAGGATTGCTTGAACCCAGGAGTTTGAGACCAATCTAGGAGACATAGCAAAACCTAGTCTCCACAAAAAAATCAAAAAATTAGCTGGGCACGGTGGCCCACACCTGTGGTCCCAGCTACTCAGGAGGCTAAGGTGGAAGGATCGCCTGAGTACAGGAGATCAAGACTATAGTGAGCCATGATTATGCCACTGCACTCCAACCTGAGCAATAGAGTGAGAGCCTCAACTGAAAAAAAAAAAAAAAAGAAAAGTTTATGTACCTGCCCCCTCCAGCAGTCCTCTCCCTAGAAAGTGGTAACAGTTTTGTCTGTTTTTTTTGAAAATATTATCTGCATATGTAAGACAATATCTGTACATATCTCTGTATTTGTATACACACACACACATACACACACATGCACGCAATCTGCCCTCTGTATCCATGGGTTCTGCCTCCATGGATTCAACCAACCACGGATGGAAAATATTCAGAACAAGACATGGGTGGTTGCAATTGTACTGAACACGTACTGACTTTTTTCTTGGCATCATTCCTTAAACAATACAGTGCAGCAATTATTTACATAGCATTTACATTGTGTTAAGTATTACAAGTATCTAGAGATGATTTAAAGCATTCAGAGGATGTGTGTAGGTTATATGCAAATAATGCACCACTTTCTATCAGGGACTTGAGCATCCATGGGTTTAGGTACCTGTGGGGGTCCTGGAATGAATTCTCACGATCATGTGCATGTGTATAATTTTTTAACACAGTCAGATCTTGCCTTGCACAGTGATCAGTGTTCTGACTTTCCTTTTTCTCATAATGATAAGATTTTTTTTTCCATTAAGCACAATAGCTCCATGCCACTCTTTCTGATGGCTTTATAATATACCTTGCACTGTATATTTTGAACCCATCTCTAGACAGACATGGAGGTCATTTCCAGTTCTGTGTACTATAAACAGTGCTGCAGTGAACATCTTTGTGCAGATCTCTTTGCGCCTTGTGTGTTTGGAGAAGTGCCTGACTGTGGCCCTGCTGGGTCATCTGAAGGTTGAATAGGAGTTTCTCGGGTGGGCTGGGACTAGCAGGTGTGATGGGGTGATGGGTTCAGGTGTAAAGGATGGTGTGCACAGACGCAGACACTGGAAGCCAAGGACAGGGTGGCATGCTCTCACACATACAGCGAGTCTTCTGCACCTGGGCTCTAGCCTGCTGCTCGAATGCCACCTCCCCTACCAGGGTTTCACTCCAGCCATGAGGGTCCAGGGGCTGTTCCTTGCAAGGGATCTGGTCCTGCGGCCTTCCCCCACCTTTGGGCCTCAGAGTTTGCATCAGGGGTACCAAGTTCGGGAGCCCTTAGCTCTGCCCCTGTGTCGCAGAGAGACCTGACTTCTCTCTTAAGTCTCTGAGGCTCTGGGGTCCCCACACCCATGGCTACAGTGAGAAGCCCATGGTGGCAGGCTCTCTCAGCATCTCTGTCCTCATTCTGGGCAGTCCAACCCAGCCCCTATCTGAAACACGCCAGGACTCCAGCCCCACAGGGGCTCCAGGTTAGGCTAAGTGGGCGGGTAGCTTGGCTCCTCCATTTCCTCTTCCCTCGGTCTTTCCCCTGCATTTGCTTTGAAAGTTGAAACCCTGACCCACACAGTCAGGCTGTACTTTATCTGCTCTTCATTTCTTCACTCACACCTGTAATCCCAGCATGGTAGAATGTAGAGTCAGAAGACTGCTTGAACCCAGTAGTTCAAGGCCAGCCTGGGTAACATAGCGAGACCTCATCTCCACACACACATACGTGCACACGCGTGCACACATACACACACACACACACACACACACACGTGTGCATGCGCTTGAAGTCCCACATCTCCCAGATGCCATTGGCCTTTTGGAGCACATTCATTCCTTTGGAAAAACCTCACACCCAGATAACTTTTCCAAGGCCTTGTCAGGAGAGATGGCCAGGGGCTGTCTTCCTCTGCCTCTATAAGGCAGAAGGATTTAGTAGTTACTGAGCGCTGGCTGTATACCAGCCACTACACAAGACACTTTTTCTGTCATCTCATTTGATTCACAGAGCACCTTCATCGAGCAATATTGTTCTCATTGATCATGGGCTCAGAGAGGCGTAGTGACTTGTGTGGTGTCACACGCCAATGAATGGCAGCTCTGTTAACCCACAGGCCTATCCCTTCTTCTCTACCGTGTTGCCCCCTGCTGTTCCTTGCTGGGAATGCACTCCCACTGGACGTCTGTGCCTTGGGACTGCAGGCTCCCTGAGGGCAGGGATCCTCATCGGTGTCATCCCCTGCTGTATCCCTGGAGTCTCCCACAGGACCTGGCACATAGTAAGCATTCAGTGAGTGTTTGTTGAATGACTGAGTGAAGAAATGAAGAGTAGGTAAAGTACAGGTCTGTCCCATTACAAACAAAAGGTGTATGTTGTCGTTGATGATTTGGTTTATACTCAACTATACCCGCACTTTTAAAAACAAGACTCAAACTATCAAAAATTTTAAAAGATACAGAAGGCCACTACATAATGATAAAAAGTTCTATCCATCAACAAGAAATATCTATCCTAAACATATATGCACCCAACATAGGAGCTCCAACTTTCATAAAGCAACTTCTAAGTAAACCCAAAAAAGATATTGACTCTAACACTGTCATAACTGGGGACTTTAATACCCCACTCACAACCCTAGACAGATCATCTGGACAAAAAATCAGCAACGAGGTCCAGAATCTCAATGTGACTCTTGACCAAATGGACTGAATTGATACCTACAGAACACTCCATCCAACAGCCACAGAATATACATTCTTCTCACCACCACATGGAATGTACTCTAAGATCGACTACATACTTCGCCACAAATCAAGCATATACAAATTTCAAAAGACTGAAATTTTGCCATGCACCTCGGACCACAGTGGAATAAAAATAAACATCAACACCAACAAGGTTCCCCCCAAACCCACAAAGACATGGACACTAAACAGCATGATGCTAAACAACTCCTGGGTCAATGATGAAATCAAACAGAGATCAAAAGATATCTGGAAACAAATGAAAATGAAGAAACATCTTACCAAAATCTCTGGGATGCCATGAAATCTGTAGTAAGAGGGGAATTCATATCTCTACAAACACACATGAAGAAAATGGAAGGATTACAAATTAACAGCCTAACAAGGCACCTAAGGAAGCTGGAAAAGCAAGACCACCATAACCCTAACTTCAGCAGAAGAATCCAGATCACCAAAATAAAAGCCCAAATCCAGGACATAAAAGACAAAAAGACATACAAAAAAATCAATGAAACAAAAAGCTGTTTCTTTGAAAGGATAAACAAGATCAATGGTCCCCTAGCTAGACTGACCAAGAAAAAAAGAGTAAAAGCCCAAATAAACACAATCAGAAACACAAAAGATGAAGTCACATCTGACCCTGAAGAAATACAAAAGATCATTAGAGACTACTATGTACACTTGAAACCTTGGAAACAAACTTGAAAACCTTAAGGAAATGGAGGACTTCCTGACATCACACAACCTGCCTAGGTTGAAACAAGAAGAAATTGAGACCCTAAATGGACCAATAACAATTAAGGAAATTGACTATGTAATAAGAAAACTACCTACAAAAAAGCCCTGGACCAAATGGCTTTCCAGCAGAACTCTATAAGACATGTAAGGAGGATCTGATACCAATCCTACTGGAAGATTGAGAAAGATGAAACGCTCCCCAAATCATTTTATGAAGCCAACATCACATCGATACCCAAACCAGGTAAAGACCCAACAAAGAAAGAGAACTACAGGCCAATATCTTTGATGAACATAGATGCTAAAATTCTCAACAAGATCCTAGAAAACTGGATTCAACAACACATCTCAAAGATCCATCATGACCAAGTAGGCTTCATCCCTGGGACGCAAGGCTGGTTCAACATTTGCAAGACCATAAATGTAATTAAATACATCAACAGACATCAAAGCAAAAAGCACATGATTATATCATTAGATGCAGAAAAAGCTTTTGATAAAATCCAGCACCGCTTCTTGATAAAAACCCTCAAACATCTAGGCATACATGGAACATACCTCAAAATAGTAAAAGCCATCTACATCTGAAAACCCACAACCAGCATACTCCTAAACAGACAAAAATTGGAACCATTTCCCCCTGAAAACGGGAACAAGGCAAGGATGCCCACTCTTACACCCCTCCTGTTCAATATAGTATTGGAAGTTCTGGCTAGAGCAATCAGAAAAGAGAAGGTGATCAGGCGTATCCAAATAGGAAAAGAGGAAATCAAGCTATCTCTCTTTACAAACAACATGATTGTGTACCTTGAAAACCCAAGAGAATCTGTCAAAAGCCTCCTTGCACTGATAAAGGACTTTGGCAAAGTCTCAGGGTATAAAATAAATGCGCATAAGACAGTTGCATTTCTTTACACCAATAATAAACAAACAGAAACACAAATAAAAAGCACAATCCCATTCATAATAGCCACAAAAAAATTGAAATACCTTGGCATCTTCCTAACCAGAGATGTGAAAGACCTTTACAATGAAAACTACAAAGCACTACTCAAAGAAATCAAAGATCAGAGACCTAAATGTAAAACCTCAAACCATAAGAACTTTAGAAAATTCAGGACACACCCTTATGGAAGTTGGAACTGGTATCCAAAGCAAAACCTGAAATACACGGGCCATAAGAGATAAGATAGACAAGTGGGACCTCATTAAACTGACAAGCTTCTGCAAAGCCAAAGAAACCATCAAGAGAGCAGGGAGACAAACAAGTGGAAAAATATCCCATGCTCATGGATTGGAATAATCAATATTGTGAATATGTCTATCTTACCTAAGGCAATCTACAGATTTAATGCAATATCCATCAAATTACCAGCAACATTCTTAGCAGATCTAGAAAAAACAATACAGGAATTCATATGGAAACAGAAACAACCAAAAATAACCAGAACAATCCTCAGCAAAACAAAAAAAAACCAAAACAAAACAAAGGAGGCATCACAATACCAGACTTTAAACTTAACTATAAAGCTACAATAATCAAAACAGCTTGGTGTTAGTACAAGAACAGGCATATAGACCAATGGAATAGAATTGAAATTCCAGAAGCAAAACCCCAATTTCTCAACCAACTCATCTTCGAAAAAGCCTCCACCACCCACCACTGGGGAGAGGAGAACCTATTCAGTACATGGTGCTGGGAAAACTGGCTGACCGCATGCAGAAGATTCAAACAGGACCTCTCTCTATCCCCATACACAAAAATTAACTCTAAATGGATCAGAGACCTAAATGTAAAACCTCAAACCATAAGAACTTTAGAAAATGCAGGGCATACCCTTATGGAAATTGGAACTATTCCATATTGGCATCTAATTCCTGAGCAAAACCTGAAACACACAGGCCATAAGAGATAAGATAGACAAGTGGGACCTCATTAAACTGACAAGCTTCTGCAAAGCCAAAGAAACCATCAAGAGAGCAGGGAGACAGCCCACAGACTGGGAAAAAGTATTTGCCAACTCCATGTCTGACAAAGGCCTAACATCAAGGATCTACAAGGAACTCCAACGTGCTGAAAAGAAAAAAACAACCCCATTACAAAGTGGGCAAAAGATATGAACAGACACTTCTCAAAAGAAGACATTTGAGCAGCCAACAGACACCTGAAGAAATGTTCAACCTCACTAATCATCAAGGAGATGCAACTTAAAACTACTCTGAGATACCACCTAACTCCAGTCAGAATGGCCATTATCAATAACTCAAAAAATAACAGTTGCTGGAGAGTATGTGGTGAAAAGGGAACACTTCTACACTGTTGGTGGGAGTGTAAACTAGTGCAGCCTCTATGGAAATCAGTGTGGTGATTCCTAAAAGCACTAAAAATTGACCTTCCATATGACTCCACAATCCCCCTACTAGGAGTATACTCTGAAGAATTCAAATCACTCTATTAAAAAGATACTTGTACACGTATGTTTATCACAGCATTGTTCACAATAGCAAGATCATGGAACCAACCATGCTGGCCATCAAAAGAGGACTGGATTTTTAAAATGTGGTACATATACACAATGGAATATTATGCAGCTATAAAAAATAAAATCATGAATTTCGCAGCAACCTGGATAGAATTGGAGTTTATAATACTGAGTGATCTCTCACAGAAACAAAGATCTGAGCATCACATGTTCTCACTCATAAGTGGACCTTGAACAACTATTGTAATACTATAAGAAAAGGATTGACAGTGGCAGGAAACTATGGCAGGGGGCAGGGAGGGGAAGGGAGGTGGGATTAATGGTAGTCAATATCTGGGGACGGTGGAGGGGCACACCTCATCATCAAGGGTACCTCCATAATACATATTTGTATACCTAACCCTTAACTTTACCCCACAATTTTAAAATTTAAAATATGTTAAAAAAAATAAAAAGATTGAAAAAAAATTCCACACCTGGACAAAAAAAATTTTTAAAAAGATAAAAACAAGACTTTTCCTTCTTTGTAAACCATTCATCTTGAAGGCATCTGACATTTTACGTTTTTCCTCTCGGAGCCAAAAGAGGATGTCTGTTCTGCAAGAATATCACCGGAGAAAGGGATCAGAGCACTTCCTTTAGAAATTTCTGCATAAAAATTAAAGCAAGACAGAACTGCACTTGAAGCTTTCAGTCACCATGGCTACTGGATAACACAGTGGACCACAGTCCTACCTACGTTCTCTGCGAGACCTTGCAGTCTGTGTCTCATTTGAAGGGTTTGGCTTTTATTTATATTCAGTGAGGGGTTGCAAGGAGAGGCCGCAGCTAAGAGACTTCAGTCCGCAAGCATTTGTGGCGCCTTCCCTGGGCTTGTGGCCATCAGGATTAAGCCTCATCACCATTCTGCAGGGTGGAGGTTGCCACCTCCCTTTTGGGGATCAACACATGGAGCCCCATAGAGTTTTACTTGGGTGTTCATTCATTCATTCTCTAGTGTGTTTTTGTTCATTTCTTCATTTGTTCATCCACTCAACAGATGTGTACTGAGTCCCTTCTCTATGCCAGGCATGGCTCTAGCCACCAAGCGTCAGCAGGGAATAAGGAAAACAACATCTCCGCCCTGATCAAGTGTATGTCTAGGGAAGAGACCCGGCTGTCTGTGAAAGTTAAGTAATTCCAAATGCTGATTGCACATGAAGACAATACAACAGTAAGCAAACCATGTGGTGGGGAGGAAACGTGACTGGGGTGACATCTGAGAGGTGCTCTGGAGGAAGGAGCCAGCCATGCGGGGATGTGGGGAAGCAGCATCCGGCAGAGGGGGCGGCATGTGCAAAGGCTCTAAGGCGGGAGCAAGCCTGGAGAGGTTGAGGCACGCACAGTAAGGCCAACATAGCCCGCCTTGTGGTAAGCAGGCAGGGGCCCTGCTGGCCAGCTCAGAGCACGTGCATTTTTGTTCTGGCTGCAGTGGAGAGATGAGGGAGGCTTTCAGTGGAGGCTGGCCTTGTGGGATGGAAGCTCATAAGGCTCATCCAGGCTGCTCTGCGAAGGTGGATGGAGGGCAGGAGGCAGGTGGGGAGATCAGAGGGGATAAGGCCTGCTCTCCAGTGCTGGCGTTGGGGGACAGAAGTGGTGGGCTTAGGCTGTGGCATGTGGTCTGGATGACAGGTGGGGTGTAGCACACTTCCCTGCAGCGGGGAGCAGGTTTGGATGAGCAGAGAGCTCCATTTTGAGTATCACATTTGAGATGCCATTAGATGCCCAGAAGGGAGGCAGGCGGATGGAGGAGGTTTCCATCTGGTTGTTAAGGGGTGCCTTGGAGGCTTTGCTAACGGGGCTGGCCCAGCATGGGGGAGCCCTGGGTGCTGCAGGAGACAGAGGCAGGGGCGCTCTCCTTGGGTGGCTGAGGGGGGTGGCATCAGGGCACAAGAGGAGGAGCCAACCTGAGGGAGGCAGGGTGGTCTCTCAGATGCAGGGAGCAGAGAGGGTGGGATAGAGGTCACCCACTGAGTGGGGTAGAGGAGTCGTAGATTAGTGGACAGAGAATTTGCTGAGCTCTGGAAGCAGATGGGTTCCTGGGTTCAAATCCAGCTGTGCCCCCAAGTCACTATATTCTTTGAGCACCTACTACATGCTAAGGGATCTCCAAACAGTCTCATGTAATCCTCACAAAATCCCTACAAAATGATTACTATGACTACTTTTTTGTTTTGTTTTTGAGACAGGGTTTCACTCCATCACACAGGCAGGAGTGCAGTGGCAAAGTCACAGCTCAGTGTAGCCTCGAACTCCTGGGCTCAAGTGATCCTCCTGCCTCAGTCTCCCAAGTAGCTGGGACTACAAGTGTGTGCCACCATACCTGGTTAGTTTTTCTGGTTTTTGTAGAATTGGGGTCTCACCATGTTGCCCAGGCAGGTCTTCAACTCCCTGCCTCAAGCAATCCTCCTGCCTCAGCCTACTAAAGTGCTGAGATTACAGGTGTGTGTTGTCACACCCGGCTGTGATTACTATTATTTGTGTTTACAGATGAGAAGACTGAGGCTCAGAGAGGTGCAGCAACTTGTTCAAAGTCATACAGCTCACTGGGGGAGGGGCTAGATTTCAAGCCCAGACATCCTAGTGGTGCTCCATGGCCTGGGAACCATATCAGAGGCTCGGGTCTCTCACCTCCCGAAAGGAGACAAGACCTTGTAGGTTTCTTGGCATTGCACCAGGGAAATACCAGATGGCAATCTCTGCAGAGCACCTAACACTGTGCCCAGGCGTGCAGGTGTGTAAGCGATGGCTGCCCCCCTCCCTGACCTGTTTCTGTTCATTCCATTTCCATGAAACGACACTTGCACTGGCAGTTCATTACCTCATACTGTGATCAGTTGCTTGGAGGAGCCCCTCCTCTGAGGGAGCTCATTAAGTCTGTTTTGAAACAAGAACACTTGGATGGGGGGAGGCAGTTGTTATGATACTCTGAAAATAACTTGTTGAGGACGACTGGCGAGGCTCTGGGATCGTCCCTTCCCCCGATGTGCACACACTCGCCGTTCCCACTCATTTCTGCTTCTGATGCAGCACTGGTCTGCAGACCCCGTGGCGACCCCCGCCTTGTCCCTGGGACACCTTGGCTGGGCAGGCATTTGCATACAGACAGATGGAGGCAGCTCCCACCTCACACCCTCAGTCCTGTTCCTGAGGGATGGAGACTGTCACCTCAGGCCCTCAGAAAGGAGTTGTTCTGCCAACAGAACAAATGCACCAACAGGACATTTTCTGTTGCCCTGTGAGACGGAATGGATGTTAGCTAAGCAGGAGCAGAAACGTTCATTTTAAACACAGGTGTGGGCCTTTTATGGGATCTCACACCTATAATCCTAACACATTTGGAGGCCGAGACTAGAGGATCGCTTGAGCCCAGGAGTTCAAGACCAGCCTGGGCAGCATAGCGAGACCCTGTCTCTACCAAAAAAAAAAAAAAGCCTAGTGTGATGGCACGCACCTGTAGGGTCCAGCTACTTGGTAGACTGAGGTGGGAGGATTGCTTGAGTGCTGGAGGTCAAGGCTGCAGTGCGCTATGATCACATCACTGCACTCCATTCTGGGCAACAGAGTGAGACCCTGTCTCTGAAAGAAAAAAAAAAACACCACCAAAAAAAAATAAACACAGGCATAGATAATTTTGCCCCAAACTCCGCATCTTCCAGAGGGGCCAGCATGTCGTGCCACAGCTGGTACATGCAAGACCTTCAGGATGGCTTTGTGGAGTGGGGAGTGGAGACAGGAAGGGCCCACACCAATCGTCATGGAAACCCCTCCCTATGGGCTGGGAGGAGAGAGGCCCAGGCAGCCCCTGGATCTGTCCAAGACTGCACAGCAGGTGGGAGGTAGAGCTGGCCCTGGTGGGAAGTGAAAGGTGAGAAGGCGAACCCACCCTAAGAGGACTTTAAGGAGCAAAACAGGATCTGCCGCCAAGTAGTTCCTTTTAGCAAAAGCTAATGCAACGCCATCTCCATCTCCGGAGCCTGCCCCTGTGGCCCCTCCAGGTCTCCTTCCCTTTCTGGAAGGATTTAGGGAGGCTTAAGGCTCAGGGCAGTTCTGCCAGAAAACATATCATGTGTCTTGAGAAAAGCGATGTGAAAGCAAACCCTTGAGAAGGTGCATCACCATCTGAGCCTTGACCAGGGCAGGACACATCCTGTGTTGTCCTGACCTGCTGTATGAGTGACCGCAGTGTGTGTCCTCGGTGGACCAGGGCTACAGGGAACACAGTCCTTCCTTCCCTCTCTCCTTCATCTTCTCCCTCACTCCAGTATTCACTGAGCCCAACTCTGAGCCTGTCCGCTGTGGGACTCACTTGTTTACTCAGCTGCTGTTTATCAAGGGTCTTGAGTGCTGGGGGCACCGTGGTCAACAGGAGACAGGTGCAAGCATGCCAAGTATCTGTGTGGTTTCTCGAGACTTTGATACAGGCTCACTCCGGAATGTACATACACAAAGCCGTCAGCCTGCAGACAAACCCGGGTTTGGGCCCTGGCTCGGCCGCTTCCTAACCGAGTGACCTTGAGCACAGCACTGAACGTCTCTGCACCTCAATTTCCTCCTCTGTAAAGGGGCAGAGGTCCTGCCCATTTCATTATGTGGTATTGGAGCTTCTGTGAGAAAAAGTTTGTGTTGTTCTGATGAAAAGTCAGTGTCACGTGTCCAGTCTCTGCATAGAATCGCATTACCACATCTGGGAGCAGAAAAAAATAAAAATAAAAATATTTAAATCTTTGTGTCTCTAATAAAACATCAAGGAAACAGGTAAATGATAAGCCCCAGAACTCCTGACGACTTGCATGTCCCCTAGACTCACCCTTGGGCTCCAGTCTGTACAGCCCAACTCTCTCTCTCTCTATGGCCCTGTTTCCTCCTCCTTTGTGATTAAGCTTGACCTCAACTCTCCGGTCAGCCTCGGCTTTCTCCCGCCTCGTCTCTGATCCTGTGGTGCTCTGGCCGGAACAGAAACCGCACCCGAGGGAGGAAGGCTAGGCTTTCTGCTGGACTTGCCAGTGGTAGAACTATCTGTGGTATCAGATGGAGGAGGAGGACTTGGAACTGTAGGGCCAGATGTGTCTCCTGCCTGCTACAGATGGTAGCCGGAGGGCCGAGTGGTGAGTTGTTCCTGTTTTCTCTGCTAGCAGTAGGGGAGAAAACACATGTAGCGCTTCTGGGGAATTCTGTTGTGTGCCCTGGGTCTCGTCAGAGGGGAGGAGAATGTCTGCAGGGTATGTAGTGAGCCTCACAGCCCCCACCCTGGCTGGAGCACCTGAGGACTCTAAAAAGGGGTTGTGGGTACCTGACACGGTCCACATGGGTCCTTGAGGCTCCTCCGGGCTTGAGTGGCAGTTATGGCCACTTGTCCACAAGCCATCTCCATGGGCTGCCTCTGCTCCTTCCCCCAGAGTAGGAATATTCAGTCTGGGTGCAGTGGCTCATGCCTATAAACCAGCCTTTTGGGAGGCTGAGGTGGGAGGAGTGCTTGATCCCCAGAGTTTAAGACCAACCTGGGCAACACAGCAAGACCTCGTCTCTACAAAAAAGAAAAAATATTAGGTGTGGTGGCACACACCCGTAGTTCCCAGCTACTTAGGAGACTGAGGCAGGAGGATCACTTGGGCACCGGAGGTTGAGGCTGTTATGAACTATGATCACACCACTGCACTCTAGCGTGGGTGACAAGACAGATCCTGTCTCTGAAGAAAAAAAAAAAAAAAAATTCAGGGGCTCGGTTTCACTACTCCTCAGCCACCTGGTAGAGAGGATGGAAGTGGTCTTAGCAGTCACCCAAGACAGCAGGCCTGTGGGACCTTTGGCCTCTCTGACTTCCATCTTTCCTCCGTGTTACTTCTCTGCTGGTCTTTGGGTGCTTCTCATGAGGCCAAGACTCCCCCATCCACATCCCTTGCCCTCAGTGTCCTGCCTATTCCAAGAGCCAACACTGTTTTTTTGGTAGCTCTGAGGAAGTATAATCGACACACAATGAACTGTTTGTAGTGTGCAGTCTGATGAGTTTGGCATTTGCACATTCCCACAGGACCATCACCACAGTGAGCACGACGGACAGACCCATCACTCCCCAGAGCACCCTCCTGTTCATTTGCCATCCATCCCCCCCATCCCTGTTCTCAGGCAACCACTGACCTGCTGTCCACTGCTGCAGATTAGTTTACATTCTATAGACTTACAGAAGTGGAGTCATGTGCCCTGCACTCTTCTTTGTGGTTTTTCTCACTCAGCATAGTAATTTATTATTATTATTATTATTGTTGTTGTTGTTATTAGAGACAGGGTCTCTCTCTGTCGCCCAGGCTAGAGAGTCCAGGGGTGCGATCTTAGCTCACTGTAGCCTTGACCTCCTGGGCTCAAGCAATACTCCCGCCTCAGCCCCCTGAGTAGCTGGGATTACAGGCAGGCACCCTTATGCCTGGCCTAAAATTATTTTGAGATTACTCCGAGTTGCAGTGCCCCTCAGTAGCTCACTCCTTTGTCTTGCTGACGTCTGTTCCATGGTGTAGATGTATGGCTTGGCAGTCCATTCACTTGTTGATAGGCATTTGAGCTGACTCCAGTTTGGGGCCATTGTGAATGTGGCTGCTGTGAACATCCGTGTATGAGTGTTTATGTTGACATCTGTGTTCGTGTCTCTTGGGTAATACCTAAGAGTGAATTGCCTGGATTGTATGGTAGGTATGTGTTCGACCCTCAAGGTGTCTGAGCATTTTGCATCCCCACCTGCAGGGCTGAAGGATCAGTTACATCCTCACGGCACTTTTATCAGGGAAGATGCTTTTGAAGATGGTTAGAGTATCAAAAGGCCCCATAAAACTGGGTCAAACAATAAAGACTTGGTGGCCTCACATGATAATCCACCTGTGGTGGGGAGTGTAGTGCAGGGTATCACCAGCTGTGGTCTGTGAGCTCAGAATGAGTTTTACATTTGTAAAAGGTTATTAAAAAAAAAAACAAAAACAAAGAATATGTGACCAACTCTGCATGTGATTTACCTAAAGTATTTCTTGTCTGGCCCTCGACGGAAGGTTTTCTAAGTCCTAGACTCGTGGGTCAGTCCCAGTTCTCTCCGTCTTCCTACCTGCTCCTCAGCATCTCACCCCCTCATGGTCCCAGGGTGGCTGCCACAGTGCTAGCCATCCCAGGGAGATTTGACAGCATGCAGCCAGGGATGGAGGGGTGCATTGGGGGGAAGCTTCTCCCCATAGTCTACGCAGCAGACTCCCCCCCAGATGCTGCTGGCCAGGATCTGGTAGGCAGCGGGTTGTTGACATTGTGGAGGTGTTTACAAAATGGGGGAGATAACACTGTGATGGGAGGACGCCAGGGACTGAGACGCCCAGGATGGCACTAATGGAGTGGGGAGGTTGGCAGAGAAGGCTTCCTGGAGATGGTGACATTAGCATGAATTCTGAGACGGGCATGAATAGGCCAGGGTAGGGAAAAGGATGACGATGGCAAACTGCATCCCAAATAAAACGGCACTTTTTCTCCATCCTCCCCTCCTCCTCACGTCTTCGCTCCTTCGTTTCCTTCCCTTCTTCCCTTTTCTACTCACTTATCTGTTCATTCAACACACACTTAATGAGTGCCTCCAGTGTGTGAGGCACAGGGCAAGAGCAGACGTCAGACACCCTGGGCTCAAGCCTCTCGAGAGAGGCAAGCAGTCAAGAAGGCCCCGAGGAATGGCCGTCCTCAAAATGCAGGGGGAAGGGTGCAGTACAGAGAAGGCCAGGAAGGGGCCACTGTGGGGACCCAACCTTGGACCAAGCCTCAGAACCAAGAAGCACCAGGTGTGTGGGAGCCCTAGGCGACTGGAGTTTGCTGGGGGACCTTTGCAGTGGGAAGTCATGGGTGGAGGAAGCGGGGCTTGCTGCAGCTGCATGGGGGATGAGGGAGTGGAGGGTCTGGGAGGGCTTAAACCCAGGCTAACCCGAGGTCCCAGACTCTGAGGCTGCTGGGACGTGCCATGTACCCAAAAGGCGCACTGCCGGGGACCTGGGGGTGGCACTGCTTTGTGGAGATGCCCACCCTTTCCCGCCCTCCTGCCTAGCACACTGTGGCTGTGGGAATGGCGTGGGTGGTGTGAAGAGAAGTGAGACACGGGGGGCAGCCCTCCAGCCTGGGCAGGAGAAAGCGCCCCAGTGCAGAGGCGGGGGCAAGCAGAGACCTTCCTCACCTGGCTCTGCAATGAGGGTGGGCCTGCCTAGCGGAGTGACAGAAGTGATGAGGGTGGGGCAGGGCGGCCAGAGGTGCCACTGTTCCCTTCCCATAGAGCCACAGCTGCTGAGAGGGCAGTTCGGAGCACAGGCTTGCAAGTCAGACTGTGCCACTAAGCAGCTGTACAACCTCCAGCCTTCACTCTTTCGGCCTCCTTGCTCTCATCTGCGCAGTGGCTATAGCTGTTTTGCTCTCATGAGGTGGGACAGAACACATAATGTGACCACCACCAATAAGGGAGGGAACCATTTTTGCCCCCTTCTAAGGGCAAGGGAGGTAAGGCTCAGAGAAGGCAAGCCGCTTGCCCGGGATCACACAGCAAGGGGCCGGAGAGCCCAGGCAGTTAGACTGAGAGGCCCTGCCCCAAACTGTTCTTGTGAGGATACATGAGTGAAACGGGACCTGGCACGCTGTCAGTGCTTTGGAAACCTGGACCGTACCGGAGCAGTGTTGGGCTGGGTGTCAATTTGGCCTTGGGGGACATTTCTCTTGTAAGTCTGTTTTTCAGAGCATAAGATGTCAAGCCAAGGTCCCTGCCCACTGTGATGTGACACCACCCTGCTGGGGCCTCCTGCATGCCCTTAGCTGGCGCCAGGAGCTGGGAGGTAGTTGTCATGATCTCCTTTTGCAAAATGAAGCAAGTGGGGCCTGCACGTGTGCCCCAGGCCACGTGGTATGTGAACGTGGGCCTGGGGGCCTTGAGTAGGGGTGCCCAGGCTGTTGAGTTGGTCTTTCCTGAAGTCTTCCTGGGCCACCCCCTTAGGAACCAGGACCCCACAGTGGTGAGACTGTGCCTGGCAGGCCTCGAACCTGGGCCTGTGGGCCCAGGGCACCACCCACTTCCCCTCCATCCAGCCTGCCCAGGAGGGAGCGAGAGGCCCTCCAAGGCCATCCAGCCCTGCTGCTCCCTGGAGCTGGCACTGTGGCTGAGCTCTTGTCAGAACAGAGGGCCCAAAGGGGTCCCCACAACCATCTCAGGGCACTGTGTGTTTTCCACGGTCAGGGTTCATGGCTGGTCTGAGTCTGAGCGGGAGGAGAGGGAGGGGGAGGAGGGAAAGAGGAATGCAGGTGAGGCCTCTCCTCCCAGGACCACATCTTCTGCACCCTGTAATCCAGTTGACACCGATGGGGTCATTCGCAGGAGCGGGGTAGCCTGGGGTCAAGGGCACAGACTTTGGGTTTGACATCAGGGTTCGAGTCATGGCTCGGCAGGGAGCAGCCACGTGCCTTGGAGTAGTGGCTTCATCTTTGAAGTCTGTTTCCTCTTCTGTACGGTAGGAGTTACAGCACTCCAGGTTATACATGTCAAGGAGGTGGTAGGCCGCACGGTTGGGCCCTGGGTGGTTGAGAGCCTCTGTGCGCGGGACTCTCCTTACTGCAGACCCCAGGTAAGACAGCTCTGGAGGCCAGGGGCTAGGTCCCTCGTTTCGCTGCTGTGACAGTGCCTGGTGCACAGTAGGTGCCCAAGAAAGTGCTTATTGGGAGGGAGGGAAGGAGCAAGGAAAGAAAGCCTTTCTAATCTTCTGTTAAGCTTACCACAGTCCCTAAAATCTTGGGGCGCTGCTTACGGGGCAGTTCAGTTCAGTATAGCCAGC
The DNA here is from genome assembly GCA_027257055.1 of Cephalopachus bancanus. NCBI lineage: Eukaryota > Metazoa > Chordata > Mammalia > Primates > Tarsiidae > Cephalopachus > Cephalopachus bancanus. The sequence goes on from JAPVLO010000689.1 coordinate 285,799, forward strand.
TCACTGCTCAGAAATCTTTTTTTTTTTTTTTTTTTGAGTTGGAGTCTCACTACATCGCCCAGGCTGGAGTGCAGTGGCACACTCATGGCCACCACAGCATTGACCCGCTGGGCTTCAGTGATCCTTCCGCCTCAGCCTTCCAAGTAGCCAGAACTACAGGTGTGCGCTACTGCGCCCAGCTAATTTTTGATTTATTGTAGAGACGAAGTCTCGCCAAGTTGCCTGGGCTGGTCTGAAACCCATGGGCTCAAGCAATCCACTTGCTTTGACCTCCCAAAGTGCTGGGATTACAGGCTGAGCCACCAAACCCAGCTAGAAATAAATTTTTTAAGGGACATGGTGTATCCCTTATCCCAGCTCCAATGTGCTATTTCCCAAGAACATCCTGCTTTCATGTGCTAGCTATCGGTTTGCTATCCAAAAATGTGGAACTTGGCCGGGCACGGTGGCTCACTCCTCTAATCCCAGCATTTTGGGAGACCAAAGGAGGAGAATCATTTGAGGACGGGAGTTTGATATCAGCCTGAGTGGCAGCATGGTGAGATCCTGTCTCTAACAAAAAAAAGAAAATAATTGGCCAGACATGATGGCTCACACCTGTAGTCCCAGCTACTTGGGAGGCTGAGGTAGAAGAATCATTTGAGCCACATGTGCTATGATTTCACCACTACACTTCAGCCTGGGCGACAAGAGTGAGACCCTGTCTCAGAACAAACGAACAAAAGTGTAGAACTTCAGCTTCTGTGGTGGAAAGAAACCCCAGGGAATGTGACCGAACAAGGACTGCAAGGGACTTCCCATCTTCTCCCCAGGAATCAAAGGCCTCAGAAGCCCTGGGTAGCCCAGCAAGGTAAATTAGGCGGGGTCCTCCGCCCACCCGTCTCCATTTTAGAGGAGGGTCCTGCCTTCATTAGATGCCTGGCTCTCAGGAAAGAGGCCATCATTACAGACTGGCGCTGCCATGCCTGCGTGGAAAATGCTGCTTTCCACTCATGCTGAGGGCAGGGCCTGATGAAGACAGTGGTGAGTTTCCAGCTGTTTCTAGAAAGATTTCCCTTCCAGGTGATTTTTTTTTTCCTCCTCCCAAGGTTAATTAAAGACATCTCAGGTCATTACAGTGACTATTTGAAGAAGGTGATGTATCAACAAAGGGAAATAGTCTTGGGCCTGGTTTATAAATAACCCGGGACTGACTTGTAAAGCTCAAGTCATTTCTATTTTCTTCCCCTTATCTGAATTCCTTTCCCTGTTGCCTTGGAAACAAGTCTGGTGTGAGGGGTGTTGGGAGCTCTGTGACTCGGGTTCAAGCCTCCATGATGCCTGCCGCTCCCGTGGGAGGTGGGGGGCCCTAGGGGGCAGAGTATCCAGGGTGGCAGAACACGTCCTGCTGCTGTGGGCTCAGCATCTGGGGCGACCGGATTGTGGCCGAGTGTGCTGGGTGGTTCGATGGGGGCAACATAGGCAGTGGGAGCCCGGAGGTGCCCCACCACAGGCATAAGCAATCAGGAAAGCCTTCTTGGAGGTGGCAGTATCTCGGCTGAGCTATGGAGGACCAGATGCTAAGTGGGTGAGGGAGGGGTGGAATGGTGTCTTAGCCAGCGGGAATAGCATGTGCAAAGGGCCGAACGAGAGACAGTGTGCGCATCCCAGGGTGACAGTTCACCCAGTGTGCCTGAGGTAGAGAGAAGCTGGGGAAATGGGTGAGATGTGAGGCCATAGGCGCAGTCAGAGTCCCGATCGTGCGCAACTCCCCTGAGGAATCTGAGGGGCGCCTGATGCAGGTGGACAGTGAGGTCCTGGACGGCCATCCACCTGGGCCCCCAGTTGAATGAGAAGGTTGATTTAGGTCTGTCCCTACCCGTGCTGACTGTCCGGGATTCCATGATTTGTTTGAACACGGAACTGATAGAGCAGTTATCATCCCTTTTGACCACGTTCATTGAGTGTTTACTATGGGCCGGGCACAAACTATCGTAGTCGTTTCTTTATTGCAATCTTTTGAAGCGGATGGATTTCACATCTTCTTTTCTTTTCTTTTCTTTTTGTTCTTTTTGAGACAGGGTTTCTCTTTGTCGCCCAGGCTAGAGTGCTTTGGCGCCATCCTAGCTCACTACGGTCTTGAACCCCCTGGGCTGGGTAGTCCTCCCACCTCAGCCTCCTAAAGTGCGGATCATGGGTGTGAGCTGCCACGCCCGCCCTCGTGTCTCCTCTTCAGGACGAGGAAACCTGGCTCCGGATGCAGGATGTCTGCCTTGGCGGGAGCCTCTGAGCCACCAGCCAGCCCTCTGGCCATGCTGGTCTCTCTGCAGGGGAGGAGAAAGTTGGCTTAAGCTGAGTTAAGGAGCCAGCCTGTCCCTGCGTGGCCCCGGCCAAGGCAGCTGGGGGGCTTACAACTGGGCAGGTTCCTCCGAAGGTGTTTCCAGGCCCTCCTGGGAGGCTGGGAGATAACCCAGAGCAGTGCCTAGGAGAGTCACCACCCTCGTGCCTGGGTCTCGGGACAGAAGTAGCCATTTAGGGGGTCTTGGCGGGATGGGCGGAGTTGGGCTTTAGGCCTGGAAAGGAGAGGATTGAGAGGGGTCAAGGCTCAGGCTCAGATGGGCTCTGGTTCAGGTCCCAGAGCACTCTTGGCCAGCTTGGTGACCGTGAGCAGGTCCCTTCAGATCTTTTTTTTTTTTTTGAGTTGGCGTCTCACTTTGTCATCCGGACTGGAGTGCCATGGCATGTTCATGGCCACAGCCTCCATGACCTTCTGGGCTCAGGTGATCCTTTCGCCCCACTAATTTTTTATTTATTATGGAGATGAGTCTCAACAACTTGCCCAGGCTGGTCTCGAACACCTGGGCTTGGACAATTTTCTCGCCTCTGCCTCCCAAAGCACTGGGATTACAGGCATGAGCTACCACACCCGGCTCCTTCAGCTCTTTAAACCTTGCTGTCTGTGGCAGGATGGGGATTGTCACTAACAGGACTAACGTTGAGGACCATTTCAAGGTTAGATGGGTGAGATGTGCAAGTAACCGTTCCCAGCACACAGTGAGTCCTCTCTTGACAGCTGTTACTCCTTGGTTGCACTACCTGCCTCAGTGCCACGTTAGCATACTTCTTGGCCTCAGATACACAGCCCGGGATGTCCAGTCTGCTAGGAGGCAATACGAGAAGACGGTCCTATAAGTGGGACTTCCTAGGGCAGATGTGGAAAAGGCCGGATGCTGTCTTGGGGATAGGAGGTCCAGTGGAGATGGGAGCCGAGGAGAAGGCAGCCCTGGCATGAATACAACGTATGCAAAACCCCAGCGGCAAGGCTGAATGCAACCCCACTTCCTGCCATTGGCACATGCTGTTCTCTAGACTTTTAGCCCTCGAGGAGTACTCCTATATATCCTTCAAAACCCACCCAGATATCCCTCCTTGAGTGACAAGTTCTCAATAAGTGCTTGTCTTCCCTTTGCTCCTCTTTCCTCAGACTTTTACTTTCGTGGTTGGATTTTGCCTCCTGCTCTTATGTTCCCACACATGTTTTCTCTTGTACTTCACAAACCTTAGCACTTGTATTGCAGTTGTTTGTTTTTAGTTTTCTGTTTTTCTGGCATTTTCTTCTACCAGACTAGAGATTCTTAAAAGTATACATGTTTGTATCAGGTTTTGGAGAGAAAATGGTTTCACCCCAGGTTTGAGGTGGTCTGTTGGGACACTCTCTCCTCTAATGGCTACAAATCAGATAGATATACTGAACTCTCCAGGGATTGTAGGTCCCCTTAGGGTCAGCACAGAGGTTGCAGAAAGAAGCCGTCCAGGGAATGGTTGTCGAGTGAATGAATAACCGACATGTTCTGGTGTCATCCAGAAGTAGTGATCTCTGTGCCTCGCCTCGTGTTGCAGATGAAATTCCCATTTGTTTCCTGAATCTCCATGGCCTCTCCAGCAGCTTCTGGATTAATTATGTAAGAAAGAGACAGTTTTCTTTCTTTTTTGATGCCCAGCAACATCCTAAGAGTTTCCTGGAGAGAACAGAAGAGTTTTCAAAAAAAGTCCTCTGGGGGGAAGATGCCTGTGATGCCCCAGTTTCAGGGAGCCACGCTTTTTATAGTCACACTTTGAGACCACACTGTACCTAAAAGAAGCCGGGGGTGAGGGGGAGCAGGCAGGCATCTGGGTTTCCCGCCTCCTCTGTTCCCTCCCCCCTTGTGGGAAGGAGGCAGCCCTGTGTGATCCTGCCTGCCACTTGGTCTCTGATTTTCGGGGTGCTCGTCTGCCATCCAGACAGTGCGGTGAGGCTAGGACATCTTCCCGCTTCGGGGGTGTGAGGCTGGAATAGCAAACTCCACCACTTTATAGCTGTGTGACCTTGGGCTGGTCCCTTGACTTCTTTCCGCCCCAGTATTTTCATCCGTAAAACAGGAGTAATAGTCATAGTTCAACCTTTGTTTCATTGCTGGGAGGTGCAGGTGATGCCCCAACTATGCCTGGCACACAGCAAGCACCCAGAAAGCAGTAGCAATGGCAGTGATGTGGTCTTAGGTCGGGTTTCCTTGAAGCGGAGAAGGAGGTGGGTTTCTTGTGGGGGGTTGACTGAGGGAGCGTCCTCTGTGAAACCTGTGAGGGAGCCAGGGCAGCAGGTTAGGGCAGGGGGCAAGGCCAAGTGCAGATGTCAGCCTCATGCCAGGGGCCTCTGGAGTGTCAGCTGTCCTACCACGTGGGTCCTGCTGGGAGGCAAGGAGGCCTGGTTGGTCAGTCCTCAGCTCCAGGCATTGGGGCATAGCCTTGACCGAGGGCTGCTCTCCAGGCAGGGGTGCAGCTACAAGCTCTCTGCAGCCAGCACTCACGGCAGCTGAAAGATGGGTATGCTTTCCAGAAAAGGGAATCCAAGAAGGGGAGATACCAGCTGCATCGGTGACAGTGATGAGTTTGATTATTTCACCTTTGAAAACCAGAGAGTCTAGTAACTTGCTCAGGGTCACAGAGCTAATAAGAGCTCCAGCTGGGTTTCTAGTCCCTTCGTCATGATGCTGTGTTGTTTAGCAAGCCTGGGCTGGGCCTAGAGTGAGGCAGGCGAGATGCTCACACAGGGTACAAGATGAGGGGACGTCAAAGCGTTGGCAGTGTAGGTATTTAATTCCACATTGCTTGTGATTGATGCTAAAGTCCACGATGAACACAGAGTCGACACTATGAATAAAGACAGAGTCGGTGTCACTGCTTTTTGTCCCTTTGTCTCTGGCTCCATAGTGGCTTGGTGCAGCTCTGAGCAGATCCCCTTCTACTGAACCATGAGGTACTTCTACTCATTTTCCTAATTATCTATGTGACTGTGATGGACATCCTTGTGGCAAAGTGTGTACAGCCACTCTCATTCTCTAAGGAATTCCCGTGTGTGCAATTAGGTCACTGACTGTAGGGTCAAAAGTCAGGCACACCCACCCACCAACCTTTTATTATGAAAATGTCCAAATGTGGAAACATCATTCAGGGACCACACTTACACCCATCAGCTAGATTCTCCAGTAACTAACATTTTGTTATATTCACTTTATAAAAATCTAACCATCCATCCATGGTACATTTTCGAACACATTTCAATGTAAATTACATATATCAGTTCACTTCAGTCATACATTTCAGCATGTGTGCCATTATTTTTATAACTTCTAGTCCAGGGTGTTAAATTTCCTCTAGGAAATACATGCCAGTTTTCATTTCCATCTGCTGTGGATGTATGGGTGAGTCTTGCCACCGCCTTGCCAACACACCGGGTAAGATCATTTTCAAGGTGTTTTACTGACTGTTGCAATGTAACGTTTTTCCTCCTGAGGGCTGAGATTACTCCCCAGAAGATTTTCCAACCCATGTCCAGGTGGTCTGTTGAAAGCTGCGTCCTGTCCAGCTCTCTGGGTATTCCTGGCGTGGCTTTCCTGGGACCGGGTGGGGAGGACAGACACAGCTCTTTCTTCTGTCTGTCCCTGCTCCCTCCCTGGAAGTCCCTGGGCTGCCTGGTGAGAGAATGTGGACATAAAGTGCTCACTGTGAATGCTATATGGGAGGAAAATGGGCAAACTTGAGAGGCCAGAAGCCCCGGGACCCAGGAGGTCGCACGTGATGTAGAGCGGGACCAGGCACGTGTGGAAGTGGGCCTGTGCACATTTTCCCGTCTGCATGATGGAGCAGTGCCTCCCGGCACGTACGGTGTGGACTGCTCTGGGAGCCCCTTGCCACCTCTATAAACTGCCCCCAGCCCACCCCTTCCTCAGCCTTCTGTTTCCTCCTGGGCCAGGTACTGTCCTGCCTCTGGGTGTTTGTATCTCTGTGAATTCCATGAGTCAGAAGTTTGGGAGCAGTTGGGCTGAGTGGCTTTGGTTCAGACCTCCTTGTGAATGAGGTCGCACTCAAGATGTTAGCGAGACTGCAGTTGTCTCAGGGTTTGGCTGGAGCCAGGGATCTGCCTCCAAAGCGGCTCGCCCATGTGGTGAGCGGTGCTGGCAGTCGACTGGAGGCCTCAGGTTCTCACCACGTGTGTTTCTCATAGGGCTGCTTGAGCATCCTTACAACATGACAGCCGGCTTCCCCCAGCAGGATCTCCTAGAACGAGGTGGAGGCTGGGACGCCTTTGATGGGCCGGCATCACTTCTGCCTTTTGCCACTGAGCACACAGACCACCCCAGTTCACTGGGGGAGGGCACCACACCAGAGTGTGAGTAAAGGGGGGCCACTTTGGAGGCTGCCTGTCAGGTTGGATGACCTTGGTGTGAGCCTTCCCCTCTCTGGCCTCAGTCTTCTCCTCTGTCAAATGGGTTCATGCGAAAATCCCTGTGAATGCTTACAGTGGCACTGGGCACTCAGTTACACACTCAATAGATGTCAGCTACCACCATAGTCCCCTGCTGGGCCATGAGCCCTCCGTCCAGTGCCTGGCCCAGAGTCAGCACCCTCTGGATGGTTATTAAATGAATGAGTGAAAGAATGAATGAGTGAATGAAGAGCCATAGGACTAGGAATCCAGAGAAGAAAGAGATCTGTTAGCTGCATCACCAGATAAGCCTTTGTGGTGAATTTCCTCAAACGATGCCCTTTAACCGGTGTCTAGAGAGCAAATATTTGTTAAAAACTGAACTGAGGTGGTGGTAGAAAGAACACAGAATGCAGTTAAACCTGGATTTCAGCCCCAGACTCAGTGTTTGGACAATAAATATTTACTGAGCCCTGACTCTGAGCCAGGTGCCTGTCAGACCTGCGAAAATGGTGAGGAGGGCCTGGCTCTGGGACTTGCCCCGGTGACACCCTTGCTGAGTGCCTTGGGCAAGTAGATCTACCTCTCTGAGTCTGCATTTCCTCCTCTATAGAAATGGGAGGGGGCGTGGGAGCTCCTTCGACAAGTGAGCCTCACCTCCAGGGTCCAGCCGCTGCTGACGCCTTTCCAGCGATCTCCAGCTTGTTCCCCCTCTGGTCGTAAGATGCTCCAGTCATGTGCTACCCCCACCCAGTACTCCTGCTCTGTAAGGGTTAAAAGCCAGTGAGCTCCCGTGACCCTGTGCAGACCCTGAATCACTCCCGTTGCTCCCTGTGCTGAGCCTGCGCCTGGATGGGGGGGATGCTGTGCCCTGAGGTTGCCGTGGCAACCCCATGGCACTGAACTACAGCCTGCCCTGGTCCTTCCTTGGGGGGCTTTGGGCTGTCTCACTGGCTGCAGTTGCCTTCCAGGGAGGAGGGGGAGAGAGCTGGAAAGGAGAGAGAGAGAGACGGACAGTGAGGCACACACACAGACGGAGAGAGACAGGGAAAGAGCTCAACACTGAGGGGAGAGGGAGGAGAGAGGCTGAGAACCGGCAGAGAAACAGACCGCGAGAGGGAGACAGACTGACAGCCGCCAGCCGGAGGTCCCAAGACGCCGCCGGTAACCCTAGAGGTAGCAGTGGTTTCCTAGCAGTGCTCACCTCCCCTGGGCTGCCAGATCGCCAGCATACATGCACACACACCCACACATGTGCAGCCGCGTTTCCTCACGCGCCTGCAGTGAGGGCGCAGGGGTGGGGAGGCTGGCAGGCATGTGAAGTTGCCATCAGCCCCGAGGGACAGGGGAGGAAAAAACGGGGGCGGACGTCAGCTCCCTGGGCGGCCGCCTCAGCCTCCGCCTCCTGCCTCCCGCCTCCGCCTCCCTGAGGCCCCTCCTGCCTTCCTGGGAAGCGAAGCCCCTCGCTGAGACGGGGGCTGATGTCATCCCAGGCTGCTCAGCCAGGGTTCCCGGTGGCCCTGGGGGCTGCCTCCGGAAATGAGCTAGCCGCCTGCCGGCCACAGGTTTGGGATCTCCAGCTAGAGGACAGAAAACCCACACGGGTCAGGTGAGCGGGGCCCAGCCGTGGGCAGCCAGGCAGGGGGCAGCGGCGGGCGGCAGCCTGCCCACCGGGACCCTCCATACGCGCTTCGGAGGGCTGCCCACCTGGAGGGAAGTGAGGACACGGGTGCCCACGGCCACCCCCTCCCCCACCTCTTGGGGGCTGTCACGCCCCAGAGTGAATGCGGCCGCTCCTCAAAGCTCCTGTCTTGGCCGTCCTGCAGGGAGAGCAGTCAGAACTGGAACCCGGGCCGCCCGCGTGTGGGCTTTGCAACTCTGGTGGGGTGGACGCCCAGCCTGGCACTTCGCTGCCCCAGCTCTGAGCGACACCCGTGAATGCAGCTGACTGCTGGCTCAGCGGTGTTGGTTCGCCCCCCGGTTTGACTGAAGACGGCTGCCGGGCTTCCTCCCCAGGCAAGCCCAGAACTTCCATGAGCAGAAGTGTCAGAAGAAGGGAGAGGGCCCTGGCATCTTAGTTGTCTCCCTCTTTCGCTTCCTCCTTCCCCCTCTTCCCGGCTGGCCTCATGGATTACCTGGGAGACAAACTCTCTGTGGCCCAAACCCACATGACCCAGTGGGTGGGCACCGTGAGAAGGTCCTTCCAGGAGGCCCTCAGTTTGGTGACCAGCACAATGGGCCATGAGCGGACAAGCGGAGAGGCCACCGGCCGGACCCCCTTCAAGCGCGCCTCCTCCTTCCGCCACCTGGCTTCCCGGAGCCGAGAGTCTTTCCGCCGCTTCTCCGCCCGCAGCCAGCAGAGGTTCTCTTCCCTGAGGAAACGGCAGACAGACTCGGAGCCGCCAGATATTGTAAGCTGCTTATGTCTTTAAAAAATGTTAAAACACCATGAAGACCCTCCCCGCTGGTGCTCCCAGGGAGGGGTTCTGTGCATCAGGCCAGGGAAGTGCCTTCTTCCCAAGTGGTTGTCAATCACAGCCCTGGCGCCTCCTGCCCGAGCCTGGAAAGGAGGCCAGTGGCGATCGTCCCTCTGGCGTGGAGTCACTTTCCTGAAGTTGCTCAGGAAATTTCTGTAGGCTCCAATGTCTGTTTTGGCAGGGCTGGCACATGAGTCGTGCTCACTCTGCCAGCTGATTGATCTTGCAGGGTAGACACCCTGGCCCCCGCCACAAATGCTTGTCCTCCCCTATTTTTAGGGAGGATTAGCTGGCACCTGCTTCATCTCCTCTCACTCTCCCAGCAGCCAGTGTCTGTGTCTTCTGCTCGCGGAGTTATGGCTTTTGTGGTTCTGTTGGAGTCTTATCTGGTTGCTGAAGGAAAGGACCTCCAGGCCCCACGGTGGTGGGTGGATTTGCCTGCCAGCCCATGCACCTTGGGCTTGGCGTGGGCGGGCCAGGATAGGAGGCCTCGGGCCAAGTCCTCACTCAGGCAGCCTTCTGAACGCAGGGTGGATCGATTAAATACTCAGCTTGTGTCCTAAGGGACAGTGCAGGATCCATCCCAAGGACCTGAGTGATGATTTGGAGAGGTGGGACCAAGCCCAGAGGAGGAAAGTCCCTGCCCAGGGAAGCTCGACGAGTGAGTGGCAGAGCCAGGGACCGAGCCCTGGACTCTGACCTCTCTACTCTGGGTTCTTCCCGACCCAGCTCTGGGCAGATGCTTCTCCAAGCCTTTCTTGGGGCTGCTCACATTACTGGCCAGGACTGAACTTAAAGAGAGGGTCTGGGGCATTCACATAGGAGGCTCCTGCCACCTGACTGTGTTGACCCAGTTCCCAGGAGCATCTGAGGACAGGGAAAAGGCTACGCCAACTCCTTCTTTGGGTTCCTCTTGCCATGAGAGCCAGTAGTCGTGAAGGGGCCCAGCATCTCAGAAGAAGTCCTGAGCTGGCCCTCCCTTTGCTCAAGGTCTCAGGGCTCACAGCTGCCCCACCAAGTGTGGGGACTCAGAATTCCCTTTGCTGGCCCAGAGATGTGTGGTGACTCACACAGGTCACACAGCAACCAGAGCAGGCAGGTGCAAACCCAAGCCAGAAGTCAAGCCCTTGAGCATGAGGTGTGTCTCATAACAGGATGTCTCCTTCTCCTGTGGGTCTGTGCTCCTTTCTGGCCCTGGACAAGTTAGTGTAGCTTGGATTTATGAAACAGAGCCCCCAATCCAACCTCTGGAAGGTGTGACTCAACCCAGGGAAGAAAGTCCTCTCATGCATTCTTTCTGTCTGTCTTTCTGTCTGTCTCTCTCTCTCTCTCTCTCTCTCTCTCTCTCTCTCTCTCTCTCTCTCTCTCTTGTGTGTGTGTGTGTGTGTGTGTGTGTGTGTGTGTGTGTGTGTGTGTTTTCTCTGCCTTGCTCTGTCTCTGTGTCTCTCCATCACTCTTGTTCTCTTTTAGTGCATGGGGTTTGGGGACAGGCAGGCTCTATTCATGTCCCCCTCCCCTACACTCTTGAGCCCTGTGACCCTGGACATCATCCTGGATCCCGTGGGCCTCATTGCCTGTGTGACAGGCTGGTGCCACTGCAGGACTGGCCTCCCGACTGGTTAAACGAAGTTCATGGCAGCACCTCCAACAGCATGGATACACGCTAAACAAATGTGGGCTCTGGGATCCTTCCCATTTAGCATCTGGCATCTACTGAGTGGCAGCACCAGCTGGCATTGGCTGTGACAGCTCAAATCAGACTTGCAGGTCCTGGCTGAGGGGCCTTGACTGGTTCTTAAGCGTCAGTTTCCTCCTCTGTCAAATAAGAACCCCAGGCTTGTTAGGAGGTTGAAGGGAGCACCCGACAGATGCATGGTAGGTGTGCACTTGTGAATGCCTCCTCTCTGTCAGGTGTCGAGACACTCTGCCTGAGTAGGATGAGGGCAGAGTTGGGACGGGAACTATGTACTCTTGCAGAGAAGCCAACTAAGTGCAGGAAACACAGGGCCCGGGGCCTCCAGCCTGGGATCGAGTCCTGGCTTTGCCACTTCCTGGCTGTGTGACCTTGGGCGGGTGCCTTCCCTCTCTGTGCCTTAGTTTTCTCCTCTGAAATGGGACTGAGTGTGCATTGATGTGCCGGTAAATGTGTAGTAGGTGTGGCCATGCTTTGTGTGTGGTATGTGTGCTTTAAAAGGTAGCTTATGTGACAACTCAAGCTTTTTTGTCAAACATCCCTTCAAAGATTTCCAATGGGCTAGAAAATTCACACATGTCCCTTCATGGGACTTTACTTAGATACTTGTTTTACGGGGGGGAAACTTTTTAAGCCACACACAGTGACTTAAGAGGATGGGACAACGGCAGCACCTGTGACTGGGTTTGGAAGGGGCAGGGTTTTGGTCTCCGACCTTGTGCGTATCTATATGATCCACTCAGTTCACCTTGAATCCTGCCTCTGGCTGGTATTTACTCACAGCAGTGTAGAAGAATCTGTCACTGGCATAAAGTAACCCTCAAAGGCGTGCCCTGAAATGTTGTCTAAAGCCAGCCTTGAAGTAATTTGCTAATGGCCTGCCTTTGTGTTCCAGGGATAAATGGGGGAAAGAGAGAAAACAAATGCTTTGTCTGTGAGCCACAAAGGCAGGAAGAGGCACGTTGGGCCTGAGAAAGAAGCTTGATCTGCTGGTTAGCCAAGGAGACTAGGTGGACCCCACTTAGAGACCAGGCAGAACATTCCAGAACCCAGGAACAATGACAGTGTCTCCGAGGCCAAGGTTGGGATAAAAGCAGGAAATGAGGGTCCCTGGGGACGTGGGATGCCGCCCACTGTGGGATTTGGAATCAGAAAGACTTGGGCCCGAGTCTCGTGCTGGGCAAGGGACCACGGGCAAGTTGAAGCACTTCTTTCAGCCTCAGTGTCCTTGTCTGTAAGATGGGGATTCACCTGGGAGGTATCTGGTGGGTGGTTCAGTGGAACAGAGTGGACTGAGAGCCAGCGCAGCCTGGCATGCAGGCAGTGCTTAACGAGTGTTCCTTACACGCCACTCTTGGGGGGCTCAGAGTCTGTGAATGGGAGTTCTGTCTTCCTAGAAGGCTAGACCAGTGCTTCCAGACAGCAGACGAAGACCTGGCTGGCCTTTCGTGAGCACCCACTGTGTGCTGGCTGTGCTGGGCGTGGTACACATACTTTGTGGATCTTCATTCATTCCCTGGCCTCTTCATTCAGCCAGTGTTTATCGAGTACCTGCCTCCATGCCAGCATGAGAGAAATGGCAAAACAGACCATTTCATGCCAGCATGAGAGAGATGGCAAAACAGACCATGAGAGAAATGTAGACAAAACAGACCAACTCCCACAGAGCTGCCTTTGAGTGGGGCAGATAATAGAACACACCCACGTGTAAGCACGCCATCCATGTGCTGGACATGACAACACTGTCTTGAAATATCAAGGGCCTATCTGTAACCTCTAACTATGACTATCAGAGTTTCCCAGCATTAGCACTATGGGTTTCTTGGGCTAGATGCTTCTTTGTGGCAGGAGGGGTGGGACTGTCTCTGGCCCCTACCCACGAGATACAAGATGCCAGCAGCCTCAACCCCTCGGTCACTACACACAAAAATGTCTCTAGACGTTGCCAAGTGTCCCCTGGGGGCAAAATCAGCACTCCCTCAGGCCAGGTTTGAGAACCCTTGCTGTATATAATTTAGCGCGGGCACAATCATAAGTGCCAGAATAGTCTCCCAGTAACCTAAGTGTAGAAGAGACGAGGGACCCAACAGACATCGGGCCCCTCCTGCTTGCCAGGTACTGGTCTCATTGAATCCACACAGCTGCCCCTATGGGAAATGGAGTGGACACTCATATTTCATGGACAAGAAACCTGAAGCACAGAGAGGTAAAGTCACAGGCCTGGGGCCACACAGCTGGGAGCAGTGATACTGAGGCTCCCGCATGAGTCAGCCTAGCTGGGCCCATGGCTTCTCCCTGCATCGAGGATTCAATGTTGAAGCCCCAGTGCCTGAGCTGAGGGCTCGGTCCTCCAGCCCAAGGCTGAGCGAGTATTTGTTGTATGTCAATTATGGATGGTAACAGAGACTTAAAATATTCAGCAGCGTCCAGCATCTCCTCCTACCACAGGTGCACACATACACACACACGCATGGGCATGCACACACACATACTTGTTTAGTAAGAGGGAGAACACTGAAAGGACGGTGAGGTGTAGGACTCTTGCCTTGAAAACCCCTTCTCGGTCAATGCCCTCTCTGTGCTGGTGTCCCAGGACTGCCATAACAAATTACCATAAACTGGGTGGCTTCAAACAACAGCGCTTTATCTCTCATGGCCCTGGGGTCCAGCAGTCTGAGATCAAGGCGTTGGTGCTCCACCCTCCCTCAAAGCCTCTGGGGAAGGTCCCTCCAGGCTGCCCCTGGCTTGTGGCTGCATCCGCTCTAGTCTCTGCCTCTGTCTTCACAGGGCCTTCCCTTCTTTGTCTTCTCTTCTGCCTCTTAGAAGGACAATTGTCACTGGACTCGGGGTGCTCCTGGATAATCAAGGGTGACATCACCTGAAAATCCTTGACTTAAAGCCATCTGAAATGACTGTTTTTCTAAGTAAGGTCACGCTCACAGGTTTTTTGTTGTTGTTGTTGTTGTTTTGAGTTGGAGTCTCACTCTGTTGCCCAGACTGGAGTGCAGTGGCCACTCTCGACCACTGCAGCCTCGACCTGCTGGGCTCCGGCAATCCTTCTGCCTTAGCCTTCCAAGTAACTGGAATTACAGGCGTGCGCTACCATGCCCGGCTAATTTTTTGATTTATTGTAGAGATGAGGTCTCGCCAAGTTGCCCAGGCGGGTCTCGAACCCACGGGTTCAGGCAATCCACTCACCTCAGCCTCCCAAAGCGCGGGATTACAGGCTGAGCCACTAAGCCCAGCCCCTCATAGGTTTTAAGGTGAGGTTGTAGATGTATCCTCTTGGGGGCCAATGGGTTCCCTCCCTCCACCATCCTCATGGCATCCGTCTCCTCCCCCCCAACCCCGCTGTCTATTCCATTCTCCACTCAGTGACCCGTGAAGTCAAGGCATTCCCCTGCCTCACCCCAGGCTGCCCACTGTGCGGCCGACCCTGCCTCCCTCCTGAGCCTGGCTCCTGCCTCTGTCCTCCATGCTCTCCCTGCCCCTGCAACTCTGACCTCCTGCTCTTCGTCAGTCATCCCTGCTCCTTCCGAACCCGGGCCCTTTCCCCTTGCCTCATTTCTGTAAAGAAACTCAGTGACAGCCCAGGCTGGGGTGAATCCCCATGTTTCTCGCCACCCCATCCCCATTCATTTCTTCCTGGTGCTCATCTCAGTCTGCTTTCACGTCACTTGTTTTCTGGCTTGTCTTCTGAGTCCTCCTCCTGGATATAAGGTCTGTGGGGCCGGGGTTTTGGCATCACCAGCATCTGGAACAGTGGCGAGGCACTGGCGGGGTGCCCGCCTTCCTGAGATCTACTCTTCTTTATTCCTGGGTCCACCCGTGGCACCATCTCCATATTATGGACGGGTAAACTGAGGCACAGAGCGGCTAAGTGGCATGGCCCTGGTATACCCTTCTTGAGTTGACACTAGGTCTGCAGCCCTATTGCCCTGGATACACCCAACCTCATCTCATCTCAGAGTTGATGCCGGGATTCCAGCCCAGGGAGGTCTGAGCTTCTACCTTTTAGAAAGCAGGATGGAAAGTCTGAGCTGATTTGGTAACAACAACCATTTATTCGTTCATGAAGAATTGTTTGTCAAGTGTCACTTTTGTACCAGGTGCTGTGCTTGGTGGAGGATGAGACCGGCAGGGCCTCTGCCCTACTGGGACTCACAGGAACAGGGAGCTACATTTTAAAAAATGAGTAAACCACAGTGCAAGCAAGATACTCTCAGGTAATTGTTAGGATCTGAAGAAAAATGTAGCAGGGCACGGGACTGGCAGGGATGCATTTTAGGAAGAGTGGTCAGGGAAGTCTCAGGATGTGACACTGTAGCAGTGACCTGAACAAATGAGGGAACAAGCCCTAGAAGGTTTGGCGGAAGAGCAGTCTGGCAATAGGAAAAGCAGGCGAAAAGGCCCTGAGGTTGGCCCATGTGTTTAAGGAACCATGGGAAGGCCAGGGCATCTGGAACAGAGAACATCAGTGCACAGAAAGTGAGCTCAGGCAGGCAGACGGGGCCAGGGCAGGGAGGACCTGGGGGGCTCAAGAAGCACATTCAACTTCAGCAAAGGAAGGCTCTTTCAGCAAAGGAATGCTGCTGTCAGATGTGTGCAGCTCTAGGAAGAGTTGGCAGAGAAGAGCAAAATATCGTCACAACTCCAACAGCCACTTACTGGGCGCCTACTGTGTGCCAGGCACAGGCTGTTCCACATCTGGAGACCTGGGCTTCAAAGGAGTCGGATCTTGCCGCCAGGCCCCTCCTCCATCTCCAGCACCACACGTCCAGAGCCCTGTTGGGTGCCCTGGCCTCGGGCTGCACCTTGGGGTGTGGAGCTGAGGTGCTGGACTTCAACCCAACCCCACAGGCCAACCTGAGGTCACCTCATCCTCTGCTGTGGCGTCGCTGGGCAGGCAGGGCAGGCTGCTTTTCTTTGGGCTGGCCTCACCCAATTTCAATTCTCCTTTTCACCCTTCTGGCAGCAGAATGATGTCACCCAGAGAACAATGGTTCCTTTATAGCTCCAGCCCAGGCCAAAGACAGGGCCCCAGAGTAGGTGGCTCTGGGAGAGACCTGGAGTGAATATGGGGGGAGGGCACGACAGAGGGCTGGGCGGCTCCACAGGGGTCTGCTTTTGTTGCAGAATGTTCATCTTTCCCCTCTCCCCATCTAAAATACAAGATGTGCTCACTTTTTATTTGGACAACAGAAAAACGTAAAGAAAACAAAGTCGGCTCAAACCTACTATTCCAGCACTTTGGGAGGCTGAGGTGGGAGGATTGCTTGGTCCAAGAGTTCAGAACCATCCTGGGAAACGTAATGAGACCTCAACTCTACAAAAAAATATTAGCCAAATGTGGCACACGCCTGCAGTCTCAGCTACTTGGGATGCTGTGGCTGGGGAATTGCTTGAGCCCAGGATTTTGGCTGCAGTGAGCCATGATTGTGCCACTGCACTCCAGCCTGAGTGAAAAACAAAACAAAAAAGCCAAAATCCACCTGTTCTTTGAGCATGAGGAAAACTCCTCATAGAATCTGAACGCGTTTCCTTCCTGTCTTTCTTCCTCCCTCTCCCAAACCAGCCTTCTGTCCCTTCATAGCCTTTGAGACATGCAGTAGTTTTACACGTCTTTGGTAAATGCTGTTATTGCCCATGCAGCATGCGACTGTTTGTGCTCTGTCATTGATTAACCCATTTGGCTGGACATTTGGGTCAATTCCTGTTTGGGGCTATCAGGAATGACCCTGTGGGGCCAGTCTGTGTGCATGCGTCTTTGTGTGAGTTTCTGAGAGTCCATGAAGTTTAAATAAGCTCATTCCTCTCTGCGTGATCCGAGGCCCCTTTGTTGTTCTCACTTTCTCTCCCTTTTCCAGCCCTTTCAAATCTCAGATGTGTTGTTCTGACAAAGGCCTCTTCCTCACAGGAAATCCTTCTTCAGAAAGGAAATCTGAATTGATACACAGCACAGGAATTGTTAGGTTTTTTAATTTCATGAAGCATGGGGTCTTTAGCAAGGGGTGATCATGACAATTCCTTACAAAAGAAATTAGCAGGCTAGGTGAGGTGCAGTGGCATGCCAGAACAAGTGTAGCACCCCCATCTTTGGGGGAAAGGCCCTTATTTGCAGCATTTGCCCACATTGGTGGTGTAAATACATTTATGGCGGCCAGGTGCAAGTTACCAACTTACTGTCTGTGGCACACAGCTGGGGTAAGGTGGGCAGCAGGTCTCTAGTCTGTAGTATTTTCACTCCACCAAGGCAAAAGATGTAAGTGACCTCAAGACCACAGTTAATAGTACACTGGTAATCAAGAGGTGATGAAGTGGGAAGATTTATTGCCTTTGCTTTTAATATGATTTATTTAATTGTAAGTGTATACAACTTAGCTTGTAGTGCTGGCTGTGTTTAACAATTGGCTTCTGAAAATTTCACGTGTCCCTGGGCGGGCAAGGCAGGTCAGTTCCCACTGTCAGTTAAGGGAGGGAGTTGTGGGACCTGAGAGCTGTGTGTTTGAACCTGGTTCTGCCTCTCACTTGGTGTGTGACTTTGGGTAGGTTATCCAGTTCTTTATACCTCAGTTTCCTCCTCTGTAAAATGGGGCTAGTAACATTTTTTCCTCCACAGTTGTGGTCGAGGTTATATGGAGATAACACATGTGGAACACTTAGCACGGTGCATGTAGTAGGATTCTCAGTAAATGGTTATCATCATCATTGTCGTTATTTGTTCATGCTTAATAGTTGGCAAGGCACAAACACCAATAGGCAGCCTCTTAGGTGTGCCTCCAACAATACCTGCCTTGGAGTTTTCACAGTATTGTGAAGTCTCCTTCTACGTGGTACTAAGGTGCTCTGTGTGACCAGTAAAATATATGTGTCACTTCTGAGATTCCAAAGTCACTGCAGCTTCCCTCTTAGTCACCCTGCTTCTCATGGAGTGTTCACTGTGAGGGAAGCCAGGTGCCATGTCTCGGGGATCACAGGCACCTCTGTAGAGAGGCCCGTGTGGCAAGGAACTGAAGCCCCAGTCCACTCCCTGCAAGGAACTGAGATCTGCCAGCCACCACGGGATGATCTTGGAAGAGGACCTTCCAAGCCTGCCGGTGAAACTGCACCTCTGGGCAGCAGCTGGAGTCCAAACTCACGAGAGACACTGAGCCTAGCCCAGTCACCTAAGCCCCCCCCCATTCCTGGCTTCCAGAAGTTGTGAGAGGTGATACTTGTTTGTGTTTCAGGTCATTAAGTTGTGGGGCCATTTGTTACGCAGAGATAACTAATACAAGTTTCTTCTCATTTACACCCCCCGAGGATGGCCAGGGGGTATTATTTAATCCCTCAACTCACAAATGAGTACACTGAGGTAGGAAGAGCTCAAGTGATCTGCCCGAGGTCTGTGATGTGGTAGGTGTGGGTATTCCCAACAGATGCCTTTCTTGTCTCGTGTTCTGCTCGTAAACTGGAGTCAGAGTCCCAGGGGCTTTGGAGCAGCTCATCTTTGTAGGAGTTGGCACGGATCTCCCAGCATGGGATGAAATTCGTTTCTTGGATTCTAAGTGCTCATCAACTTGTCATTCATTGTAAGGACTGGGCCATAAACCGCAGTGAACCCACTCGGTGCTGGATTGAGGGCGTGGTGTACACAGGTGACTTTTCCCAGTGCATTTCTAGTCCAGAGGAATCCCATCAGATTTTCCTGCTCCCTTGAAAGGAGAGCTGGAAACATACGTTATTACTAAGTATTAAAAACTGCAGATTTGGCCAGGCTCGGTGGCTCAGCCTGTAATCCCAGCACTTTGGGAGGCCGAGGTGAGTGGATCGCCTGAACCCACGGGTTCGACACCTGCCTGGGCAACTTGGCGAGACCTCATCACTACAATAAATCAAAAATTAGTCGGGTGTGGTAGCACACACCTGTAGTTAGAAGGCTGAGGTGGAAGGTTCACCAGAGCCCAGCAGGTCGAGGCTGTAGTGGCTGGGAGGGGCCACTGCACTCCAGTCTGGGCGACAGAGTGAGACTCCAACTCAAAAAAAAAAAAAAAACTGCAGATTTGCAAACAATTTTTACTCTTGTTTTTTAAACATAGATTATTTGATACCTTCTGCTTTCTTTTCTTGAAAAAAGAAGGGGGGTATAGGTAGAATGAGCTGAACACAGCTCAAGGCTTGGCTCTCTCTTCAGGTGGTTTGAGTTTGAATTCCGGCTTTGTCACTGACCAGCTATGAGACCTCAGGCAGGTGATTTTAATTCTGTGAGCCTCGGTTTCCTTGTGAAGTACTCAGCACAGTGCCTGGCACCTAGAAAGTACATACTAAACGTCAGCTGTGTTGTTATCTGTATAACCTTGACACAGTAGTCAGATTAGGCTATGCTATGCTGCAGTAACAAAGTGCTGACTTAGCTGCTCAACACAAAGTGTTTTCTTGTTCACACGAAGTTCCCTGCTGGCCCCGTGGCTGGCTGTAGCAGCCGACTCCCTAGGTTGTCTGCATCTGATAGCTAGGCCTTCTGGAAAACATGACTGCTGTGTAACAGCATCAGAGGAAAAGAGTTGGAGGGTCACGCCAAGGCAGAAGCGACTGTTCCATTTCACAGATGGGGAAATTAAGGCTGAAGGAGTGCCGACCACGTGCTAGCACCAAATCATCTTAAGTCCTGACAGCAGTCCCATGAGATAGGTATTATTTTTACCATCCATTTTACAAATGGTAGGCTCGAGACTGGGAGAAAAGACGACTTGCCCAAAGTCACCTGGTTCACATTTGGCCAAGCATAGACTCTAGTCCTGGCCTCCAGATGCCTCATTTCTTGTCTTTCCCGATCAGAGAGGTGGCTTGAGGGACCTGGGGTGACTTTTCGCCTCATTTCTTGTCTCTCCCAATCAGGGAGGTGGCTTGAGGGACCTGGGGTGTCTTTTCCGAGAGGCAGTGGGGTGTAGACCCAGGTTTCACATGTGGAAACGTTGAAGTTTGAGGCTGGATCATCCTCTGTTACCGGGAGCTGTCCTGTGCACCGTGGAATGTGAGCAGCATCCCTCACCTCTACTTGTAGATACCAGGAGCGTGACAACAAACGGTTTTGCCACATTTTGGGGTAGAATCACCCCTGATTGGGAACTATTGATGTAAACCGTAAGAGCCCAACATGGGAGCCAAGAGAAGTGAGTTCAAGTCCTGCTGGATCCTGGGTGACCCATTAGTGGCCTCAGCCAACAGAGTCTGAGCAAAGCCAAAATGTTAGTAGTAGGCCTTTGGAACATCCTAGCTTTTAGGTAAGATAACCCTTGATTTCTAGCATAATTCTGGGCAAGCCTTTCTTTCTGGTAAAGTGTTTTTCTTCAGCTACAAAATGGATCAAATAATGTGAGTTCACAGAGTTGTTATGAGGAGAATGACATGAGAGGCTTAACGAGGGGCCCTGCGTGGTTCTTGGCATGTAGTCAGTGTTTTATAATCAGTGGCTTTTAGGCCAGAAGCGGGGACTCATGCCTATAATCCTAATACTTTGGGAGGCCAAGGCAGGAAAATCACTTGAGCCCAGGAGTTTGAGACCAGCCTGGGCAATATATCGAGACCTTGTCTCTACAAAAAAATCAAAAAATTAGCCAGGTGTGGTGGTGTGTGCCTATAGTCCCACCTACTTGGGAGGCTGAAGCAGAAGGATCACCTGAGCCCAGGAGGTAGAGGCTGCAGTGAGCCATGATTGTGCCACTATACTCCGACCCGGGTGACAGATAGACTCAGATAGATGGATGGATGGATAAATAGATAGGTAGAGGCTTTTTTTGTTTGTTTGTTTGTTAGAAACCAGGTCTCACTAATGTTGCCCACGTGGTGCTCAAACTCCTGGACTCATGCAGTCCTCCTGCGTGGCCTCCCAAAGTATTAGGATTACAGGCATGAGCCACCACACCCGGCCGAAATGGTAGCTTTTATGGTCATTCTAGTTGTCACCCATCAAATGAGAGGATTGGAAGGGGCAGATTTTTTAGCAGTTGAAGATGCTCTTTATGGTCTGCTGTTTCCCAGTCTCATGTTGCTGAGCTCTATGTCCATATAGTTGCTTTCTGCCAAAGCCAGGAGTTACCTGGCACTCTGTGTTCCTGTCATTCACCAGCTTGATGTCTAGAAATGGCCCTTTCCCAGGCACCTATAATTGAACACTTGTAATCCCTCAGCTCATAGCTAAGAGCCTGTTCTTTTCTTCCTGGTAATTGCTTTGGGGAAGGGGAGGAGACCATATTGAGGCAGCTGCCTACCCACCCTTTGTAGATATCTTGGCAAGAAGAGCCTAGAAGGGTTTGGATCTTTTGGTGCCAGGTTCAAAGCAAACAAAGGTAGCCACCCTGGTGGACGGTGGATAAACAGAGTTTCATCATCCGTAACAGTTTTTAAATGGACCCTGGAAGCCCATGTAATCAGGTCACTGAGGGGCAGGAAGTTGGCCCCTAAGCCTGGACTGTCAGAACATCAAGATCTTTCCAGTCCACCCCTTTATTGTGACAGCTAGGCAAGCCAAAGAGGGAAAGAGACCTACACAAAGTCACGCAGCAAATTGGTGACAGACCCAGGACTAGAGCTTGGGTTTGTTAAGTCCAAAGTCGGGACATCCAGAGAGCAAGCTAGTCTCAAGCTTGATATCCCTCAGAGTTGAGTGGCAGGCATTTATTGAGCTCCTACTGCTTACAGATCCCTACAGTCAGCTGTGTGAGATGTTAAAGATAATGAGACAGAGTTGCTGCATTTGGAAGTTTTCAGAAAAACTGTGCAACCTGGAACCAACCTCTTCTCCATTGCATTTGCTGTGGGCCTCAGTTTTCCCATCCATAGAAGGAGGCTCTGGTGTGACCTGTCAGGGTCTTCCTTGTGAAATCAGCCCAGATTCAAATCCCTGCTCCACTGCTAACTAGCTTCGTGACCGTGAGCAAGGCTTTGAGTCAGCCTCAGTTTCCCCATTTATATCCCCATTTATAAAAGGGAAATCATAATACTATCGTGGTGGTGAGAATTCCGTCGAGTCATGAGTGTGAAACACCCCAGCACAGTTCCTGGCATAAGGTGAGAGCTTGCTGCTTTGCTCCATCCAGCCTCCCTTGGCAGCCACCGGGGCTGCTCCCAATGCTGCAGTCGCATTCCCTCCTCCCAGCCTTTGCCCAGGCTGTTCTCTCTGCCTGGAATGATGGAACAGTGGCACAGGCTCTGCTGACATTCTAGGGTTAAACCCCTTCTTAAATCAGTGCCATTTTCTCCCCAGAAAGGCCCCTTTGGGTGCTCCTGTTTCTGGAGAAGGGAGTGAGGCAGCCACATGGGCCTGCCACTCAGCCCTTCCTCCCTCCCTCGCCACCCCAAGTTGCTATTTGACAGTCAAGACGTGTTTAGGGGTTATTAACGGCCACAGCTAATTGGGAAGGAAGCAACAGGCCTGGTTAGATGAGAGGCATTCTGATGTATGGCAGGGCAGGACAGTTGGAAATGCTTCATATCCTATGTTGGATATGTTTTCCTCTTCTCATGTGTAAATCCAAATTCTTTTGTGGAGCGGGAATTGGGAAAAGAATGGGTGTCAGAGACCTGCATAGTGAGTTTCCCAATTTTTTCATGGAACAAGGAGTCCTGTGGGTTTTCAACAAGTCATTGCCACTGGTGAAAAAACGTGATCCTCCCAGGTTTCTGAGCTGAACTGTAGTGAAGAGGCTGTGCCAGTTCAGTGACATCTGGTACCAAGGTGGGGAAGGGAGGAGACAGTTGGGGTGGTATGGACAGGTCTGGGTTCAAATCCTAGTGCTGCCACTTCCTGCATCTGAGACTTTGGCCAGGGATCTTGGCCTATCTGAACTGTGGTTTCCTTGCATGCATAAAAGGGCCCACAGAGAAGCAGACTGAACTAAAACCTGGTTGGGCATCACCTGCACCTTGGGTCCTAGTGCAGTGACAGGAGTCCTAGACGGGTGCCTCTGAGGTGGGCCCCAGAATCTGCCTCTGTGGCAAGAGCCCCCGGTGAACCCCAGGTGGAGATAATCATGTGGGCACCAGTATTTACTGAGCACTTTTGCCATGTGCCAGGCACAGTTCGTGGCCCTGGGGGACCCATCAGGAAACAAGTCAGAGATGGTCCCAGCCCTCACAGACACTGTGCTTGTTGTGATAGAAGCATGTGCTGCGTATTTGCCATAATGAACTTCTCTTGGTTGAATGAATTAATGAATTACACACATTATTCCCTCACGGGGCGTGATGGCCGTACTCCTGTCCTGATCATAAATGTGTCTCTGTGCCTTCTTCCAACTTCTTTCTAGCAGTTTTTGCTAGACCACAAAGTGGTACCAAGAGGTGTTTGCCGTTTTGCATCCTCTGAGCCCTGCACTGTGTCTGGCATGCCCATGGCGCTGAGTAAACCAGTCTGATGAGTGAAGGCATGGGCAGATGTATGAGTGGCTGCGAAGCTCCTGGGGGACTGTCAGCAAGGTGTGTTGTGTGGATGACCAAGGCTCAGCAGAGCTGTGCTGTCTTGCTAGGACTATGGTTTGGAGAGGCTCAAGATGATAAATCTGAATTATCTGCTCAGCAACAGCCAGCTGCCCCCAGGGAATAAGGCTGGCCTCTCTGAGGACTGCAGAAGACTCAGGGTCGATTGTGGTCAAGCCTCAAGAACTCAATGGTCAGACCTTGTCCTGACCAACCGGAGGAAGGCCAGTTTTCCTCTTGTTCCCCTAATTGTTACCCTCCAAGTGACTTGGGTCTTCTGTGGGTACCTCTGCCCCAGCCCCATCTCAGTGTACCCCCATAAGCTATCCCTCTAGACCCCAAGATTTTCACAACTATGCTGGGCTCAAGGATTCTTGTTTATACAGCTGTGGGATGCATATGAGGCAGCCTTCCCCAGAGCTGATCTGGAATCCTTCCCTGAGCTAATGTGAGACCTTGCCAAAGGGAGGTTTCCGAGGCTTCTCATCGCTGGTTTGGGCTCTGTCCTTTCTCATCTCTGCAGCTAATCCACCCTGCTGAAACCCTGCTGCGCGCCAGCCACAAGTACCTGACGATGGATGTTGCTTTCCCCTCATAATCGTCCTAGGACTTGAGAAGCAGGGAGGCAGCCCCACTTAGCACCGGGACCCCTGAGTGCCGAGACCAGGGTTTTTCCCTGCTGGTCTTGTGCTCTGCGCTCCCTCAAGCAGAGGGGTGCTTGGCTGTGTTTCTCCCCCAGGCAGATAGGGCCCTGAGGGCAGGGCCGCCTCTCTGTTTTGTAGAGGGTGAGAAAAAGCTGGTTAGTGCCAAAAGCATAGACTGGAGCCATCGGCCTCTGTTCAGATTCCAGCTTTGCAGCCCACCAGCTATGGGACTTAGGCAAGCTGCTCATGGATTTATGCCTCAGTTTCCTTATTTCTAAAGCAGAGGAAATAATAGTGCTCCTTAGGGTTATCATGAAGAATATGTCTGTTGATAGGTGACAAGCACCTAGAACAGTACCTGGCACATAATTGGCTCTAAGAGTGCTTAGTATCGGTATTACTGTGATCATATTCACTGCCATGTCATAAGAATATTATAAATAAATAAAATGTTATAAATAAATATTTTGGAAGTGTGGTTTACTTACGGCAAAATGCATGCTCTTAAAGGTACAGCTTGAGTTTTGAAAAATGCACATACCTGAATAAGCCACACCTCTGTTAAGATGTAGAGCATTCTCATCACCCCAAAAGCCCTTAGTCCCTTCCCAGTTAATCCCCTCCTACCCGACACTCAAGAAACATTTCTTGAGCCGGGCTCAGTGGCTCAGCCTGTAATCCCGCGCCTTTGGGAGACTGAGGTGAGTGGATTGCCTGAGCCCGCGAGTTCGAGACCCGCCTGGGCAGCGAGACCTCATCTCTACAATAAATCAAAAAATCAGCCGGGCATGGTAGCGCATGCCTGTAATTCCAGCTACTTGGAAGGCTGAGGCGGAAGGATCGCCGGAGCTGAGACTCCAACTAAAAAAAAAAAGAAACATTTCTTGAATGAATGAATGAATGCTTAGAATCCATAGTATCTGATCCCAACCTCTTTGTGCCAATTGTACTACTTGTAATCTTCATTATATAACTCAACTTGCTGTTACATAAATGCATGAGATAGGAGTGCAAACTGTCCTACTATGAAAACTTAATTAAACACTTTGAAAAGATTCCATCAAGGCAGATTGCTAAAAGAAGTTCTGTCCTCCAAGGGCGAAGGATGCCATTAAAGATTGGAGTGGAAATTGTGAACATCTGGGTGGGTTCTGCACTCCCAGCTTGAGGTGTCTGGATCCCCTCTGGGAGCTCAGGCCCTGTGGTGAGCCCTCCCAGTCATCTGCAGCACACGGGACTAGGGCTCCCCTCTGTCCACTGCCCTCCAAACCTATCCCCCCAGAAAACAAGAGAAGCTTAGAGGATTGAAGCCTCAGACCTGTGGAATGAGGAAGGCCCAAGAGGACAGAGGAGGGATGCCAGGGCCCCCTACACACCTACCCACCCCACCCAAACCGGAGTTGCTGCTTAATCTTTAACATATATTGGACTTCTGTTATTTTGCTTGAAGGGATTTTTTTTTTCTAATGTTCAAAAGAAATCAAAAAGTAGAAGAATGGGGATGTGGTGCCAGCAACCAACCCCAGTCAGAGATGGGGAGGGGAGTCTTTCAAACAAGTTGGGGACCTTGCCTGGTGACATTTGGTGACGCCATGGCAGGAGCTGTTCTGGAAAAATCTGGGCTACCAGCTGGGAGTTCTGAGTCTTTCCCAGGGTGACTTCTGCCCAGTGATGAGGAGGGTCCCGTCTGAGTCCACACTCGGGGACATACCCGTGGCCTGGGCAGTCCCATTTCCCTCCCTGCCCATGTGACACTCTCTGCTGAGCTGGAGTTTTTCCCAGGTTTGGGATTTGGGATGCCCAAGGTGCCTGGCACATGCCTGGCACCTCTTCGGTCCACAGGTAGTATCCACTCCCCTGGGCCCCGCAGGTCACTGCTCCCTCTAAGGGAACCAGAGTCTTTGGTTTGGGTTTCTCCCTCTGGGGCCTGGCAGGTAGCATTCTGAGGGAGAGTCAGGGATGAGGTCACCCTCCACACCTTGACCTGGCCCTGTGACTGGTCAGGTGAAGGGGCTATTTGCATCACCAGGCTGATGTCACCCTGGGAAACCATTCAGCCCTGGGGGCTGCCTTCAGCCCTGGCTGCCTGCCTGTCACCTGCATCCCGTTTTGTTTGTCATGTGGGACAGGCTCAGGGAGGAGCCCTGTGGTGGACACAGGGCTCTTCTCTCTGCTGAGAACAGGGTGACACTTTCCCTCTTCTCACTAAGGCAGCTCAGGTTGATGTTGAGGGATGGACTGGTTTTCAGTTCAGATCTCAGCTCTGCCACCTCCCAGATGTGTGGTGGTGGGTAGGTGACTTTGCCCCTCTGTGCCTCAGTTTCCTCCTTTCGGGAGAGGGTGGGGGTGGGGCATAACCTTCTAGAGTTGTGGCAAGGACATCATGAGATGATGCCTGTAAAACTATTTAGCTATTTAATGTCTGCCCTTAGGAACCCCATTAGCCATTGTTATTATTCTGGTGGTGATGGCTGTTATTGTATGGGAGATGGTTATGAATATTGTTTGTATTATTCCCGGAATGTATTAAAGTAAAGCTTTTCAAAGAAAACAGATACACATGCTCCTATTTGGATGCCCCCTTGTTTTGTCAATGCCACTTAATGAAACACTTAACATCTGTAAGCAGGGGCTTGCGTTGTTTCCAGAACCTTCACTCTGGTAAAGCTCTCACCCTTCCAGTTTGCAAACCTTTGTTAGAGAACCGAGGTTCTCGAACAATGCAGGTACCTGGGCCCCACCTCTCAAGCACCTGATGTAATAGGTCTGGGATGCAGTCCAGGCAGCTGGAGTTTTAATGCTCCCAGGTGATTCTGAGGTGCAGCCGGGACTGAGATCCACTGGGTCAGGTGGCGCAGGAGAAAGAACACAGGCTTCAGAGCAAGACAGACCCAGAATCAAATCCCAGGTCTGCCACTTACCTTCTGGTTGCCTCTGGGAGCCTCAGTTTCCTTACCTGTGAGATGTAAGTCTGTTGGGAGGCACAGGAGATTGCTGTAAATGGAACCTCTTATGGGGTTGATGAATCAGAGTGGGCATTTCATAGATACATTTCCTGGGCTAGGAAGTGACTTTAGACACCCTGCCAGCCAGCCCAACTTTGTCTCTGCTAAAGATCCCTACCTATTGTAGGCATCCCCTCACTTCAGTCTGGACGTTTTCCAGAATTCTTTTTTTTTTTTTTTGAGTTAGAGTCTCACTCTGTCGCCCAGACTGGAGTGCAGTGGCGGCTCCCGGCCACTGCAGCCTCGACCTGCTGTGCTCCGGCGATCCTTCCGCCTCAGCCTTCCAAGTAGCCAGAATTACAGGCATGCGCTACCACGCCCGGCTGATTTTTTGACTTACTATAGAGATGAGGTCTCGCTGCCCAGGCGGGTCGCGAACACGTAGGCTCAGGCAATCCACTCACCTCAGCCTCCCAAAGGCAGGGGATAACAGGCTGAACCACCAAACCCGGCTTCCCAGAATTCTTTGTGGAAACACTTGGCTTTTTTTGGGGGGGAGTTGAGGCAGGGTCTTGCTATGCTGCCCAGGCTTGTCTTGAACTCCTGGCTTAAGTGATCCTCCTGCTTTCATCTTCCAAAGAGCTGGGATTACAGACATGAGCCACTGTGCCCAGCCAGAACACTTGGTATGCTGATGAGTGCTCCATGAATAAGAATACCAGAGGAAATGCATTTAAGAATCACTTGGTTAAACAGTGTTTTTAATGCAGGAATTTTCAGAGCCTTTTATTATTACAAGTATACATTAGGAAACCCCAGAGATGGTCCTTGGCATCCGCTATATTTCTGAGATCTTAGATGAGAGATGTGCTGTAGATTTGCTCGCTGACTTGGGTGGGGAAACCTCACTGTAGTGAATGTACACACCAAAAGTAAGTCGCCCACTTTCAGAAATGTCAAATCAGGAGGAAACATGGCTTCCAAAGGGAGGGATCAGTGACGTGCTTTGACCACCACATCCACGAAGTGTGTTGCTGGGCTGGCATCTGTGCGGCACACTTTAGGAAATGAGCCCAGTCATTTGGTTTCCCTGTAGAGTTAGGTAGATTGGCTCCCATCAAAAGGCTGCTCTTCATACTGTCTCTACATCATCAATGTAGTTCATTCCCTCCTCTATTTTTGTCCTGCAGAGAGGAAGGTACCTGTGTAAATGTGCATGTCCTTCCCAGTCTGGGCACTGTATCCCCTCCGGGGGCAGAGACAGGCCTGAGAGGCCCTGAGATTCCTGAAGAGGAGCCCCCCATCTGGTTCAGGGCCTGCCTGTGTTCAGGGAAGGGAGCTGAGGCTCCGAGGGAGAAAAGACTTGGCCGAGGTCACACAGCCCCTTGGAGCAGGCCTAGACACGTCCCCACAGAGCTGGGGGGTTCCTTTTTGCTGCCCTCCGCTATGGCCGGGCCCTTGGCATGCCATTTTTCAGCCTGAGTCTGGCTGGCCTCCAGTTATTATTGAAATGAGTGGAGGTTTCCGGGAACAGAGCAAATCCATGGAGTTTAATTAATGAATGTGCCTGGGGACTTGGCTGCTGGTTTCTTGTGTTCACCACAGACTTGTCTGGCAGGCAGTTCAGGAAGAGCTTGGAGGAGGGTGGGGCCCATCTCCCAGCCCTGCTCTCCTGCTAG
Organism: Cephalopachus bancanus; assembly: GCA_027257055.1. Classification (NCBI taxonomy): domain Eukaryota; kingdom Metazoa; phylum Chordata; class Mammalia; order Primates; family Tarsiidae; genus Cephalopachus; species Cephalopachus bancanus. Next base: position 314,414 of record JAPVLO010000689.1, read on the forward strand.
AGAGAGAGAGAGAGAGAGAGAGAGAGAGTGTGTGTGAAAGAGAAAGAGAAAGAGAGAGAAAGGGAGACCACCTGAATTCTGTTCCTGATCCCCTCCCTTTACAGCCATGTGACTGCATAAGGTTTCTTTCTTTATTCTTTTTAAAAAGTGCTCGTGTTTTGTTTTTAGCATTTATCAATTTGTCGAAATACAATCGTCCCCAGAGACCCTGGAAATAGCAGTGGAGCATCTCTGGCGTAGGCAGACCTAAGTAGAAGCTGTGTCATCTGTTCTGCCATCCAGCACCTAAAACCAGGTCATAGCTGTGTGATGAGCAGTGCAGGCGAGGTAGTCCTGGCACCCCCACCTGGAGCGGCGGCGGCTCAGGGGCAGTCTGACCATGCCCTGGACTTTGCAGCTTTGCAGAGCGGGGCAGCTCGGTGGTTACAGGATTTGGAGCTGGACAAACCTGAATTTAAATAAATCCCAGATCCACCCACAGCAGATTCGTAACCTGGAGGGAACTGCTCAACATGTCTGAATCTCAGTTTCTTCCTTGGTCAACTGGGGATAATACACACACACACACACACACACACACACACACACACACACACACACACACACAGACTTGATGTAAAGGTTACATGAGATAGTGCAGGAGAACGTCGTGTAGCAAACACTGCACACGTTAGCAGTCATCCTAATCATCATCATACACATCCCACTTTCCAGGTGGGACTGCCGAGTCCTAGCTTAGATGATTTGCCAAAGGGTTAACATGACACTGTGATCAGACATCTGTTGGTGACAGTCCCCACACCATTTCCTTTATATTCAGTTCCGAGAGGGAGGGCTGGCACCCAGTAGTCCTGGGAGTGGCTGTCCTTGTGTGGATTTTTGTGTGCCGCTTCTTGCTTGTGGCTGCTTGTTTTTCCCTCTGCATTCACACTTTTGAAATTTCCTTCCCACTCTTGAAGTCTAAAGAATCAAAGCCAGACGTGTGACTAATTAACGCCTCCTAATTGGGGAAATCTGACCTTTTAGATGCTATTAAAATGGCAGCCACAAAAAGAAGGTGATTCTGCCCCTCGTGCTGCTGTCTGGTGGGTGTCAGCTCCAGAAAAGGACAAGGAGAGCATTTCCTTCTGGGCTGTCCTCTCTGGTGCTGCCTTTCGAGGTCACTGCGGAGAGGTAGACAGCAGCCACATCATGATAACGTCAGCACAGTGGCGATGGCAAACATGTATTGAGTGCTTACCGTATGCCCAACACTGTGCTAAGTGCTTCAAGTCCTTTGATACTTTCTATCTTTACAACCACCCTGTAAGGCAGAGGTTATCATCCCACTTTACAGGTGTGGGAACTGAGGCCCAGGACAGTGAAGTGGGCTGCCCAGGTCACTGGGCTGGGAGGCTACAGAATCAGCATTTGGTCTAGGGCTTTGGACTTGAGCCTCCAGTTATAACCACAGAGCCATCCCAGAGCTGTAGGTTGTGCAGCTAACTTGGGCTCTGAGTGGGAATCTGCCCTGGCCCTATTTAGAGGGGGAAGACAGAGGGGTGCACATTCCTTAGGTGTCTACAGTTGTCTACTGTGCTTTGAGTGCAGACAGTAGGAGCACTTTGTGTATCTTCCAATGTTACCATTTTATTGTTTTTATTTGGTCCCTCCATTTTCTCTCTCTCTCTCTCTCTCTCTCTCTCTCTCTCTCTGTCTCTCTCTCTCTCTCTCTCTCACACACACACACACACACACACACACACACACACACACACATACACACTCAGCATTATTATGATTTCTGCTTTCTAGATGAAGAAAGCAAGGCTCAGAGGCAGGTCTGACTGATTCTGAGCTCATGCATTTTCTACACTGAGTCAGACTGTGGCATTTCTGCTCATGTCCTAAAGAGGAGAAGGGACAATGTGAACTCATAGCTTGGCATCATGGAAAGAGCCATAAACTAGGAGCCAGGAAACCTGGGATTACTGGGCAGGACCCTGCTGTAGGGTCAGAAAACCCTGTCCCTCTGTTTGCCTCCATTGTCCTATTCATCCCACAAAGACCTGACCTCTCTAGTCCCTCCGAGCCTTCTGCATGCCAGCATTTCATGTGTGTTCTGATGATAGCAAAAGATGCCCGACTGCATGTCCTGGAGAAGCAGCAGCTCAGGGCAGACCTGTCGACATCTGAGAAGGATCCCTGGGGTGGATGAATGAAGCACGTCTACTCATGGGTCTCTCAAGGCAGAGCTTAGACCTATAATGGTTTTTTTTTAACCAAAGAGAAATTTTGCCCTAGTCAGGGTAGTCTTCCCTAGACAGGCAGTGAGTATCCCATCACTGGGATACGTTTTTGAGGCTGCAAACATTCAGGGCAATACAGATACTTCAGACATCACGGAATGCAAAATGGTGAGTCTTCTGCTCTGGGGATGAGCAAGCAGAGGCTGGGTGCTCTGGAGGCAGTACACCTTTCAGCTCTATAATTTCATAATTCCAATCAAAGATAGCCAGCCGGTGAGCCTATAGCCTATACCATATGGGTTTCCACACACGTGCTAACCCTCTAAATGGCTGGAATTGGCTGCCTAGGGTGCTGTGTTGAGGATTCTCAGGACTTGTCTGGGCTCAGTTCCGTAATTGATGATTGATGTCTGCCAGGCTAGGGAATGCTGTTACTGACTTTCTGCTTTCATCTTTGCAGTTTTCTTACAAGTAACCCTTTGTGTTTCCAGCGTCAAACTATTACTATTTTTTTGAAACCAAGAGATGGGGGGCATGGATGTCAGCAAGAATAGAAATAGCTGTCACCAACTCCCACACCCAGAATTCTCTATCCTGTCTTGCCAGGCCTGTGGGGTCTTTCTCTAAAGGTCAGAGACTTTAGGAGAGTGTCATGGAATCATGGAATGGCTGTTATTTGTGATGCCTGTCCTTGGTGTCTCTCAGTTTGGGAGAATTTGACAATAGCCAGTAACTGGGGTTAATGAGGCAGTTGATAAACAAGAACATTTGAGAGTAATCTCTTCTGTTTCTTAAGGGGGGCACTTTTGTGTACCTGCCTAATATTCATAGCTATTGCTGATTAATTGGTGAATTGGACATGTGCTGAGGAACCAAGCTGGACCTAGTTTACCAACTTCTGTAAGCCTAGTTTTATTTTCTGCTCAATTACGATTATTAATTGTTGTGTCTTCATCAAGTAATTTCCTTCCAAAGCAAAATCATAGTTGCTCAACACTTCCAGGGAGGGTTTGTCCTCCTGTTGGGATCTGTTGATAGCTAGAGAAGTTTCTAGTAAGCAAACAATTTACAGTGAGGGAGACTGAGACCCAGAGAGGTTAAGGGACTTATGCCTGACATCACACAGCCAGAAAGCGGCTCAGTTGACTAGAAGGACTAGAACTGAGGCCTGTTTGCCTCAAAAGCTCTTGCTCTTAAATATACCAAGTGAATGACTGTCCTACAGTAAATACTCAATACCTGATGGCTTATTTTTCTCGTACTCGTCTTAAAAATCATTTGCCCCTGTATCTGTCAGGATAGACTAGGTTGTTCTGTGATGACAAACTACCCTCAAAATTTCATTGGCTTAAAACAGAAAATAGGTTTTTTTCTTGAGTATTCTGTGTGTCCACTGAAATGGGCTGTGTCTGTGTTCCATGTCGTCTTTTCTCTGGGGCCCAGGTTGATAGAATGTCTTGCCTGGGGAAGTGTCCAGCCACATGACTGACAGAAAGAGATTGTGGCCAACCAGTCATTGGCTCTTGAAGTTTCTTCCTGGAAATAAGTGATGTCACTTCCACTCACATTGCATTGGCTAGGGCAAATCACATGACCATACCTGAGTTCAAGAGGGGTATATAATCCTTCCATAGGGAGAGGCAGAGATGTGTATGCCCAACGATATGATCTGCCTGCTATAGTCTCGGCCTGATCTTTGTGAACTCGTGTGTAGTAGAAATAAATCTGCACAGTTCCGTTTTTTCCTTCCCTATAGCTCTGCCAAGGATCCCCCGGTTGAGCCTGTTCTTAAGTGTAGCTCCATCTGATTTTGACATTCTCATTCATATCTTCATCTGTTGGTTTATCCTAGAGGTGGACTGGCAACCTGCAGTGGTAGAAAAGACCCTTCCAACACCAGAGTTCTTCAGAGACATTCAGAATACTTTAAAGACATCCAGGCTGGTGTCCCTCCAGCCCACTGGAGTGTTGCTGATCAACCCTGGGGGCCTATGTTGCTCCAGGTGGGCAACATTTACGCATTACCTGCTGTGTGCCAGATGCTTCCATGACACAGGAGCATTCCAGAGATCTAGGGCTGATGTCTTGTCTTTGGGGACTTGGGAATTCCAACCTGGCCTGGTCTACCCTCTGAGGGAAAGGGAGAACCAGCCACAGTGCTGAAGCAGGCAGAAGTACCAACTGCTGCAGGCTGCCCCCCAGCCCAGAATGGGGAAGCAGTGGAGGAACAATTAATACGGGCTCTAGGCGTGGCCTTGAGGGGCCTCTTGAACATTTGTGCTCCTTTTCTCTCGGTTGGGAATTCTGGGGATGCTGCCTGAAAGGTATTTATAGAAGGAATGTCATTGCCTGGGGTTCTCAGAGAGGCAATTACATGGTGAGGAGGAGCCAAGGCTCCTGATGGGGCTCACCTGGGAGGCTGCAGGAAGAAGGAGGCTTGGCAGGCTGCTCGCTCCTGTGAGGAACCCCCAGATCCGAAGCAGGCCCCCGTGGCAACAGGGAAGGCACCCGGGAGGCGGAGGGGAGGCTATGTGGTCTGAAGGTGGGGGTCTGACACACTTGACCTTGAATCCTGACTCTGCCATCTACTTGCTGTGTGACTGAGCAAATCACATGGACTCTCTAAGCTTTAGACTCCCCTTCTCTCAAAAAGCAACATTAGCACCATCTAGTTGTCAAGGATGTATGTAGTAAGGATTTAAAGAGACCACTATGTATTCAGCAAGTACTTGTTGTAGGCCTACTATGTGTTGGGGATTCATCAGAGAACAGACGATTTCCTTTCTAGTTAGGGTTGAGAAGGGGGAGAATAAACAACAACAAAAGTTTATCTAACGTCAGGGAGTGGTGAGGGCTCAAAGAAAGGTTAGGGGGATAGAGAGACAGAGGAGGGATGGACATGTGTTTTCCACAGGAGGTCAGGGAAGCCCTCCTCAAGAGGGATCATGTGAACAGAGGGAGGCAGTGAAGGACACAGCCATGCAGATATCTGAGGGAAAGAAGAACATTCCAGAACAGGAAGCAGCAAGTGTGAAGGCCCTAAGGAGTGTTGAGCGCTCTGCCTGGGCTTGCTTCAGAAACCACTTGGAGCACATGGAGTCTTCAGAAACCACATGGAGTCTTTGGCTGGGGTCAGTGAGTGAGGCTGAGAAGTGGCATGGGGCGGTATATTAGTACTGCTATGTAGCAGATGAATACAAGCTTAGTGGCTTATAATAATAATAACACAAATATCTCACAGTTTTTTTCAACCAGGAACCCAAATACAACTTAACTGGGTCCTCTGCATAGGGTCTCACAAGGCAGCAGTCCCGGTGCTGACCAGACTGCATTCTCATCTGGAGGCTCAACAGGGGAGAATCTACTTCAGAGCTCACTCAGGTTGTTGGCAGAGTCAGTTCATTGAGGTGAAGGACTGAGGTTTCTTGCGTCCTACCAGGTTTCTTGTTGGCTGTCGGCTGGAGCCCAGCCTAGAAGCTGCTTACACTTCCTCGCCACGTGAGCTTTCTCAACATGGCCATTTACTTCACTTAGCCAGCCAGGCAGATGTCTAGAGTGAGTCTGCTGGCAAGGCAGAGTCTTCTGTAACATGAAGCATCATGGGAATAACATCCTACCCCTTTGCTGTCTTACACTGGATGGAAGCGAGTCACAGACTCACTCCAAGGGAGCGAAGCACACATGGGCGTGGACACCAGGAGACTGGGAGGCATGGGTCCTGGGAGGGTCACCTCAGAGAATCTGTCTACCACGTGAGGTGAGCGATGGGGAGAGGTAGGGAGCAGGTGCAGTGGTGAGAGCCTGGTAGGACGCAGTGAGGGCATTGGGATTTATTCTGTGTGAGGAGGCTCTTGAGCTGAGGAGTGATACGAGAAATTGTGCCCACCTTAAAGAGTGCATTCCATATGTAGTCATTGTTGTTATGAACAAGTGCTCCTGGTCAGGTCATTGGTCAGAAATGGATGGGGAGGAGAAATAAGCAGGAATTGAAAAAGCTGAATTGTCTTTCAGGATTTTCCTGGGATATACTGAGGGCCTTTCTACAAGGCCTTTGTCCCTCACAAGGTTGTACAACAGATAAGACACATGGCAAGGCTCTTAGTAGCTCCTCAGCCTACTGGGAGAATCAGACATTAACACATAAGTGCACTGGCAAATCACTCCTACATTTTGATCCTAGCTTTATAAAATAAGGCTCAAAGAACAGACAGGGAGTAAACTGACCCACTTTTTTTTTTTTTTTGAGTCGGGATCTCACTGTATTGCCCAGGCTTGAGTGCAGCAGTCATGATTACGGCTTACCACAGCCTCAAACTCCTGGGTTTAGGTAATCCTTTCGCCTCAACCTCCCAAGTAGCTGGGACTGCAGGCACATGCCACCATGACTGACTGGCTAATTTTTTTAAATTTTTATTTGTATAGAGACAGGGTCTTACTATGTTGCCTTGGCTGGTCCTGGGCTCAAGCACTTCCTACCTCCCACCTCCACCTCCCAAAGTGCTGGGATTATAGGTGTGACCCTCCATGCCCAGCTACCCAGATTTTAATAGTAAGTCTCTTTGATGGTGGGATTGTGAGATATTTTCATTTTCTTGTTCATAACTTTTTATTGTTAGATATGTATCTTTGTATCTAGTTCTATATTTACAGTGCATTTTACAGTGAAAATGTGTAACCTCTATAATCAAGGGGAAAAAATACCCCTGACCACCAGGCTTTTAGGGTGGCATAATCTTTTCTAACTGCCTTCCCCTGCTCTCTGGGAACAGCCAACCAGGGGCTGCCCCCCTGTATTTTATTTAAAGAGGTGGTCCATCGGACCAGAATTTTGTTTTCTATCCTCCTGAAGCCGAAGTCCAGAGACTTTGCCTTAGACCACATGCTCAGGGAGCTATCTGGCATCTTTCAGCGTGTGGTGTTCCATAGACATGAGTTGAAACCCCGGCTCTGTGGTGTACTAGCTCTGTAACCTTGGTCAAGCTCCTTTTCCTGCCCAGGCCTCAGGTTCCCCCTGCTTCAAGGATAGTGCTATGTAGTCTTTACCTCATGAGTGCGAGGCGGAAAACGGGATGGAGTATATCACTCAGAAGTATCTTGTAAGCTGTGAGACACCACAAAAACAGTTGTTTGTTCAAGATAAAGTATTAATGAGATGCAGGTTTCTTCATCAGCTGTTTCTGTGGGCAGACCTTTAACATCTGCAGTATCCCGCCATCCCACACGCAGATCCTGAGGGCTGGGATCGGGTGGAGCCGTGTACTTCAGCGGCTGCCTCAGGTTGCCTAGCAACAGGGAATCCATCCTCTAATTTGTGGGAATGTTCTCCCAGCTGAGATGGCGCCAGTACCCAGTTACACGAGAAGGGGGAAATCAGCAGTGTGAGCAAACCTGTCCTCAAGGGATTGCAAAATCCGATCCCTTCTCAGAGGCTGCTCGGCCATAAATAAGATGTCACAGGCCACAGTGAGGTCGCCAGCAGGGATGCTTGATCACCAAGAGTTTTCAACATTGTCCCCTCCGGTGGTACCACCTACCTTCTTGGTCAGTGGGTCTGGCCTTAAAATGGTTTTTTGGATCCGTGGGGGCTGAGGCAAGTGGGATATTTTCATCTGTACTTTTTTAAAAAGCAGGCAGATGAAACCTAAGGCAGAAGGATCCCCTGAGCCCAGGAGGTCAAGGCTGCAATAGCTGTGAGATTGTGTCACTGGGCTCCAGCTTGGGCAACACAGTGAAACTCTAACTCCAAAAAAAAAAAAAAAGAGTATGAACATTGGGCTGGGACAGTCTTTAGAGTTGCATGGCATGCCATGTGAGGAGAATCAATCTCACCAAACCCAAAACAAATATTTGTACAGGCTTCACAACAACTGAGTGGAGTGAGTTTGGTTATTGTCCCCACAGTGCAGATGAGGAAACCAAGGCCTGGTGAAACAAAGGGACTTGCCCAAGGCCCCACTGCTGGGCAGGGGCAGGGAGGGGCTTGGGATTCAGGCCTGTCTGCACCAGGGATTCCCACCCGAAGCTTCTTCTTCTGGAAACCCCATGCAAGCCTCTTTCGTTGTTCACTAACCCCAGTCTGGCCAGGGTCCTGGTATGACTGGGCATTACCTGATAGTATGTGAGGTCTCTGTGCAAGAACAGAGAAGGAGCAAGGGGCGGGCATGTCTCCACTGGAGGTCTGTGACCTCTGAATTTGGGGGGAAATGCCTCTTTGCTCTCACAGTGCTGGACTAACCTGCTTTTGATCCCATGGGCCTGGCACATCTTGGTCCAGGTGCTCCTGGAAATCCCTTTCCATTAGGGACAGTGAATCCCTGAGGCCCCAGAGCCACCTGACAGCCCCAGATCCAGCCATCTGAGGCCTGGGGCCCAGCGTGGGTTTTCTAATTGTTGCTTGAAGCCATTCATTGCTTGTCGGCATCCTATAAATAGGGAGCTGGGGGAAGAATTTAAAAAAATACCCTGGGCGCTATATTATACCCAGTGGAGGTGGGTTGAATTGAAAACCTTCAGAATAGCAGTCTCGCAGTACTGGAAAGCCTGTCGGCTGGAGATGGCTGAGAGTCCACCTTGGACAGTTTCCATCCTTCTGAAAACCCACCCGTGGGCCATGGCAATGACTGTGATTTCCTGGGGGCCACAGTATGACCCCTGTCTGGGACACGGCATAGGAACACTTGGGATTGGGAAAGGCAGGTCTTGGTAGCCCCAACCCATGCTTCCTCCAGGTCCCCGCTGGCTGTGCTGCCTGTGTAGGCCACTACCCATTTGGGGCCTCAGACTTCTTGTCCCTAAAACAAGGTCCCAGCCAGCTCTGAGGCACTCTGTGGAAAACCCAAGCTGGAGCGTGGAGCCATCTTTTGCCAGGGCTAGTATGCGTGAGTGTGCACATGAGCTGTGGAAATGCAATTCTCTTGACAAATCATGAATTAGATCACCTGTTAAAACCCGGCTGTACACTCAAGAAGTGACCTGTCCTGAGTCAGCTTCCCTTTTGTCCTCCATGAGCAGAGTGGTGGAATCCAGTAATAACAGTATAAATAATAGAGGTAGAAGTTCTAGTCATCACACACGAGTGGGCTCAGAGAGGTGGAGTGAGTGCCCAAGGTCACACAGCTCGTGGGCAGCAGAGCCAGGGCTCGAACCCAGGTCTGTATGACCTCAGATCTTTCGGCTTCCACATCAGGTAGCCTTTGCAGGATGAGTTGCTCAACCACATCTCTGCCTGTATGTCTTTGTTTTGTCTTGTTTTGAAGCATTCTCTGCCTTTCCCAGCATTGCCCCCAGGCCTTGCCAGCAGATCCCTGATGTATTATTTATCCTGAAAACATCTGAACAGTAGCAGTTCCCAGGGCCCAGCTGGCTTCTGTTGTCATAGTGGGTGCATGCAGAATAAGTGGAGACATGGACAGTGACCTCAGGGTTGACTCCCAACACTGCCAGCCATGGGTCCCCAGGCAGGTCACTTCCCCTTGAACCTCCGTGGCTTCATCTGGGAAACGGGATTCTGATGCCACCATCAGAGGTGGCCCCCACTCCGCCCCACCCAAAGCCCTCAAGTTTGGTTTTCACATTTGGAGATCACGTTGATGAATGTGATCTGAATGTGATCTGAAAGGGTCTTGCATGTAGGTAGTCGGTACCCAATCAGTGTTTGAAAATAAAGTGAGAGCAAAGTACAGCGGAGACTATTTGATAACCCAGGAACTAGGTGGAGCCCTGCAGTCCTCAGTCCTGGCTTCCTGCCCTCTTCCCTCCCCAGCCACCTTGACTCCTCGGTGGATTATGTTCTGCCCTTCTGTGCTTAGTCTGTGTGTTGTGGGAAGCTCAAGGTTTAAGAGCAGTGAAGGGAAAGGGAATGTGCTTTAGGGAAATGATGGGGGAGATGCTTCAGCCCATTCCCGCTCCTTGACCCACTGGCCAGTGTCAAAGGCACTGTCTACACCCCTCTCATTGCATAACCATGGCTCCCCTCTCCGGGCCTCTGCATGGCTAGTCTCTCCTCCTGGGGTGCCCTCTTCCTGGCCCTCCTCTGGGCTATTCCCTCACCTCTGCTCAGCTGCTGACCTTTCACAGAGGCTTCCCTCATGGCACCCCTGCCCTGCCCCCATACTCCTCAGTCCTTCCCTCCCTCTGGGCTTTATTTTCCTCCGTAGCACACAGTGTAGTTAGTGTCTGCTCTGCACAGTCTGTTTCCCCACTAGAGTGGCAGCTCCGTCAGGGCAGGGGCTCGCCTGTGTCGTTCACTGCTGTCTCCCCGTACCCAGAGCAGTGCCTGCACGTGGTAGGGGCAGGGAAGAAGGGGGAGAAGAAGGGGAGAAAGGGAAAGAAGAGGGGAGGAGGAAAGTGGGGAGGAAGGGAGGGAGCTTCCTGTGTGTTGGGGGACTCACAATCCCTATTGCCTTGAATTTGAGCAACTTGGAGAAGTGGGCACTGTTGTTCTAGTTTTACAGATGAGGACATTGAAACTTGTGTCATGGCACCTTTATATTATCTGCGAGGACTTGGTCCCTCCCTCCCCCCTCCTCCACCACTCCACCCTTCCACCTCTCCACCATCCCTTCCTCCACTCCTCCTTTTTTCCTCTCTGCCCCTCTGTTTTCCTCCCTCCTTCCTCACATATTCACTGAACACCACCAGTGCTAGGTTTGGTCCTGGGAAGAGGGAGGTAAGCCCAGCCCTCTCTCAGGCACTCAGTCTTGGGGTAGGAGTGGTCAGAGCCAGCACAGGTGTCTGCCATCCAGGGTCCTAAGTGCTCTGAGAGAGTTTCAAGTAAGGAGGGTGTGCTCCCTGGACTCTGGAGAACTGGGTCTTACAGGCAGAGTAGGAGTCCCCTGGTAAATGGGAGCAGGGCAGGGCATTCCAGGCAGAGGCGGCAGCAGCAGACAGCTGTGTGGCTAGTCGAGGAGCATCGTCCTTTCCTACTGAACTGGGCATGAGCAGGGAAGAGCCATTGAAGGGCTGAGAGAGGTCCTGGAGGCAGCAGATGTATAGCCAAGGAGCTCAGACTTTAGCCGGCCAGCATCAGGAGAGATTCAGCCCAGGGCTCCCAGTTCAACTGGAAATTTTGCCCCTTGGAGCCTCGCAAAGGATTGGGACAGCAGAAGGACTCCTCAGAGGCCTCTCAACCCAGTATCCTCCTGCTCTGACCTCGTGTTTTGCTTACATCTCCTGTAATTGCTTGGATCTCCCTCCAGAGGACTGATGATGTCTACTGCCAAGGCTTTGTTTTCCGGAAGCTGAGGGCAGTCATTGCTGTGATGATTCTTCCAATTCCTATAAATTCCACCAACTCCTCTAAGGAAGTGTTGACTGGGGTGATCTATGCCAAGAATTCCGGAAAGGGCCGATTCCTAAAAGCTCCATGTCTCATCCCGCCTCTTGGACTCGATGTTTCCTGCTGGTTTCAGCCTCGGAGATGATTCTGGCTTATGAGCGTTGTAACAGTCACGTTCATTTCCTGGAGCACCTACTAACCTGCTAGGCACAGCAAGGTCATCAGCTCAGATAATGCTGGCCTTAACGCTGGACATTGGGGCAGTTCTCTGCTATCTCTGAGGCTCAGAGAAGTGTAGAAACTTGCCTGAGACCATAGGCTTCTAAGTGCTGGGGAGGCAAGATTGGAACCTGGATCTACCTGGCCCCAGGGCACCTGCTCACCTGAATTCCTGTGACCTTCCTGATCTGCAGCTGATGTCCTAGCCCCTCCAGGCAGGATAGTACCCCCATCATTTCACTCCTCCCAGAATTCACTGGAGGTGCAGTGAGGTACCAGGGAAGGGAATATGGGACACTTGATTTTCTGGGGTTACTGTCACCGTCCCTGCCTCTTGCGCTCTCCCTGGAGCGCCCTTCCTCCCTATCCCTGCGTCTCCCTTTCTTCCTTCTCTGTGCCCTCTCTTCTTGTCCTTTTCTGAGTTCAGACTCCGGAAGCCCTTTCCATGTTCTCCAGCTGACCCTGGAAGCCTGGGCTCCTCTGGGTCGCCTCCCTCACCCCATGAGTCCTGCTGGAGTTAACGCCTTACATTTCCCTAAATGCATCTGCTTCTCTTCATCCCTGTACTTTGCCTCCATTGTACTTTGCCTCTTACCTGGACAATGGCAGCAGCTTCCCCTCAGGCCCCTGGGCTCCTCTCCTGCCCCCTCCAGTCCATCTTACCTGCAGCAGGTGGAGGTTATCTTTCCCCTGGGAATGCTGATTCTGCTATGTAGATTACATGTTTTTTCTGTGCCTTTGCCCTAACTACCCTCCCCTTCCCTTAGCTAATTTCTGCTCTTCATTAAAGAGTCAAGAGTCACCAGGCACGGTGGCTAATGCCTAAAATCCCAGCACTTTGGAAGGTGAGAGGATTGCCTGTGCCCACGGGTTCGAGACCAGCCTGGGCAACTTGGCGAGACCTCATCTCTACAATAAATCAAAAATTAGCCGGGCATGGTAGCGCACTCCTGTAGTTCCCGCTACTTGGAAGGCTGAGGTGGAAGGATCACCTGAGCCCAGCTGGTCGAGGCTGCAGTGGCTGTGAGTGTGCCACCGCACTCCAGCCTGGGCGACAGAGTGAGAGACTCCAACTAAAAAAAAAAAAAAAAAAAAGACTCAAGAGTCACCGCCTCCAGGAATCCTTCCCTGACCTCCCATCATGCCCTTCATCTGTGCTGCATCCCTTCCAGCCCATACAGATTCTGCTGTTGCCCTTTCTGTGCCCTGTTGAAATGGTTCACTCACATGTCCCTCTCCCACACTCAATGTCAGGCCTCCCCAGGGCCGATGTCTAAGGCATTTCAGCATCTTTAGCATAATGCTGTCATACAGTAGGTGCTAAATAAGTGCTCATTGTCCTAGACAAGTGCTGGGTGATCTCTGAGCTCCCTTTCTACTTGTAAGCCCCCTTCCTGATCCTAGGTTTTGTGTGGCGGATGAGCATTGTTTTTCTCTGCTGCTCCCATCGCTGCTTGGCAGAGAAGGGGACCCTTCAGAGAGTAACAGCTGTTGGCCCAAGTGATGGCTGGTCCTGCCTGGATCCTAGAGATGGGCCCCATTTCACAGAGAGAGAAACTGAGGTCCCGAAAAAGTGACTGACCTGAGGCCACAGCCAGGGAAGCACTTCCTGTCTGTCCTCTGAGCCCCTGTGCTGAAGGAGGCAGGTGGGGGTTCAGGGCCTGCCCGTCAGGGTAGGCAATGGACCTTCTCAAGAAAGTGTGGCCAGTGCTCCACCTGGCTGCCCTATGTTCCCCCACCCAGCTCCATCCCCTTTCCCTGGGGCCTAGTCTGCCTGTACCTTATCTGGACTTGACCTCTTGCCTTTCCCTGGCATGGTCTTATAAAACGCCAAGGCCAGGCCAAGCACAGTGGCTCAAGCCTGTCATCCCAGTAATTTGGGAGGTCAAGGAGAGAGGACTGCCTGAGCCCACGGGTTTGAGACCAGCCTGGACAACTTGGCAAGACCTCGTCTCTACAATGAAATCGAAAAATTAGCCAGGCATGGTAGCATGACCTGTAGTTCCTGCTACTTGGAAAGCTGAGGCAGAAGGATCACCGGAAGCCCAGCAGGTCAGTGCTGGGGTGGCCGAGAGCATGCCACTGCACTCCAGCCTAGGCAATGGAGTGAGACTCCAACTCAGAAGTAAATAAACACATACATACATACATACAATGTCAAGGCTTGGGAAAGAGAGCTCAGCGATAGCTAAACACTGGGTGGGAGGAAGTCCATAAGAAACCCAGTACCGGCTCTTCCGGGTAGGAGAACATGACAGTCAGGGACTGCCTAGGCTGTACTCCCTAGCCAGGGCAGAAAGGCATCTACTTATCTGCCTGCGCTTGGGGGTGTGTAGGGATCCCTTTCTTACTTTAAAAGAATCAAACAAACATGCTCACCACAAAGAAGTTAGAGTGTAGATGATAGAGAAGAACAAAGGTATTTAGCATCTCATTTCCCAGAAATAATCCTCATGACATGTCTCTGTCTTTTAATATTTTTTAAATTTATGTATGCAAATATAATAAATAAATATATATACATGTATGTATATATAAGTATATTCCTGTACAAAATAAATATATACATGTGTAGTTTTGCAGTCTGTAGATATAGATTGAGAAAATCAAAGGATACTACATAAACTCCTTTGTATCTTGAGTTCATTCATATTCTCTGTGATGACTCATTTCCCGTGTCAGTAGACACAGGCCCATGGCCGCCTTTTCGGTGGCTGCACTGTATTTTGTTTTTCAGGTTATGCCCACTTGATTAGTCAGGCCCAGAATGATTTTTGTATACTTAGGCTACTTCCAGATTCTCTCTTATAAATAATGCTGCAGTAGACATCATTGGGCCTTCATTTTCACACACCTGTGTGATCAGAATGACTTTTTAGAATAACTCGTAGATGTGGGGCTATTGGGTCACAGGCAAGGAATGTGCAGTTTTGAGGTTATGATGATCTGCTGAGCGAGTTTAAGTCCATTGTCACGGCTGTTCACATGTGCACATGTGTTAAGGTATGTGGGTGATTCAGTCTGTCTGGTGTCAGCTAGACCTCAGCCTGAGCACACATGCGCACATACAAACATACGCCTGCACACAGACGCATGAATGCTCACAGGCACGTACACAGCCAGATTGCTTCATTTCTCCAAGTCTCAGTTTTGTATCTGTATAAACGTCACACCAGGATTGCAGTCTCTGATCTGCAATCCATATAGCTCTCATTCGAGGTAAAGCTACTCCTGTATCAAGGCAGCGATGTGAGGTTGGTTATTCATGGTGTTTATTCATCCCACATGGCAGAACTCTTCATCTGTGTTGCTGCAGAAATATTCTCACGTTTGCTTATGGGGCGCTGCCCTGTCCGTTTATCAGCCTTATGCTTTCATCGTATTCCAGGGGGCCTTTCTAAATATTCATTTCTTCCTAATTGCCTTTCCATGAACGTTTAATACCACAAATCTGTATATTTGTGTGTGCACCATATGCATATCTTCTTTACAGATTAAGAGATAAGACTTTTTTCCCACATGCTCCTCCAAGAACCAATTTTTTCCCTCTTGGGGACAATGCCACTTCTGTTGAAAATGCATGAACTGGGCCGGTAGTTCTCATCCAGGGGTGACTATGCTCCCAGGGGACATTTGGCCATGTCTGGAGACCTTTTTGGTTGTTGTGGCTGTGGGGAGGAGTGCTCCTGACATTGGTGGCGGGAGGTCAGGGATCCTGCGATGTACAGGACTGCCCCCACCATGTGTCTTTAGTGCCGTAGCTGAGAAGCCCCACCCTAGATCCCAGGGGAGTGTCTCACTCACAGTACACAGAGCATCTATGCATTGTCTTATTGAAATCTGCAAAGTCCTGAGTTTAAAACAGACCAGGCCCCTGGTTTGGGATTGGGGCTGGTGGACTATAATGGTAGGATCCACTTCACAGGGCTGGTGGGAGGACCCTCTGGGGGCTGGTGCAGTAAAGTGTCTGGCTGGACACCTGCCCCACAATACGTGCTCACCCAAGATGACCCAAAATGACCAGAGTCCCAGACACTCGGGTGTCGTCCCGCATCGAGAAACGGCCCTTCTGCCACTGGCCACCCTGATGGCTGCACCCCGGCAGCCTTTAGGAGACTTGCAGGGTCACTCTGTCTGACTTCTAAACTTGCCTGGTGAACTCGTCCCAGGGAGGTCCAGGGCTTCCCTCACATACCTGAGGCCTGCTTGCACCCAGCTCCTTCCTGGTGGGTTTGCTGTTTCATTTGTGGGCTTTGGTCCAGGTGTTGAGTCCTCCTGAATGCACCTCTGGGCTCTCCCCACGCACCCCTGTTTGCATCCAGCTGGCAAGCCAGCTTTGGGGGGCCTGGTCCCTGCATCCTGGAGCTCACAGGTGAGGCTTCCAGAGAACTCACCAGATTGCAGGAGGCAGTTCTGCCCGGACTTGGGCTCTGGTAAGAGTTAGTCAAAGAGATACCATCCACTCGGGTGTTTTCCAGGGCCTCTGGCTTACCGAGGGGTGGATTAGGAAACCGGTGGGAAGAACTAGCTGTGAGTTAGAACAGGTGGCCCTCCAGGCCCTGGGCAGGGTCTTTGAACAAAGCCACAGGTTGGGCTAGGCCTCAGAAGGAAACAGAGCCCTTGGCTCCATCTCAGGTGATGGAATGTCAGCCCAACTGGTTTTCCAGTTTCCCCCAGGGTTGGGTGCAGGGTTGGGTCTTCTTCAACAAAGAAGCCACCATGCCAGCTGTGAGCTTCCAGGTGTAGTCCTCCTCCTCTGCAGGGCCCCCACCAGGGAAGGGGCACTTCATTCACGCCCTGTGCTCTGAGCTCTCCTCTCTCCTGTCCCTGCTGGGAGCTTCCTAGAGGCCCTTGCTCTGCCAGGCAGGCCACATGCCTACCCTACAGGGCTGCTCTGCGGGGTGAGTGGGACAGGGGCTGTTCTGTGCCCAGCGTGGTGTCTGCAATGTAGGAGGCTCCTCATAGACAGGACCTTTATCGACCCCAAGCTGTTCCCTCTCTCCCTGTTTTGCCTTCCCTGCTGTCCCCACCAGCCATATCACACCTTCTATAGTGTCTCTGTGCCGCCCGCTGCTCTGTACCCTGCATGTCCCTACCGCTTCTATCTGAGGTCCTGAGGACCTAGCATATGTGGTGTGGAAACGCTTAGTAATCAGTGGCGCTCAGATTGGCCAAGGAGGTGGCCAAGGAGTGGCTCAGGACAGAGCTTTCTCCCTCTTGCTTTTAGAAAAACATATCTATCTGATCTTTCTGTTTCAGGCCTTAAATATCTTCGTAGTTGTTTTTAATGGTGACACTGCAGTTTTCTCATGCACTGATAAGCGATGGTTATGTGCCAGGTTCCTTTATGGAAGGGTGGTTGGGTTGCGTTTGCTGTTACCAAAAACGGTGCTGCTGAGACCATCCCTTTGTGTGTGAGTTTGTATGTTCCTTTGTGTATGTGTATTGTATTTGTTTTGTGTTTATGTGTATGTGTGTTTGGGTTTTTTATGTATGTATAGAGCTATGTTTGTATGTGTGTATTTGTGTACTTGTGTGGGCATGTCTTTATATGTGTTTTGTGTTTTTATTTTTTGTGTATGTATGTGTATTGGTGTATACATTATGTATATATTTTTATTATGTGTACATCTATGTGTTTGTGTATATGTGTATTTGTATTTTTTGTGTAAACAGAGAGATGTGTGTGTGTATATATATATATATATATATATATATATGTTGGTTCTGTTTGTGTATATGCATGTGCTTGTATTTGTGTATGTGTGTGTGTGTGTGTCTGCATTGGTGGATATATTTGTATGTGTCTGTGTTTTTTGTGTATATGCATTTGTATGTATATATGAGCATGTGTGTATTTGTATTTGTGTGCGTCTCTCTGCTGGACGAACTGCCAGCAGCAGGGGTGGTGGAACCACATTGTGACATTGGAATGTGGTCGTCCCGTGGGTCTCGGCTGAGCTGGTAGCTCTGCCCTGCCAGAGAGAGCAATGCCAGGTCTGGGTCTGGAGAATTTGGGGTCCGGTGTCAGCGGGGAGACACACCCAGCTCCTGCCTCCTCACAGGTTCATGCTTGCGCTTCAAGGCTGCAGTTCTGTCACCTGCCAAGTGGAGCCCTTGCCTGAAATAGACTGTGAGAGAGACGTTTTGACAAGCGATAGTTCAGAAAAAGCATGTCAAACTTGGCTTAGGCGGTTTTAAGAATCCCTTCGAGAGGAGCCAAGTCAGCATTAGTGGAAGCGGAATTCGTGACAAGAGGACGCTGGGGAACAGGCAAGAATGACGTGCTTGTATATAGTCACACACTTTTATATTTTACTTTTTATGTTGCTAGCCACAAATGTCGCAGAATACAAAAGGGGTAGGATCAAAAATGTCTCCTCTCCCCTTTTCCCTGGCCATGAGTTCCTCTCCTAGAAACAAGTATTACTACAGGTTTCCTGTGTCCTTCTCAGAGATTATGTGCTTGCTCACATATTTATGGGATTTTTCCCCTCGCAGGTGACTGAGTGCTCCACTGTTACTTTGCACCCTGCTCTACTCACTGGACAGTACCTCTTGGAGGTCGTCCCATGTCAATACATTTACCTCTGCCTCATTCCTTTTAACAATTCTTTCCAACACTTAAATAATACTCCAAGTTATGGTTGTTCCATAATTTAGGTTAAATTCATTTTTTTTAAAAAACTCCAAATTCCCTTTTCCCTTGGCTCATCTTAACCTTAGAACTGTAGGCTTTTATTAATAGAATTTTAGACTTAAAATGAAAATCAAATCAAATCAAGAACTGCAGTGCTTCTGGAATGCTCAATGCCTCCTTTCACAAAGGGTCCTGATTATATGGAGATTTTCCTCTTGCCCTCAGGATCAGTCTCTTCAGTTTGACACCTTGAATGTATCACACTGGCCACCCCAGTCTTGCTGTTTGTCAGCTTGTTTCACATAGTTTTATAAGAAGTGGTTTAATCATTCTAGAAAGCAACAAGAATTACGTTCCATCAAGAGGGTTTAGGTAAATAGCAGTGTCGTTCATAGACGTTGGAGAGGAGTAGGGGTCATCTTTGGGTTCATGCACTCATCCATTCATTCACTTATTCATCCATCTGTCCATTATCAGATGCTTCTGTCCATAGTGACCATCTCTGAACTTGGCCATGGGGTTTGGGGGTGAACAAGCCCCAGTGCCTGGCCTCAGGGAGCTCACAGTTTGGAGAAGATGGTCAAACAGACAGTAACCACAGCTCTGCACAATAATTTCTTTAGACTTTTTTTTTCTTAGGCCAGGCATGGTGGCTCACATCTGTAATCTCAGCACTTTGGGAGGCTGAGGTGGGAGGATTGCTTGAAGCTCAGGAGTTAGAGACCAACCTGGGCAACATAGCAAGACCTCATCTCTACAACAGTAAAAACAAATTAGCCAGGCATGGTGGTGCATGCCTGTAGTCTCAGCTACTTAGGAGGCTGGAGGCTCTTTTGAGCCCAGGAGGTTGAAGCTACAGTGAGCCATGGTTGTGACACTGTATTCCAGCCTGAGTAACAGTGTGAGACCCTGACTCAAAAAAATGTTTTTTCTTTTATTGATATATAATATTTTATGTATTTATGGGGTACATGTGAGTGTTACGTGCATAGAATGCGTTATGATTAAGTCAGGGCATTTGGGGTATCCATCACCTCGAGTACTTATTATTTCTATGTGTTGATATCATGTCACATTCTCTTCTAGTTACTTTGAAATATATAAATTATTGTTGCTAAGTGTAGTCACCGTAGTCTGCTATCAAACATTGGAACTTATTTCTTCTGTCTTACTGCATGTTTGTACCCATAACCAACCTCTCTTCATCCCCTTTCCTCCACCCACCCTTCCCAATCTGTAGTGTTTATTGTTCTATTTTCTGTGTCCATGAGATCAAATTTTTAACTCCCACATATTAGTGAGAACCTGTGATATTTGTCTTTTTGTGCTTGGCTTATTTCATTTACCATAATGTCCTCCATTTCCATCCATGTTGCTGCAAATGACAGGATTTCATTCTTGTTATGGCCAAATAGCATTGCAATGTGTATATATACCACATTTTTTTGTGCATTTGTCTATTGATGGGCACGTAGGTAGACTCCATACCTTTGCTACTGTGAAAGGTGCTGCAGTGAACATGCGAGTGCAGGTCTCCTTTTGATAGACTGAATGCTTTCCTTTAGATAAATACCCAGTAGTGGAATTGCTGGATCATATGGTAGTTCTATTTTTAGTTTTTGAGGCCTCTCCATACTGTTTTCCATAGTACTTGTACCCATTTACATTCTCACTAAAAGTGTATGAGTTCTCTTTTCCCTGCATCCTCCTCAGCATCTGTGATTTTTTTTGGGGGGGGGATTGTCTTTTTCATAATAGCCATTTAGAATGGGTGAGATGATATGCTTGATTATGGATTTGACTTGTGTTTCCTATATGATTAGTGATGTTGAACATTTTTCCATATACCTGTTGGCCATTTGCTTGTCTTTTGAGAAATGTCTATTCGTGTTCTTTGCCCATTTTTAATGAGATGATTTTTTTTTAACTGTTAGTTATTTGGATTTTTTTTTTAATATTATGGATATTAGTCCATTGTCAGATGAGTAGTTTGCAAACATCTTTTGCCATTTAAGAAGTTGTGTCTCCACTCTGTTGACGGTTCTTTTGCTGGCAGCATACTAATTTCTACAGTGGGGTGAGCACAGGGGTTCTCTGGGGGTCCCAAGGGGAGCCCTAGCCTCCCTGGGGAATGGGCATGGCTAGGAGAAGCTTCCTGGAGGAGTTGACGTCTGAGCTGCATTTTAGGAACACATTTCAAGCCGACTCTGGGCCAACATTGCCAGCAGCTGACAGACTGGACCAAAAAGCCTCCTAGAGGAGCATTTCCTGGGTAAAATTGCAACAGGAGTCTCTAGAATAGCAGGGAAGGGGAAAAAGCCACAGACTTGGGGCAAGACTGCCTGAGTTTGAATCGGACTCCTCTCTGTCTGCGCCTCAGCATTCTCATCTGCAGAGTGGGTGTAGTAACCATATCTGACTTTAGGACAGGGGTGGGGGGGACTAAATGTGGCAGCTCTGCATATAGTAAGCAACATGTAAGTGTCTGTTGTTGTTACTATTTGAGTTTTCCTCACCTCAAACCCCTTATCTGAGAAATGGAATATTAACAGTATCTAATGGTGGCTCAGCCTGTAATCCCAGCACTTTGGGAGGCTGAGGTGAGTGGATTGACTGAGCCCGCGGGTTCAAGACCCACTTGGGCAACTTGGTGAGACCTCATTTCTACAATAAATCAAAAATTAGCCGGGCATGGTAGCGCACACCTGTAGTTCCAGCTACTTGGAAGTCTGAGGTGGAATGATCGCCGGAGCCCAGCAGGTCGAGGCTGCAATGGCTGGAAGCAGCCACTGCACTCCAGTCTGAGTGACAGAGTGAGACTCCAACTCAAAAATAAATAAATAAATAAAATTAAAAATTAAAAATAAACAAACAGTATCTATTACAGAAGCAAAATGAATGGCCTACATAAGGAATGTGGCATGATGCCAGGCACACAGGTAGCACCTCCTAAGTGTGGTTAGTGCATTCTTATCACTTCCTTGCCCACCTCCGACACCCAGAGCGCAGGCTCCAGGGTGCCTGCTGGGCTTTCTGGGTGTGGGGGAAGCCTGCCTCTTGGGCTGACAGGAGCCTGGGCCTC
This sequence comes from Cephalopachus bancanus, assembly GCA_027257055.1. Lineage (NCBI taxonomy): Eukaryota > Metazoa > Chordata > Mammalia > Primates > Tarsiidae > Cephalopachus > Cephalopachus bancanus. Next base: position 335,860 of record JAPVLO010000689.1, read on the forward strand.
CCAGCCCAGCTTTCACTTCTGTGTATAGCCTCCAAGGAAGGTACTGCTCAGAGCCTTGTTGGGCACTTCCAGCTGGGAAACCAAACACGCCTCCTGTGGGCCAACTTCAGCTTGTGTCCCTGTCACTTCAGGTAATGCTTGTCCCATGGAGACAGCAAGTCTCTGCCAGAACCATCATTCCGCAGCCTGCACGCCACAGCAGATGGCTCATCTGCCCTGCAGAGCTGGGGCCCAGGATCATATGTGATGTGAGACCTTCCCTGGGTACCCTTGGAAGGGAGCAGCTGGCCAGTGTCCAGGTCAAGGGAGACAGATACTCGGGGGTCTGCGGTATCTCATGAGGGCCAGTTAGTGCATTGTTAGAGTGCTGGTTAAAATGATGTTGGATACCACTGCTGACACCGCCGCCACCACCACCACCACCACCATCATCATTATCATCATCATCACATGCACTGGTATCTCAGTACCGACTGCATGACAATCACATGCAGGCTGTCACCAGACTTTTTTTTGTTTGAGTTGAGGGCCTCACTCCATCACCCAGGCTGCAAGATTACAGCTCACTGCATCCTCAACCTCCTAGGCTCAGGCAATCCTTCAGCCTCAGCCTCCTGAGTAGCTGGGACTATGGGCATGTGCCACCACACCTGGCTAATGTTTTTTTTTGGGGGGGGGGGTTGAAATTTTTTGTAGAGAACAGGGTCTTGCTATGTTGCCCATGCTGTAGACATTTTACTGGAGGCTCCCAACACCTTTAAGCATTCTTATTTTACAGATGGGAAAAATCAAGGTTTTGAGAGGTTGAGTCACAGTTAACAAATGATAGAGCTGGATTTGCCTGGGTCTGCCTAATCATAGCGCCCTTGCTCAGAACCGCTAACCTGTCCCACCTCCAATGTGTCAGAGCATTGGGGTAGGTTAATTTCGCATCTGGTTTAGGTTGTAATCAACAGGGGCCAGAAACTCATCTATAGTATGTTTAGAAAACTGGTTTTATTCAAGTCCCAAGGAGTGAGTGCCATCATTTCATCATCAGTCAGGTGTGCAAACTCCCAGTGGTGTCAGCATTCGGAAATACACTCATGTGAGGAGGAATGAACCAACCTCTTTTCACTGAAAACTACAGTTCAAACAGGCAGGCTTTGCAAATGCTGGATGTGAACCAGCAGTCAGAGGTCAGCCATTGACTCATCAAGGGGGTAAACTGAGGCTCAGAGCGAACCAGGGGCTCCCTGAGGCTGCCCAGGGCTAAGGCCAGCACCTGGGCTCACGATGGTAGGCCAGAAGTGGGAGCCCAGACACACAGGGGTATCCCTGCAGGTGGAGCCACAGAGCCCTGAAACCCAAGGGGCTCATCAGGCCCCCTCATTCAGGGGCCTGAGCACCTGGGCCTGCTCCACCTCTGTCTCCCTTGCCCCCATGTCTCTCTGTGCTGTCTCTGTGTTTTTCAGTGTCCATCTTGCTCTCTTTGTTACTGCTGCTTCTCTCTGCCCCTGCTGGCCTTCCTGTCCCTCCCTCACCATGTCCGCCTCAGAGATGACCGCAAGACCTTCTGCCCCACTGCATGGTGTCCACAGCATGTCATGAGTTCACTGAAGTGTGAGTGCCCCCACCATTCACGACCTGAGTGCCCCCCACCCAAGCCACCACAGCACAGCCTCACCCAGCCACGCCCCCACTCCTGTCCATACCTGACGATAGCTGGCTACACCAGCACTGTCATTCTTGGAGCCTTTTTTTTTTTTTGAGTTGGAGTCTCACTTTGTTGCCCAGACTGGAGTGCAGTGGCTGCTCCCAGCCACCGCAGCCTCGACCGGCTGGGCTCCAGCAATCCTTCCGCCTCAGCCTTCCAAGTAGCTGGAACTACAGGTGCGCGCTACCACGCCCAGCTCATTTTTGATTTATTGTAGAGATGAGGTCTCGCCAAGTTGCCCAGGTGGGTCTCAAACCCGCGGGCTCAGGCAATCCACTCACCTCAGCCTCCCAAAGGTGTGGGATTACAGGCTGAGCCACCAAACCCAGCTTCTTGGAGCTTTTGAGAGGGGTCTGTGACTGGTGTCCCACAGACTTACCCTGGGAAGACTGCCCCTTCCCTGCCACCTTGTGGAGCAGGGCTGCGGCCTAGCTTTTGCTGTATAGCTAGAGGTGGTGTTGAGGTCTGCCCAGAAACCCATCATGTGCCCCCACTCCTCTCCTAGCTGGGACCCAAGTTCACAGGCAGGGATATGTGCCAATGTTTGCTGGCAGCTTTGCGGGAGAGTCCTGAGGGCTCTGCCCAGCCCCATTCTCCATCTGTTCCCTTCTGGTCTAACCGCCTCCCCTCTCCCCCCTCTCCCATTCTCCTTTCCCTCCTACTCCCCTCCTCTGTTGTTACCTTCCTAACTTCTTTCTTCTTACCTCCTTCCTTCATGTGTTTATTGAGCACTTACTGTGTGCCAAGTACTTAACTAAACATCCTCTTGGAGACAGTATGTGCTGGGAGGGAAACACATTCTGGGAATCATACGAATGATTTCAGATCCACAAACTGTGGATGGGGCTCTGAAGGCGAGGACTCCCACCTAAACCGGAGGTCAGGGAAGCCCCTGGGAGGAGCTGGTGTCAGTGTGTGGCCAAGCCAGTAGCCCATGTGCTGAGATCATGTGGGGCCTGAAAGACCAGCTGCAGCTGGGGTGCAGCGTGGATGTGAGACAGACTGGGGACCCATCCATCCTTCGTCTCTACCCTTCCCCTTCTCCTCTTCCTGGGCCAACTGAGACCCCACCCATGGATGCACTTGGAGATGAACTGTGGTGAGCAGAGCGCCGCCTGCAGAGTCAGGGCACTGGATTCCAGGCTTGGCTGGACATCTCTCCCACTCCCTAGCCCTCAGTCGTTCCCTCTGTAAAATGGTCCTAAAGGGCCTAGCAAAGCCCTCGGTGTCAAGCTAGAGCCAGGAGAATGTGGTAGCTTTAAAGAACACAAACTAGGGTTACAGTTAAGCTCAGGTTCAAATCCCAGCTCCACCACTTCAGGGCCACGTGACCTTGGTATGCCAGATCCCTCTCTGGGTCTCAGCCTCCTCCCCTGAAAGTGAGTCCCTGATGGTTCACAGGCTTGTCTGAAGCCCTCTGTGGTGTGGTGATTTCACTTGATCATCAGCGGTCAGTCGCATCAGCCCGTGATTATCGTGACTGTTGTTCTTGGCCATTGCACAGGTCGGACCCGGGCACAGGATAGGAGAGTGCCACGGGTCCTTGAGGGCACTGAGACAGCAGGAGCGACCCTACACAGCCTGGGCCCCATGACCACAGCTCTCCCCTCACAGCTGGGAGGATAGAGTTGCCGAGAGGGATGGGCTGGGCTCCTGGAATCACTCTGTCAGCTGTGCACCGTGAGCACTGCCCTGACTCAGGCTCTTTCTTAGGTGACTGTGTCAAACACCTCAGAATACATACTGGCGTCATTCTTCTCTTGCCCCACTCCCTCCATATAGCCTTTTCTCTTAAGAAGCTCACACCTACGTTCTGCAAAAAATTCATTTTCAGAGACATATTTCTCCAACAAATCTTTTTTTTTTTTTTTTTTTTTTTTTTTTGAGTTGGAGTCTCACTCTGTCGCCCAGACTGGAGTGCAGTGGCCGCTCCCAGCCACTGCAGCCTCGACCTGCTGGACTCCAGCAATCCTCTCGCCTCAGCCTTCCAAGTAGTTGGAACTACAGGCACACGCTACCACGCCTGGCTAATTTTTTGATTTATTGTAGAGATGAGGTCTTGTCAAGTTGCCCAGGCGGGTCTCGAACCCACGGGCTCAGGCAATCCACTCACCTCAGCCTCCCAAAGCATGGGGTTACAGGCTGAGCCACCGAGCCCAGCTTCTCCAACAAGTCTTAATTCAATAGCTACTAGAGGCCAGGCATTGTTTGGAGTGCTGGGGCACAGTAGCGAATGAAACTGCCCCCCAAACATCAGGGATCAGCAGACTTCTGGCTGGGAGCCAGATCTAGCCAGCTACCTGTTTTGTAAATAAAGTTTTACTGGAATACAGCTACCCACATCATCTGCCTGTTAATCTGTGCTGTTTTTGTGTTAACCATGGCAGAGTTAAGTAACTGGAGCAGAGACCAACAACATATGTATTACCTCGCCCTTTTATAGGAAAACTTGGCCAAGCTCTGGTGTAGATAAACAAATCAAGAACCCCCTTTCGATTTGTTCTTAATGTGTGATATATATAGTACTAGGAAGTGTGGTTTAATTTTATTTAACTTTATCATCTGATTATATTGGGGTATAAAACTTCAAGTGTGCATGCTAAATAAAATTATTGTCAATAAAAAGACAACCTGTTATCCCGCCACTAGACAGTACCAGTGTTAACAGTTTGCTGTGGACCCTTCCAGATGTTTTTCTTTGGTTTTATTCCCATGTATTTGTGTGGCTTTTTTGTTTGTTTTACAAAACGGTATGACACACATTGTTTTATTATCGTTTACATTTTTTTAATATTTGCTAGTATATGACAAATGGCTTTCTGTGAACGTCATTTTCCTTGACTGTGTTTATCCGTTGTGTTGATACTGCATTTCACCAGTCTCCACCTTACTGGACCTGGGGTTATTTCTAGTATTTTGCAGTGATCACCAATCCTGCAGGGAGGTGTTCGTGTTCGTAGGTCTTGGCAGGTGTGTCTGATGATTTCCTTCAGATAAATTTCTGGAACTCAAGTTTCTTAGTTAAGAGTATGCACATTTTAAATTTCAGGGCATGTTACAGTTTGTTTTAGCATGGCCCTCAGAGGTGTGTGGCAGCCTGTCACCCCAGCACAGGCGCTACAGAGCTATCCACAGAGGCACTTGTCTTTCCTTGCAAGACAAGGACCCGGAACTTTCACCCACCCATGGCTTTGGGGCTTGGAGAGCTAGTCTAAGCAAGTGATTTTTACACCTGCCAAGTTCTTGAGGGTTTTTTTAGAGCATTTTGGAAAAGGTGGGGCAGGTATAATGTTTGTAGCTGGAAGGAGCGCTAGGAAAGGAACCCAAAGCCTGGCTTCAAGTCTCCCCAACTGTGTCTCCCACTCACTGTGAGAACTAACCACCCTCTGTCTCATCATCTGAAAACGAAGGATTGACTCAGAGGATCCTTCTAAGTCTAAACTGAGGATTCAATGAACCCTACTGACAAGTGACCACAACTTGAGGAACGGATTGGAGACGTTGATATGTGGGGACTGGTTCAAACACAGCTCTTCTGCCTGCCTGTAATTTGCCTTGTGTGTTTTCAGGCTACCTTGTAGATAGATATCTACTTGCCTACAATCAGCAAGTGTTTTTTTTATAGCAGCCTGCAGAGCAAAACTGACCTGTAAGAACATCCTGCCTTACAGTGAATAAACTACCTGACTTCTAGAAAGTTTCAGAAGAGTGTCAGGCTATTCATGGGGTTGATCTTGAAGCCTCGTAGTCTGGGGAGCTGAGCTCCAGCTCCAGTGTTGCTGATCTGAAGTCCTACCAGAGTCTGGCAGAGGCATGAACTTGAATGACACATCATGCACATTGGTTACCAGGATACTAACTGCTGCTGAAAGTGCTGTTAAGCAGCTTGCTTTCTTAAGCCGCATTTACAAGATGAATTCCCTTAGATAACCTTAGCCCCTGCATCACTCCAGATTTGAGAGTCTATATTAGAGGGTAGAGTCTGCAATTATATTTGCCCATAATCTGCCTTGTCTGAACATTGAGGCACAGAGAGGTTAAGTAATTTGTCCAAGGTCACATAGCTACTATGGGGTGGAGCCTGGATATAGCTGCTCTATCCAGGTATTCTGACACTGGAAGCAGTGCTTGTCCAGGGAAGACCGGTAAGAAACTGTTCAGTTGTAATTACTATATTGTGGACAGTTCTACAGCAGTGCTGTCCACTAGAACTTTCTGCAGTGATAGAAATGTCTTATCTGCACTGTTCAGTATGGAAATCACACACAGGTGGCTGTGGAGCCCTTGAAATATGGCTAGTGCCACTGGGGAACTGAATTCTTAAGATGATTTAATTTTAATTAATATAAATTAAGTTTAAGTGGCCACATATTAGGCAGTCCAGATGTAGAGACTCTGAGCCAGCCTTGAGGGGAGAGGGACTTCGGGGAAGGCCTCCTGGGGGAAGAGCTTTCAAGCTTGACATCTGAATGCCCACCAGGAGGTAGTGGCTGCTCCCACAGGCCTAGAGGGGAGGGAGAGTTCTGTGGACTGAGGAATGGGAGGGGAGGAAAGTGGAGTAGGGGGGCCTGGGAGGGGCTGGGGTGGGAAGAGGGGTGTGGGAGGAAGGGGAGAGCCCTGAGGGAGCTGTAGAGCCAGCAGGGCTTCCCTGTACAAAGGTCCTGCAGGCTCTCCTTAAGGCATTGGACTTGACCCTGAGGGACACAGGGAACCACAGAGAAGTTCTGAGCAGGGACCTGTGGACTCAGATTTGGAGACAGAGTAGGAAGAGCACCTAAGGGAGGGGCCCCAGGGCGAGCAGGGCAGGGAACCCAGAAGCTGTTGCAGGGAGTGAATGGAGAGCCGGTTGTGGCTGCACAGCACGTTCCAGGAGTCCTCGAAGGCCCAATGAGGGTCTGTGCAGTGTGGCGGTGAGGGCAAGAGAGGACTCGGACACAGCCTCAGAAATCCTGAGTCGGCATTAGGGGGCGGAGGGAGAACAGCTTCCGCCTCTGCTCAAGGGGCGTTCAGATCCCTGGGCCTGAATCCCAGACCTCTGCGGGCAGGGCGCACAGGAAGAGATGGAGACCCTGCACTCTGGTTGGAGACCGTAATCCCAGGACCAACCTCGGGCCTCCCCTGCCTCCCCCGCCCCCCCACCACTCCTGGTTTCGCCCTCAGTAAGGATCTTGCTCTTCTGACCTCTGGAGGCCCCACCTGCCAGTTCCTTCTTCCATCCCCCAGCACTGAGGGGGATCACCATCTCCCAGGGGTTCTAGGAACTCTTTGCCAAAGCTCTGGACCCCTGCCTGACTCTGGAGAGGCCCTGGAAATGGCTCCAGTCATGGCAGCTCCCGTCTCCTGAGCACCTGTAATGTGTCAGGCACTGAGCTTAACACTCTCCAGAGATTCTCTCTCGAAGCCTCAAGCAGCCCTTGTTTTTCCAACATGAAGACTGAGGCTTGGGTGGGCGGAGTCACTTGGCCAAGCCACACAGCTGGGACAGGACAGGGGCAGCAAGCCTCTGCCCCACTCCCCCAGCTTTAAGCTGTCCCCAGGGACAGCCCTCCTGCCTCCCATTGAGCTTAGCATACCTGGGCACAGGCCAAGCATCCAGTTTGCAGCCCTGGGACAGATATCTCATCCTTCACCAGAAGCAGTCCCTAGGTCCCCAGCCTCTGGCCTCTGAATCTGACCCCCATAGGAGATTAAGATAGAGAATGGTCCATTCCATCACATCTTTGAACACAGTGACTGGGCACGTGCTCAGATGACCACTTCCATTCCTGCATCCCAGGGAGGATTCTGTCAAGGGTGCAGCATCTCTGAGTATGTCAGGTGACCTTTCAAGACAAAAACATAGCCCTTGGGGGGAGGGGGAGACTGACTGACTTGAGTCCTGACAGATGCTGAGGGCCCTGCCTGCAGGCTGGGAAGTCAGGTAGCCTGTGTGCTGGAGCCAAAGCCTTACAAATGTGCTACCCTTCCACCCCGTGATTGTACACCTAGGAATTTCTCTTACAGGAATAATCACAGAGATGTGTTGACTTAGTCTCAGGAATGTTTGTTGTGTTGGTTATAATAGTAAAAAAGTAACCAGCAACCTAAAAGATCTAGCACTTGGGGATCGGTTAGTTGAACCTTGCTGTGTCCACGCAGTGAAATAATCTTCAGCCATTAAAGATGATGATACACTTGAATCGACCCAGAGAAAATTCTGGACAAGACTGTTCCAGGATATTGTCTTTGGGCTCTGAGTTATTTTTACAGTATTCTTTGTGGTTTTCTGTAATTCCTAAATGTTTTACAATGAGCAGTGTATTATGTTGGTAACTAGAAAGAGAATAAAAGGTTGTCCAGGCCAGGAGTGAGGGGTATCTGGATGGCCATGGTTATTAGGGTCTCCGAGTGTGGCCATCTGCTGGGGTGACCAAGGGACTTGCTCTGGACTCCTGTCCTTGCACACAGCTCACTCGCAGTGTCCCCTTGAGCATCATGGGCTACACGATGACCCCTAGAAGGCGGGAAAGAGAGAATGGGGAAAGAGGTGTGCAAGCATGGGGCATTTCCTGAGTGCCAAGCCCTGTCCTAGGAGCTGCCATAGGGGCTGCCTCTCATTTGGCATCTATGCCCTTGGGGCAATCACCATTTCCTTACTGAATCCTTGTCACTTCTGTACAACTCAGAGAGGGAAGCAGCAGCCCCTAGGTCACACAGCCAGGCACTTGCTTGTTTCTGCCGAAACATATATGCTTGCTCGGCTAAGGGTGACACCACAGAAGCTGAGAAGAGGCCAGCTCCCCACCCTGGGAGGAACAGTCAGTCCACCTCCTCTAACTAAGCATCTACTATGTATTGGGCAGGCTTTGAGTGGCGACAAGGACAATGGAGCACCCCAGTCTTAAAGGATATATCTCATGAGTCGCAGAGACTACATCTGTGTTGTAACTCCCACTCCTGGTCCCCCTGTACCTGGCACACAGTAGGTGCTTGGTAAATATTTGTTGAGTAAACAACTTACATGTCAGGCTTTGCCTGATCTGATTAGTAATTGTCCAGGGGATGCAGCAGGAAGTTTAGGGAAGGAGAGTTCACCAGAAGTTGCCATAGCTTTGGTAAGAACGGTGGCCAGGACAGTGGAGCAGCACAAGTTATGCCACAGAGGCCAGGAGTGTGTGAGGCTTGTGGAAACACATGTGTTATGGGCTGGGGAGAATGGGGTAGAGAGTTTGGAGCAAGGGCAGGAGATGAGACTGGACAGGAAACTTGGGGGCTCACTTGCCAGGGGCTTTGTATTTCTGCAGAAGCACCATAGGGAGTCCTTGGAGGTTCTTGAGCAGGAGATGAATGCTTTGAAGCGCATTTCACAGGATGTGCCTCCTGGCCTCAAAGGGACCACCTAGGGTGGAGGTGCCCCACTGGTCTTCCCGGGCCTCTCTCGCCCCCATATTCCTCCTCAGAAGATGGCGACTGGGAGTGCCATTCAAAGCTCAGGCAGCCAAGGCCATTGAACCCTTCCTGTACCTGTGGCCCACCCAGGGGCTGGACTTCTGGTCTCACCTTGGGTGCTGTGGCTTCTCCCCGCTCTGGACAGCACAGGCCTAAGTGGCAGCCGCTTCAGGGGACACGTCACAGGGAATGGGCTTTTAATTTGCCCACAGTCCAGTCATTGAATAGAGATGTGTGGGCTGCCCACGTGTGCCAGGTACTGGGGTTAGCCCTGTGGTAACTGGCACCCTTGCTCCCTTCCCCCACCCCCTCCAAGGGCCAGACTGAGGGCAGAGACCCCTCAAGCCACTGGTTCATGACAGGCCGAGTGACGGATGTTGCCAGGGATACAGTGGCTTAGACTTGGGGTGTCCAAGTCCCGTGCCTGGGGTTGAATTCCACATTGCTGTTGACTGGTTGTTTGATGTGGGGCAGGCCATTGCACGTCTCTAAGCCTCAGTTTGCTCATCTGTAAAATGGGGGTTGTAGTGAGGCCCACCTCACAGGGCTGCTGAGGGCCTGCAGTCCAGCAGGGTGATCTCATGTCCGAGCCTCGGGGTGTGGCCTGGCCTAAGTTCAGTGCTGCACGGATGCTGTGCTGTGTGATGGCGACGGGGGAGGCAAGGTGATGGAGGGCACCTGAGCGAGGCGGGGCATGAGGTGCCCTCACCAGACGGATGAGCCCTGGGAGCACTGAAGATGGAGTGTTTGGCCCAGCTGTGCTGTGATGGGGGAGGGAGACACCCAGCCTCCCTCCTAAGGAGGGGCCCTGGGTGACACTCAGCAGGACTCTGCACACTGGCAGGGAGACCCCTTCCTCCCAGTTTGCCCAGTTTGACCCTGCAAGTGCTGCCTCCTGTGATGTCTTGGGCTGACGGGGACTCTGGGTCACCCGGGTGCCACACCAGGATGTCTGGCCTCACCTCCTAGGCCGCAGGGAGCTGGGACACGTCAGAACTGGAGGCCATGCGATGTGATCTGTGTCAGCCCAGAGGGGGCTTGTGAGCATTCCCCCTGATAGAAGTCTCCCACCTGGCTTGTCCTTGCAGGATCAACTGAAGCAGTGTTTCTCTCGGCATCCCCCTGAGGCCAAGGACACTGACACCCTCGTGCATGAAGCTGACAGCCAGTATGGGACATGGACGGACCAGCGGCAGAGCGGGGAGAGGTAGGAAGCATGTGCAGGAACCTGGCTACAGGAGGTGGGGTGGGGGACTGGGGTTGGTGCAGCCCACTGGCTCCCTAGTTGCTGTTTTGCTAAAACTCTTGTATGTAGTTATAAGAGAAAACCGTTCTTGTTGTAAAAGAGAAATTTAGAAAGTACAAAAAAATTATAAAGATAGTGATATATGAAATATCCAAGGCAGGGGCACACCTCATCAACAAGGGTACCTGCATAGTGGACATTTGTATACCTAACCCTGAATTGTACCCCACATCTTTAAAATAAAAAAATCAAAAGTTAAAAAAAGAGAGAAACATCCAAGACAGGCAAATCCTTAGAGACAGAAAGCAGGTTAGAGGCCGGGGTGAGGGGAGTGAGGAGTGGCTTCCTTCATGGACGCCTGGTTTCCTTTTGAGGTGAGGAGAATGTTCTAGAACAAATAGTGGTGACAGCTGCACATTGTGCTGAACTGTCACCGATAGCAAATTTTATGTGATGTGTGTTTTGCCAAAGTAGTACAGATGATAAAGCCGTTGATATTACCGTTGGGTTGAGGAGAATGGCCAAGAAAAAGGGAGGGGAAGCAAAGGTTCTCCTAGCACCCGGGAAAGCCGTTTTCCCCTGGCCAGTGAGCAGTGAGATGTGTTTGGTTCATGAGCTTATAAAATGTCGCTGGCACGCGCCAGCAAGCGCACGGGCCATGAGTCTGGAAGCCCAGGTCTCAGCTGTGCGACCCAGGAGCTGCTCCCCCCACCTTCCTGGGGGGCGGCGGCGGCGGCGGGCGCCCACGAGAGGCCTGGGCGCGCCTTGTGTGTGGGCGCCCCTTGCTGTCCCACAGAGGCACTGCGTCCTCCCTCTGGGTCCTGGCGGAGCCGCAGTGCTCCCAGCCTTGGGCAGCGGTGCCATCTGGTGCCCCTGGACGGCGTCGCCCTCCTTCTCTGTGGGTTTGCCTCGGTCCGCCCCACAATGCAACCTCCTCCGTATTCCAAGTAAGAACAGCTTCCATGAGCTTGGCAAAAGCTTGGTGAAATGCCGAGACGCCTAACTTGAGAGTTCTGTTCGGGGTGCAGCTGGGGTTCTTTTGGGGTCAGCCCACCTGTCAGCTGTGCCCACCTGCCCACTCCCAGGGTGAGTGCTTTCCATGTCCTGGAGGCTTGGCTCTGATTTTGACCCATGTGTCTTTTTCTGTTTAGGCGGGAGTGTAATGACTTGAGTTGCTTACACATTTCCTACTCCGTCTCATTCTAATTATCCAAGTGGTTCCTGAATGTGTTACCCTGGGAAGAGATTTTATAAACAGGAGCACTCCTAGGACAGAGATTCTGGAGTCAGACTGCCCAGGCTCGACTCCAGTGCCCTTTGGGAAAGTTAACGCACATTTCTGTGTCTCAGTTTCCTCATCTTTAACAAGGTTAATATTTAATTGCATGTGAGTAACCCTAACTTGTAGGACTGTGGAGGACAGAGGATTATAAAATAATCCTCATAGAATTGGGGAGAGGATCAAATGACAGTTTTTAGCACGGTGCCTGGCATGTTATAAGTGCTCAGTAAAGCTTCCTTGGATGAAGGAATGAGGAAATGAAACAGTCTGGAGATCCGCACTCCTGCTCCTTCGTGGGTAATTGCTGGTAACAATTTGATCTACATCAGGGCTGCCAACAGAAATACAGTGGGCTGATTTGATCATCTTACAATGTAGACACGTATTAAAACATGCCCTGTACCCCATAAACATGTAGAATTGTTGTGAGTCAATTATAAACAAAAATACAATGTAAGCTGCTATGTAACAAGACCTCCTCTCTACAAAACATAAAAGTTAGCTGGGTGTGGTGGTACATGCCGGTAGTCCCAGTTACTCGGGAGGCTGAGGCGGGGGTGGGGGTCACTTGAACCCAGGAGGTTGAGGCTGCAGTGAGCTATGATTGCACTGCTGTACTACAGTCTGTGTGACAGAGCAAGACCCTATCTCTAGAAAATGACAAAATATACATAAATAGATAGTCTTAGCAGCCACACCAAAAGCATAAAAAATAAACATGTGAAATTAATTTTAGTGATATATTTTATCCAAACCAACAGATTCAAAAGACTATCATTTCCACGTGTAATTAGCGCAAAAGGTTATCAGCAAGCTAGTTGACGTTCTCGCTTTTATTAACTGTGTGGGGAGTCGGTATGCACTGCATACTGCAGCACATCTCAGCACTCACTTGTCCACCGCAAGGGCCCAACAGCTGCTTGTGACAGCAGCCCCCGTAGGGGACAGTATGGGGTTAGAGGGTCTTGAATGGCCAGGACTGACCCTCCCATCCTGCACCCAGCCAAATGTCCCACGCAGTGCCATGTGCAGCGCCTGGCTGGCATGTCTTGTGCTATTTTCAAAGAGGCTGTTGCCTCCTCATTTGATGGTCTGTTCTCTGCAACGCCCTCCACGCCCATGTTTCCCTGCCTTCCCACTCCCGCAGCTTGGGCCCTGAATCCCCGGACAGCAGTGCCACATCGGTGCCGAAACAGCTCCCCAGCAGCCGCCTGTCTTCTCTGTCCTCCCACACGGAGCCCACCTCAGCTGGGGACCAGCACGATGGCTCCAGGGACCAGCGGAGCACCAGTGTGGACCACTCCAGCACAGATCTGGAGTCCACCGATGGGACGGAGGGGCCGCTCCCCTTAGACGCCTACCCTGCACAGACAGTGGACGACTTCTCCTTCATCGATGTAAGTCAGCAGCCATGCTAGGAGCCGTCATGTCTCCTTCAAAAGGGGCATTCCCACATCTGCCAGTGATCTGCCCCTTCAGGAGTGGGATCTGTAGGGCAGGGACTCCTACAGTGGGTACAAAGGGCCAGTCTTTGAGATAGGTCCTGCTTGTACTTGGAGCTTGGACCTGCCGTGCGCCTGCTGTGTGTCTTAGGGCAAGGTCTTCACCTCTCTATGCGCCACCTTACTTATTCACCTGTAAACAACCATCGCATGTGTTCAAGTTAAACTGATCTAAGCCCTCACCTGTCAGGTAAGCAGGAAGTCTGGCCTTCCCCTGGAAGGTCTGCCTGAGGCTTATCATTCCAACCATGAGGAGCCTAGAATTTGCTCAGAGTGATTCTGCTGGATGGTCTCACCAAGGTCTCCCATAATAGGATAGTGTCCCTGGTACTAGGGGATCCAGCTATCTCTGTAGTGGCTATCTCTGGAAAGAAAGCCCCCAGATGTAAGCACCCTTCATGGGGGTCCCCAGGGACAGCCCATAGAACTCAGTAGAACTCAGCTCTTCCAGGTTTTAAGCATAGCCAGGGTGCCAGCACCCCAGGGTCAAACCACCCCCTGCTGCAGCGCCTTCCAGACCAGAACCTGATATCTTACCCTGGAATGTGCCCCTCCCCCGGGGGTCAGGCATGTCCCTGGAAACACCAGAGGTGTCAGGAGTCTCCTCCCCTGACAGTAGGGCCACCTGTCCACCCTCCTGAGGATGCAGCATCTGTAACATCTGCAAGGGACCCACTCTCCTGGCTGTGAAGTCTTCACACACACACTCGTAGGGATGGCTACCGAGATCCCCCAGAGGAAGGACTTCCCCTAGGGCCTCAAAGGGATTCACCTTCTGAGTGTGATCAGGGTCTCTCACTGGCCCCTCTAGGTAAGGGCAGAGACCAAGAAGAACACCCGTTCTGTCAATTGGGGCAGCCTGCTACGTAAACATAGAATGGCCACGCCCAGCTCTATGGGTGTTGCAAGGAGTTCGTTAGGGGAAATATTCAGTTATTCATTCAACAGACATTTACTGAAATCCCACGATGTGCCAAACATTGCCTTGACTTATATCCTAGCATGGGGTCTCCATGCCATAACACCTTGTGCTGGCTTTCCTTCTAGATCACTAAGCAGTTCCTTCTTGGTGTCAGTTGTAAACAACAGTCACTGAGCGTTGGCCACTGACTCTCACACATGCTATTAACTCCAGAGGTAAAACTTCTGTCTGTTTTGCAGATTAGGAAATCGAAGAGGCTGTCGAGTAATTCTAAAGGCCAGTGTCCCTAAGCACAGGTCTGTTGCTAATTTAGGCTGAAGTTTACGTGTGATATTGACCATGGCATGGGTCTCCCGTGGGGGTCTCTTTAGAGGCCGAGCAGGGAGGCAGGCACTAAGGAATCCATTCTGTAGTGGGCTGAGGCTGCAAGGCTGGCCCTGATACCCCTCCCAGCCAGTCCCTCTGCTGGTGAGGTTCCCCCACCCTCTGAGTCTGAGGAGTCGGCTGTGTTACGCGGCAGGAGGAGTGAGCCCCCTCCAGGTCAGCAGGGCTGCTGTGACTTCCATCTCTCCCCCTCAGACCCACACAAGTCCCCCCACAGGACTCCACCAGTCAGGAAAGTTGTTCTGCCAATATCAGCTCCCTCTGCCGCCCCCAGAGGCAGGCATCTGTCCCTTACACCTCTGGAAGATGATCCCTGAAATGGGTCTGCTCCTTGCCAACCAGAAGGCCTTGGGGGACAGAATCTCTCCAAGGGGAACTGGGAGCCGGGTGTTGGGAGGCCTTGGTGGGGGAGAAACCAGCCTTTCTCGCAGGAAGGAGTGTGAGCTTTCCAGAAGACAGAAGACCCATGTGGTGATGGCTCTCGCTGCGAGCCTTGGTCAGGCCTTGTCTAAACAAAGGCTTTCCATACCTGTGCTGAGGGAATTCTCTGCCACCCTAGGAAGGGGACACCGTGATCTTTGCCTTTTTGTAAGCAAGGACACTCCAGCTCAAAGAGGCGAAGCCTGTGTCTCAAGGTCACACAGCCAGGTTTCAAGCAGAGCTGGGCTTGAGCCCTTCACCACCATTTCCACTTCTTCACTGGGCACCTGGACGGTCTGAACCCCCAGCCCTTCCACTGGGGCTGGTGGTAATCTTAGAAGCCCTCACTGACCCTCCACCTGCCCCTGCTCAGAGCATGAGTCTTCAGGGATGCCTGAGACAAATGCCTGGTGTCGAGGAGGTAACCCCCACCTGCACCCCCACCTGCATCCCGGATGCTGTAGGTTGAAGAAGGACCACACAAAGAGCCTCTCAGCTCCTAGATTGGGAGTACCACTGACTTGAGAATTTAGCTAGATGCCGAATCCAGCTATTCATTCAACAGGCAAATCGGCATTTGTTGAGTTCCTTCTGTGTACTGAGCACTGCTCAAGCTTGCATGCTCGTATGGCGTCACGGGAGGGGAAAGGCATTTCCACCGTGTATACCTCCTGTGTGCCAGGCTCTATGCTGGGGCACTCAAGGGTGGTTGTTCCACCCGATTCTGGTCATCAGCCTATGCAGTATGTTTAGGGCAAGTTCGGGCTTGGGGTACTGGGTTACCACTGAGATGCGGAAACCCTGGCCCACGTGCCTCCCAGATAGCCTCTCACATATCGATAAAGCTACGCCCTGCTCCCCCTCCCCCCACCCATGGCAGTGCCTTCTGCTAATGGTTCCTCTGCTCTGTCTTCCTCTTCCTCCTGGCTGCCCTCAAAGCAAACCTCAGTTCTCGACTCAAGTGCCCTCAAGACCCGGGTGCAGCTCAGCAAGAGGAGCCGCCGCCGGGCCCCCATCTCCCATTCCCTCCGGCGCAGCCGGATCAGCGAGTCGGAGAGCCGGTCTCCTTTGGAGGAAGAGACCGACAGCACGTGGATGTTCAAGGACTCAACAGGTGCGCCCATGCCTTGTCTCCTTCCCTGATTCCATGCTGAGCAGTAGGAAGGATTTAGATTAAACACTGGGAAGAACTTCCTGACCTGGAAGACTGTAGGACACAATTACATGGGAAGCTGGTTTCTCATTTTGCAGAGTTCATCAGAAACTAGATTATGAAAGTTTTTGAAGGACAATATTTTAATTGGGGATCTTTGGGTTACAAAGGACAGAGAAACAGTTTAATAGGGTTTCACTATTTCTGCTTTGAGCCTTATCCTTTCTTTAGGTTTGCTTACTGACCTTTCTTCTAGATTCTTCAGTTGAAAGATCAGTTCATTCATTATCAGTCTTTTTTGTTTTTTAATAAATCATCTTAAGGCTATACATTTTCCTCTAAGGACTGCTTTGGCTGCAATCCATATTAAAACCTGAGCTGAAAAGCATTTAAGACTTAGCTAGAGAAGGCTGTTCCAGGCAGAAATATCAATAGCATCAAAGGGACAGAGGTATGGAAAGAGCTTTCAGTGTGTGGCAGGAGTGTCTCTAAGCAGTTTAGTGTCACTCAAACTGGGAGTAGCAGGAATCATGTTGGAAAGGTAGGCAGGGGCCAGATCATGAGGATCCTTGATGCTAAGGAGTTGGATTTCATCTGTAGATGCAGAACCTGGAAGGATTTTTAAGAAGCAGCAGCATTTCTGCTTGCAGTGGAAACTACAGTAACTGGCCTCCCCACTCCACATACACAGACTCTAGTCCCCAGAAAGCTACTGGAGCTGCTTTTGTTCATTTGAGATTTGTCCATGGCAAAAAGTAGAATTTCAGACCAGGCTTTGAACTGGTGAGGGGCGTTGCTATCAGATACCTTGAGCAAATGCTTGGAGAGTGCTCTCTCTCCCTCATCCATCCCATCTCTGTTATTAAAGATGATGGTGAAACATCTCGGGTGAGACATTTCTGCATACTTTCCTGGTTTTCTGAGCTAAGCTCTGCCAAGTTACCTGAAGCAGATGAAGATCACTGTAGAGACAAAAGCACACAGATACCCCAAGCTGGGACATGGCAGCAGCACCTCTGGCTCCCATTGGCCTTGAGAGCTAGTCAGGGGCTGGGGAGGGCAACACATTTTCCTCTAAGGACAGCTTTGCTTGCATTCCTCATTCCTTGCTCAGCCTTGGGGATTCAGAGGGCCAGGCTTGCCTTGTTCATCCTCATCCCCTGCCCTGCTCCTCCCTGTGCCCATACCAGCATTCGGGTCTTAGGGAGGTTGAAACTCCTCATCCTTCACTTCTAGAGGAGTGGGACAAGAGTCGCCTGTTTGGGCCATCAGCTCAGCCTCAAGTGTGGGGATGGGATAAGTCCTGTAAAGAAGAGCTCAGGGCAACAGAAAATGGCTTCCTGGTCCAACTTGGACCACCCTTCCCCAAAACACATGGAATTCCTCACAATCTCCTCTAAGAGCATAACCCCAGCACGTTGTTGGCTGGAAGTGTCTCTGTCTCCTTTCCTGCCTCTGCCAAGAATTTCCGTCTACTTTCCTGACTTGGAATGAGCCAGGGCCTAGGAGGTGGGTCTGTTTGTGTCCCTCCCCAAAAGCAAACCTGTTTTGCCCATTGTCGGTATCTTCTGGCACGAGGCAGAGTTGTGACATGGAGAGAGTGTGAAAGCAGGCACCTGGGTTTGTCCTCATCTGTAAAATGGGCCAGTGATGTCTCCTGTGTAGGGCTGTCATGCGGATTGCGTGAGATGCTGTGTACAAGTATCCAGTACATAGGACCTCAATAAATGACGGCTGCCAATGACTTCAGTGCCCTTGTCTTTGCAACAGAAGAGAAATCGCCCCAGAGGGACGGGTCGGACGAGGAGGAGAAGCCATCTAAGACTGAGAGGACGCCCGTCAGCCATCCTCAGAGGATACCTGTGTTTCCAGGCGTGGATCCGGCAGTGCTAAAGGTACAAACACTCACCAAGAGCCCCCTGGTGGATGTGCCCCCTACCACGGCAGCAGATAGGACAGGCTCTTCCTCCCGCCTCCTCCCTCCTTCTTTCATTTTTATTTTTGAATAGTTTAAGTCTCAAAGGAAGTTGCAAAAATAGTACACAGAAGTTCTATGGTCCCTTCTCTTCCCTTCTCCCAGTGATAATGTTTCACATGACCACAGCACCTCGTCAACAGTAGAAAACAGGCCTTGGTACAACAGTGTTCACAATACTATTAACTTATGTGGATTTTACCCACAGCCCTGTGTTGCTCAGTCTCCACTCTGTCTTTCCTCTGCTCCCAAACCTGCTGCTCTGTTTGGTCTCATAGCTAAGGTTCCATTGACTCTTCTGTAAAGTGGGCTAATAATTCATTTTAGATACCAGGCCCGGTATTGAGTGTCAGAGAAGCAGTAGTGAATAAACTCAGCTTCCTGAGGCCCTTGAGGGCTCCTGTCTGCTTGGGAAGCTAGGCACAGAAAATGATCATGTCACTATCAGGTGGCCTGGGAAATTGCACCAGAACCACTCCACACATACATGAATTACACTGAATGCTGACTGGAACCTGGGAGGGGGGCGCTGGACTAGGCAGCCCCTACCCCAGCCCCACCAAGCACCCATTATAGTTCTGGGATGAAATGATGCTTAATTCAGGGGAGCAGGGGGCCATTTTAGCCCCCCCTCCCCAGTTCTGTGCCAGATACCATGTAGTTGCAAAATCACCTTATGCCCCAACAGCCCTGTAGAAGGTCATTCTTCTTTCCCATTGTTTTGAAGGAGAAATTAAGGGAAGAAAACCTGGGTTGTTTTTGGAATATTTCAACTCTGGATGTTCTACACAGGCTGCAGAATCCTCCCATGGGATGCCCGTGGGTCTGTTGACTCCTTTAGTCAGTGGAGGTTTTATTTTTCTGTGTCACTTCTTGCAAGAATAGAAAGTCGACAAATAGTGGCTGCAGGCCAGGTGTGGTGGCTCATCCCTGCAGTCCCAGCCCTTTGGGGAGGCTGAGGTGGGAGGATTGCTTGAGCTCAGAGTTTGAGACCAGCCTGGGCAACAAAGTGAGACCCTTGTCTCTACAGAAGAAAAAAGGAAAAGGTAGAAAAATTAGCAGGGCGTGTTGGTGGGTACGTACAGCCTCAGCTACTCAGGAGCATGAGACGGGAGGATCACTTTAGCCCAGCAGGCCAGGGCTGTACTCTAGTCTAGGTGACAGAGTGAAACCCTGTCTCAAGGGAAAAAAAAAAAAAGGTGGATGCATGCTTGTCTCTGTAATTGATTGTATAGGCCTCAGAATGTGAACATCTTTCAACCACTATTCTGCGCCACAGGTGTTCTAACCTTTATTTTTGTAAGCATGAGAACAAGTGATCTTACAGGCCAGCCTGACACAGGAGGCAGGGAAAAGGCCCTGGTGACAGGTGGGAAGAGGCCCTGGGGCTCCCTTGTGGAGGTACCGAGTAACTCCTGGAGTCCCTGAGCATCGGTTGTTGAACCCACTCCACTCGGTGATCACGAGGCTGTTGCTGTCTGCTCAGAGTATGACCTCAGACTCCTTGGGCCTGGCGGCAGTAAATTAACTCAGTTCATTGCGGCCATGGCCACACTCAGCAGTCATTAATCCATGAGGGAGGCTGCAGGGTTTGTTCTGAAAAGAGCCTCGGAGTTGGGCGTCAGGCAGACCCCATGTGAAGCCCAGTTCATCAGAGCTGCATGACTTCAGGCAAACTGCTCAACCCATGAACTCCAGACTCTTCCTCTCCAAAATGGGAAAGCCAGGACCCATGCTGAAAGGAACCTTTTGCATGTGGAATGAATTAACATTTCTCATATAACTTGAGTCTTCTGGAGCCCAAATGAGGGGCAATCCGAGCACAGAAGAAGTCTGGACGATGGCAATGACTGCTGTTACTGGGGCCAGCCCAGCACTGCCTGAGAGACAGAATCCAATGCCACCCCTCACACCCCAAGCTCCCCAAGGGAATTTTGTATAACACACACACACACACACACACACACACACACACACACACACACACACACACACACACACACATATTTTTAGACAGAGTCTTACTCTGTCACCCAGGCTGGAGTATAGTGGCACCATCATGGCTCACCATAGCTTCAACCTCCTGGACTCACGCAATCCTTCTGCCTTGGCCTCCCAATTAGCTGGGACTACAGGCACAGGCCACTACGTCCAGCTAATTTTTGTTGTTGTTTTTTTGTAGAGATGTGATCTTACTATGTTTCCCAGGCTGGTATCAAACTCCTAGGCTCAAGCAATCCTCCTGCTTCTGCTTCCCAAAGTGCTGAGATTACAGGCACGAGCCACCATACCCACACATCTTAAGTTATTCCATCTCTTACTTGTCTTCCAAAAATGCGTGAAAATCCACCCTACCATTTTCCTGCAGGACTCTTATGACTGGTCAACACATTCATTTTATTTATGTAGACTGGGGAATAAGGAACTTAATGAGAAGGATGCAGCCTTTCTCTCACTTAGGGTTCTCGGGAAGGTGAAGCAGGCAGTGTGTTGCATGAGACACTGTGCATTGTGCTTTTCAGCAAGAAAGAACATGGCTCTGTGGATTTCTAGTGGCTGTTTGATCTTGGAGGGAAGGGTGGAATGCCAACCTGGCTTGATTTTTCTCAGCCACCATGTGTCCTGCCTGGGTCCATTCAGGCTCAGGGGCCCCAACAATTGCAGAGAGACAGTGTCATTAGATGGGGCCTTCCCCAGACAAAGGGTGGTTTACAGACTCAGCTCTCCTCTCTCCCCAGGCTCAGCTGCACAAGAGGCCAGAGGCGGACAGTTTGGGTGAGACCCTCAGCTGGGCCCCCCAGCCCAAGAGCCCCAAGTCCCCCTTCCAGCCTGGGGTACTGGGCAGCCGCATGCTGCCCTCCAGCATGGACAAGGATGAGAGGTGAGGGGTCTTGGGGAACGAGGGCCCTTCTCCTCCCAAACTCAAGATGTACTTCTCGAGAGGTGTTTGCAGAGGTTTACAAGCTAATGAAAAGCCTTTTTTTTCCTCTCCAGCAGCAGCTTTGTTCACATGAACTCTCAGCACTCTGATATCTAAGGAATACAGCAGAGGCAGGGGAAGGCAGCCAGGAGCCAGCCTCCCTTCTTCCCTCTTCCCTGCTATCTCCTGCACAGAAAGACAGGGCTCTGTCATCAGAAAACTACTATCTGGTTTAGCCCTCTCCAAGCCGATGGGGAAACTGAGGCATCCTTCCTCCTCTTCCCCTCTAGGGAAGTACCTTTGTCTCAGGAGAGAAGGTGGGCTCGAGGGCACAGGCAGGTTGAGCAAGATCAGTTTATCTCACTCCAGGCATTTTGGCAGCTGGGTGGAGCTTAAGAACACGGGGTCTAAGGTCACACTGCTGGGGTTCAATTCCAGCTGTGCTGGAGTTCGATTAAGCTGTGCTGCTTAAGACCTGCCACTCGACCTCTCTGAGCCTCAGATTCCTCATCTGTAAAATGGATTTACTGACCATTCTAACCTCCCTAGGTGCAGAAGAAACAAGGAGTGTATATAAAATTCTTTGCATAGGCCCTGACACATAGAAATGCTCAGTAGAGCAGAGTAGAATTCTGCTAACACACGGGAGTTAGGGGTGTTTGTGATACTCGGGCTGTCATTGTAATAAGGACTGTGAATAGAGCAGGGGTCAGCAAACTATGGCCCACAGGCTGAATTCAGCCCACTGTATGTCTTTGTTAATAAAACTTTGTTGGAGCCGGGTACAGTGGTTCATGCCTGTAATCCCAGCACTTTGGGAGACAGAGGCGAGAGAACTGCCTGAGTACAGGGGTTCGAGACCAGCCTGGGCAACTTGGCAAGACCTCACCTTTACAATACATCAAAGATTTATCCAGGCGTGGTGACGCATGCTTGTGGTTCCAGCTACTTGAATGGTTGAGGCAGAAGGATCACCTGAGCCTAGCAGGTCAAGGCTGTGGTGGCCGTGAGTGTGCCATTGCACTCCAGCCTAGGCAACAGGGTGAGAATCTGACTCAAAAAAAAAAAAAGCTTTATCGGAAACACATCCACACCATTCATCTGTGTGTTGTCCATGACTGCACTTGTGCTGCAGCTCAGAGCTAAGTGGTAGCAACAGACACCCTCTAGCCCACAGGGTGGAAGCGATTCAGTATCTGGCCCTTTACCCTGCTCCTGTGGTAGAGGGAGGGCTTGCAATGTAGACTTGAGGAAGGGTGTCTTAAAAGGTTTCCAAGAGAAGGGGATGCTTAAGCAGAGTCAGGGTGGACATTTAGGCCTCAGCTAGATAAAGGGGCTGTGAGGAGGGATCCAGGCTGAAGCCACAGCATGAGCAAGTGCCTGGAGGCCTGATACTCCAGTGCGTGTCACACAGCAGAGTGCCCGGTGGGAACGAGGAAGACGAGGGACTGGGGAGACAGGGCCATGGCTGGGAGGGGCCTCCTTGTTCTGGCAATGCCAGCGTTCTGGCCCCAGAATCAGCAGGGGGACTCTGGCTTCCTCTGCGGCTCGGGGAACCCCCAGACCCGCATCTCAGAGACACATCTGGAGGCCCAGGCTTGTGCCACTACCATCAGGCAAGGCTTGACTGAAGCCAGAAGTACCTAGACCCTGGTCTGCCCACCCACAGGCCTGCTCCTCCTCATTCCCAGGCTGGCAAGCATGGCAGCTCGAGGTCTGCCCCCAGACCTGCAGATCTGCCTTGGCCCTTGGCCCCTGAGCCACAGACCCCACCCACTGCCAACCTGGCCAGCAACTTTTCTGATCTCTCCAGGGCCACAGGGCCGGAAGCCTTCTCTGAGATCAAAATAAGTCAGGTCCTTTGTACACGTATGTTCAATTATAAAAGCCACACATTTACTGCAGGAATTTCAGAAACTATAAAAAGAATAGAAAGAAAATAAAACTGTCCACAGTCCTGCCCTGCAAAACCCACTACTGTCAGTGTTGGGCATCTCTCCTTCATTTTTTCAATGTAATTGATCATAGCACCTATGTAGCTTTTGTCCTTGCTTCGTGTTTCATGTGAACATTCCCCCATGCCCATTAAACAATCTTCATACGCGTGACATTTTTCTTGAATAATATTTTAGAACGAATGATATGTTATCATTACAAGAAATTCTGACAATACAGAAAATGACAGAATTAAAAAAAACTCAAAAATATTACTGTCTGGATGGTGGTTACTCAAAGTGTTTACTTTGAGAAAATTCACTGAACTGCGCACATATGATCTGAATGCTTTCCTGTTTGTTGTTCTTCAATTTCAAAAGGCTAAAACAAATCATTGTTAACATTTGATACACAGAAGACATCTGTCTATATCTTACGGGCTTTATATTCTTTTCCAGAGAAACGGAACCAACCGGATGTGTGTGTGTGTGTGTGTATGCAGTTGGTCCCTGCACAAAGCAGGCACTGGCGTGCTGACACCTGCTCAGTTCGAAATCTGCATGTAATTGTTGACTCCCCCAAAGCTTCACTACTAACAGCCTCCTACCAGCTGGGAGCCTTACTGTAGACAGTCAGTTGACACATATCTTCTGTGTCATATGTATCACATATTGTATCCTTACAAGAAAGTCAGTCAGGGAAAAGAAATTATTATGGAGAAAATCACGAGGAGAAAATACATTTACCATTCACAAAGTGGAAGTGGGTCATTATCGAGGTCTCCATCCTCATCACCCTCAGGTCGAGAAGGCTAAAGAGGAGCAGTAGTTGGTCTTGTTGTCTCAGGGGTGGCAGAGGTGGGAGAAAAGCCTTGTATAATTGAATCCCTGCAGTTGAAGCTGTGTTCAAGAATCAGCTGAATATACTTGCACATATGTGGGCATGCACATGTCCATGCATATATGTACGTGAACACACAGATCTGTGTCTATACACACACACACACATTGATTTTAAGGGACTGGCTCACATGTTTGTGGAAGCAGGCACATTCAGAACATGCAGAGTAGGCCAGCAGGTTGAAGACCCAGGGAAGAGGTGCAGTTTGAGTCCAAATGCTCAATGCTGGGAGAATTCCCTCTTCTTCCTGGAAAGCCTATCTTTTTCCATTAAAGCCTTTGACTGATTGAACGAGGCCCACCCATATTATGGAGGATAATCTGCTTTCCTCAGCGCCTACTGACTTAAATGTTAACCTCATCTCAGGAAAGCATACCCTCACAGAAACATCCAGAATAAAATCCACCAGATATCTGGCCGTCATGGCCTAGCCAGGTTAACACATAAAACTAACCATCATAGGTACTGACCTGGGTAGAGAGATGGACAGATGGTCAGTGTTAGGGTGACAAAGATGGATGGAAGTAATTTCATGAGATGATTTTTTATAGCTGCAGATTACCTCCTGGAATGGGTATATCATGATTTATGTAACCTTCCCCCATTTGCTGGACACCAGTTGATTTCTCCTTCTTGCTCATCAATCATGTTAACATGGACATCTCTGCCACCTGGGAATGCCCCAGCCCCACCCTAGCCAGTGATAGAGAGTCAGGCACTGCACAGCCCTGCTGGCACGGAGCCCACAGTCTGGCTCACGCTAGTCTCTTGCTGGCCTTGTGGTTTCAGGTCGGATGAGCCCTCTCCCCAGTGGCTAAAGGAGCTGAAGTCCAAGAAGAGGCAAAGCCTTTATGAGAACCAAGTTTGACCAGGTACAGAGGGGCTCTGCTGGGGAGACTCGGAAGAGCTCTGCAGTCTGAGGAGCAGGGAACTTAGGCTGGGGCAAAGGTTCAGAGAGTAGGGCTGTGTGTCCAGGAAAGAGAAGGCTGTGTACACAGAGAAATGTGGACTGGGGGGGGTGTCCTGATTTCCTGTGAAGAGAGTGGTAGAGGTCTGCTTGCATTTAGGGAGGAAGCAAAGCTGAGCAGCCATGAGTGGTGATGGCCTGGGCTCTGGGCTCATGTGCTCAGCTGGCCCATCTCGCTGCATCTCAATCCCCTTTGATGAGATGAAAGGGTGGGGGTGTTTGAGGTTAGCGTCATCTGAAATGTTTCACATGTTTATGTGGGGAATGCATTCATGTCCAAACTGTGTAATTGAAAATTAATTTGAGGACATAAACATGAAAGAATCAAGCAATCAGACAGACCCTGGTATAAGTTCCAAATGACTAAACGTGGCAAACTTCAGTTTCCTCATCTGTAAAATGGGTTAACTGTGCTCACATCGCCCAGAGGTTCCCAGGGCTCTCTGAGAACATTCCTACCTGAAGTGCTGCCTGTTCATCCTCAGTGTAGGAGCGTGTGGTGTGTGTGCCATCAGAGTCAGCGTTGATGTGATGAGTGCAAGAGACTTGACCATCCATGTCCACATGCCCAAATTTCACAAAGCTATGGAAGCAAAGCCTTCTCATAGTTCACTCAGTGGCAGAACCTGACCTGAATGGATGCAGTACTGTTCTGACTCAAGTTTTCCTATTTTATGTGGATATTCATAGTACACTGCAGCTATATTATATGCTTGATTATGGGGGTGTTACATTATATATGTATATATGCTCATGTTATTTATACACATATGAATGCATGTGTGTGTGTGTATGTATGTATGTATGTATGATGAGCTCATAAAAGTTATAAATTCCCAATCTATGCACCAGAGATTTGGATAAGGGACCAGGACCTATGTTTATTTTGTGTTTAGTGCAAAACCCGTGGTATGTCATTTAAGCCTCCAACAACCCATCTGAGGAAACTGAAGCCCAGAACTGAGACTGGAACACTGACCTGGCCCTAAAGATCACATTTGTTCCACTTCTCACCTGTACCCACACCGCTCACCCCAAAATCTCTTTTCTGGCCTTAGGCTTCTGGGGGTGGCTTTCATGGAGGATATTAGAAAAGGTTTTAAACCTTGATGGTAGAGAGAAATGGCCCATGTTCCCACTGCTGACACCAGGACTGTCCCTTCCTCTCCAGACAGGAGACACCGCCACATCTAATCAACAGAAGCCTTAACTGTCAGAGCCCGCAGATGAGGCCCAGCTGCTGCCGTTTCCTCCTGCATAGTGCTTACGTGCCTGGGCCCTTCTCATCGGGTGAAGAACACTGTCCCGTGCCCTCTGCATCCAGGCAGGAAGACCCATCCTCCATGAGCCTCGCTCAGCCCCCAGACGGCACTTCAGGCTGGAAAAGACGCCAGGCTGCCCAGAAACGTCCACGAGGGTGTTTGCACTTTTTATGTAAAAATTTGCATTCCTGCCCACCCTCGACACCTTCAGCAGCTCCAGGGACATCCATGTGAGGCTGGACCATCTCCCTCGGTTCTGGAAACACCTGAATTGTGATAGCACCTCTTCACCCCACCCAGGGCAGGTCTTTTTAGGAAGGACGTTTCCGAGGGAGGAAGATCAGCCCGTCCTTTTCCTACTGTGATCTCAGTCAAGGAGAAAACGCATTACCCCTGGGTTGGAGCTTTTGATTTTTTTTTTGGTTTTGTGTTTTGTTTTGTTTGCAATTTCCTTCTTCCCCTTGAGGAATCAGCAGTTTGACTTTTTAAACATGCCCTCTCTGGTTATTTCAAGTGTATTTATCCTTCTAGTGGGACTGTGTACTTAGTTGGCATGTGGCACTGTATGTCATTTTTATTTGCTTTAGGAGACGATAAAGCAATAATTCAGCCAATTTTCTTTGAAACTTGATATGTATATATGTTTTTATGTTAAAGGACAGGAGGAAAGATGTGTGAATTGTTTGTCTTGAAGTATCCAATCACCTCAGGTTATCTTATCCCTATCCAAACTTTTTAGAAATTTTAATTGTCACTCTTATACATATTTCCTGGTTTCTTTTCACTTGAGCTCTGTAGGGTGACCTTTGTTCCTCAGCCTCAAGGGTTCATAAGCTGCAGCCCGGAGGGCGGTGCCTTTGCCACTTAAACATCAGACTTGCCCCCAGGAATCTTTTTCTCCAGTCTTTTTTTAACACAACCTGGGCTACTGGCAAGGAAGGACCTTTCCAGATTGGCTCCAAAACGGATGTGTGAATGAGGGGTACTTTTTTTCTTTCCCACCTCGTTTTCCCCCACCCAATCTGAGCACTTCTCTTGCTCCCAACACAAATCTTGCTGAAAACCCTTCTCTGTGGGGGAGTCCCCTAGGCCAGGGACCCAGGACAGAAATGCTGGATGCTCTCGATTGAGGAAGCATAAGGCCAGCCTGCCTCCTTTTCTCTTGCTAGCTAGAAGTTCCTTCCTGGGAGTCTCCCAAGACCCCAGGGGCTCCAGACCCTCTCTCCTCTGTCCTTCCTTTTGGAAATCCTCAACCCTTGCCTCCTCCACTTCTGAAGCCCAAGACTACAGCAGACGACTCAGATTTGCCTGACTGACCACCTGCTGTGCCTGGAGCTGCCATAGTCTTCGTGCCAACCTTGCCTGGGAGACACCCATTGTGAGATGCTTGGACAGTTCCTGGACCATCCTGCGACTGCTGGGGCCATGTGGCTAGTGGATCCATGCATAGCACTCACTGGAGATGGAAGCTGGGCACACGGGTGCCCTCCACCTCACCCTTCCCTACTTCCCATGAGATGCAAGTCTCTCTTGGAAAATCCATTATTTGCAGATGGTGTCAAAACATGCTGCTCTTTCCACTGGCTGCTTTTCCGAGAGTTCATTTGTCTTTCCATTTCATTTTTGCCCCTCATTTCCCTTTCCCCTTCTCACCTCTTTTCTCTCTTGGGGTTTGGGGGTGGGGGTAAGTAGCAATCCTCTGTTTCTCCAGATTAAGGTAAACACCTGTGTCCTGGTGAGAAGTTGCGGTTCAGCACCAGGGACAGCCACCCACCCACCACCCCCTAGAGGCCTGCGAGTGAGCTCTGGCTGTTGATGGGCAGTTGCTGGACTCTGTCACCTGCCCAGCTTTTACATCTGGACACCTCCTGCGTCTGAACTTGGGCGTGTGGCCGTGTTTGAGGATAGTTTGTCCTCTCTTCATTGAGTTAATGGCCAGCCAGTGCTCTCTGACCACTTGGGGACCTAACTCCTCCAGGAGCTGCTTCTGTTGATGTTTTTTAAGATTCAGTTTAAGTTCTTTCCAAGTCAATAAGCCTCCCCCTTTAAAGCACACTCGTGTTTTGACCCCAACTCACTTCTTGGCTACTACCTGTCTCCCTCATGTGGAAAGGGCCTCTTGGTGCCATCACAGGCAGTGTGGGAAGGCTTTGCTCTTAAGCATATCAACACTCACAGCAAGACTCTCCATTCTTCATGAGATATTTTAGCCCAAGATGCGACAGGAAAGAAGACACTTGGTGATGAAACTGACCTGGAGATCTTCTGCCTCACCTCTCACACCTTGATTGGAAAAAAAAAAAAACTCCACTGAATCCCGTGTTGATTAGGACAAACAAGTCCACCCCCTTGAAACTGACCAGGGCAAGCCCTGAAGATCTTCACCTCCTTTGATTCTTGCAGCCTCGTCTCCTCCAGCACCACAAGACAGGCAATCACAGGGGTCAGGCATGACCCTGTTTCTGGAGGCAGGCTCCCATGTTCTCTGAGTCCTGCAATGAAGTTAGAAGTGAACCACACGGGAGGCTTTGCAGGTAGCTGGGCAGATGGGTGCTCACTTCTCTTTCTAAACTAGTGAGCTCTTCAGGGCTAAGCAGGTGGCTGTTGGCTAGTTTCTCAAGTTTCTCTGGAGCCCTCTCTAGAAATCTGTCTTCTTTTAAATGAACTGAGTATGCCTTAATCGTCTGTGTGCAATCAAGCCAGCGGCCCCCCATCCAGGTCTCCTACCCAGGGGCTTTGACTCTCCTCAGATGAGAGAATCAGAGTCAGTCAAGCAAAATGCAGGTTTCTGTGTGTTACACGCTCTTTCCCCCTCCCCCACACATCAGCATTTTGACAGCTGGTCTTTGGATAGATCTGTTTCCTCTGCAGTAGGTGCCCTTCTTCATGGTCCTCTGCCTAATGAAGCAGAAGTCTTTGGCCTGTGAAATTTCACACCAAGGCCTCAGAAGTCAGTGTTGTGGAGATTCCTCAGTGCCACCCGAGCAATTCTGGAAGAGAAACCCCGTGATGTTCAGGATGTTATGATTTTGAGTGACTGTGTCCTGGCAGCCTCAGGTCACCCAGGATTCAGGGAAAGGACAATCGGATGGCAACGTTCCCCAGGGGGACTCACCAAGTCCCATGTTTTCAGGCAGGTACATTTTCCTTTATGCATCAGCAGTGAGGCCAATGTCAGGTTATTGCTAAAAAGGAGGATGGAAGCAGGCAGAAGCAGAGGATCTAGACCTTAGAGGCTGAGCCAGGGATCTGGAAGGACCCTTAGTGTGATTTTCCTAAAGAGTCCTCAGCTGCTCCCACCTGATACCCATGGCTGCCTTGTCAATCCATGCATTCAGATTTTCAATCCTGATAGACCGCCCACGTGGCTCCTGGAACTAGGCGTAGTGACAAAGTTTAAAGTCCCTCCTCCCCAGTTTAGATGTTTACATGCAGCAAGGCGAGACACCCCGTGGCCTCTGAAGGTGCCGCTGCCCCCTCCCACCATGTGTTAAAAGTATGGAAGCCACCATCCCTGGCGTCACAACTCTGTGGGGCAGGAGGAGCAGTACCCAGGTGGGGGAGCTGCAGGTGGCAGGCAGGACCCACTCCTCGCCCAGAAGGCGACCTGCCTTGGGCTCCATCCCCTTCGTGAGGGGGACCCCTTGCCCTGTGCTGGGAAGCTGCTGGGAGTCGCCCCAGAATTCTGGGCAGGCCAGGGTTCTGGAAGCCTAGAGCCACGTGAACAGCCAGGGGGCATGAATGTGCCATTCCGCCCACCCCCACACTCACTCCCCTGCTGAAATCCAGGCACTCTGCTCTGGAAAGTAAGCCTAGGGTGTCTGGCAAGTCTACCCTTGAAGTCAACACCCCTCATCCTCCCCCCTTGGCCTTCCCAGAGTCTCCTTAAATAGTTGTGTTCCCACCTGTGCTGTAGCATCTTCTGTGCCCAGACGAGCACTTCCTTGACAATCCCCGGTGGCATCACACCGGCTAAAAGTGATACTGTTGTCTAAAGAAGAATTTGAGTTTTGTAACGACCTCCTTCCACATAGCCTTACAGATCCTGCATATAGGGGGCGCACAAAAGTAATATATTGCATTATGGAAGATACTTTGTACCGTGCTGTTCCCTAAATCATACCAGTATCCCAGAAGTCATGCACTTCTCAGGTGATTCTGACCCTCAAAATGCTTTTTAAGATGAGGTGCGGGTAGAAATCTATTTAAATATAGTCTATATTTTCCTAACCTTTCTTCCGGGTCCCTCTTCAGATATTTGAGTCATGATAGAAAAAGAACCCGAGTTCTGTGTGTAGGAGAGAGATGCTTCCTGCCTGCGGGTTCTTGCAGTTGCCTTATAAATTCACAAGCTCTAGGAGTTCTGAGCGGAAGGCAGACGAGAGGCACTTTATCCGATCACAGAAAGAATCTCTAACCGTGTGACAGAATTCATCTAGAAAAACTTTTATTTTTAATGTTAAAAAAAAAATACGGGGCTTTCTGGACTT
This sequence comes from Cephalopachus bancanus, assembly GCA_027257055.1. Taxonomy (NCBI): domain Eukaryota; kingdom Metazoa; phylum Chordata; class Mammalia; order Primates; family Tarsiidae; genus Cephalopachus; species Cephalopachus bancanus. Next base: position 366,342 of record JAPVLO010000689.1, read on the forward strand.
CACAGAGTATTGGATGTCTACAAGTGCTTTTATATTTTGTAGCTGTGAAGAGGTTTCATATGCACAGAAGAGCAGTTGGGAATCAGTCCACTGCAGTAAACAAGATGACCTTTGCATGTACAAAGATGTTGCATTCAGATGACGAAAAAAGCAAATAAAGCTTTGAAGCAAGTTGCATTGGAGAAGTCGGTGTGTCTGGGTGTGGATGAATGGTGTCATTGGGCCCCAGGGGCGCTGGCTGAGTCAGTCCCTCTGCTGTGCTGAGCTGTGGGCTGGGCAGCTGGAGGGCACTCCTGGGGTCCTGGGAGAGGGTGTCCACCTGGAATGGGAGGCCGTGGACACAGGGCGGGGGGCCAGCTCAGACCAAAGCGGAGGTGAGGGTTAAACAGTGCCTATGGATCTACCTCAGAGCCATGCATGTAGTAGGCCGTCAATAGATGGTGGCTATCATTTGTGCCTTCCAAAGGAAGAAAACAAATCTTTGGGTGTGTTACAGCATCCTATGGAAACAGTTGGATGGGTTTATACCCAATTCAGAGGGTATGTCTAGGGTGATCTGACTTAAAATTTAGGCCATGTGGTACATGAAAAATGAAAGGTGTCCCTTACTTTAAGAATTTTCCAGAGGTATCACGTACCCTAATAGGAAAATGTGGTACTGAGAAACCCCAGACGTCTTCACCCTGCCACCGCCTGTGTAGGCTGTCGCGAAGCATTGCTTCTTAGCAGTACGAGGTGGATGGTGATCGTGACATTAGTGGCCAGAGTTTAAGGCAGTAGTTCTCACCTGAGGGGTTCATACCCTCCAAAGCATACCTGGCACTGATGGGAGGTATTTTTGGTCACCCCAAGGAGCAGAGGAGATGCTACGGACAAGTAGGGGAGGCCAAGGATGCTGCTCAGCAGCCCAACTGCACAGAATAGCCCATGCCCCCACCCCCACCCCACCTCAAAGGACAGTCGGGTCCAGATGGCAGTGGCCTCCAGGTTGTGAAGTCTGGGTTCAGATGTGGCTTATGAAAGTGCTGAGCACATGGTAGGTCCTCAGGACCCCACAGGCTCTGAAGGGAGTCCATTCCCACCCCTGCCCCGCTCCTGTCTTAGCCTGTGGCAGCTGCATTTCTTTCTTTCTTTCTTTCTTTCTTTCTTTCTTTCTTTCTTTCTTTCTTTCTTTCTTTCTTTCTTTCTTTCTTTCTTTCTTTCCTTTTCCTTCCTTCCTTCCTTCTTCCTTCTTTCTTTCTTTCTTTCCTTCCTTCCTTCCTTCCTTTTCTTTTTTGAGTTGGAGTCTCACTCTGTCACCCAGACTGGAGTGCAGTGGCCGCTCCCGGCCACCGCAGCCTCGACCTGCTGGGCTCTAGCGATCCTTCCGCCTCAGCCTTCCCAGTAGCTGGAACTACAGGCGCGCACTACCACGCCCGGCTCATTTTGATTTATTGGAGAGATGAGGTCTCACCAAGATGCCCAGGCGGGTCTCGAACCCGTGAGCTCAGGCAATCCACTCACCTCAGCCTCCTAAAGGCGTGGGATTACAGGATGAGCCACTGGTGGCTGCATTTCAACTCTGCTCCCCACGATCCTCAGCAGGAAGTCGCCCCTTGGTTTGAACCGCAGACAGTATGCAGGGTCCTCAGGACGAAAGCCGTGAGGTGCAGGCAGTGCATGGAGTGCTTTGCTTACACGATCTCCCAGTGGCTCGAGTCGAGAGGAGGTTTTTAATTTATGGGCGAGGAGGCCGGTGCTCTGAGACCAGGAGCTCACCCAAGGCCACGTGGGTCTACCTGACTACTGAAGCCAGCTATCACCCAAAGGATCCCACTGCCCCCTCTAGGGGCATCGGGGGTTTACGCTGAGTTGAGAATTCATCCAGAAACAACTAACAGTAACCAAAGAAAACCTTGTTGTTGAACAAGTTGCTCCTCTATTGTTTTATTCGTTCAGTAATCATTAATTAAATACCAATCACAGGCAAAATTATGCTTTGTGAGACACTTTAAAAATGTCTGGATCTTCGTGACCCGCCTGGGCAACTTGGCGAGACCTCATCTCTACAACAAATCAAAAAATTTGCCAGGCGTGGTAGCGCGTGCCTGTAGTTCCAGCTACTTTGAAGGCTGAGACAGAAGGATTGCTGGAACCCAGCAGGTCGAGGCTGCAGTGGCTGGGAGCAGCCACTGCACTCCAGTCTGAGCAACAGAGTGAGACTCCAACTCAAAAAAAAAAATGTCTGGATCTGTAAAATGGAATCATAATTCCTCTCAAGGTAACTGAGTGAGAATTAAACAGTGCTTATGAACCTGGCATATAGTAGGTCTTCAATAAATGGTAGCTGTTGGCTATACCTTCTACAGGAAGAAAGTAAGTCTTTGTTGTGTCTGTTACAGCGTCCTGAGGAAACATTTGGATGGATTTACATCCAACTTGGAGAGTATGTCTAGAGTGATCAGACTTAAAATTTAGGCCACATGACACCTGGAAAATGGAGGGCATCTGGGGTTCCTCACTTCAGGAACTAGGGTCTTTCCACAGGTGTCACGTACCCCAACACGAAGACGTGGCACCAAGAAAAGGAATGGGGGGCACTGGAGAACTTCATACCCCAATGCCCCTTGCCCAGTGAGGTTGGGCTTCCCACAAGCCAGCGAGGTCCCTCTGCCCCCAGGAAGTCATCAGAGGCCGTGGCTGAGGAGACAGGCACTGGGGGCCTCCCGGGACCCGCTATTGGAGTGAAACGGCCTGGACAGAATCGGGTGGACAGGGTGCTGCCTCAGCAGGCCCCGATGTGCTGGGCTGTCACAACGCGCCCATAAATAGGATGCTCCTTGCGGAGGCAGGCCGAGTCTGCAGACGGCCGTGGCTCCTCTGTCCTTCCTGAGGCGGCAGCAACAGGTTCACTTGGGGGTGGGTGGGGGCAGGGAGGCAAGTGCAGCCTGGCAGGCCCAGGCCTCTGGGGGGCTCTGTGAGGCATGTGTGGCCAGCCCCTGCACAGGGGGCCTCTGGGGGACTCCCATGAGGGGCCCAGATAGCCCGGCAGGGGGTGGGGCGGGGGTCCCCCATCTGTATGGGAGAGAGCGACATCCAGGTCCGAGCCCCTGGGTGTGCACTTGGGGCAGGGGCCTCCAAAGGCCGAGTACCTGAGGGAAATGGTGAAAGCAGATGCTGCCAAGTCCCCTGAGAGTCCCCATGAGCTGGACTGAGCCCTGTGTCCTGCCAAGGCTGGGCACAGACAGAACAGACAGCCGCGGGCTATGCAATCTGGGCCCGTGTCCAGAGCAGAGGGGACACGCAGCTTGTGTGCCAGAAGCGGCCTTGTTGGGAACCCTGAGGGTGTAGATGTGGGTGTCTGAAGTGTGTGTGTGTGTGTGTGTGTGTGTGTGTGTGTGTGTGTGTGTGTGTGTGAGAGAGAGAGAGAGAGAGAGAGAGAGAGAGAGAGAGAGAGAGACCAACCTGTGTGTCATGGGTGAGATACGACTGACTGGCCGTAGGAGCTTGTGTGAGTGTGTATTAACATGTGTGTGTGCTAATAAACACAACAGTCCTGTGTGTGTCTGTGTGTGCCACAATCATGAGAGACTTCTTCCCTGCAACTACTGAGGCTGCCTGTGTTGTACATCACTGTCCCCAAAGTGATGGAGGGGTTCTGTTTTTCTGCATCTCTGTCTCTTATGTGGCTGCCACACAGCACTCCATCAGTGCTGATGGAAAGAATAGTCAATCAGAGCCATGGACACTGGTCTGCAGGTGTCTGAGGGCCTGGTCTCTCACATGCTTTCCCTAGATGTCTGTCTTTCCACCTCCCACCACTCGTGATCTCCCGTCCACCCAGTTGCCCAGGGCCTGGCACTGAGTAGGTACAGAATCTCAGGCGAACAAAATAGCCAGTGAACAAAGGACAGCGTAAAGTGTGGAGGCAGAAGAGACACCCCGAAACCCACCCTCAGGCCTAGGTCCTGACCTGGCACAACTGCAGAGAGCACCCCCACTGACTTGGGGTGAGGGCACAAGTGTTAGATCCAGGCCCAGTCATCCACTTCCTTGGGGAAGTAGCCTCACTGGGCTGAGCCTTGGAGATCCCCTCTGTAAAATGGGGCTCCTGACCCCACAGACTGCCTCAGTCCACATTGCCCATGGAAGGTGCTCACTGGACATTTGTGGAGTGGTTGGATGACCAAATGTCGCTCGTAAGATGGCCACGTCCCATGGGCAGCAAGGTTCTGTAGGTCGTCCTTGACTCCAGTCACATCCCCACCAATGTCTCCCTCGACCCACTTCCACCCGGTGACCTGTCTTCCTTTGCTTTGAAGCCAGAGGTGTTCCCAGGGAGATGGCGGAACAGCACGGAGCGCCGGAGCAGGCTGCAGCTGGCAAGAGCCATGGAGGCCTTGGGGGCAGCTACAAGGTACTGGGCAGGGAGGCAGTCTCCGGGCACAGGCCAGGGCAGCTCCTGGGCCTCGGGCTTGGCTTCCCAGCCAGGCAGCCTCTCTCCAGAAAGGAGCAGCTGTGCATCCAGCCAGCCGGGTCAGGAGCACACTGCATGCGAGGGTCCTCTCACCGCACACTTCTAGAAACTGTCCCGGTGACCTCTCTGCGGCTCCCTTGGCAGCACAGTGGGCGTGGTCTCCCACATCCTGCCTGTGTCCATGGAGCGCAGAGGCCCAGGAGCCTCCAGAGATGTGGCTTTGAGCTCAGACGTTCCTGCCTGGCCTCAGCCCGGTTTCTTGCCCTCCCTGGGCCTCGACAGCTTCATCGTTAAAACGGGTATGGGACTAGGTGTGATGGCTCACACCTGGCATCCCAGCTACTTGGGAGGCTGAGGAGGGAGGATCGTTTGAGCCCAGGAGTTCAAGGCCATGGTGAGCTATGACTGTTCCACTGAACTCCATCCTGGAGGGCAAAGTGAGACCCCCTCTCTTAAGACAAAACAAAAAAACAGGGATGACATCCACAGTCCTCAGCATCCAGAGGGCAAAAAGACAATCCTGTTAGCACAGCCCGCTGGCAGAGGGCAGCACATGAGAAATCCGGGGGAGGTTTGAATTGGTTGGCTCTACCCTTCCAACCATGCCTGGGCTAGATCATTTGGTGGGCTAGTTGACCTGGGGAATGGATGGGGCAGGGGCCTTTCCGGGGACACCCTGGTAGCTTCAACAGGAGCAGAGGAGGCCAGGAGGAGACAGCAGCAAAGAGGCCTGCTTGGCTCTGGGCCCAGTTCCTGGGTGACATTGGCCCAACCTTGCCTGGGACCCCCAGCTCCTTCATGGAGATGGTGCAGGATTGGCCTAGTGACATCTAAGGGTGTTGACACATTTCCCAAGAGGCAACTGCCCACCGGAAGGTGGATATCACTGCTGTCCCTTGATAACTCCCATTGTCACCTGTGGACTTGTCCCTGTCCAAGCCAGTATGGGGAAGAAAAGAGCAGTCGGATTTAGTGAATTCTGATGCCGCCAGGTGCAACCCGCGGCAAGTGTCTCACCCTTTCTGAGCGACTTACCTCCCTTTTGTAAAATGACCAGAGCAGATGTTCCCTAGGGACCTTCTGCAAACAGAGTCTTGCTTCCACGTGGGCGAGAGAAGCACAACCATAGTCTGCCTCCCCTGCCCTTCCTTCCCGGGTGAGGGGCAGATACAGGTAGCCCTGAGACTGCAAACACGTGTTTCATTTAAGTGGGACCGTTTCACACGAAGAGAAACATAGACCTCTGCCCTTTCTCGAAAAACTGGCACCGGGCGCTTGTTCCCTCCCGGCCGGGAGGGCTTCGTGTCCCGACCGCGCTCCCTTGGTTGAATCTCAATCGCTGACCAGGTTGAATGGGCCCGTGGGGGTGGGGGCGCGCTTCCCGCCGCAACCACCAGGGACGGTGCGGGCCGTCCTGCGTAGCTCCGGGGAGCGCGCGGAGGAGGGGGACACGGCTCCCACGCCACGGAGGGGGCTGCGGACGGGAGCCCCGCCCGGGTGGCTGCTCAGGACGCTGTCCTGCCAGGTGACCGTGTTCGAGCTGGAGAACTTCCAAGGCAAGCGGTGCGAGCTCTCTGCCGAGTGCCCCAACCTGACCGACAGCCTGCTGGAGAAGGTGGGCTCCATCCAGGTGGAGTCTGGGCCGTGAGTACCTCAACCCCCCAACACACCCCCCAGCTCCTCTTCACGGCCAGGAGTCGGAAGGTCCGAGTCTGAGCTCCAGATCTGCTGCGGGACCTTCGACCTTTCCCTTCCCTCTCTGGCCTCAGTTTCCCCATCTGTAAAAAGAGAGCATCAGTTCTAGCTTGAGATTTCCGAGGCAAATGGCAGGATACCGTGCGGGAAGGACAGAAGGCAAGCCCGCCCCTAGCTTGGTGACCTATAATAGCTGGGGCCTCCTATTTACCATTTTTAAACAGTTATCACACCGACAGTGTAACATGCATGATGTTGTTACATCCTCACAGCCTCTCTATGGAAAAGGTGTCACCCTTATCCACACTTTATAGGTGAGGAAACTGAGGCCAAAGGGGAGGAACGGTCGAATGTCCCAACCATGTCCACAAGGCGGACAGCCGGGCCCTGAGTGCTCATCTTTGGATTGAACGTCCAGGCTCTGGCACTCACTGCCTGGGTGACCTTGGGCACGTTGCTTCGCCGGGGCGCCTCTGTTCTCTCATCTATCAAATGGGGATAGCAATGGTACGAGCTTGAGAGCTTTTGTGGAAATAAACGAAATGACATAAATAAATGATAATAACGATGTAATTCAAAGAAGAAGAGGAGGAGGAAAAGGAAGTCATCATCACCTATGAAACACTTCCTGTGTGCCAGGCATTGTGCTGCAGACTACCCCGAGCGCCACGCACAGCGCTGGCCATGAAATACATTCCTGGAACATTTCCTGGGATGGTTTTCTGACCCAGAGTCCTAGTCAGTTCCCAAAATGTCCTAGCAGCTCCTCCAGCCACAGGTCCTGGAATCAGCAGCGGGGTCGGAGGGAGGGTGTAGGTCCCAAGCCAGTGCTCTGGGGCCCTTCCCTCACGAGCCTTGGTGCCCCCTCAGCCACAGAGGCACTGACGCAGGCCTCCTCCTCCTTCCACAGATGGCTGGCGTTTGAACGCAGGGCCTTCCGCGGGGAGCAGTTTGTCCTAGAGAAGGGGGACTACCCTCGTTGGGACGCCTGGTCCAACAGCCACAACAGTGACAGCCTCCTGTCCCTCCGGCCTCTGCACATTGTGAGTATGGCTCCTGGGAGCTCCTGGGAGCAGGGACACTGAGCATGGGTCTGGAAAGCTCATTGCATGAGCAGGGCTTGGTGTACGGGCCTGGTCCGGGAAAGGCCCTTGCATTTCTGATCTAAATGATTGTGTGGAACAAGAAGACAGGGCCACGGATCAGGCGTTAGGCTGGGGGCACCAGGGCTCACATCTTGACTTCCCTTTGTAACCTGACTACAACTGTGAGTCACACAGTCCAGTCTCGCATCAGTATTGTGGTCAAAGGATGCAGTCCGAAAATGGCTTCAGAGAGTCACTTCAAAGCAGTGTAAGCGCTCCGCTTGAATTTCTCCAGCACCTGAAAGGGACGCAGTCCATAGGCCCACTTGCAGTGCTGCTCTTCCTTCTCACCTGCTTCCCTCACATTCAGTGGCTGCCCTGGCCCATTTTCCTTGTTGCAAAACTAAGTCCTCAGAAAGCAGTGGAGGGGGAAACTGGGAGGGTTAGCCCAGAATCTGGCTAGGAAAGAGGGAACGCTCATCTGTTATTACTTTTTATCTCCTTCCTCCCTCTGTGGGCCGCAGTTTCTCTGTGATATAAAGGAGTTGAATAAGATCGGAAAGGTCCCCTTTCGGTTTCAGACTTTATGGCCCTAAGAGTCCTAGTAGACCAGCTCTGGGGACTCTCCCAAGTCCCCCATTTCTCCCACAAAGAAGACAGCTCCTGAGTTCCCTCCTTCCTGCCGCAGATTTGGGTGTTATTTTGTGGTGATTTGTTGATTCCTTCCAGGATCTGGGGCCTCCCTGACCTCTGTTCTGCGTGTAGATGAGTGGATGGATGGATGAACAAATGGGGAATGGATGGATGGATGGATGGATGAGTGGGTGGATGGATGGATGAGAGGATGGATTCTTCCACTCATCAGAAGAACGATGAGTGGAAGAATAGATGGGTGGATGGATGGGTGGATGAACTGACTGATGATGATTGTGGGCCAGCTCACCCATGATCTTGCCCTCAGGATGGCCCGGATCACAAGCTGCACCTGTTTGAGAACCCAGCCTTCAGTGGCCGCAAGATGGAGATAGTGGATGATGATGTGCCCAGCCTGTGGGCTCATGGCTTCCAGGACCGTGTGGCGAGTGTCCGTGCCATCAACGGGACGTAAGGGACCCGACCCTCACTTTGGCCCTGCCCCGCCCTACAGCTGGCCATGCCTCTGGCTCCAAGTAGAATAGAGTTTCTCACATGATAAATGCTCCCGCTCCTCCAGGCCTTTCCCTCAGCCGCCCTGTCCCCATCCTGGTCAGAGCCTCACTCTGGAGCCCCCGTGGTGTGAATGTCTAGTTGCCTGCACTCCTGTGCCGTGGGATTTCTGAGCAGCCTTGACTCTTAGGAAGTTTTTTTTTTTTTAGTTAAGTGGGTGGAATACGTTCTGCCTGCCATTTCCCATTTGAGTCCTTTCTCCTTTCCTGACTGTCCTAGGCCCTTGAGCTGATTCTAGAAATGGTCCCCCTCCCCCACAATCCTTGTCCTTTGTGCCAGGGGGCCCCGGATGTGTGTGGCTACCAAGGTGTGGCCTGAGTCACACAGAGCACAGCAGGCTTATCACCTGCCTTCTTCTAGGCTTAATGCTATCTTAGGATCACCTACCCTTGGTCAGTGGTTACATCATACTTGGGCCTTGAGAGGTGCCTCCTCTCCCTGGTAATAATTGACTCAACAACTTTTACTGAGCACCAACTGTATGCTGGGTGTGAGGATAGAGGGGACATCAAGAATGACACATGCCTGCCCTCAAGAATTAATTACATAGGCTGTTAGGGGGACAGACTAGGTATTCACAATTTATTGCCATCAGGATGGCAATGGGATACAAGGGGGCTCTGAGAGTCCCAGCAGGGCACTTGATTCAGCCTGGGGCAGTCAGGAAAGACTTTTTGGAGGAGGAGACATGTAAACATCTAAATTGAGATGTAAAGGATGCAAATGAGAGAAGGGGAATAAGGATGAGGCGAGGAAGAGTGTTTCAGGCAGAAGGAACAGCATGTGCAAAGGCTCAGAGACATGGCAGGTTTAAGAAAAGTTGAATAAGGGAGTCTGGGGTGTGGAATATGAGAGATGAAGCTAGAGAGGTTTTGTGGAGGGTCATGTGAGCAGAGTAACAAATTTGGAATCATCCTGAGGGCACTGGGGAGCCAAGGAGGAATTCAGGCAGGAGGAGTGCATGGTCAGATGCTTGGTCTCCTCGGCAGGTGGGTTGGCTATGAGTTCCCCGGCTACCGTGGGCGCCAGTACGTGTTCGAGCGGGGCGAGTACCGCCACTGGAACGAGTGGGATGCCAACCAGCCACAGCTGCAGTCTGTGCGCCGCATCCGCGACCAGAAGTGGCACAAGCGGGGCTGCTTCCTCAGCAGCTGAAGGGCACCCGGACCTCAAGGGCCACGGCCTGCCCTGGGGGGCAGCAAGGGCAAGAAGAGGAGGCTCCAGGGCCGTGGCGAGGGCCTGCCTGTCCACCCTTCCCCAGAATCTGCTCAATAAAGCCTGGGGTTGGTCCCCCACCTGCCATGTTCCTCTGCATCACTTCCTGCATGGGCGGGGCAGGCCGGAGGAGGCTCGAGGGTTCTGATCCCAGGAAAGGACTGTGAACTGTGCCCGCACGCTAGGCTCTAGTCCTCGGGGCAGAACCACAGGTGCCTGCTGCCCTGATCTTGTGTTTGTCTGCTCTGTCTGAGTGCCAGTCCGTCCACTCGCCACCCCCACCCCCCACACACATCCGTCGTTGATCCACTCTCCCACCCATCCATCCAGCCATCATCCTTTCATCTGTCCTCCCACCTACCCATGCACACATCTGTCCTTCCATCCATCCATCCATATAGCTACCATCCGCTTGTCTGTCCATCCACCTATCCATCCTTCTATCCGTCCATTCACCCTCCTGCTCATCCACCCGTCATCCAGCCAGCCACTCACCCATACTTCCATCCATCCATCCTTCCCTCCATCTTTCTATATTTCCTTCTTGCCTTTGATTCATTCATCCTTTCTTCTACTCACCCATCTTTCTATCTCATTTATCCATCCATCCATTCACCTATCCACCCATCCATCCATACATACATACCCACATCCATCTATTCATCTACCCATCCATCCATCCATTCATCCACTCACCCACCCATCCATCCATCCATCCATCCATCCAACCATCCTTTCACCTTTCTATATTTTCTTCTTTCCATGGATTCATCATTCCTTCTACCCACCCATTTTTAAATTCATCTCCCCATCCATTCATTCATCAGTTATTCTTTCAGTCTACCTGTTCATTAATCCATCTATCCTATCTCCCTCCTATTTATCCATCCATTTATCATCCATCAGTTCATCCATCCTTCCACCCTTCTTTTCTCCCATTCATCCATCTACTCAGAATCCTGCCCTCCATCTTTATGGGTCAATTTCTGTTGTCATTAATTTATTCAGAAAGTGCCATGACCTGTTCAAGGCCTGAGGACACAGCACAAAGTCAACTTCAAGGTTCTCACCTTCTATGGGAGAGACAGAAAATAAATAAATGTAGGTTTTGAGTATAAAGTTGGGAGGTGGTAAGTGCTAAGAAGAACAATAAAGTGGGGTGAGAAAATGGAGGTGATGGGGTGGTGACCAGGGAATTCTGCTGAGGAGGTAACATGTGAACCAAGACCTGAGTGAACCATGAGAACATTCCAGGCAGAGGAATAGCAGGTGTGACGGCCCCAGATGGGGTTTGCTGGCCTCACGGGAAACAGCCAGTAGGCCTGGAATGGAGGGAGAGACTGGGAGAGGGTCTGAGGGGGCACGGGCAGGTCATTTAGGGCCTTGCAGACCTGTTCTCCGACAGTGATGAGATCCATGGAGTGTCTGAGCAAGTTGAGCCATGGTTTTCCTTGGGGCTTAACAAGATCATTCTGGGTAGGGTGCAGGGAATGCACTGAGTTGCTGAGAGGGGATGTAGAGTGACCACTTGGGAGGCCACTGCAGAGACCAGGTGAGCCGTGCCGGTGTGGCCCACCTGAGCCTCTCTCTCTTTCTCAGGCCTCCGTATCTCTGTCCCCTGCCCAGAGGTCTTCTGAATCCTTGGCTGGGAGGGCTGGGCCCCTACCGACCTCCCACTAGTGACCACTGTTGTGTGCCTCCAAGCCTTTGTCCAGCTGGTGGGCATTGCTGGGATGCTGAGTGGGAACACCAGGGCAATGCAGACAGTCTCTTCTGTCCCCAGGTGAGAGGCAGAGGGGGCGTCTAATCTGTCCGTTGGTGGGCAGCTGGCTTCCCAGGGGACCAACCCCACCCCCACCTCTCCATGAGCCTCATTTCCCAGATTTTGTTCCCCGTTGTGCTTGCAGCCCATTCCAGCCACCTGCAGCCTCCTGGCAGCTGACACAGGAGGTGCGTGGGAGGCCTCTGGAGGCCTCGAAAGGTGTTTGAAGGGCTACAGCAATTTTCAGTTACTTCAACCTGCATGTTTTTAAAACAGCTGAGAATGACCTGACTTTCTACTCTGAAGTGAGTTGGAGAGCCGGGGCGTCATCAGGCTCCTCTGGGACGGGGGTGCCCAGCAATGGGACAGACAGAAGTGTGGGGATGGCACCGCCCACTCCCTGCCTCCTCCTCCCCTCATTCCCTGCCCCTTTCTCCCCTCAGGGCCCGCCCCTTCCTCCCCCTCCCCGCTAGGCTTTCTAAATCACAGCTTACCAAATTCCAGCCCACCTGTTTTGTATACACCATCTCCTTGAATCCTAAGGGTGTCATTGAGAGGCAGGCGTGGCTATTCATCCCATTTAACAGATGAAGAGGCTGAGACTCAGAGAGGCAGCGTTGCCTCCCTAGGGCCACGCAGAGGAGAGATGCAGTGGAGCTGAGACCCGAACCCTGAGTGCTGACTCTAGAGACATCTGTTCCTGAAGCCCATACACTCTGATGCATCAGGGACGGAGAGTCGCCAGGGAAATACGGCAGACAAGAAAATAACAACAGCAGTTGGTAATCATAATCACCGCCGAGCCTCAAGCACATGACTGGGTGCCCTGCAGTTTTATCTCCAACCCACAGGCAGTAATAATGGTCTCCATCTGCAGAAGGAGACACGGAGACCCAGAGACCTGAAGCAAGTTGCCCAAGAGGCACAGCTTTTAAGCGGTGAGACCAGGACTCATACTGAAGTCTGTCTCCAAAACCCATTCCTCCACACTCGGCGGTTGGTGCAGTGGTTGGACAACCTCTGTCGCGGCTGCTGCAGCCAGTGGAGACTGTTTACTGAGCATCTGAGTTCTAGGTACCAGGCCAGGAACCGTCTGTGCCTGGCCTTGGCCAACACCAAGATGGCCCATGACTGGCCCCTGGGTGACTAGCTCCAGGGAAGGCCCTCCCTCCCACGGACCTGACACAGTCCCGGAGTCTGGTGCTGCGATGATTTCAGCTGTACCTGCAGACCACAGCAGCCCCAGATGGTCCCTGATGTTCCGATCAAAGGGACACCGATCAAAGCCTCCAAAACCCATACTCTTGTCCTGCGCTACCCTTGGAGAGGGAACGCCCACTGCTGAAATCACACAGCCAGGGAGGGGCGGAGCTGGGATTTGGCCCCAGGCGTCTGACTCAAAAAACCTGCCCTTAGCTACAACCTAAACTCAAATTTTGTCTTCTATAGGGGCAGAGCCAAAGAGTGACAGGGAAGCAAGCGTGTCCCTTGGGGACAAGAGGCTGAGGCTTAGTGCCAGGAGGTCACCTTACTAGTTTGATTGAGAGGCAGTATGTCTGAGTTGGGCCCCGGATCTACACTGACTGGCTTCCTCTCCAGGCTCCACCACTTACTGTGTGCCTTTGGGCAATTCGCTTCAGTTCCCTCATCCATAACAGGGAGATTATAATACTACCTATCTCGTAAGTTTGTTTCAAATATTAACATGAGCTTACTTTGCAGAAAGAACTTAGGACAATGAGTAAAACAAAATACATGCTATGTAAGTGTTTGTCATCCTCTTCCTCATGGCATTTGCTTGTTTGTTTTTTGTTTTGTTTTGTTTTGTTTTGTTTGAGACAGGGTCTTGCTCTGTCACCCAAGCTGAAGTTCAGCAACCTGCCCATAGCTCAGTGCAGCCTTGAACTCTTGAATTAAGTGATCCTCTCACTTCAGCCTCCCAAGCAGCTAGAACTATAGGCCCAAGATATCACATTGACTGCTTTTTATTATTTCATTTTAACTTTTTGTAGAGACAGGGTCTTGCTGTGTTGCTCAAGCTGGGATCGAACTTCTGGCCTCCAGAAATTCTCCTGCCTTGGCCTCCCAAAGTGTTGGCATGACAGGCATGACACTGTGCTTGGCCATGATCATTTTTTGATGGCAAAGAAGATCACAGACAGGCTTCCAGAGCTCTGTTTCAGACCAAGACTCTGGAGACAGTCTCCATGATTACATGAGAAGAGAGACTTTCCTGTTAGTAACAGTTTTGTCTAAAGACACCTGTGGAAACAAGACGATAAGGAAACGAGGCTACATGGCCACGCTTGGAGAATCCAGGCAAGGGCCAGCCAATACCGCTTCGTGGGGGGGCCAGGACCCAGACCAAGCGCAGCCACATGGAGGGGGACCTGGAGCCTGAGAGCTCTCGAGATCTGGGCAGCTGGTTCTGGGATCCCTTTCCTGGGAATCCCCCACAATGGAGCCTCAGCCAATGCATCCCAACTCTTATTTCTCCTGGGGTGGGCATCTAGCTCTTTCCTGTAGAGCTCTGTCTCCCCTTTCCCCTGAGATCCATTTTTTTTTTTTTTTGAGTCAGCATCTCACTTTCTCACCCAGGCTGGAGTGCAGTGGCACGCTCACAGCTCACTGCAGCCTTGACTTCCTGGGTTCAGACAATCCTTCTGCCTCAACCTTCCAAGTAGCTGGAACTACAGGTTTGTGCCACCACACTTGGCTAATTTTTTTATTTTTGAAATAGAGATGAGTTCTCACTATGTTGCCCAAGTTGGTCCCAAATTCCTGGGCTCAAGTAATCTCACCTTGGTCTCCCAAAGTGCTGGAATTACAGGCATGCGCTCCCCAGACGTCTTTGACCTGCCGCCTGGACTGAGGCAGATGCTGGTTCCACTCTTCCCACCCCTCAGACATCAGGATGTCGGTGTGCAAAAGCACTGCCAGTGGCCAGAGGACTGCCACTGCACCTGGGGACTGCCTGCATGCCCGGGGGCTTTCTCCTGCACCTGGGGCCAGCTGGAATGTGGGGAATTCATACCTCTTGGGAGCAGCCCCCATCCAATGACTGATGTGTACAAATACCCCAGCTCTCTGCCTCTCGAGGAAAACTTTACCAAGCATTTTTCATTGTTTTGGAAACTAATGTCACTCATGGCCATGCTACATAGGTGTATGAGAATGTCAAACACATATTCAGTTAATAATACTATTAACTTCCTATCCAAGTGTATCCATAGTAAGCAGGAACTAATGCTTTATTCCTTTCTTATGCTATCTGACAGAGCTGTGTCAAAGCTTTTATATATTGAAACCACATAACATATTTTATTTTATGATTCCTTTGTACTATAGCTATCATTAGGACATTTTAGTAATTTATTTTTAAAGTTTGTATGTAGACAGGTGGGTTGTATTATCAGTTTTTTTGTTTTTGTTTTTTGGAGTCAGAGTCTCTCACTCTGTCGCCCAGGCTGGAGTGCAGTGGCTCACTCCCGGCCACCACAGCCTCAACCTTCTGGTCTCTGGCAATCCTTCCACCTCAGCCTTCCAAGTAGCCAGAACTACAGCATATGCTACCACGCTCGGCTATTTTTTTAAAATTATTATTGTAGAGATGAGGTCTCACCAAGTTGCTAAGGCTGGTCTCAAACCCCTGAGCTCAGGCAGTCCTCTCACCTCTGCCTCCCAAAGTGCTGGGATTACAGACTTAAGCCACCACACCCAGCTTGTATTATCAGTCTTTTTTCAAGAGAATAAAAGGACTGTCACATGGCATTGTCATAAGAAGGGATGATGCTCATGATGGAGATGAGAACTCTCAACTTGACCTTCAGGCTCCTTACAGCTCTGACTGCTTTGAATCTAAGGACTAAACTGTGCTTATCCAAGGGGAACACGAAGACCCATTCTCTTCGTGGGAGCAGGAAGATAATAAAGTGGAAAGGATGGTGCGAGTCCTTTCTTTTTATGTATCTGTCAAGCTCTGCTGAGGTAACAAACAGCTCCCAATTCTTTTTTTTTTTTTTTGAGTCAGAGTCCCACTCCGTTGCTTTCTCTCTCTCTCTCTCTCTCTCTCTCTCTCTCTCTCAACAGGATCTCACTCTGTGCCCCAGTCTGGAGTGCTGGGGTGTGATCATAGTTCACTGCAGCCTTGAACTCCTGGGCTCAACTCCTTAAATTCCTACCTCCGCCTCCCAAGTAGCCAGGACTACAGGCACATGCCACCATGCCCAGCTACTTTTTATTTTGTGTTATGTTTTTGTAGAAATGTCTCCCAGGCTGGTATCTAAATCCTTGCCTCAAGTAATCCTCCTGTCTCAACCTCCCAAAGTGCTGGGATTATAGGTATAAACCACGGTGCCAGGTCATTCCTAATTCGTGATGGTTTTAAATGACAAAGATTTGTTTATGATTCATGCTAACTGTCTGATACTGGCCAGCAGAGGGCGCTTCTTCGCACAGTCGCTCAGGAACGCAGGCTGATGGAGGCTCTGGCATTTTGCAATGCTACCTCTCAGGACAAGAGAAGAGAGGTTCAAAGCCTCTCTTGCAAAGCCTGGCTCCCGAAATAAGATGATCTCACCGAGGAGTTGCACCAGTCACATCTGCTCAGAACCCCAGGACCGGAACGAGTCACACGGCTTTCCCCCTTATTTCAGGAAGACAGGAGTAACCTGTTCACCTAAATTGGCTGCCTTCCCTTCCCTGCCTCATTCCCTCTCCCTGCTTCCTAATGCTTCCTGAAATCATCTCCCAAATAAATCGCCTGCACTTGAAATCTTGTCTTAAAGTCTGCTTCTTGTTAAGACACCCTCACTCCTCATGTCTTTGTCATTAATTAATTCAGCCTGCCAACACACATTTTCTGAGCACCTGCGAGGGACACAGAGGCGGTAACTGAGCCTTGGCTCAGGTCTTCAGGAGCTCACCGTCTAGATGGGTGAATTTCCCAGGTCACGTCAAAAGCAAATCACTTTGCGATCTTGGGAGCCTATTGCTGTACACTGTACCACAACAGGGACAGTCCGCGTCACTTCCCACCACGTCCACAGCTGACACATTTGCAGGATGCAGGAATGAATGAGGGAGTACAGAGAAGGGCCTGGATTGCTGGCAGTTTCTGTCTTCGCACCTCCTTTGAGTGAGAAGATGAAAAGGAAAAATTTTTTTAAATATTGCAGTCCACACAGATGTCATAACAATGTATATTGTAAAAGTAATGGTTACTGAGGGCTTTCCAGGACCAGAGCCTCTGTCGAGGGCGTCACACAATCAGTTCATCTCACGAAGGGGATAGTGATGATGCTCTGACATCCGTGGACCACAACGTCAAGTTCTTCACAGTGTGATGGAGAAGGAAACTTTCATTTGCGGGTGAGGACACTGGGGTAACAGAAAGGAAGACGCAGAGGCTGAGGCCTTTGGATTCTACACATCCTGAACTCTGGGTTCAGACCCCAGCTCCACCGATTCCTGGCTGTAAGGCTTTGAGTGGGGATGGCCCCTCTCTGAGCCTCAGTTTACTTTTCTGTAAAAACAGAGATAGTGATCAAACCTCTCTACATTATGTTTTGCCATTTCTATCAGCCCGTGGGAGCCCTGGCTGCTTCCCGGACAAGACTAATGCAAGGTGCAGAGACCAAGGACCTCATTTCTGACGAGGAAACTGAGGCCTGGAGGAGTGAACTTCACTAAAATCCCCAGAGTTTAGTAGGAAGCAGTACAGTTTAAAGATTACGGGCATCTACCTTGAGGTCACATGAGTCTTAAGTTCAAGTCCTGGTCCTACCACTTCCTGGCCATACGTCCCTGGACAAGTTGCTTAACCTCTATGAGCCTCAGCGTACTGATCTATAACAGGGGATATTAATAATTCCTACCTCAAAGGTGGTTGTGAGGGCTGTATTTAGTGAGACAGCAGAAAAAAGGTCTTTCAGGGAGCCTAGTAGGGGCTCCATCCACAAAGCTCTGCCCTACTATTCACCATGTAATCTTGGGCAAGTTGCTTAACCTCTCTGAGCCTCAACGTTCTCTTCCATAAAATGTAATGTTCCATAAATGCCACACCTCTTGGGTTTGTTGGGAAGATTAAAAGTATGGACAGTACCTGCCTTGTGTCAAACTCTCCTACTAGCTGAATGTTAGGAAGTCTTTCTTATTATTAGGACTCAGCCAGATCTTGAATCCATCAAATATTAGTTCAACACATATTAATTGAGGTTTATTATGGGCTGCATTGTGTTTAAACAAAGATCTGCTGAAGTCCTAACCCCCAGTACCTTAGAATGTGACCTTATGTGGAAATGGGTCTTTACAAAAGAAATTGGCCTGAAGTGAAGTCATTTCAGGCCCTAATCCAACACGACTGGTGTCTTCATCTAAAGGGGCAATTCAGATGCAGAGATAGCCATGCAGAGAGGGAAGATGAGGTGGAGACCCTGGGAGAAGATGGTTGTGTGGTCGAAGTGACACCTCTGGGTCACCTGGGGTTGCCAGCACACAACAGGAGCTGGGAGAGGTGAGGAAGAGGATAAGACCTGACCCTGGAGCTGTTGAAGAGGCATGACCCTGCTGACACCTTGTTTGCAGACACCTTGTTTCCAGAACTGTGAAACAGTACATTCCTGGGTTTTTTTAAAGACGTTCTTGTGGTCAAATATGCATAATATGAAATTAACCATCTTAGCCATTTTTAAGTGTGCAGTTCAGTGGCACGGTTGTGCAGCCCTCACCACCATCCGTCTCTGGAACTGCTTCATCACCCCAGACAGAAACTCTGAGCCCACTGAGCACTCATTTCCGTGGCCCTCCTCCCAGTCTCTGGTAGCCTCTTCCACTTTATCTCTGTGAATTTGCCTACTCTACGTAACTTACAAAAGTGGAATCATACAATATGTGTCCTTTTGTGTCTGTTTTTTTTTTTTCACTTAGCTTAACATTTTCAAGGCTCATCCTGTAGCATGTGTCAGAATTTCCTGTCTTTTGAAGGCCGAATAATATTCCATTGTATGACTGGGCCACATTTTGCTTATCCACTCACCCGTTGATGGACATTTGGGTTGGTTCCACCTTTTAGCTACTGTGAATAACGCTGCTGTGAACATGGGTGTGCAAATATCTCATCAAGTTCGTTTTTGGTTCTTTGAGGTATATGCCCAGAAGCGGGAATGATGCATTATATGGTAATTCCATGTTTTTGTTTTTGTTTTTGAGACTGCCATACTGTTTTCCATAGTGGCCACATCACTTCACATTCCAAATTTCTGTTTTTATAAACCGTCCAGTATGTGATGCTTTGTTCCAGCAGTCCTGGGAATCTAATCCAAGCATCTACCAAGTGTCAGCCCCGGGATCTGGTGATACCATGGCAAACCAGGTAGTCAACTTCTCTGTTCCCATGATGCTTATCATATCCTCTGACTGGAAAGACAGAAAAGAAATCAGCAACAGAATGTTAAGTGGTGACAACAGCCACAGACAGGAACAGCACAGCTCAGGGTATATGTATAGTCTGTGTGCATGTGTGTGTGTATGTATATGTGCAAGGTATGTGTGCGTGCACATGTGTACATGTCTACACATGTGTTCATGTGTGTGCATGTACATGCATGTGCATGGGTGTATGCAATGGGGAACTAGGAGATGGGGGAAGCAGGCATACTTAACCTGGTTTCCAAGCCTCGGAGGGCATGTGCACTGAAGGATGTGAGTGAAGGCCAGGTGCCCACGGGCAGCAGTGGGGCTGGCACTGGGATCTGAGAAGCCTCTCCTGACCTCAGGGTCCTAGGGTTCTAGGAGCACCCCGCTTTAGGACAATAGATGAGGAACAGTCAGAGGCCCTGAGTATACTCACTCTCCTTGACCGGCCTCCTCAGCCCTGCACCATCATGCTCCTGCCCACTGTGGCCACCAGACATGGCCCTATGTGTTGCATGCAGCCAGTGAGCTGTATTAACCTGTCTCGGGCTTCTTTAAATGCACCGCACAGCTCCTGCACACTTGGAACTTTCTGCTTGGAACTCTCCCCTAGCCCTGTTTCCCGAGCTACTTCTCCCCATCCCCAAGAGCTCTGCTTCCTCCCAGGAGCTTTCCTGAATGGCCCAGGCTGGGGTCAGTCTCCTCTCTGACACTGTCCCCTAAGAACAGAGCTAAGGACCAAGTGAATGCCTGACAAATATTTGTTGACTGAATAATGAATAGATGAATGAATCCCAGGCACGGCTACACCGCCCTGCTATACCTGTTTTTCCCCACGGTCTCAGAGATTTACCTCTGCATCATGCCCTGGGACCTGCCTGACCGCGGCAGTGAACCCCGCATGCCCCCAGTGCTGGCAGCCGGACGGCTGATGCATGCAAAGCGGGCATCTCCTTGCCCAGCCGCCTGACCACCCTGGCGCGGCCGAATCTGAAAGCTAATGACATTATTGTGCAGAGACACAATGTCTGTGGGCATTTGCTGACCCGTGCTTTGGTGCAAGCTTAATCCGGCATTCTCACCCCGCTTTTCGCAGGGATGCAGCAGTCACCCATCTTGGCACCAGCACCCCTGGGGAAGGTATAAATGCCACCTCCCGCCAGCCAGGCTTCACGGGCACTCGCGGGGGCTGGTGTCACTGGTAAGAATGCTTCTCTTACTTGTCTTGCCTTTTTTCTCTCATCCTCATCCCTGTTGGAAAGCAGGGGAGTCCTGAGTTCAAGTCCAGGTGCTGCCACTTTCCGACAAGGTGACTTTGGGCAGAGACTCCAACACTCTTGACCTCAGTTTTCTGTTATTTTAAATGGGGAGGGGGGTCATAAAACCTCCTTTGTCGTGGGGATTAGCAATGAGGTGGGTGTATCTTCCAGCACAGTGCCGGGGTCTTAGGGGGGACATGGGCAATACTCTTTATTGCTATTAAACGGAACCTCAGCACACGCTTGTTGCCAGCCGCTGGGGAGGAGAGTGTAACTGAGGGTTTTGGAAGGATCAAGCCAGTGATGGTTCAGCATGGTTTCCAGGCTGGTGAGTCAGTTCCACAATTATGGGGCACCCTTTGTGCCCAGCTGTGGGGAGTGCTAGTGGGTGGGACACGGCCTTGGGGTCTTGGGAGCTCCCAGCAAGGGGTGACTTCAACACCACTAAAACTTGGTGGGAAGGACTCAGCTGACTCGGTGCTAAGTGTGTTCCAAGACTCTTGTCCGGGGCTTGCAGTTTTACGCATTATGTAGTTGGATCCTCACAACCCGTTCACAGACGTTATTAGACACCATGACTGCCCCCATTCTGCAGCACAGACACTTGAGGCCCGGAAAGAGGATGTGACCTGCCCAGGGCTTGCATTCTGGTGGGCAGCAGAGCCAGCCCCTGAGCAGAAAGAGTTGAGCTTCCTCTTCTGTAGCCTGAGAACACCGAGGACCAGGGAGTGTAATGTCAGGACCTCAGTCACAGTGACAAGCCTAGGGAAGCTGGTTTCTTTGGGGACAGTGGCAGTTTGGCTCCCAGGGGACTTAACTGAATTTCTTCCTTCAGGGGGACATCCAGTCTTGGTCTTTCGGGGGAAAGGGCTTCTGAAAGGGGGTGTGATCCTTGTAGAGGGAGGCCAGTTTTCCTCTCTTACTCCTGGGGAAACACAACCCAGGCTGACTGTCCCTCCCGCAGGAAGGGAGAAAGGCTGACAACTTTCCAGAGTTTTCTGATGTCCTCAACAGCTAAGGCAGCTCTCCCCAGTTGCCTGTCACAGTGCCTGGGTTTCCACCCACGCACCTATTTCTTGGCTTTCTGCAACCTGAGTTCTATAACAGATGAACTCACAAATGTGGGGGAATAAGACCAGGGGTGGAGAGGAGAATTCTGGGTACTGGGACGAGAAGAGGTGTCTTGTGGGGAGGGGGAGAGAGGAGCAAGGGGCCAGGGGCTCTGGGGGCCACTACATGGCCACACATGGTCAAGGAGTGGGCTTTCTTTATTCTACACCATTTTCTCCAAGTTGAGAAATGTCTGCGCAGAGGCAGGAGTTGTGCTGGTGACAGTCTACACTCTGTGCAGCATTCACTGCCTGGAACTGAGTGACGGGGACCCTATTGGGACCGCACTTCAAGCTCCGGCATGTTGCCTCTCTTTCAGGAGACCTCATTTTTCCCTCCAGTAGAGCTGGCTGGGACAGAGGAGTGAAGCTAAGGATGGAAGTTCAGGCAGCTGCCGGTGGACGCCCCCCAGCTCTGGGATGAAACCAGGGAGAAATGAAGAGCGTTTGTGGCCAGAGGGGAGTGGTCCTCAAGCCCCCAGGGTCCAGAGAGGTCCTCACTGCCGCCTCCCCTGTCTTCCAGGTCATTCCTGCACAGGACAGTCCACCATGGCCTCAGACCACCAGACCCAGGCAGGCAAGCCGCAGTCCCTCAACCCCAAGGTGGGTACCTTTTGGGGGAAAGGGATGGACACGCACTGCCCCTCTCCCAGACTCAGTTTCTCTTCTGTGAAGTGAATGGGGCATCTTCTTTTTGGGGTTCCCCTTCTCTGCTCCTGACTGTCTTGGGACTCAGTCTCCCCCATCCGCACACTGAGGGCTGATTCTGAAACTTCCCTCTCCAGCCCATGGCTGGCATGCCGATACTCCCAGTGCCAGCTTCTGACTTTGGAGACTTGGGTTTCTCTTCCTCACTCACTGCCCCACACTCTTGTCCATGGGGCTCCCCAAGGCTGGGATAGACCCTCTGTCCCAGTGGGAGACGGGGCTTGTGAAGGGATGGTGGAGCAGTATGGTTCCCAGCTCCATACCTGCTGTGTGGCCTGGGCCAATCACTTGATCTCTCTGAGCCTCCGTTTCTGCCTCTGTAAAATGAGGGAGTCAGATTTACCGCATAGGGTGGTTGTGAAGAGACGGAGGAACCGGGTTCGGTCTTGCACCTGGCCTATGAGCGTGTCTGCCTAATGCCAGCGAATGGTATCTCCTTTGCTTTTTCGCCCTCCTGCCCTCCTCGGGGCGGTGGGATCTAATCCCAATGTCTAAGCCTCATCATCCCAACATGCCCAGAAACCTCTGGCAACAGCCGCCCACTTCCTGCCCGCCCGAGCCCCTCTGCCCCGGGAGTCGGGGGGCACAGATTCCATGCAGAACTGCCTTTTTGTCTGACTCAACGCCTCCCTGGTCAGGAAAGCCCGAGCAGATTGCTGAATGGCTCATCTAATGTGTCCCTTACAGAGTGTCCTTTCCAGGGAAAAGACAGACAGTAAACAAACTAATGAGTATACGACTCCAAGTAGTGAGAAGTGCTGCAGGGAAACACGAAATAGGGTAAGGGGTTCTCAAGAGTCAGGGTGGACAAGGAGCAGTTGTGTTCACACAGATGGTCTGGGAGGGCCTCTCTGCGGAGGTCATGTCTGAGCAGGGACCTGGGACAAGAGAGGGAGCAGCCATGGAAAAACTGGGCACGTCCAGGCAGAGTCAGCGGCCGGTGCCAAGGCCCTGAGGTGGGAAAGAGCCGGGTGGGTTTGAGAAAGAGTAAGAAGCCCTGTCCACTAGACACAATGTGAGCCATGTGTGGGATTTAACATTTGCTGCCAGCCACATTTCAAAAGCAAAAAGACATAGATGACATTGCTTTTCCTATTACATTTGATCAAACCTGATCTATCCAACGTATGAGTATGTTAGTATATAATCAATATGAGAATCATCAGGGAGGTAGTTGACACTTTTTTTCCCAGGCAAAATCTTCAAACTCTCATATGTATTTTAGATGTAGAGCTTCATGTGGCCTAGTCAGGCGTGCTCAAGAGCCGGATGCAGCTAACGGCTGCCAGGTGGGGTAAGGGCAGGTGAAAAGGATGAACATGTGAGAGTTTAGCCTCCGTTAGATGGATCAGTCACAACACCAATGAACATGCTGAAGCCATCCAAGTGCAGGGAGAGGCTGTCCCTGGTCACTAGCCCATACCAGGGACCCCAAACCTATTCTGTCTGGAGCTGCATTTTACCAGGGTTGCAGGTGCTGCGTGCACATGTTGGAGTTGGCAAAGTGCTGCTTCCGTTTCAGCTGCGCTAGACAGGCCTGGGCTCCAAGTTCAGCTCTGCCTCATACTCAGCATAAGCATGTCTCCCACAAGCAGAGCAAACACTATGTGCTGACGGCCCGAGCTCTCGTCTCCCAGGCCGGGGCAACAATAACCAGTCCCTAACTCCCACCTTCTTGATTCCTTCTTGGTAGCCCTGAAAAATAGCCCTGATTCCCATTCGGCTGTTGAAGCAGCTGAGGCTCAGAGTCATCAAGCTGGTTCCTGGGGTGGCACAGTGAACATAACGGAGGACGCGGAAGGGCCTGTATCTCCTGACGCCCATCTCTGGCCGGGTCAGCCACTGTACAGGCTGGACTGAGCCCGTGGAATGTGCCTCTAAGCCCCATTGGGCATCCCTTTCCCTTCCTTTATGTGACTAATCCCCGGCCTGGGAGACAGGGCCCTGTTGATCCAGCCAGTGCTGACATGTGGATTCTGCAGTCGTGATCCCCACCCGCGCTAGGAGTCTGCTGACTTGAGCTTATCTCTTTATCCAGGGGCAGCTCCCTGGGGATGTGTGGCTGGAACAGCTCTGCCCCCACGTTCCCAGTGGAGTCATGAAAGGGAGTGCTGACCTCCCAGTCAGTGCTTGGACATGGGCCTGGGTGGTCCCCTCACCTTGCAGAACTTGTTTCCCTGATGAGGGTCATCAACCCTCTTCCCTGGGCTGAGGGGAGGACCCAGTGAGGCCGGGGGAGTGAAGACCCCTTGAGAAATATTTCTTTTTTTGAGTTGGAGTCTCACTCTGTCATCCAGGCTAGAATACAGGGGCACGCTCACAGCCACCCCAGCGTCCACCTGCTGGGCTCCAGTGATCCTTCTCCCTCAGACTTCCAAGTAGCTGGAACTACAGGTGTGCGCTACCACGCCCAGCTAATTTTTTTTAGCTTCATTTTTAAATTTAATTTAATTTAATTTTTTGAGTTGGAGTCTCACTCTTGTCACCCAGGATGGAGGAGTGCAGTGGCCACCGCAGCCTCAACCTGCTGAGCTTAGGTGATCCTTCCATCTGGCTAATTTTTTGATTTATTGTAGAGACGAGGTCTCACCATGTTGACCAGGCTGGTCTTGAACCCATGGGCACAGGCAATCCTCTTGTCTCGGCCTCCCAAAGTGAGAAATATTTCAAGGGGAAGGTCATAGGGAGACCTGGAAACTGTGTGGGGGCTTTGAGAAAAGGCCAAGGTACATGTAGTTTTATGGGTGATGTGGAGGTACTGGTCCAGGTCTCATGGGAGGAGGAGAAGCTCAAACAGTATAGTCTAGGACCCTGCTACGCCTCACATGGTCCTTGGACCAGTGGCATGATTATCACCTGGGAGCTGGTTGGAAACGTAGAATCTGAAGATGCACCCCAGACCTGCTCCCTCAGAGACAGCATTTTATCAGGATCCCAGGTGCTTCATGCACATGTTAGGGTTTGCAAAGCGCAGCTTTATTTGCAGCTGTGTCTGACAGGCCTGGGCTCCAAGCTCTGCCACCTACTCACTGGGATCTGAAGCGTACCTCTTTTTTTTTTTTTTTTTGAGTTGGAGTCTCATTCTGTTGCCCAGACTGGAGTGCAGTGGCCGCTCCCGGCCACCGCAGCCTCAACCTGCTGGGCTCCGGCGATCCTTCCGCCTCAGCCTTCCAAGTAACTAGAACTACAGGTTTGCGCTACCACGCCCAGCTAATTTTTTGATTTATTGTAGAGATGAGGTCTCGCCAAGTTGCCCAGGCGGGTCTCGAACCCGCGGACTCAGGCAATCCACTCACTTCGGCCTTCCAAAGCACGGGATTACAGGCTGAGCCACCGAGCCCGGCCTTGAAGCTTACCTCTTAATCAATATAAGTATATATCACACAAGTGGAGCAAATACTAAGTACCAACCACACTGCTCCCCCGAATACTCCTAACTACACCATGAGGTAGGTTCTGTGTTTATTTCCCATTTTACAGATAAGGGAGATTGAGGTTCAGAGAGGAGGGATGCAGGAGCAAGGTCTCACAGCTGGTAACCAGCCAGGGCTGTCTGATTTCACGCTTGGTCTGTGACTCGGAAGCGGGGAGCCCATCGGCATCCTCTGAGGCTCTCCGGGCTTGCTCCTCCCTATCCCCACTGCCCTGTCTCATCTCTCTCCATCTTGACGGGAGTCTGACTCTCTCTTCCTGTTGCAGATTATCATCTTTGAGCAAGAGAACTTCCAGGGCCACTCACACGAGCTCAACGGGCCCTGCCCCAACCTGAAGGAGACTGGTGTGGAGAAGGCAGGCTCCGTCCTGGTGCAGGCAGGCCCGTAAGTACCCGGCAGCCTCCCTGGTCAGGGCTGCCAGGACGGGGTGATCAGACTGCAGTGTGGAGGGCGTCTGTCCTTGCTGTGCTACTGACTCTCTGATCAGGGGACCAAGATTTGGGGTCTGGCAACCCATGGAGATAACTCATGCTCTGGGAGTCAGACAGAGAACTGGGTTCAAATCCTGCCTCCACCACTTCTGGGCTATGTGACGTTGAACCAGGAATGTTACTCTCTGAGCCTCTGTTTCCTCCTTTATAGGATGAGGATAGCCATGACCTCTGAGGATGAAGGGAGTGAGCTCACGTGAAAAGCTTGTCACAGAGGTCAACCACTTCCTCGAGGCAGGGAGAGACGGACATGGAGACTCATGGGCCTTTTAGAACTGCCAGTCTCTGGCTCCAGGAGTGACCTCACTCTCTTGGGAGGCTTCAGGCTGGATGTCCCAGCTCTGTGTCCACTCCTCCCTTCCCAAATCCTGGCAATCCTGGGTCTTTACAGATTTGCTGGCACATCTAGGGGCCAGGGTCCCCTCTGCCCAGGAAAGAAGAGGGGGTGGCTGGTTGTCTCACCCCGTGGCTAGCTGAGCACGGTCCTGCGTGAGCCTGCAGAGGGTCTCTTCTGTGATTTCCTGGCCACTCCTCTTAAGGGGCCTCAGGAATCAGGGTGTCCACTGGTGGCTCCCACCGCATGGGTTAGTGAGTCTGGCATTGTCCGGAGTTCCTAGGGCGACACACGCCACTCTCGGGCTCTCAGGGAATTTCCCAGAGTGCAGTGTGCCTGCCTAAGTCAGAGTCTGAAGATGCACAGAGCACGGCTAAAGGAATCTACCTGTCAAGCTTTGGTTTTCCCACATGCTCGGGGACTTTGTCGCGTCTAAGAGCATGCCTTTCTGGATAACTGAGGATTTGGCTATCTAAGTGTTGCATCTGATTTTCAGTTGTTTATAAAATAATTCGATGGAAGAATTTTCCAAACAGATTTTACATTCCTCTGCTTTCTTTTTCTCCTGTTTCTTTCTTCTTTTTGGTTAGGGGTCTTACTCTGTCACCCAGGCTGGAGTGTAGTGGCACCATCACAGCTCACTGCAGGTGTAGTGGCACCATCACACCTCAGCCTATCAAGTAGCTGGGACTGCAGGAATGTGCTACCATGCCTGGCTGATTTTTTTTTTGTAGAGATAATGTCTCACTATGTTGTCCAGGCTGGTCTCAAACACTTGGGCTCAAGTGTTGGTCTCTCAGCCGGGCTCGGTGACTCAGCCTGTAATCCCGCGCCTTGGGAGGCTGAGGTGAGTGGATTGCCTGAGCCTGCAGGTTCGAGACCCTCCTTGGCAACTTGGTGAGACCTCATCTCTACAATAAATCAAAAAATGAGCCAGGCGTGGTAGCGCGTGCCTGTAATTCCAGGTACTTGAAAGGCTGAGACAGAAGGATCGCCGGAGCCCAGCAGGTCGAGGTTGCGGTGACCGGGAGCAGCCACTGCACTCCAGTCTGGGGGACAGAGTGAGACTCCAACTCAAAAAAAAAAAAGTGTTGGCCTCTCAAAGTGCTGGGATTATAGGCATGAGCCACTGCACCCAGCTAATTTATACACACACACACACACAGAGTGTTTGATAATTTTATTAATTATTGTTTATTATTTAAAATTAAGATGATATGGTTTGGAGCAAAAAATCTCATATGACTAATCTTACCACTCAGTGGTAATCATTGTTAAGATTTAGGTATAAATTTAGATTTTTTTTTCTGTGTGTGTATATATACATATTAAATCAATCTTAGATTATACTATACATAATGCTTTATAACTGTTTTAGAAAACTTTACAAGATAGCATGAATTCTCTCCTGTCATTGACAGCATGTTATGTTGGTGTTCTTCAGAGTGGTGTGAGGAAAATCTACGTCAGAATCACCAAGGGGAGATGCTTTGACTTGTAGGTCCTTGGGGCCTACTCCAGCCCCACTAACTCCAACTGGGGTCTGGAGCCCAGGAGCCTACACTAAACAAGCCCACCTGGCCATTGTTACACTTGGTTACGTCTGAACATGCATGTCCTATGTCTTATTTACCATGGCTTTGTAACATTCCGTGATTGGATATACCATATTTATGTAACCAGGCTCTGACCGTTGGATATTTTTGTTGTTTTGATTATTTGATATTATAAACAACACCATGATGAACATCCTCATTCAGATATCTGTGAGCTCTTGACAACTGTTTTCTAAGGACACATTGCCTAAAGCAGAATTGCTGGATCAAGACAAGAGACTCTTCTAAAACAGGACAATAAGCATGATCTCCTTTTGTATTAATGACTTTGATTGCACCAACGATCACACAATGCTAGGCATTTTGAGGTTTGTGTCTTCTTTTTCCTATTTTTCACTTTTCTGTAATGGCCATGCCTGAAGGTAATCCTTCTCTCTTTAGTGTACGATTTCTCCTCTGCTGTGGACCTAAAAGACTGTTAGAGTTTGTGTAAAGTATGAGTCAAGAGACTAACAATAGGCACGAGAGAAGAATCAGATCTGAAGCAAAGGGATAGGATGATAAAGTGCATGAGCTCTAGACACAGGGGGGTCTGGAGTCTGTCCTCAGAGGTGGAAGTTGTGCAAACCTCTTCCCAGCTCCACGCCCAGTGGTGTCTCATGGCTTGCTTGAAATCTGCCTTGGTGGGAGCATTTATTCCAGGGGCATTGGCAAATGCTACAAATGCGGGTTTTTGTTTGTTGTGCTTTTTGAGAGTTGGCTATTAATTTACCAGCATGCTCTTGGCTTCAGTGCATGGGGTCTACAAATGGGCATTTGGTTCTGGGCCGTCTTTTGGACTTCCTCCTTATTCCTTAATTGGGTTTCAGAGGTTTGAAGGCACCGCATCTCTGAGTTCTGGGTAATAGAGGTGATCCTGCCCGTGGATTTGCTATGTTTGGATTTAGATGGGGCGACTACTTTGGGCTAGGCCAGAGCGAGTTGTCAGGGTCCTGCCACAGGAAGCTTGGAGTGGAACTGACCCGTCTCCCCCGCTCTGTGTCCATTGCAGCTGGGTGGGCTATGAACAGGCCAACTGCAAGGGCGAGCAGTTTGTGTTTGAGAAGGGCGAGTACCCCCGCTGGGACTCGTGGACCAGCAGCCGGAGGACAGACGCCCTCAGCTCCCTGAGGCCCATCAAAGTGGTGAGTGCCCGCCCATCATCCTTCTTCCTC
Source organism: Cephalopachus bancanus (assembly GCA_027257055.1). Lineage (NCBI taxonomy): Eukaryota > Metazoa > Chordata > Mammalia > Primates > Tarsiidae > Cephalopachus > Cephalopachus bancanus. Next base: position 395,279 of record JAPVLO010000689.1, read on the forward strand.
TGTTCCTCCTGTTGCCATCCTGGTGTAGGGGTCCAGGGACCCAGAAGGAGTCTTTGCCTCTAGTAATGGTCACTGGGTGACCTTGCAGAAGTCATCTGACCTGCCAGAGCCTCAGTCTCCTCATCTGTAAAATGGGATATTAGTGTCTACTGTCCTAAGAGTCCAGTGTGACTAACCCTGAGGGTTGCTACATTGCACAACTCCAGAGGACTCCATTCACAAGACGCACAATGCTCCAGGGGTGCTACTCACATTGTATTTTATGTTGATGGTGTTCCCCACGGCTGTGCAACTCCCACCACGGAGTGATTGCTCACTCAGTGATGGTCAGCGTAAATTTTAAAGGGAATTCTGGGTTTGGTGTGGAGGCGATGTTGGTTTGCCTTTTATTTAAGACCCGTGCCCCTGGGCACTTCCCCGTGCTTCTCTGATACAGATTCTTACTAGCATGTGAGTGTGTGAACTCTCAGAGAGGGGAAAGGTTCCATGCTCAGTTACACTTCCGAATCTTCCAAACCCAGTCTAGTCCCTCCCAGAATGTGATGGGAGATTGGAAAACACTGGCCTCAGTATCCCAGAGACATGTTCATCTGTTGAGTCTGTTACTCCCAGCTGTGTGACCTCAGGCAAGTCACATTACTTCTCTAAGCCTTCGTCTTCTCACCTGCCAAATGGCATATGAGCAGTTTATAGGATTAAATGAAATAACTAAGGAAAATATCATAGGAACAGGAGGATGGTAAGCGATTTGGAGATGAAGGAAAACCAGTATGTGTAAAGTGCGTACTGGAGCCACACATGTGTGCATATGTGTTCACGTGTGGGTGGCTGGGCAGATCATGGTTGTCATTTATGAAAGAGGAAGTTGAGGTTGTAGGAGGGAAAATGACACTTCAGATTCAAAGGCTCCCTCCCCAAAGTGTAGAATCTTGGAGTGTTACACGAAAAAGGCCCAGGAGAAACTCAACAGGGTCGCGGTCCGATGGCAGTTGTCTTAGACACATAGTGGGTGTACTGGGTGGAGGATCATGGGTGGAGCAGGCTGATCCCACCTCTGGACCATGAGGAGGGGGTGGGAAGGATCCCCTGGGCCCCTCGCCCATACTCACTTTCCCCCTTCCCTGTCAATAGGACAGCCAAGAGCACAAGATCATCCTCTATGAAAACCCCAACTTCACGGGGAAGAAGATGGAAATCATAGATGACGATGTGCCCAGTTTCCACGCCCACGGCTACCAGGAAAAGGTGTCATCTGTGCGGGTGCAGAGCGGCACGTAAGTACATGCCCAGCTCTGGTGTGCCCTGCCCCGGAACCCAGACTCTGGAGTCCTAAGTCCTACTTGGTCCTGAACTCAGGTGATAGCGCACGTCACTGGACTCTCTCGGCCTCAGTCTTCCCCATGGAAAGTGGGTAGAAATCATCATATGTGGCCTACAGCCCCTGAGGTTCCATCCAGAGCTGTGTTTGGGGCAACACCCTGCCTCTGGAGTGGAGGAAGCTTGACTTTAACCTCAGCCCCAGTGAGCAGGATGGGGTCTCTCAGAAGGGCAGCATGAGGCAGAGGAGGGGCAGGTTGAGGGAGAAGGATGGGGTGAGGTGAGTCTTAACCCTGCTACCTTGGACTACGTGAATTCCTGTTTGGGAGCAGGTGTCACTTTCCATGGAAGTAAACTTCTTAGGCACGTAGACCTTGGCCATCAGAATCAAGGGATTTCCCACTGTGGAAAAGTTGGATTCCACGGGGGTCCACAGATGATCTTTGTGTGCTGGTGTCGGCCCGTAACCGCTTGTATTTGAAATTTCTGTGAGCTAGTTGATTAATTATTGGGAACTCGAAATCAGCCACTGTGGGAGTATTTACACCACAGAAATTGGCAAACACTACAAGGTAGGGCTTTTTCCTTCCACAAGAGAGCCCGTTTAGCAGCACATGCTGTTTTCTTGGGGTTTGTTAACCTCCTAAAATAGTGTGCCAAGTTTTGTGTTCATATTCCCTTCATTCACCCATTCATTCATTGACTTAACTTGTCAAGTGATGTCATGTGCCAGGTATTGTGTTAGGTGCTCAGTGTGTGAAGGGAGATTAGAGAGATCTGCTATCTGCCTTGTGTAGGTAACAGACTAGAAGGGGCAACTGTTAATAATTTGAGAATCTGCTGGGCATGGTGGCTCATGCCTATAATCCCAGCACTTTGAGAGGCCAAAGAGGAAGGACTGCTTGAGCCAAAGAGTTTAAGACCATCCTTTGCAACATAGTGAGACCTCATCTCTACAAAAATAAAAATAAAATAGACAGGTATGGTGGTGTACACCTGTAGTTCCAGCTACCCAGCAGGCTGAGGCAGGATTGCCTGAGCCCAGGAAAGTGAGGCTGCAGTGAACTGTGATGGTGCCACTGCACTCCAGCCTGTGTGACAGAGTGAGTCCTTTTAAATAATAATATTAATTATTACTATTAGTCAAGAATCCACACAACTCTAAGCTACTTTCTTGAGGAAGAGACTCTAGAATAGAGAGCTCAAGGAAGAGTAAGAATTGCAGGGATACAGAGGGCAGGGAAGGGCATTCCAGACACAGAGAACAGCATGTGCAAAGGCCCTGTGGTGGGGAAGAGCCTGGTGGATCTGAGGAACTCTAAAAGGCCAGGGTGACTGGAGTGCAGAGACAGGGACACAAGAATGAGAAGTAGAGCTGGGGGAGTCCACAGAGAATGGCTGGCAGTTCTGTGTAGACCAGGACTGTGTGTCATTTCCTGGGGAGACTGTAACTTTCATCAGGTGCTCAAAAGAGTCAGTGACCACCTAAAAGGTAAGTACCCCAAATGGTGAGAGGGTTACAGATGGCTCCTGGAAACTGCCCGCTCTCATTTGAACTTGCAGCTGGGCTTGGAGGTGGGATAGGAGAGGACAGAGGTGGGCGGAGGGGTCATATTCTACACTTCAATGAGCTTAAGATCACGCCTTGCTCTGATCCCAGTGCCAGGCCTTTCATCCAGGTTTGCGCCAGGAGGGAGTGAGCTCCCCATCAAGAGGAGGGAGAAAGCAGAGGCCCAGTGCTCGAGGGTGGGGTGGAAAGGGGTGTCCAGCTCAGCACCCAGGGAGTGTGGTCGTGGTGAGGAGGCTGTGCCTTCCTAATGGCTGATGGGCGCTCTCTTTCCCTTCCCCCCACCCTACTTCCCCTCCTACCGGCCTGCAGGTGGGTTGGCTACCAGTACCCGGGGTACCGCGGGCTGCAGTACCTGCTGGAGAAGGGAGACTACAAGGACAGCAGCGACTTCGGGGCCCCCTACCCCCAGGTGCAGTCTGTACGCCGCATCCGCGACATGCAGTGGCACCAGCGGGGTGCCTTCCACCCCTCCAACTAGCACCCTCCCCTCACCCCTCCTTCCAGGACCCCGGTCTGCTGCTGGGATCCCGCCATACTCCTGACGAGTGAATAAAGTGTGACTTGCAAATTGTCTACTACGGTCTTTTATCCCCAGGTACAGCTGGGGTGTGTGTGTGTGTGAGTGTGTGTGTGAGAGAGAGAGAGAGAGAGAGAGAGAGAATGAGAATGAGAGAGAGAGAGATAATTAGCGAGTGGCTGAGCTAGGGACAGAGCAACAGGCCCTCACTGGGCCTTACAGCTCTGTAGCTACTTAGCTGTGTGACCTTGGATGCTCTCTGCGTCTCTGTTTCTTTATCTGACTTACAACTCCCTTGCCCCGTGAGTGGCTGGCTTGGCAGATCTGGGTTCCCTTTTACAAGATAGCTGAGCACAGTTGCTCAGAGGGACACATGACAGGTGCCCCAGCCCTTAAAAATGTATCCACGGCCAGGCACAGCGGTTCATGCCTGTGATGCCAGCACTTTGGGAGGCTGAAGTGAGCGGATTGCTTGAGCCCAGGAGTTTGAGACCAGTCTGGGCAACAAAGACCTCGTCTCTTTAAAAAATTGGCCAAGTGTGGTGGCGCACGCCTCTAGTCTCAGGAGGCAGAGACAGGCGAATTACTTGAACCCAGGAGCTTGAGTCTGTGGTGAGACAGGATTGTGCCACTGCATTCCAGCCTGGACAACAGAGTGAGACCCCAACTCCTCAAAACAAAACAAAACGTATCCACGGCCAGCCATTCCCACAAGACTCTGCTACCTTGAGTCTGTGAGGTCCTTTGGATATATCAGAGGAGCCAAGAACCCTGAGACCCCCACCTCATGGGGAGAGCCATTATCACGTGCTTGTGTGTTCGCTGGTCCCTTCCTTCATCATGGGGCTGGGGAGACGGTTAACAAAGTAAGAATCCACGCAAATCTGAGCTGCTTCCTTGAGGAAGAGATGCTGGTGCTGAGCTGACCTTGAGGGTAGCCCAAGAGAAGACAGAAACAAGGTGACAAAGTTGGTTTCCCATGGCTGTTCTAGGCATTGGCCAACGATAGGGCTGCAGGCCAGTCTGTGACTTCTCCCAGCCTTGATGTGTTTGTTGCGAAAATAGGGGAAATGGTACCTTCCCAGCAGGCTGCACAAGGGCGATGAGATGATGCAGGCGTTCGCTCCATAGATGAGTTTTGTTTCTGTTTTTTCAGTCAAGGTCTCACTCAGCCTCCAGGGCTGAAGTGCAGTGGCACAATAACAAAGATCACGGCTCATGGCAGCTTCAACCTCCTGGGCTCAGGAGATCCATCCACCAGTAGATGGGACTACAGGGAGAGCGCCACCACGCCTGGCTAATTTTTTTGGGTGGGGGTAGAGGGGAAATTTCACTGTATTTCCCAGGCTGGTCTCGAACTCCTTAGGCAATCTTCCCGCCTTGGCCTCCTACAGGGCTAGGATTATAGGCATGAGCCACCACACGCGGCCTCCATAGACAAATGTTTTGTTGTTTATATACACGGCAAATATTTGCTTCCTGGTGCATATTCTTTCCATTTTTCTTTCTTGTATCTTTTGATGTCATTTCACATTTTAATGCAAACAGCAGTCCTTTTCTTTATGGGTTATGCCTCCCATGTCTTAAAGAGATTCTTCCTAATCCCAGGTCACCCATGCATTCTCTAATATTGTTTTTCCTAAATGTTTTCAAGTGTTGTTCTTCACGTTTAAATTCTTAATCCTTCTGCAGTAGGGAACCAATTTCTCTTTTTTACTTTGTATAACCCTTGTCCTAATGACCGAGGAGTCCACTTCCCCCGCTGTGGCGCAATGTCACCTCCTTAGTTTATTACATTCCCCTGTGCACATGGGGTCTATTTCTGGGTTCTCTTTTCTGCTCCTGGAGTCTACCTGTTCATTCCTGTGCTTTTACTGCGTTGTGTTAATCACTCTTGCTTTGCCATCAGTCTTGAGGCCCCTGAATTCTTATCCTTCCTCAGGAATGTTTCAGATATTCCTTCTCTTTCGTACTTTCATTTAGAAGCATCTCCTCAGATTTGGTAAAATGAAAATCTTGTTGGAAGAGCTAAAATGGTTAAAATGATTATCATAAAGGTGGGAACTAATGTGTGCTCAATAAATGGTATTGTCTTCCATTTCTCCATTCATTCTTCCACCAAAACTTACTGAACACCTATTTTACTCCTGCACAGAGTAGAGACACAAAGTGAGACAGAGTCCCTGCCCCTGGAAGCTCCACGCTGGGGGACTGTAACAGCTTGAGAGCAGGGCCCTGGTGATCATGATGGGTTGAATTGTAGCCCTCAAATTCGTATGTTAAAATCCCAACCTGGGGACCTCAGAATGTGATCTCTTTTGGAAACTGGGTGGTATGGGCCCCTAATCCAATATGACTGGTGGCCCTATGAAAAGGGGAAATTCATCCAGGCTCGGGGGCTCAGCCTGTAATCCTGCACCTTTGGGAGGCTGAGGTGAGTGGATTGCCTGAGCCCGCGGGTTCGAGACCCACCTGGGCCACTTGGCGAGACCTCATCTCTACAATAAATAAAAAATTAGCCGAGCGTGGTAGTGCATGCCTGTATGTCCAGCTACTTGGAAGGCTGAGGCGGAAGGATCGCCGGAGCTCAGCAGGTAGAGGCTGTGGTGGCCGGGAGCCACTGCACTCCAGTCTGGGTGACAGAGTGAGACTCCAACTCAAAAAAAAAAAAGGGAGAAATTCACAGGGTGGATGCCAAAGAGGAAGATTGGGGTGATGCTTCTGCAAGCCAAGGATGCCAGCAACCACCAGAAGCTGGAGAGAGGCAGGGAACAGAATCTCCCTCACAGCCCTTGGAGGAAAGGGCTGCCAACTCTGCCAACACCTGGACCTTGGACTTCTAACCTCCAGAACAATACATTCCTGTTGTGCAAGACACCTGGTTTGTGGGTCTGTCCAGCAGCCCTAGCATACTCTACAGCCATGGTGGGAGGAAACAGCTGGGGACATCAAGAGAAAGACGCTTGTGGGGTAAATGCAAGACACATGCCCCACTCCCTTCCCCTGCTGATGACTGTCCCTTGGTCAGGAGGATGGTCCCAGGCCAAGACTAGACGTCTGTGCCCAGTCAAGAAGCCCTTGGAACTATGCACACCTGTGTACTCAAGGCAGTCACTAAAAGGGTACATCCCTATTCCTGCTTCTTTGCAAGTAACGCTACTTCATGCGTTTTGCTCCCTTTCCCATGCTGGGGGTATATAACCTCTCCCCACATCTCTTGGGGTGAGAAGAGCTTTGTACCAACCAGCCACCGTCAGTCCTTCCTGTAAGTAGTAGTAAACCCATGTCTTTGCCAACCTGTCCTCCAGGTGATTTCTCCAAAATAGGTAAACATTACGCGAGTGTCCTCTCTGATTTGGGGCTCTCGCAATACTGGTTCCTTCCTGGACCAGGTAAGGCCAGCTTCTCGAAGTGGGTGATCCAAAAAGAGCTGGAATTTGCCAGGTAAACCTTGGGGAGAACAACAATCTTGGCAAAGGGAGCAGGGTAAGCAAAGCTGGGCAAGCAAGAGAGCATGCAATGTTCTGGTGTTCCACATGAGGTGAGCACTTTACAACACAGACACTTCAGAGGGCAGCTGAGTGCAAGGTCCTGAAAGATGGAAGAAGGATGATGATGATGATGATGATGATGGATGCATGTGTGGTGGGTGACACTTCTGTTCCAAATAGAGTCACCGACGGTGGCTTGAAGGTCGAGGTGAGCCGCATGGCTGGGCATTGATGCTGGCTGTTGGCTGGACCTCAGCTGGGCTGGCATGTTGGAGACCCACACATGGACACTCCACACAGCTTTTGGCTTCCTCACAGCTTGGTGGCAGGGCTCGAAGAGTGAGTATTCCAAGAGAAAGGTGGAAAGCTGTGTGACCCAGTCTCGAAAGCCACACAGCATCACTTCTTCCTCACTCTGTCAGAAGGGGCGGCTGTCCCGTGGGGGAGTCCAGGTTCAAGGAGGAGCAAGCAGCCCCACAGTCAACGGGAGGAAGGCCAACGCGTGGGATGAGATACAAGAGGCGGCTGTCTTAACAGAATACACCCTCTTCTCTGCCAGAGAGGGGAGGAGACACCAGGAACGGGCACCCCAGGGCGCGGAGGCCTAGGTGCGCATGGTCCAGGCAGAACGTATCCTTTCCCCTTCAGGGTTGGACCTGACGACCGACCGCAGTCCAAAGTCGCGCTCACTCTGCCTGAGTGTGTCTCTGTGTCCTCTCTCTCTCCCTCTCTCCCTCTTTCTCTAGACCTGCGTCTACTTCTGGCACCCCTGCTCTTTCTCTGCTCGCTCTCTCTCAAACTCTCCCTTCTTCCCTGATCGCTCCCCTTCACCTCCCTCTTGATGGCTTTCTTTATCGTTTGCGTTCTGTCCTGCTGTTTTGCTGTCTCTCCCACTCTCCATTTCTCTGCCCCTTTCTTTCCTCTCCTTATCTCTCTGTCTCCCTGCCTCTCCCCTTCCCTGTTCCCCTCCCCCCTTCCTCTCCGACCCCTGCCCTCTCTGCGGACGGCTTCCCTGCCTCCGGCCTCCGCCGGCCGCGCCCGCCTCTCCTACCAGCCCCCTGGGCGCGCTTCCCCTTATCGACACGAGGTGTCAGCAGAGCGTCGTCCTCGGGGACCCCGCTCAGCGGGCAGCGCCGCTCCGCCATGATTGGCGGCGAGCGCCGTCAGTCACAGCAAGACCGGGCTGGGCGGGGCCCGGGTGCCGCCTTCCCCGCCCGGGCAACGAGGCCCGGCCGGCCGGCCGGAGACGGGCGGCTCTGCCGGGGTCCTGCTGGGGTCCCGCCGCCTCCCGCCGCGCGACTCGCGAAGTTCGTTGGGAGCGGCCGGGAATAAGAAAAGCTCCAAGGGGCAGTTTGCCTTGGGAAGGTCCCCCGGATTCTAAAGTCCCTTCTCATCCCCACGTCCCTGGACGCGCCGCGAACCCTCCGACTTAGAGCGCGGGTTCCAGCCTCGGTTTCCTTCCAAATGGGGGCCACAGTCGTGCCGTCTCATGGGATTACCGGGAGGAGTCGATGAAATGACGCCCGTGAAGACTTTAGGGCAGAGCCAGACGTGCCGTGGGGGCCTCAGCAAAGGAGCGCGATGTGGGAAGCGCTTAGGAAGGCTCCTGGGAGGAGGAGCCTGGGGTTTTGTAGGAGGAGTAGGAGTTTGCCATGTGCATTGGGACTCAAGGACCTCCTGCATATTCATTCATCAATTCACTCCTTCACCATTCACTCCTGTCCAAAGGCAAAATGACAACAAATTTAGTTTAAAGATCTTATTTGACTTGTATTTGTCATTCTAGACGGGCAACGCGTCATACTACGCAATAGATGTGTCACAGTGAGCTGACGGAGGAGGTTGGCTTTATAGACAGAAAGGAGCTGAAGGAAACTGAAACAGGGAACAAGAAGCAGATGGGTGGTGTCAAAGTTACCTTCCCTGTAAAGGTTAAAGCAGAGGGTACTTCCCTCTCATGCCCGGTCTGGTGGGGGACTGGGCGGTTCCCTCTCGCCCCGCCCCCGCTTTCTCGGAAGGTCAGATGAACGCCTTCGGCTCGCTGGGGCGGCGACTCGGCGGGCGGAGGAGGGGTCCATTTTGCTTTGCTCTGCAGGGCCTGGTGCGGAGCCGGTCCCCAACCAGGAGCCTCCTGCAAACGCCGCGGAACTCTCATCTTCTCCTCCCGCCCGCTCCGCCTCCCCGGGCCTCTTCCTGGGTCCCTCGTCTTCCTCTCCCTTCTCTGGGCTTCCTCCTAGCCCTCTGATTTCTCCAGCTCCGCCCCACCCCTTTGTCATCCTCCTCCTCCCCTCCTCACTCCCAGGTGGGCAACTGAGCCACGCCCAGCCCCACTCCCCCGCCTGATGGGGGCGGGGAGGCGCAGCTGGACCAGGTGGGCTTGGAAGGGGAAGACCGTGGGCTCCAGCAGGTCTGAGGATGGCTGGCGGGCTGACTCCAAACATAATAAGGACAAGTAACTGTATTTTTGGGCCATGACCATCTTCTCTTTACCCCGCTGCCCCTTTCCCTTCCCAACCTCTGGCAGGCTAGCCACAGCAGGCAGGTCTAAATTAAAGCAGGCTGAGCATGGGGACGTCTTTCTTGTTAAAACCCAATCTTCGCCCATCAACCGAGCACACCAGACCAGACCTCCTTGCAGCCTGGAATGTGGATGGGCCAGTGCAGGAAATCACATAAACAATAGGGAGGACCCAAAACACAGACACGATGTTCTAAGAAAAGCTCAGATCTAGTTGGGCAGTGACTTTCATTATGTAGAAGATCCTTGTGACCTTAGAAGGTAGAGAGATTGAAAGGCGCAGGGAACAGTCAGAAGGTCTCTCTTTCTCTCTCTCTTGCTCTTCCTCGGTTACAGTCCCTTTGTGTACCTGCCCCTTTAATAAATCTCTTGGTTCAGACTGGGTATGGAGTCGTTACTGGTGCCAAACTTCTTTCAGAGATGGTTGTCAAAATGCATAATCTGAAGCTCACCCCTCTGAGCTCATTGTTGTGAAATTACATAAAACTTCTTGTCAAAGGCAAGGATGTGCCCCTTCTCCTAAAGCATCCACACTATCTTTGGGCATGCCTTTTCTTTCTAATAAATTATTTCCTTTTTTTTTTTTTTTTTTGAGTTGGAGTCTCACTCTCTCACCCAGACTGGAGTGCAGTGGCCACTTCTGGCCACTGCAGCCTCAACCTGCTGGGCTCTGGCGATCCTTCCGCCTCAGCCTTCCAAGTAGCTGGAGCTACAGGCGCGCGCTACTGTGCCCAGCTCATTTTGATTTATTGTAGAGATGAGGTCTCACCAAGTTGCCCAGGCGGGTCTCGAACCCGTGGGCTCAGGCAATCCACTCACCTCAGCCTACCAACGGCGTGGGATTACAGGCTGAGCCACCAGCTCCAAATTATTTTTTAAATGGCTGACTTGTGCTGTGAGCAATATTGGTAGTTCTTACTTTTTCTTGGTGCTCTTCTGTACTTTTTGAGTTTCCAGGAAGTTTCTTCTGTCATTATCCTGACATGGTGCTGTCCCGCTCACCCCTTACTGACAGTGACTTCTAATAATTTCCCGCCCACAGAAAGCCCTTCGAAAGATGGAAGTGGAGACAGCTTTGCCCCTGAGAAGCCCACAGCTCAGCCATCAGCCCTGGGCCAGGGGTTTTCGTGCATCCTCTGCCATCTCTGGCCTCTGGGGTGAGCTTCAAGTTTTTCAGGCAAGCAGGCCCATTTCACTGAGTGAGTTTCAGGACCAGAGAGGGAAAGAATAAAAAACTTTTCTTGCTTTCTTGGCCCACCTTTAGCAGAAATCTGCAAGGGGTGAATCTTGAAAGCAGGGGAAAGCCTGTGCACTGAGGGGTGTGGGGGGGCGTGCAAACAGGGAATGGTGAGAGGCACTTTCTTCCTCTCAGATAAGATCTCATCAGGGAGACCACAGCTGCTCAAGATGTCTCAGAATCTGCTGGGGATGCAGACTGTCTCCCCACCCACCTACTGTCGGGGTATTTTCTGTCAAGGTGGGACTTAAGTGTTCAGGGATTGAGAACCCTCCTGGGTGAGGGAGCCTCAGGGCAGCTGGTGGGGAGTGGACGGGGTGTGGAGTGTGGAGGGGGAGGAGAGCTCTTCCCCGCACAAAACTGCAATCCAGAGGTTTCTGACCCCTGGGAATACTGTTGAGAGCTTCCTAGCTTCTCTGTGTAAGAGTGTAAGAAAAGGGAGACTCAGTGAAGCCGACCTCCTGTGAGTGAACCCCCAGGATATCCATGGTGGCCTGGAGCTGTGGTTCTCAAAGTGTGGTCCCCAAACCGGCATCATCACTGTCATCATTACCCAGGGTTTTGCTAGAACTGCAAATTCTCTTGGGAGGCCGAGGTGAGGGGATTGCCTGAGACCACGGGTTCAAGAACGGCCCAGGCAACTTGGCGAGACCTCATCTCTACAATAAATCAAAATATTAGCTGGGTGTGGTGGCATGAGCCCGTAGTTCCAACTACTTGCAAGGCTGAGGCAGAAGGATCTCCTCAGCCCAACAGGGGTAGCCGTGAGCGTCTGTTCCACTGCATTCCAGCCTGGGCAATGGAGTTTGACTCCAACTCAAAAAAAAAAAAAAAGAAAGAGAAAAAGAAATGCACGTTCTCAGTACTATGCTAGACCAGAATCAGAATCTGGTGTCTGTGTGTGTATAAAACAAGCCCCTCCCCCACAAAGGGTCTGATGCAAACCCAAGTTTGAGAACCACTGCTCTTGGATTTTTTATTTCTTTAAATTGTTTGCCTTTCTGTATCTTTCTTTCATTAAAATCGGCAGGTGGTATTCATTCTCAGAGACCAGCTATTGGTTAATGCTGTGTCTTCATGAAGTTGTTATTCTTTTTCCATTAAAGAAGACAACATTGAGTGGATTGGGTTCGCATTTCCTGTCTTTCCACTAATCCAGCAATGAGGAAAGCCCGGCCAATGGCCTACACTGCCATCTTCCAAGGGAGCAGTTTCTGTCCAAAAACTTGGTCCAAATAATGATGAAATCCTCCTTTTCTTCTAGGAAGTATGTTCCAGGCAGAGGAAACAGCGTATGTAAGAGCCCTGTGGTTAGTGGGCTTGTGCTGGGTACAAAAAACAGGAAAAAAAAGTTTATGTATGTGGTTGGAAGCCAAAGAGCTAAGGGGAGGGCTGGTCCATACAGGTCTTGTGAGTCAGTGCCAGCATATTCCATGTGCATGCTGTTCATGACTATCATATATCCAGGGGGCATGTTGTCTTCATTGCTGCTATCCCTAACTTGCTCCACCCTCGGGTTGTCCCTCCCTCACCACTACCCTCCCCAAACCCTTTTTTTTTCTTTTGTTTTGAGTCAGAACCTCACTCTGTCGCCCAGGCTGGAGTGCAGCGGCTTGCTCATGGCTACCACAGCCTTGACCTGCTGGGCTCAGGTGAGCCTTCTCTTCAGCCTCCCAAGTAGCTGGAACCACAGGCGTGCGCCACCACACCCAGCCACTTTTTTTTGATTTATGATAGAGACGAGGTCTCCCCAAAGTTGCCCAGGCTGGTCTCGAACCCCTGGCCTTAGCCATCGTCTTGCCTCTGCCTCCCAAGTGCTGGGGAGCCTGAGCTACCACACCTGACTCCCCCACCTCCTCTGCAGGTGCAACTGCAACGATGATGCACAACTTGTTGGGTCCAGCTTCCCCACTGGGTTGGAACTTCAGGAGGACAGGGTGGGCTGGTCAGCACTCCACACCCAACACAGCACACACTCCCGGGCCCAGAATGAGAGTGCAGCAGGTACCAGCTGGGCATGTGTGCATGACCTCCTGCCTCCCTGAGTCCACCTCCTCCAGGGGGTCCTCGGAGGCTGCTCAGCCATTGTGATGGCGTGGAATGTCGGCATACTTAGACCACTCTGGGCACCTTGATTGTCCTGGACTCTCGGTGAATGAATGACTGCCTAGGTGAAGGCAGGTACCTTGCAGGGCTCTCAGCTTCCATGTTTCTCCTTTTTTAGCACCTCTCCTACCCCCCCCAACACACCCACAAGTGCCCCGAGGTCATGGATCTTGATGACAGTTCAGTGGCCATGGGATCCTTTTTCTTGAATGTTGGTTCCACATTAGAACAAAGTACTTCTTCATTAGAATGAAACGCCACAATTTCATGCAAGACAAGCTCACAGGAGGCGTTCACTGAGCAATTGCTGGCTGGTTTACACACTCTCACCTGTAGCAACCTGTGGGTTATTCCCATTTTACAGACGAGCAATTGAGGCTCAGAGAGGGCGACGTGAAAAGTTGGGGTTTGAATACAGGCTCTCTCCGCCCCCAGGTGGTTAGCCTCTCTGGATTCCCTTGAATCCCCGCACCCCTAAACCCCTGCCAACCACTCCGGGCCTCTCGCCCGCTGCCCACGGTCACCACACAACTCTGGGACACAGAGCTTCTCTCGGGTGCAGGGATGACCAGAGGTCAGGGATGCTTTTTGAAGCTGCCAGTCCTGGAGCTGTCGGTAGGCGGGGTGCCCTGACCCTGCCTTTAAAATAGGGAGCCCGGCATAGCTCTTGCTGCACTCCACACTTAACACATCACACACTCCCTTGCCAGCCATTTAATGCTGGCGGGACACGCTGGGCAGCTCTGGACCAGCGCTGCGGGGAAGCAGGGTGGGACTCCAGGCCCAGGGCAGAGCCAGGGGCTGCAGCAATGGCGCCTTCCTGAAACCAAGCCTTGGCTCCCCTCTGGAGGAGGGAGTTGCTGGGCGTTGGACTTGGGGGTCTGGACATTCTGGCAGGGCTAGCCTGGAGGAGGTGCCTGGAGGAAGGCATGTGAGTTCTCCCGCGGGTCACCAGAACTGCCATTCCTCTTCTGAGCGGCTGCTGCATTTCGGTTAAACCCACCCACTCCTCACAGTTCCCTGGCCCAGGCCCACATCCTCTCTTATTCACGCAATCCCGGCAGCCTTCTCACAGGGCGCTCGCACTCCTTCGGCCCCCCTGCAGCCCCACACAGAGGTCAGAGGATCTCAAAATCTGCTCATGAGACCCTCCTGCTTAAACCTGCCATGGCTCCTTAGGGTCTTCTGGATAAAGATCCTAATCATTGACTCACCAGTCCTTGCCTTATCTCTTTGGCTTCCTACCAAATAAATAGACTCCCCCCCTTTCCTTTGTACCCCTCACGAGCCTGTTAGCCACAGGACAGTTGCACATTCTGTTTCTTTTGCCTGGAACATACTTCCTTCCCTAATTCACCCCTTATGCAGGCTTCACATCTTGGCTGGTGTCCTCCCTGGCTTCACTTGCCAGGCCAAGCCTCCGATGATGTGCAATTTTCTGCTCTGCTGACCTCTCTCTAGAAGCTCTAATCACACAGGTTGTTTTATATGTATTCACCCAGCTCCTCGATCCACTTTTTTTTCTTATTATAAAGATGTGGGGTACAGTTAAAGGTTAGATATACAAACGCTGATTATGCAGGTACCCTTGTTGATGAGGTGTGCCCCTCCCTCCCCTGGCAGTTTCCCTCAACTGCCAGTCCCACCCCCTCCCCTGACAGTTTCCCACTACTGCCAATCCCCTTCTTATAGTATTATAATTGTTCAAGGTCCACTTATGAGTGAGAACATATGGTCCTCTGTTCTTTGTTTCTGTGATTGATCACTGAGTGTGATCGTTCTACCTTCCTTTTCCAGACTTGATAAGGGCAAGGGCCCGGCCTAATTTTGCAGTCAGCACATCCACAGAGCAGGGCACATAATTGACTTGCTAGATATTTACTGAAAGGATGAATGAGTGCTCACACTCAGAGACAAGGGCCTGACCAATCAGACAGCCTTCTTAGACCTAGTCATGTCCAAGTGAAAGGCCATGGAGAAATCAGGTCAGACAGTGGGATGGAAAGCTTGGCTCGTTCTCTCCGCATGTGCTGGTCCCTTCATCTTCGGAGTCAACTCGCTGTTCAGGCTCCAGCACAGATGCTTCCCCCTCGACGAGGTGACTGCCCCTATGCATCCCTTCCAGAGCACAGACTCCAGAATTTGTCATGGTGACGCTTCAGAACTGTGTGCCTTAACCAGCCAAGCCTCAACATTCTCATCCAAAAACAGGACTCATGGGCTCACTCAGCAGGAGATGGGCCTGCAAGTGGTGAGTCCAGGCCTGGGGCCCAGAGGTTGAAGAATAAACATAAGTTCTTTTTAAACTTTTCGTGACCCTGCCTACCTCACGTGGCACCAGGATGCTCCAGCCATCTCAGTCCAGAGAGTGTCAAGAAAAGTATCCAGGCCGGGAGCAGTGGCTCACGCCTGTAGTTCCAACATTTTTGGTGGCTGAGTTGGGAGAATGACTTGAGCCCAGGAGTTTGAGACCACCCTGGGCAACCTAGCCAGACCTCGTCTCTACAAAATATTTTTAAAAATTAGGCCGGGCTCGGTGGCTCAGTCTGCAATCCCAGCGCTTTCGGAGGCCGAGGTGAGTGGATTGCCTGAGCCCGCGGGTTCCAGACCCGCCTGGGTCACTTGGCAAGACCTCATCTCTACAATAAATAAAAAAAAATTAGCCGGACGTGGTAGTGCACACCTGTAGTTTCCGCTACTTGGAAGGCTGAGGCGGAAGGATCGCTGGAGCCCAGCAGGTCAAGGCTGCAGTGGCCAGGAGCGGCCACTGCACTCCAGTCTGGGTGACAGAGTGAGACTCCAACTCAAAAAAAAAAATGTATCTAAAGAACAGTTTCCCAGCCAGGCTCAGTCAGCACTTTGGGAGGCTGAGGTGAGTGGATCACCTGAGCCTGCGGGTTCGAGACCAGCCTGGGCAACACAGTGAGAACTCGTCTCTACAATAAATAAAAAATTAGCCAGGCATGATAGCATGTGCCTGTAGTTCCAGCTACTTGGAAGGCTGAGGTGAAAGGATCGCCGAAGTCCAGGAGGTCGACGCTGCGGTGGCCAAGAGCATGTGTGCCACTGCACTCTGGCCTGGGCAATGGAGTGAGACTACAACTCAAGAAAAACAAAAGCAAAAACAAAAACACTTTCCCGACAGGGCAGGGCTTCTCAGCCTTATCAGTCTTGGTGTGGGCGCTGTCTCGGGCACTGCAGATGTGTACAGCACCCTGGGCTCTCCCCACTAGATGCCAGGAGCAGCCCCGTGTTGTAACCACCAGAAATGTCTTCAAATGTATCCTGGGGATGCCATCACCCCAAGCTGAAAACTAGATGAGCAGTAGGAATCTTCATACTAGGGATACGTTTATTTTTTAGAGGCTGATGGGGGGGTCACAACTGGTGGAGTTGCAGACGAGGAGGTGAACATTCAGAATAAATGACACAAGGTAGGAGTTTCCTGCACCTTCTGCATGAGACAGACTCCGATGACCTATTAGGGACGGAGACGGTCAAGTGTCCCATCTCACAGATTGGAAAACAGGGAAGGGCTTTGTTACTGGGCAAGTGGTAAGACTTGGGGGACTAAAACACACCCAAATAAATGCACATGCATTTCACATGTATATTAGATACATATCGCTATAGTTTACATATTGAAAGGTACCTATAGAAACCTAGAAGAAACTTAGCTTATTCCTAGTCTTTTTGCCTCGGTGTAATGATTAGCAAGTATTCAGACATTCTACTGCAGGACAAACAGCAGCCTATCCCATGCCCCCTAGGCAAATCTCCTTCAGATACAAGATCAGGACAGCCCAAACGACTACTCCACATTTGGTCAAGGAATTTGTGAATTGCAAATGTCTAACAAGTCTCTTGCAGGAACCCCCCCCAGGGTTAACCTAATCAGCTCTGTGAACTACATGACCACAGATAAGCCCCACCATGGCAGCAATCATGTGACTAACCCACCCATCTGCCTGCTGTCCATCACCTGACATCATCAGTACCTGCGCTTGCCTGCCCCTTTGTGATGACGTGGAAGCAGACCACCACCAAATCACCCTAATGATCTTCCCCCATCAAGGGGAATGGTGGGGCAACCGGGGGCCGTTGCCTTGCTAGAGTCTGGTGTGGCCATGTGCTCTTTTAGCCGTGGCTGTCGCCCTGCTTCCTGGCTTTGGTCCCCTCCCCCACCTTGGGGAGGTGAGTCTTCTTTCTTCCTTCTCTTTCTCTCTTTAATTTACTTTTAAATAAACTTTTCTTTCTTAACCTTTTTGTGTGTCGCAATTTTCTGCAATTTACTCGGATCTCTGGGTTGCCAGCCCTTGCAGTGCTGTGTGCCTCCCCTGAGCCTCTCCACCCTCACCCGGTCCATCTGTACCCTAACATATACCACAACTGTTGAAAACAGATATGAGGTTACACATAGAAATGTAGATGCTTCTCTGTGCACCTGTGTGTAAACACTCAAACACACACACACACACACACACACACACACACACATGCATCCTAACCTTGCTTCCTTTCTTCTGGGAGGAGGAAGTGGGAGGAATTTGGGGTATGTTTGCTGTCTTCGGTCTTTTGGTCTTGAGACCTTGGAAGGGGGGAGAGAAGGAGGGGGAGGAGGAAAAAGGAGGGGAAGAGGGAGGAGGCAGGGCAGGATGGCAGAAGGCACAGGTAGCCTTTGGTTAGCCTGAGGGCTAAGTGAGAAGAAAAATGGCATCTTGTCCTTTTGTGTACTGAGCTGTTTTAGTGGTAGTCATTTGCTTTTGAATGAAAGGAGCTGGATTTTGCTTTCGATTGTACAGGTGAGTTGTTAGCAAAACCAAACAACAGCGACTCCAGAGAAGTCTGACGGGGCCGTGGGAAGTTGTCCATCCTCTCTTGCCTAGCGACAGCTGCTGTTAGCCCCTTGGCCCGGCCTGCCAGGCTTCTCCTGGGCTGCCCTATGGGCTGTGGGGAGGCGTCTGGCTCTGGGCATCAGAGTGACAAGGCTAGCAGGGATGGAAGATTTTCCAGAACAAGGTGTCCCAAGTGCAAAATTATCAAGGTAAGAAGAGCTGGATTGTGTGAGGGGAGCAGGGTGGTTCTGCAGGCATAAGCGGTGGCTTCTATGGGCTGTGGGGGCAGGAATGGTAGCAGGTGAGGCTGGCTAGGCAGCAGGGCCTGGGTTATGGAGGCAGATGCTGACCACAGAAAGGAGTTTGAGCTTAATCCTGAGGGCTCTAGGGAGCCATGGGAGGATCCTGAGGGAGGAAGTCATCCGGTGCAACTGACTGGAGAACATTCCCTCTGGCTCACGGTGGAGTTGGGGAAAGAGGGAAGAGGTGGGAAGCTGTTGCTTGGGACTGAAAGGGAGCAGCCAACAACCTGGGATGTCAGGGTGGGGTGCGCTGGGGCTGTAGTGGACCTCTGTGGTGCACCCATTCCTATAAGGGGCACTCAGGAGCGTGGCCATCTATGTCCAGCGTGCCGCGTGGTCTAGTTCTCCATACCTTTCAAGGCGCATGTGGCCCCTTCTTGCTTCAGGCATTTCTTTGATAAGAAACAAAATGTTACAGATTTTGTGACACTTTTCTTGCTCTTCCTCCCCCAACATACACCACTTCCTTTTCTCCTCTTGCTTTGCAGCGACCCTTTGCACCTTTATTTTTTGTTTTTACTGCTATTATTTGTGTGTGTGTGTGTGTGTGTGTGTGTGTGTGTGTGTGTGTGTGTGAGAGAGAGAGAGAGAGAGAGAGAGAGAGAGAGAGAAGGTCTCACTCTGTTGCCCAGGCTGGAATGCAGGACACAATCCTAGCTTTGACCTCCTGGGCTCTGGCTGTCCTTCTGCCTCAGCTTCCCAAGTAGCTGGGCCTACAGACATGCAACTGTCATTGTTAGGCTGCTGTACACCGAGCACAGGAGACAGTGTGCATGAATGCGTGAAGTCGTTACAACCTCGTCTCCCAGGCAGTGTGAATTTGGACAGGTCACCGCACTGCTGTGGGTCTCACCCTCCTCATCCATAAAGCAGGTTGTTATAAGGCTTTCACGAGATGATGTGTGGCTTATAACGACACTCAGCCATGATTCACTTGTGTTTCTCTTCTTCCTCTTCTTCCCCCTTGTATTTAGGCACCTGTTTTTACCTTCTCAGGCAGAGGAGGAGACAGAGGCTCAGAGAGGTCGAGAGACTTCCTGCAGATCACACAGCATGTCGGGGGAGAACAGACTCTGCAGGCAACCTCCCTGGGTTGGGTTTCGCAGCCCTCTGGGGCCAGCCCACTTCTTCCTGCGGACCCTTCCCCCGTCCTGTCTTCTGGCCAAGCCCCAGAGCTTGGCCACCCACCCTGTTCTTGCTGTGAGGTGGAACTGACACAAACAGGCATCCACGTGGCCTCTCAGAAACAGCCACCAAATGCTCGTATCGTGGCAACCACAGACACAAAACAAGCTCTTAATAAAAGATCATAAAAGAGGGAGGTGGAACGCCCACCCCCCAAACCAGCAGCCCCTCAGTGGATCCGACAGCCAACCCGGATTTCAGTTGGTAGAGCTGACCGGCTTGCAGTGGCTCTTTAGATTTAAAGGAACCCCCTCCCCACTCTTTTTCCTCTAGTGGCCAAGGCTGGGAGCCAAGAAGCGGCAAAGGACACAATGTGGTGCGGTCTCTGGGGAGATGAACATCAGACAGTGACTGCACACTGCGCCCCCCACCGTGCCTGGAGCCAGGACGTGGCTTTGGCTGGGCCCTTGAGGTCCCCGGGGGTCAGAGCAGCAGCACCTGAGTCCCTGGTGCCCACAGCTCAGCCCTTTGTTGGTTCCTTGCAGTGACTCCCCAGAGGAACAAGTTGAGGAGGTCCTTAAAGGCTGACTGATCCAATGGTCCCCACACTTCATTTTTAAAGCAAAGAAATTGTTTCTTGGATGGACTTGCATCAAGCATCTTGGTCTGTAAAGCAGATGACAGAGTGTTGGAGTGGAAGTTGGGGGCCTGCCATGCTGCCTGTGGGACAAGGGGTCCCCCCCTCACCTCCCCACCCACAGAAGCCCATTAGCATCTACTGCCAATGTCAGTGGCAGCCCCTTCACAGATGGAGACATTATTATTAGTGGTGGTAGCAATACTAGTTAACTGCTACTGCGTACATTTTAAGCATGTCTGGCATAGGAGTATGACTTTATACGTCTCACAGGGTCAAATCTCAAAACCACCCGCTCAGGTCAGCGTCCTAACTGTCCACATTCTGCAGGTGGGCAAACAGAAGCCCAAGGGGGCATAGTCACTTCCCAAAGCCACCCAACTAGTCAGTGGTGAACCCAGAATTCAGAGCCCAGTGTGGCTGATTCTAGAGCCTGTGCCATTCACCACAAGATGACCCAGGGAGGTTAAAGAGTGTCCCATAGTCACACAGGAGCCGAGCCAGGAGAAGGAGGTGGCCTGGTGTGGAAGGAAGCTGACAGGTGTGTGGGATGGAGCGCCGGGTCCAAGATGTTCATCAGGACATCACCAAGAGAAAGTGAGGGTGAGTGGCCAGCGAGCATGAGAGGAAGAGGAAGAAAGCCTTGGGATCACACTGGGGAACTTGGAACTAGGAACTAGGGTGCTTGAGCTAGAGAATCAAATCCTCCCCTTGGCTACACACCAATATTGGGACAATAGGCCTAGTGTGTTTGGTTCCTAATCGTCACAACAGCACTAGACACCACTCTAAGTTCTTTATAGCCATGATCTCAATCATCCCAAAAACCTTCAGGACAGAAGTGATACCATTATCCCGTTTTACAGATTAGGATGCTGAGGCTTATAGAAGTAAAGTCCAGGGCCACACAGCTGGTGCATGGGGGTGCTGAACCCAGGACTGGCTAATTCCCAAGCCTACATATCTACAGGTAAGGGTGGCGACTTTAATGCAGTGTAACAAGCGTGTAATCCCAGTGCCTTAGAGCAATACGTGTTATTTAGGTCACATGTCTAGTGTGGGTTGGCCGAGCCCGGCTGAACTTAGCTGGGCACTCTGTTCTGACCCTGTCTCATCCCGTGGGATCAGAGGGTGACTCTTGACACAGTCCTCTCCTGTTGACCGTGGGAGGGCAAGATGGTGAGTGGGAACAGGCCAAGTCTCTTGAGGCCTAGACTCAGCACCACATGCAGTCCGTCCTGCCTCATTTCTATCCACTAGAACAGGTCACAGTAGCAAGCCCAAGGTCAAGGCGGGGAAGGGTGCTTTGGCCCTTTAACAGGAGGAACTGAAAACTCACCTGGGAAGGGTAAGAATAGAAGGAAAGGTGAAGAATTGGAACCAAGCTACAATCTACCATAGCGCCCATGCTGCTTTGCAATACAAGGAAAGACCCAAAAGAAACTGGAATTATCTCTTGGGGGGCAGGTCCCTTGTAGTACACTTGGAATTTGTTCCTCTGGATCAAATGGTCAGCCAAAGTTTTTATCTGGAAGTTTCAAGAAGGCTGAATCAGTTTTGCAGAAGAAACATCCTGAATTGTGGCAAACAGGTGACTAGTTCTTCCACCATGACAATACACCTACTCACACCGTGCTGAGTGTTCGGCAGTTTTTTGCCCAAAACAGCATGATTCCCATGCCCCACCCTCCCTATTCACCCTATCTCACCCTAAGCAACTTTTTTTTTTGCTTCTCCAGATGAATAAATCCCTCCAAGAGAAAAGTTTACCAAAGTGGAAGAGGTGAAATAAAAAATGGCAGAAACACTAAAAGGCATCAAAATGGATGAGTTCAGAAATGGTTCTGAGCAGTGGAAAGAGTGTCTTGATAGGTATATTGCACCTACTTTGAAGGTGACTGAAGTTTAAAGATGTAAGTATAAATACACAATCTTTAATAAATAAACTTTGATTTTTTGGGGTCCTCCCTCATATGTCCACATTTTCTTTGATAATCCCTTCAAAACATGGAACCCAATTCCTCATCCCCTGAGTATGGGCTGGACTTACTGATTCCCCTGTAATAACAGAACAAGGTGGAAATGATGGTGTGTGACTTCCAAGGCTAGCTTGGAAAAGACACTGTGGCTTGCTCCTTGCTCTCCCAAGGATCACCCACTCTGGGGAGGCCGGCCGCCATACTGTGAGGATGCTCCCCATGGTAAGGACCCAAGACCTCCAGCCAGCAGTTGTGTGAATGACCTGTGTTGGAAGTAGATCCTCCAGCCCCAGTCCAGCCTTTCAGATGAGACCGCATCCCTGACTGGCATACTCACTGCAATGTCATAAGAGACCCAGAGTCAGAACTGTCCAGACCTGAGTTGCTCCTGAATTCCTGACCCACAGAAACTGTGAGAAAATAACAATCTGCTGTTTCAAGTTGCCAAGTTCTGGGGGGATTTGACATGCAGCAATAGATAACTAACGCAGTGCCCACTCTGCCAACCCACTGTTGCCATTGCAGGGCCCATTCTAACAAGTGAGGCTTTGATGGAAGCTGCTTTGTCTTCTCAGAGAACCAGCAAAATCCCAACAATTTACAAAGATTAGGGAACCAAAAATACTCATAAACTGTAGTTGTTAAGAAACATCTGTTCTTCAGCTGCTCAAATTGAGCAGTTCTCAAAGGGAATAAAAATGTATCAGAGGATGGGGACAGCTGGGTGGGGACTGATGCCAACTCCCTGGCGGGCTCAGCTGGTCACTTGGGTTCTTCCTCAGAGCGGAGGCAGAGAGAAGAATCTGAACAAAAATTTGGCAGGATAGAATAGGAGGAACTGCCAGTAGCAAGGCACTGAAGGCTGTGTCTACTGCATCCCTACTATATGTGAGGACCAAGGGTTGAGCTACAGGCCGGGACTAAAGGATGAGAGGCAGAATGGAGATGGGATTAAGGGCCTATGGTGGGTTTGGTGCTTACTGGCTCTGAGGCTCATACTTATACACTCTGGGCCAATTTCCTTGACTGTAAAATGGGCACAGCAATAGTGTCTGCTTGACCTCCGTCACTGTGGTCCTCTCAATCTTGCTTTGTGGGACTCCTCTCCTGCCCCCTATGTTTTGTCAGTCCGAGTGTCCTTCTGTCAGAGTGACCACGGTGGTTGGCTCAGGAATAGACATGTGACCTAGGGGAGTCAAACAGATGAATGCAGAGAGATATTCTTTATTTCTTCACTACTACATTTAGAAGGCCATAAGCCAGGGTTCCCAGGGTCAACCATCATGTGCACTATGTGAAGGAATCTTGTCTAAGACAGAGCCTTTGACATTGTTTGAGATCCTGGATCCAGCCATACATGAAGCACATCCAGAATTTGTGCTGGGTGTCTCTATTAGTCTGGATTCTCCAGAGAATATACACAGACACATTTCAGAGATATTGTGGGTTTGGTTCTAGCCTACTCAGTTATGCAAATATTCAGTGAGTCAGTGCATGTAAGTGGTTTCCTGATGCACACAAAGTTATGTGTGCAGTAGCAGGGCGTATTAAGAAACAATGTACATGTTCTAACTAAAAATATTTTTTTGCTAAGAATTCTAATCATCATCCGAGTTGTTTTGTTTTTTTTTTTGAGTTGGAGTCTTACTCTGTTGCCCATGCTGGAGTGCAGTGGCACACTTCCGGCCACCCCAGCATCAACCTGCTGGGGTCCAGTGATCCTTCTGCCTCAGCCTTCCAAGTAGCTGGAACTACACGTGTGTGCTACCACGTCCAGCTAATTTTTAATTTTATTGTAGAGACGAGTTCTCACCATGTTGCCCAGGCTGGTCTTGAACCTGCAGGCTCAGGCAATCCACTCTCCTTGGCCTCCCAAAGTGCTGGGATGACAGGCTGCGGCACCGAGCCTGACTGAGTCATCCTTTTTTTGCTAGTGGAGGGTCTTGCCTCGATGCTGATGGTGGCTACTGGTTGATCAGCATAGGGGTTGCTGAAGGTTGGGTGGATGTGGGAGTCTCTTAAAATAAGACAACAATAAAGTTTGCCACATCAGTCGACTCTTTCTTTCACAAAAGATTTCCTGGAAGCCTGCAATGCTGTTTGATAGCATGTTACCCACGTAGAGCCTCTTTCAAAATTGAAGTCAGTTTTCTCACACTCTGCCGCTGCTTTATTAACTCAGTTGATGGAATATTCTAAACTCTTTGTTGTCATTTCAACAACGTTCCCAGCTTCTTTACCAGGAGTCAATTCCATCTCGAGAGACCACTGTCTTGGCTCATACACAAGGAACCACTGCTCCTCTGCTCAAGCTCTAGAACAGGAAAGCAGCAGTCTAAAAGCCAGCAGCCTCCAAATCCAGGAGAGCTGTCGTTTCTGACAGAGCTGGAGGCAGAAGACCAATGTCACAGCTCAAAGCCAGCCGGCAGGAGGCGCTCCCTCTCACTGGCAGGAGGGGCTGGCTTTTGTTGCCGTCAGGCCTTTGACTGACAGGACGAGGGCCACCGGGTCAAGGAGCCAATTCTCTGGACTCAGTCCATTGGTTCACATGCTGGTCTCAGACAAGAGCACCCTCACAGACACACCCACAACAATGTTAGCCCAAATGTCTGTGGCGCCTGTGGCTTAGTCAAGTTGACACACAAAGTTACCCATCACAGTGTCCAAGTGATGTGATCGAATCCTTTCCCTATTTGATTTAAGCACATTTGAGTTGATGGGACTTGCAATCAAGAGTCCTGATTGGTTGAAGTCTTTATTTCATAGGGGTATTGAAGAAAATGAATGCACTCTGTCATAGCACAGTGGCTAGGAGGTGGTAAGTGCTCAAATGTCACAATCATTGGTGCATGTTGTGGAGAAGGGTCATGGGAGCAGGATTCCCTATTTTGCTCCCACTTCTCCCCAGAATCCTAAAGTCAGAAAATGGGCTGACATGTCTCCTACCTCACAGTATGTCAAGTCCTCTCGCTTTAAAAAAAATTTTTTTTTTTTAGAGATGGGATCTCGCTGTGTTGCCCAGGCTAGTCTCAAACTCCTGGACCCAAGCAAACCTCCCATGTCAGCCTCCCAAAGTGCTGGGATTATAGGTGTGAGCCACCATACCCGGCCTCATGCCCTCTGTTTATCAGAGAGTGGGCCCAGTGGTCTTAGGCAGATGGAATAGACCCTCTAACCCATGGGAACACTCTATGTTCTAAGATGTTTGGCACAACTACAGATAGGCTAAAAAATGAGAAACCTGGAAAATACTTCCTCAAGGCTGTGGTCTGGGACACAATCTAATTTTGAATGCCAAAAGCTGAACATCGCCGGGCTCAGTGGCTCAGCCTGTAATCCCGCGCCTTTGGGAGGCTGAGGTGAGTGGATTGCCTGAGCCTGCGGGTTTGAGACCCACCTGGGCAACTTGGCAAGACCTCATCTCTACAATAAATCAAAAATTAGCCGAGTGTGGTAGCACGCGCCTATAGTTCCAGCTACTTGGAAGGCTGAGGCGGAAGGATGGCCGGAGCCCAGCAGGTCGAGGCGACAGAGTGAGACTCCAACTCAAAAAAAAAAAAAAAAAAGCTAAACATCACCTCTGTCTTTCTCTTTGTATTTTCTGTAATATACTCTAATCTCCCTCAGACTAATGGACGCCTGGGGCGGTACAGATCAAAAGCTGTACTCAGAGAAGCAAAATCAAAAGCACATTAAAAACTTTAAAATGAGTTATCCCTGCAACATATCATCCTAAGCATGGTGGACGCTTTGGCTTTGACCACCAGCATACCCTCCTGGATGGAACTGTGCCCCTGCCACTTCCCAGAGACTGTCAATCACTGTCCTCTGTCCTCTTCTCTGCTCCACAGGCGAGGGCCTATGAGCAGGCAGAGCCAGTCCTAACACCCATGTCCACGTCCTCTCGGACCCAGAGAGTGGTCCTCAGCTGGACATGTGGTCTGCACACAGCCAATCCAACCCTTCTTTAGTTTTGTTTTGTTTTTGGTTTTTTTTTTGAGTGAGGAGTCTCACTCTGTTGCCCATACTGTAGTGCCGTGGCACGGTCCCGGCCACCGGACCTCGACCTGCTGGGCTCCGGCGATCCTTCCACCTCAGCCTTCCAAGTAGCTGGAACTACAGGTGCATGCTACCACGCTCGGCTAAGTTTTGATTTATTGTAGCGATGAGGTCTCGCTAAGTCACCTGGGCTGGTCTCAAACCCGCAGACTCAGGCAATCCACTTGCCTCGTCCTCCCAAAGTGCTGGGATTACAGACTAAGCCACTGACCCTGACCCTTCATATTCTTGTATGGATACATATACAGAAAGAGAGGGGTAGGGTGGGAGGAGAGGATTGATAGAATGATTGATAGAAAGATAGAATCATAGATAGATGATAGCTATGATAGAATGATTGATAGACAGATGATAGATGATGATGAAGATAAATAATAGATAGATATATAAGATATATTATATATATATATAATATATATAAGATAGATAATAGATAATAGATATAATAGATAGATAGATAGATAAATAGAACTTTTTGGATTTCATGCCATAGGGTTACATTTGGGACTGTTTGTGACTATTCTTTCTGTCTTATAGAGAGAGAAACACACAGAAAGAAGAAGAGAGATGGAGACAGAATTGAGTACCAGCTACATGGGAGGCTATCATGTGAGCACCTGGACCTAGCTATGCCTGAAGGAAGCTACATTTTCCCTGTCTTGCTTAAATTCATTTGCGTTAAAACAGTGATCTGTAGCTGTCTCTCACCCCTTAACCTCAGGTGAAAAATGGTAACTAAAACTGAAGACATGTTTGTGTTAAGGAGTTCCAGCTCAGGCCAGGCGAGCCCGAGCTTCTAGATGCCAGGTGGCCAAGACTCCAGCCACCCTTTTGTAGCCTGGGTGTCTGCCCTGGTGCCCTAAAGTGTAGACTTTGGGTTGAGATGTAGGCCCTGAGTCCTAACTCTCTCAGCCTCAGTTTTCTTCTCTGTCCACTGTAGATAATAGCCCCTACCTCCCAGGACAGTAAGAACATTATTAAATAAGACGATGGTTGTCAAATGTGCAGCTCAGGGCCTGGTACAGGGGAGGTGCCCCCACAGGAGCTGTCTGGCCCTCGTCCACAAGGATCCCAGCCTGCCACTCCTCTCCTGCCTGACCCAGTTTTTTTTTAAGTCTAAATTTGGCCATAGGCCCAGGCCCTGGCCTATTTTAGATATACCTCTTTTTGTTGCAGGAAAAGTAGACACACACAACTTACCTTAAAACAGGGGGCTTATTGTGGGAATCAGTGAATGGAAACAGGACCATGGCTGGGGGAGGCAGGGAAACCCTCAGGACTGGAGTTGTCCAAAAGTGAAAGCTCTTCTCTCTCTCTCTCTCTGTCTCTCTCTGTCTCTCTCTCTCTGTCTCTCTCTCTCTATCTCTCTCTCTCTGTCTCTCTCTCTCTCTCTCTGTCTTTCTCAATCGTTCTACCTGTCCTTGTAGAAAGAGCCCCTTGCCAGGCCTGGGCATAAACAAACCTTAGGGAGGTATGGTGAGTACAGGCCAAGCCTCCCCTGCCTTTACAGGGAGAGAAGGGAGAAGTTTGTTACCGATCATCTGGGTTCAAGTTTCAGCAGCTCTCGGACCGTCAGGGCTACTCTGAGAAAGGAAGTGGGCAGGAATGTTGGAATGGAGGGATGTGTGGAGGCACCGTCATTTATTATCCAAACCAGGAACTTTGAGAATGAAAGGGGCACCGTGAAAATCATATGGGGACAACAGACATAAACCAGGGCAGTCCAGGCACAGAAGTACATAGGGTCATCCTAGAGCACAGAATCTGGGGAAGAAGAGATAAGGAAAGTGGGTTCCCAGGCTGGAAAGGGGCCCCAAAGTGCAGCTGATGGCGAGGAAGTGCCAGGTGCATGAGTTGAGGGCTGGACGGCTGGGAAGACAACACTCGGATACCCAGAGACCATGTTATACTGGTTGCCCTGTAGGTGACTGACCATCAGGTAGAGTTTGACCCAGGGGCTGATGTGGCATCAATAGGATTCTTTTCTCTATCTCAGTGCTCATGAAACTTTGCTCCATCTGCAACAAAGGTCCTTGGCAGCCCATATCCCACCCAGAGGGAGACCCAGGCCCTCCCACTGATCTCAGACTCCCACCCTCACATGCTTGAAATCCGTCGGAGACCCCTGCACACTGAGGAGAGAAGGAAGCAGAGGAGAGAAACTCTGCCCCCAGATACTTGGAGAGGGAAAGGTGGCTTCAGCATTCCCACCCCAATCTGGGTCATGTGGACATCCTTCCTGGGACATGTGAAGCTCTTGGTACCATGTCTATGTGCTCAGGGCCCAGTGCATGCTGGGAGCTTCCCTGCAGTTGCCCACTTCCTCCCGCTCCCTGCTTGCTGGTGCCTGGGCCCCTCTTCACTCTTCCCTTTGACCTCCTGATGACTTCTCCTCCTCCTAACCTTGACTCTTGAATGACATCATCACCCCTTGTCTCAAAGCTTAGCAGTTTTTTTCTTCTTTGAGATGAGATCTTGCTATGTTGCCTAGGCTGCTAGTCTGGTTTCCAGCTCCTGGGCTCAAGCAATCCTCCTGCCTCAGCCTCTCAAAGTGCTGGGATTACAGACATGAGGCATGAGCCATCGCGCCCAGCCAAAGCTTAGTAATCTTGAGGTCACCTTCCTCACTCCTCAGGAAGGCCCCGAATGTTCTCACTTCCAGGGAACTGTGGGCCCCTCTGAGGGTGGATGTGTGTGGGTCTTCTCACCCAGCTGATCATTTCTCCCTTGTATGTGGCAACAGTGCCCCAGTTTCGCTAGGGTGGGGAGTCCCCTCAATCACACTCATTCTCTATGCTCCCCGGGTGTGGGCAGTGGAACACATGACCTCAGCAAGGCCAGTCAGCACATTCTGTCTCCCTGGCCATGGACTGGTCTGGGTATGGGTCAGTCAGAGTTTGCGTGTGACTCAAGGGCCTGAGAAGAACCTGGGGTTTCTATCCCGAGGCTCTTGGAGGGATTAAGGTGGAATCCCAAGCTGCCATTGTCATTTTTGGTAAGGGTATACGCACGGAGTCAGCTCCAAGGAAGTCAAGCTGAGAAACGGTGGGGGTGAGAGAGATTGAGAGAGAGAGAGGATCCTGGTGACGTCATTCAAGCCCCCTGGATCCAACCATATCTGAGGGTCTGCTTTGGGGCTATCCAGACACGGGAGAGAGATAAGTTCCTTTTTTCTCAGATCAGGTTTTCTGCTGCCTGCAGTTGACAGAGCTCTAAACGCAGAGTGGACCCATGGCCAAGAGTACATTTAAACCAACGGTAAGGGCATAAATCGATTATGCGATTGCTCACACCAAGCTCTGAGCCCTGCCCTCTTAGTGTGCATTTCTAAGGCTCTAGTTAAAGCTACAGGCCTGCGTCTGCTTGCCCACTAGCCTGTGCTGGCTCAGACAGTCCACTCCCAGCAATATTATGAAGCAGGTTGAGTTTGTTTCTGAAACTCCAAAGTCTCCCTGATCCTTCTCTGTGAAGGCCCAACCCAGCAAGTGGGTCTACAGAGCCAGTTTCGTGAGTAGCTGCCCCCCAGAACTCAGCGGCTCCCCACCTCCCTCTACTCAAGATCCCAAACCCCACTGTTGACACCAAGGCCCTGCATGACTCGAGCTCTGCCTCTCTGCGCTTGTCCTGCACCATATGTCCCCACTCCAGGCATCGGCCATGCTGGCGGCATCTCAGGTTTGACTCAACCAAGCTTTTTCCCACATCGGGGCCTTTACAGATGCTGGTTCCTCTGCCTGGGATTTTCTTCTGTATCTTTACCTGATTGTCTTCCAATCATCCTTTAAGTCTCATCCTTTAAGTGAAATGTCACTTCCCCAGAAAGTTCTCTGCAGCATTTTTTTTTTAAAGACGAGTTCTCGCTATGTTGCCCATGCTGGTCTCGAACTCCTGGGCTCAAGCAATCCACTCCCTTCAGTCTCAGAAGTGCTGGGATTATAGTCATGAACCACCGTGTCCAGCCTGCAGCCTCTCACCGAGGTCAAGCTCATCTGATTTCCATCCCCATAGTGCCTTGTACCTTTTCTCTTGTAACTGGTCATTCCTCATGGCCTGCCACAAAACCTGGCACTCAGTAGGTTCTCAGAAGCATCTGGATGAATGAGTTCAGTCTCCACAAGCCCCATCCACAGGCAGTGCAGATGGAGAACAAAGATCAAGAGAGAGGTGGTGACTGGTCCAGGGTCAGGCAGCAAGTCTGTGGCAGTGTGGATGCCTGGAGCTGGACTCTTGTTGATGCTCTTGACAACCCTGGTCGCCCCTCCCTTCACCTGCAGGTGCCATCTCTGTTTACAGCCTGAAGGCTTTACTGAAGGCCTTATCTGAGACTGCCTGCCCCCCACTCCCCAGGCTAATGGCCATGGATGGCTGAGTGGGAGGCAGGGCTAGGAGCCCCGCAGAAGGTGTGGCTGTCTTGGGACCCAGCAGAGACTAGCTGGGTTAATGTTTATCCCATTCCTTGGCACTTGAGTCATCAGACCAGGAGTAGATACGAGGAGAGTGACTGTGTGTAGGTGACACTCCAGGTGCCAGTGGCCCTGACGTTACCACAGACCCAGAAGAAAGGAGGCAGAAGACTCCGGACACGGTCCTCTCTCATCCTGAGGCTCTACCATGACCAGCAGCCACAGTGTGTTCTGTCTCGTCTCTGCCGCTTGGCAGCTGTGTGATCTTACGCAAGTTGTCTCACTACTGTGAGCCTGTTTGTCCATCTGTAAAACAGGAATATCAATGGTAGCAGCCTTGCTAGATAGTAATAACAATTAAATTAGAGCCGGGCTTGGTGGCTCAGCTTGTAATCCCGCACCTTTGGGAGGTTGAGGTGAGTGGATTGCCTGAGCCCGCGGGTTCGAGACCCACCTGGGCAGGCGAGACCTCATCTCTACAATAAATCAAAAAATTAGCTGAGTGTGGTAGCGCATGCCTGTAATTCCGGCTACTTGGAAGGCTGAGGCGGAAGGATCGCCAGAGCCCAGCAGGTCGAGGCTGCGGTGGCCGGGAGCGGCCACTGCACTCCAGTCTGGGCGACAGAGTGACTCCAACTCAAAACAAACAAACAAACAAAAGAATTAAATTAGAAGAGAGCCTGTGCTTATATCTTGTGTGAGCAGCTTACTATGCCTACCTAAAAGCAATTCCAATATTTATTACCTTGTTTAGTTTCTTATTATCTGAATCCCCCTATAGACTACGAATTCCATGAGGTCAGATTCTTAATGGGCCTTGCTCACCAGTGAATTCCTGGCATGGTGCCAGGCACAGAGAAGGCGCTCAGTCAATACTCAATAAGAGGATGGATGGGCAGATGGGTAGGTGGGTGGATGGTTGGATGGATGGATGGATGGATGGTGAGTGAGTGAATGTTTGGACTGGTGGACAGCTGGATGGATGGATAGGTGAATGTGGGTGGGTGGATGGATGGATGGATGGATAAAGGATGGAAGGGTAGATGGATAAATGGATGGGTGAATGGATGTTGGATGGGCGAGTGGGTAGGTGAATGGATAAAGGATGGATGTCTAGGTGGCTGAATGAATGGATGAACAGATGATGGATGGATGAATGGATGGATGCATGCATGTGTGGTGGGTGGGTGGATGAATGGATGGAAGGATGGGTAGATGAATGGGTGGTTTGATGAATGAGTGGTTGGGTGAATGATGGTGGATGGAACAGTGGACGGATAGATGGGTAAATGCGTGGATGGCTGGGATAGAAAAGTTGGAAGGATTTGTAGAAGGGGTGTCAGCTTTGAATTCTGGAGACTTGGGTCTCAAGCCTTGTCTTTATGCCCATGTCTTGAATTCTCTTTCCTCTCTTACCTCAGTGTGTGTGGCACAGGTAGCAGTGAGTGTAAGGAACAACAGGATACACACACAGCACCCTTCCTGAGTATTATTTTTAGTTTCCATGCTGCAAAGGTCAGAGGGTCAAGCAACAAAGTGAAATCTTTTCTTTTCTCTCTCAAGGAAAGACTCGGTCACATCTGTGTGGGCGGCACTGGAGATGGGTGTTAGTTTGTTTGGTTTAACAAGCTATTTGACTCAGACCTCCCGCCAGTGAGAGCGGTGACCTTTCCTCTGAGCTCCGGGCACCGAGCCAAGCCCAGGAGGGCCGTTCCCTTTGCTCATAAACTCTGTTCACGTTGCTGTGTCCCGCTGAGTTCAATCCCACTGACTTCCCTGTTGCTACCCAGTGAGGGCTCTACAGATTGAGAGGCACATGGGGTGGGGGAAACTGGAGCAGGAGAAGGAGGGGGAAGAAATGGCAGTTATAGACTCTGCCACGTTAACCCCTTGTGGCGGGCCAAGATGATAACAACCTCCAAAGGGTCTGTCTCTTTGAGTCCACGCTCCTTTGAGATGTGCCTTTTGCCTGCTGAATCTGTGACTTGCGGGAGATGGTACAAGCAATGTTGGGTGCTTTCCAGGGCTAGGTCTTCAGGGTGCCACCATTTCTCTGGCACTTTTGAAACTTGGGGCCCCCCAGGCTGTGCAGAAGTCTGGTGTCACCTACGCAGAAGAAAGGCCACATGAAGGAAATCAGAAACGGCCCAGTAGACAGCCAGCACCGAATGCCAGACATAGGCGCTTGGACCCCCCAGCCCAGCCAGCCCAGGCTAAAGGCGGCTGTGAGGATGAGCCCAGGCGAAGCTGGCGAACGAGATGCAAAAACAGCCCAAACAATCATGATGCACGGCACTGCTGTGGTCCTAGTGCGCACTTTGGGGTGGTTCACAGTCCAGCAAAGGCTAAGGAAATGCTTCTGTAACAGACAGCCCCAAGTTCAATGACTCAAACTGCGAAGGTGCATCTCCCCCTCCCATCCAATTCCCATGTGGGTGGGGTGCTCCTGCTCTTTCTAAGCACAGGGACCCAACCTTCTTCTATCTCTAGCTTCACCAGCTTCTAAGGTGCTTCTACAGTTGGCCATTGAAGAAATAGAGGGCATGGAGGGTGGTCCAGAGGGTTGAGGGCCAAGCCCTGGAAGTGCCCAGGTCACTCCTGCCTCCGTTCCACTGGGAACTCAGTCTTTTTTTTTTTTTTTGTGAGTTGGAGTCTCACTCTGTTGCCCAGGCTGGAGTGTAGTGGCATGATCATGGCTCACCGCAGACTCGACCTCCTGGGTTCAGGTGATCTTTCCGCCTCAGCTTCCTGAGTAGCTGGGACTATAGGTGCACACCACCACACCCGGCTAATTTTTTGTTTTTGTTTGTTTTTTGTTTTGTAGAGACACGGCCCCGCTATGTTGCCCAGGGTGGTCTCAAACTCCTGGGATCAAACAACCCTCCTGCCTCAGCCTCCAAAAGGGCTGGGACTACAGGCATGAGCCACCATGCCTGTCCAGGAACTCAGTCAGTCTTACGGCCATGCCCACAGGACAAGGGCAAGGGTATTGCAGACGAATCAGCAGTTCCAGCCCCACCATGTCAGACTCCAGGCTCAGGGCTTTGTTCCATGCATCTCACTGTGGGACAGAGGCCATTCAACACATACTGCAGATCTGCATGGCTGTCCGCCTTGAGCCTGTGATGAGTAAGATCCATGTAGCTCTTGTGTTCTCATGGATCTTATGTTCTAGGGGGAGAAGACTGACTTGTGACTAAATATGGAGACTGACTTGTGAGTATTTACAGAGAACGTTCTATGTTCCATGGAGCAAGTATCAGAGTGGAGGGTTAGAGCGAGGGTGCCATCTTGGATAGGGTGGGCAGCGGAGCCCTCTTCCAGGAGGTGCCTAAACTAAGATCTTTGCTGTGAAGTGTTGAGTTGCCTGCTATCAACCCTTCCCATCTCCCTGAGTAACAGGTACACTCTCTTTCTGGGTCTGCAATATTCTTCCTGTAAACACGTTTTCTTGCAGATGGTAGGATGTAAGCAAAAGTTGTTAGATGGATACTAAGAAGATTAAAGGACTGAGTTACTTGAAAGAGGCAAACTCGATTTAGTGGTGAAAGTGATTTTGCCATTTCCCTCTTTTCTCTGCCTATCATGCAGATGTGATGGCTGGTGCTGCAGCAGCCATTATGTATTATGAGGGAGACACTGAGAACAGTAGAGTAGAAAGACATAAGGAGCCAGGTCTTGTGTGGAGAAGTTGGATAAACATGGGCTTCATATGTACCTCCATACTTCTTTCGTGTAAGAGAAATAACCCTCTTGCTGATACCACTTTTATTTTTTATTGCTATTGCTGAATGCAACTCCTAAGTGATACAGCTGCATAATAGGATTTTAAGACGAGGAGACCGAGGCTTAGAAAGGTTAGTACCTCTTCCAAACTCACATAGCAGGAAGTGAAAGAATCAGGTCTTGAATTCAGGTCTGTGGGATCCGGAGTCCAGAGTTTGAGATGTAGCCCAGGCTCCCTTGGCTGGGGGAGCTGGGAGGAGTCAGCCAAAAGCATCTACTACGACAAGCAGTGCACTGACTGGACTAGGGATGGCTGAAGCGACCCCAAGAATTCACTTTCAAGAGCCAGGCTTCCGCTTTCTGGCTTTTTGACCCTGACTGCTCTCAGCCTCGCTTTCTCTCGCTGTCCTCCCATCACTGTCTCACATACTCCTCACAGGAGCAGTCCTTGGTGAACTGCCCTCCTGGGACCCTCACGCAGAATGTTAAGCCAGGGTGAGCTCAGCCCTTTGCACCTAGTGCCAAGCTCAAAACACAAGTAGGCCGGACTCGGTGGCTCAACCTGTCATCCCAGCACTTTGGGAGACTGAGGCGAGTGGATTGCCTGAGCCCACAGGTTCCAGATCAGTCCAAGCAACTTGGCGAGACCCCGTCTCTACAATAAATAAAAAATTAGCTGGGCATGGTAGCATGCGCCTGTAGTTCTGGCTGCTTGGAAGGCTGAGTCGGAAGGATTGCCAGAGCTCAGCAGGTTGACGCTGGGGTGGCTGTGAGTGTGCCACTGCACTCCAGCTTCAGCAACAGAGTGAGACTCCAACTCAAAAAAAACAAAACAAACAAAAAACACAAGCAAGCGCGCTTCGAGGGAGGAAGCGCTCACTGATGGTCAGGGTGACATGTTCTAGAAGCCCAGAGAAGGTCTTCGCTGCCAGGCAACCAGGCTGAGTTTGGTGGGAGTTGGGGCAGTGAGATGCATGCGTGTCAGGGCCCGTGTCTGCCATCTGAATCCCTCTGCCTCCAAAGTGGAACTGTCCCAGGCAACTCCCCCCATCCACGATCCTTGATGCTTTCCCCAGATTGTGGGGCCGGCAGGGGTCATCTCAATTTGCCCAGTACAGGGAATTCTCCTCTGAACTGACAATGAATGTTTAGACCTAATTGATAATAAACCTCAGGACTAGACATAGCTCAGTGGAGAGTTAGCTCTGGGCAGCTCAATAAAGATGCGCAGCACCTAAAGGGCCCCAGACCCGGAATGCAACCATCTGTGAAGCCATGCTATGGCTTCAGCCAAGAATAATTTTGCCACAGTTGTTTGCATGACTGGCTCTTTCTTTTTTTTTTTTTTTTTTGAGTTGGAGTCTCACTCTGTCGCCCAGACTGGAGTGTAGTGGCCTCTCCCGGCCACCACAGCCTCGACCTGCTGGGCTCCGGTGATCCTTCCGCCTCAGCCTTCCAAGTAGCTGGAATTACAGGCATGCGCTACCACGCCCGGCTGATTTTTTGATTTATTGTAGAGATGAGGTCTCACTGCCCAGGCGGGTCTCAAATCCGCGGGCTCAGGCAATCCACTCACCTCAGCCTCCCAAAGGCACGGGATTACAGGCTGAGCCACTGAGCCCGGCATGACTGGCTCTTTCTTACCCTTCAGATCTCAGGTTAAGTGTCACCTCCTCAAGAAATACAAACATGTTCACTCAAAAACCGGTACACAAATGTTCATGGCAAGGCCAGGTACTGAGGCTTTCACCTGTAATCCCAGCACTTTGGGAGGCCAAGGCAGGAGGATTGGCTTGAAGTTAGGAGTTTGAGACCAGCCTGGGCAACATAGTGACACTCTGTCTCTAAAAAGAAAAAAAAAATTCACAGAAATGTTCATAGCAGCATTGCCACAATAGCCAAAAATTGGAAACAATC
This sequence comes from Cephalopachus bancanus, assembly GCA_027257055.1. Classification (NCBI taxonomy): domain Eukaryota; kingdom Metazoa; phylum Chordata; class Mammalia; order Primates; family Tarsiidae; genus Cephalopachus; species Cephalopachus bancanus. Next base: position 431,018 of record JAPVLO010000689.1, read on the forward strand.
CAAAGGTCCATCAACTGATGAATAGATAAAGTATCTATATCCAAACAGCAGAATATGGTCCAGCAATAAAAGGGAGCAATGTTCCAACATGCACTACAATGTGGGGTGAACCTTGAAAACATTGTGCTAAGTGAAAGAAGTCAATCGCAAAGACCACATATTATAATACCAAAGTCATAAATATGATGCCATTCCAATCCTACAGTTGGCATATGCATTCATATGAACTTCTGAATTATATGATTCTAATATGAATCCAATTATGATTCCATTCACAATAAATGCTCAGAATAGGCAAATCCATAGAGACAGAAAGTAGCTACATGGTCGCTGGGGTCTGCAGGGAAGGAGAGAACACGGAAAGGCTTTTGGGAGTGATGAAATGTTCTAAAATTAGACCGTGGTAATGGTTGCACCACCTTGCAAGTATATTAGAAACCATCAAGCTGTACACTTTAAAAGAGCGAATGCTACAGTATGTGAATCACATCTCGATGAATCTGTTTAACAAAAAGTCACCTCCTTGGAGAAGCCATCTGTGATTCCTCTCTCTGAAGGTGGTCCTCTGATGTCCTTTAATCCAGACCCTGCTTGATTCAGTCTGTCACACTGCTGGTCACCACCTGTGATCATTGAGTGCATTTACTAGCCTACTGTGTGTGTGTGACTGTGCACAAGTGTGGTCCTCAACTCTAGGACAAGCTTCATGAGAGCAGGGGCTACACCTGTCTCCCAGAACCATATCCCCAGCACTTAGTACAGGGATGGCAGTTGACTGAATGTTTGCCGATGGGTGAAGGAGTTCCGGCATGACGTAGCTGGAAAGAACCGAGCACTCCTCCAATTCTTCCTGTTTTCAGAAGTGGAGACTGACCACTCAGAGGAGCAAGGGCTCACTCAAGGTCTCAGCTCTCAGTGGCTGTGTTTGGCCACTTGAATTTTATTCCCCTCTCTGCTGTTTTCCAAAGAACTGGGAGTCCAATAATCCATGGCCCAAGTGGAATAGCCAGATGATTCTGGACTCCGCGGTTAAGTGACACAGATAAATGAGGTTGGGGGGTCCCAGCTGAGTTGATAGACACACACTCCCTTCTGTGGCAAGCGGCGGTGGGTGGCCTTCATGTCTGCAACTGCCGCTCTCGTGTCCATGAGGACCCTGTCTCTGCCAAGCCGGTGGCCGATGCTGCCCGGGGAGTGAGAGTGGGGTCTTTGACCAGCGCAGCCCCTGCTGGGGGAGCCTATTGACGGGTCACAGGAACCAGGCCGTGCCTGTCTTGGCAAATTGTTCCTCAGCTAGCCAGCTGGCTTCCCGCCCACGGAGCAGTGGGGTTCTTTGTACCTTGAAGTAATTAATTATGCCATATGGCAAGGAAACACAACAAGATTTATAGCAGAGTCAGCGACAGATGGCCTGGAGACAACAACACAGATCTGCACAGAGATACGGAGCCACCGGTGTCCTGGCCATGGAGGTGATGTGGGGAGGAGTAGGAGGGAAGGGAAAGAAGGATGCTTGGGATCCAAGAAGGCTTTGCCACTTCTTGAAGACCGTCCGTTTGTCAGCAAGCAGGTCCTTTCTCCCCTCTATGGAATGTTTAATTTACCCCTGTCCCAGTGTAGGGGGAGAGCTGGGCTCTGGCTTCCAGGGCGTCTGTGTGGGAGAAGAGAGAAATGCCAATAGGCAGATACAGAAAAGTGAGAAAAGTTGCGAGAGGGCTGAGCTGGAGTTCTAGGAGCCCAAGGGCCCTGTGCTTGGAGCACCTTCCAGTCCCAGTCCTCCCAGCTGCCTTCTGCATTTTGATCTGAGGAGGGAGCCATTCCCACTGCAGACATCCCATGCCTCTTTAGCATCTCAAACCCAGCATATCCCAGACAGAAGGCAGCCCTCCCTTCTCCACACTCTCTGCAACAGCCAAGTCCTCCTTTTGGAGTGCAAGTCTGACCATGTGACCTCCCCCTCCCGACCCCAGCCTCTTCCCTGGGTTAACTGCATCCCCTCCCCCTCTGGCTCCCACCTGTGCTGCACACTGCAGTTTCCTGACCCCAACATTGGAATTCATGCCTTCATGCCTTTGTGAATGCTGTTCCCTCTGCCTGGAGTGCCTTTCCTCACCCGGCTTGCCCTGAAACTGCCCCTTTTCTGGGACGCTTCAAGGGACTCCATCCTGCACACCTCTGTGCTGCCAGCCAAATGTGTGCCTTCCTCATACACAGTACTAAGCACTTGCTTTCGACAGGCCTGATGTCCCCACTAGGTTTGTGGACACGGACTCTTCTTATTTCCTTATCTCTGAGCATAACACAACTCGGTAGGTACCCTTGGGCCTCCCCCCTAATTGTGTGTCCTGCATAATAAATGCTTGCGTGCTAAAAAGATAAAAGATTAGATGGGGCTCCAACACTGAAGCCAGGGATGGGAGTCAGAGGAAGGACATTAACGAAATTTCTTCGTCAATGTTTGCTAAGGTGGGGATTACATGCATGGATCCCAGTTCGTAGTCTCCCCACACCCACATTCTTCACACGGAAACTCTGAAGCATCACCCATCAAGAGATGGAATCTATGGCCGGGTGCACTGGCTCACATCTGTAATCCCACACTTTGGGAGGCCAGTGTAGGAAGACAGCTTGAGCCCAGGAGTTCAAGACCAGCCTGGGCAAAATATGGAAACCTCATCTCAACAGAAAATCAAAAAATTAGCCGAGTGTGGTGGCATTTGCCTGTAGTCCTAGCTATTCAGGATGCTGAGATGGAAAGATCGCCTGAGCCCAAAAGGTTGAGGTTGCCATGAGCTGTGATGGTAGTGATCATGCCACTGCACTCCAGCCTGGGCAACAGAGTGAGACCCTGACCCAAATAGCGTCTATTTCTCCACTCTGAATCTGAGCTGCTCCTGTGACTTTGACCAATAGAATGTGCTGGAAGTGATGGTGCACACGTTGCAATCCTTTCTCTCACTGTCTCAGAACCCTGCCCAGCTGCCATGGGAGCAAGCCCAAGTTAGGGTGCTGGAGGATGAGACACACTGTCCTGGCTGAAGCCACTCTAGACTGGTCCAAGCTAGCCAATCTGCAACACGGATTTAGCCAAGATAAACAGAACCATCCAGCAGACCCACAGACTTGTGAGTTGAGTAAATCTTTGTTCTGAGCCACTGCAGGGAGTGGTTTGCTATGCAGCAATAACTGACAAATGCATTACCCAACATGAGTGGAGACATTTGATGTTGTTACTTATTAGTGAAGTATGAACTTGACTTGGAAAGAAGTTCAGAATGGGGCAGTACTAGGGCTTTTTGCTTTTCCTGCTGGTATAATGGGAGGGAGAGAGGAAGAAAAGGAAAGAGAACACAACACTCTTATGGATCTTGCACATCTCAGCAAAGTATGAGTCTTATGGTTTAGCTGGAACTCTAAGCACCAAGTTGTCTAGCGTTTCTCAAACTGTCTTTTGCGGAACTTTGTTTCTAAGGGATATTGATGTTACTAGGAAGAGTGAGACTCCTACTCAAAAAAAAAAAAAAAAAAAAAAGGTGCTTCTTATGTGTTGTCAGCCTGAGAAGGAGAATTTTGGATTTTGGTGTCCTGTGTGTCCCAAGCATATTTTACCTTTTTTTTTTTTTTTTTAACTAGAGTTCTGTGAAGTTGAATTGGCATAAGCACACTTCTGGTGTGCAGAACCAAGATATGACATTCCTTTTGAATTGGAGTCTCACTCCGTCACCCAGGCTGGAGTGTAGTGGCATGCTCAGGGCCACCCCAGCATCTACCTGCTGGGTTCAGGCGATCCTTCCACCTCAGCCTTCCAAGTAGCTGGAACTACAGGCACACACTACCGTGCCTGGCTAATTTTTAAAATTTATTGTATAAAATGTATTGTAGAGATGAGGGTTTACCAAGTTGCCCAGGCTGTCCTCGAACCCATGGGCTCAGGCAATTCCCTCACCTCAGCCTCCCAAAGTGTTGGGATTCCAGGTTTGAGCCACTGCACCCGGCCCTATGACATTCTTTAAAGTGGCGAGTCAGCCTTGACCCAGGACTGAGGAACACCTATTTAGACAACTGGTCGGATCTTCATTCTTGTGTTAGTAGCTGGGCCCCTAAGCTCACATCTTTGGTTCCGTGGAATTTAAACATGTTTAATTTTTTCTTATAAGCATCAGCCCTCCAGAGATGCTCTCCCAGCTCTTCTTCTCTTCTCTCTCTCTCTCTCTCTCTCTCTCTCTCTCTCTCTCTCTCTTTTTTTAGTTGGAGTCTCACTGTTACCCAGACTGGAGTGCAGTGGCATGCTCCCGGCCACTGCAGCCTCAACCTGCTGGGCTCCAGCGATCCCTCCTTCTCAGCCATCCAAGTAGCTGGAATTACAGGCGCATGCTAACACACCAAGCTAATTTTTGATTTATTGTAGAGATTAGGTCTTGCCAAGTTGCCCAGGCGGGTCTCGAACCCGCGGTTTCAGGTAACCCACTCGCCTCGGCCTCCCAAAGTGCTGGAATTACAGACTGAGCCACCAAGTCTGGCCTCTCTTCTCTCTTAACTCTTTTTTTTCTTTTTTATTATAAATATGTAGGGTACAATTCAGGATTAGGTATACAAACGTTGATTATGCAGGCGCCCTTGTTGATGAGGTATGCTCCTCCCTCCCCTAGCAGTTTCCCTCAACTGCCAGTCCCACCTCTTCCCCTGACAGTTTCCCACTACTGCCAATCCCTTTCTTATAGTATTATAATTGTTCAAGGTCTGCTTATGAGTGAGAACATATGGTACTCTGTTCTTTTTTTTTTTTTTTCAGTTGGAGTCTCACTCTGTCGCCCAGATTGGAGTGCAGTGGCCGCTCCCGGCCACTGTAGCCTCCAACTGCTGGGCTCCGGTGATCCTTCCACCTCAGCCTTCCGAGTAGCCGGAATTATAGGCACGCGCTACCATGCCCGACTGATTTTTTAATTTATTGTAGAGATGAGGTCTCGTCAAGTTGCCCAGGCAGGTCTCGAACCTGTGGGCTCAGGCAATCCACTCACCTCAACCTTCCAAAGCGCGGGATTACAGGCTAAGCCACCAAGCCCGGCTGGCACTCTGTTCTTTACTTCTCTGATAGATCACTGAGTATGATCAACTCCAGATCCATCCAAGTTGCTGCAAAGTCCATATGTTTGTCCTTCTTTATGGCTGCATAATATTCTAGTGTGTATATGTATAACATTTTAAAAATCCAGTCCAGCTTCGATGGCAGCACGGTTGGTTCCATGTTTTTGCTATTGTGAATAGAGCTGCAACAAACATACGTGTGCAGATATCTTTTTTGTAGAATAATATGAGTTCCCCCGGGTAAATTCCCAATAGGGGAATTGTTGGGTCATATGGAAGGTCAAGTTCTTGTTCTTTCAGAAGTCACCACACTGTCCTCTAAAGAGGCTGCACTAGTTTGCATTCCCACCAGCAGGGTAGAAGTGTTCTTTTTTTTCCGCATCCTCGCCACCATCTGTTGTTGATTGTTTTATTAATAATGGCCATTCTTACTGGGGTTGGGTGGTAGCTCAGTGTGGTTTTGATTTGCATTTCTCTGATGATGAGTGAGGCTGAGCACTTTTTCATGTGTCTGTTGGCTGCCTGTATATCTTCTTTTGAGAAGTGTTTATTCATGTCTTTTGCCCACTTTTGAATGGGGTTGTTTGTTTTTTTCCTTTTGGTGCGTTTGAGTTCCTTGTAGATCCTAGATGTTAGGCCTTTGTCAGGTGTACAGTTGGCAAATATTTTTCCCATTCTATGGGCTGTCTCTCTGCTCTCTTGATGGTTTCTTTGCTTTGCAGAAGTTCATTAGTTTGATGAGGTCCCACTTGTCTACCTTATTTCTTATGGTATGGGCACGTAGGGTTCTGATCATGAATTGGTTGCCAGTTCCAATTTCCATAAGGGTGTCTCCTGCATTTTCTACGATTCTTAGAGTTTGAGGTTTTACGTTTAGGTCTCTGACCATTTAGAGTTAATTTCTGTGTATGGTGATAGGTAGGGGTCCTGTTTCAATCTTCTGCATATGTTCAGTCAGTTTTCCCAGCACCATTTACTGAATAGGTTCTCCTCTCCCCAGTGGTTGTTGGTGGAGGCTTTGTCAAAGATGAGTTGGTTGAGAAATTGAGGTTTTGCTTCCAGAATCTCTATCCTGTTTCATTGGTCAATGCTCCTGTTCTTGTACCAATACCAGGCTGCTTTGATTACTATAAAGCCTTGTAGTAAATTTTGAAGTCCGAAAGTGTGATACCTCCTGCTTTGTTTCTTTTGCTAAGGATTGCTTTAGCTATTTGTGGTAGTTTATGTTTCCATATGACTTTCTGTATTGTCATTTCCAGGTCTGTGAAGGATGATGTTGATAACTTAATGGGTATTGCATTGAATCTGTAGATTGCCCTTGGCAGGATGGACATTTTAACAATATTGATTCTTCCTATCCATGAGCATGGAATATTTTTCCATTTGTTTGTGTCTTCTCGGATTTCTTTGAGCAGTGTTTTGTAGTTCTCATTGTAAAGGTTTTTCACTTCTCTGGCTAGAAAGATGCCGAGGTATTTCATTTTTTTGGTGGCTATTGTGAATGGGATTGTGCTTTTAATTTGAGTCTCTGCCTGCTTGTTGTTGGTATATAAGAATGCACCTGTCTTTTGCACATTTATTTTGTACCTGAGACTTTGTCAAAGTCCTTTGTCAGTGCAAGCCGGTTTTTGACAGATTCTCTTGGATTTTCAAGGTATAGGATCACATCATCAGCAAAGAGGGATAACTTGACTTTCTTTTTTCCTATTTGGAGAGCCCTGATTTCCTTCTCTTGTCTAATTGCCCAAATTAGGACTTTCAGCACAATGTTGAACAAGAGGGGTGAGAGGGCAGCCTTGTCTTGTTCCAATTTTCAGGGGAAATGTTTCCAGTTTCTGTCCACTTAGAAATATGTTAGCTATGAGTTTATCATAGATGGCACTTACTATTTTGAGGTATGTTCCTTCTATACCTAGGTGTTTGAGGGTTTTTTAATCAAGAAAGGATGCTAGATTTTATCCAAAGTTTTTTTCTGCCTCTAATGAGATTATCATGTGGTTCTTGTTTTTGCATCTGTTGATGTATTTAATTACATTTATGGCCTTGCAATGTTGAACCAGCCCTGCATCCTGGGGATGAAGCCTACTTGGTCATGGTGGATGATACTGAAATGTGTTTTTGGATCCGATTTACTGGAATCTCATTGAGGATTTTTCAACTATGCTCATAAGGAAAATCAGCCTGTAGTTCTTTTTTTGTGGTTGGATTTTTACTGGGTTTGGGTATCAGTGTGATGTTAGCTTCATAAAATGATTTGGGGGAGAATTCCATCCTTCTCAATTGCCTGGAATACTTTCAATAGGATTGGTATCAGCTTCTCCTTGTACGTTTTGTAGAATTCTGCTGGAAGCCCTCCGGTTCAGGACTTTTACTTGAAGGTAGTTTTCGTATGACAGAGTCAATTTCCTGGGTTGTTACTGGTCTATTTAGTGTCTCAGCGTCTTCTTGTTCCAACCTGGGGAGGTTGTGTGATGTCAGAAAGTCCTCCATTTCATTTAGGTAATCAAGCTTGTTTCCATATGGGTGTACCTAGCAATCTCTGATAATCTTTTGTATTTCTCTCTCTTAACTCTTAAGCAAAATATTTCAAGTTTCTTCAAACCACATCTTATAAGATCACAAGCTCCGTTCAACTACCTGGATACTATCCTTCACGCCTCTTTATAATTTGGGGAGGACCAGAGCAAAATGTAGTATTCCAACTATAGCATCATCACCTTCCTCATTTGGACCACAGACCTCTGTTGATGTGGCTCAAAAGGGCTTTTTACCTTTTGTGTCCATGTCATTGTACTTATATTGAGTTTGCTTTGCATTAAAACCCACTTATCTACTATGTCATAGAAGCATTTGCAAAATCCATCTTTTACTTGTGCCATTTTTAAGACCTAAGTATAAAGTTTTATATTTATTCCGCATAAATGTCATCTTCTAAGATTTGCCTCCTAACTTCTGTTTGGATCTTGATTCTGAAATCCTTCATATTTTCAGCCTCCTGTAGAACTCTGCCTACATCTCGCAGTTTAGCATGTAACCAGTGTTGTGGATATGTGATCGTCTTCCCACCCAGAAACTTCTAGTAACAGCATAACGATTTTTCTCTTGCAAATTCCCTTCCACGTCCCTTGCAGAAGAATTCCAGGCGGAGTTGACTCCATCTCCAGTCTAGGACGAGCATGTGACCCAGTCCTGACCAACCGGAGTGTGGCGCACCCCCTAACATGGATTGGTGGATGGATAGGCACAGGGTACACCCCAAAGAGATGGGTCCTCAGCTTAGCCTGGAGAGACTGGAACAGGGGAGAGAAATGTCTGGGCGCAGTGAGGCTGAAAACCTGGAGCTGCTGACACCTGTTTGGCAGTCACACACTGGGGCTGCCTGGGGGATGAGGCAGCACACAGGGAGGCTTGGACAAGAGAAGAAGATGGGGAGGAAGTTGGGACCTCATGACCTTCTTTAATCAGTGAATGCGAACTGCAGGCAGTCCAACCCCCTGGGAGGAGTTTGGAACATTGCCAAATGTTTTTGACATTGAGGATTTGGTGTTGACTGGAACTCTTTGGAAAACAGGAATTTTCTGTTAAAGCCGAACACATACACCTACCTGTGATTCAGCAGTTCCATTCCCAGGTATATACACCCAACAGAAATGCATACATGTGTTCACCAAAGACCTGCACAGCTTCCTCCCCCAAAAGCAAATCAATAAATAAACAAATAAAAGAAACAAAAAAATCTTTCAGTGGTCGAATGAGTCATAGAATTGTGGTGTTTTCATACAACTGAATACTATGCAAAGCCAAAAATGCAGAGAGCTGCTTCACATTACAGCACAGATAAATCTTACAAACATAAAATTGAGGGAAAGAAGTCAGTTACAAAAGAGGATATTGGAAAGAGACCATGGACATAGAGGTCAAAAACAAGCAAAATAGCCTATGGTGATAGAAGTCAAAATAGAGGTTACGTTTAGTGGGGGAGGATAATGACTAGACATAACACTTCTGAGAGGGGAGGCCAAAGAATGCTCTGTCCCTTATCCTTGGCTCTGGTTACACAGATGTGTTTGCTTTTTGTTTTGTTTTGTTTTGTTTTGTTTTGTTTTGTTTTGTTTTGAGTTGGAGTCTCACTCTGTCGCCCAGACTGGAGTGCAGTGGCCGCTCCCAGCGACTGCAGCCTCGACTCGCTGTGCTCTGACGATCCTTCCGCCTCAGCCTTCCAAGTAGCTGGAACTACAGGCACGCGCTACCACGCCCAGCTAATTTTTGATTTATTGTAGAGATGAGGTCTCGCCAAGTTGCCCAAACGGGTCTCGAACCCGGGCTCCGGCAATCCACTCACCTCAGCCTCCCAAGGTGCGGGATTGCAGGCTGAGCCACCGAGTCTGGCTGTGTTTGCTTTTTGAAAACTCATGGAGGTACACACTTAGGATCTGTGCATGTTTCCATATGCACGTTAGACTTTAATAAACCTTTGCTTACCAAGGTAATTGGGAAGCATTCAGACATTTCTGAGTGGAACCAGGATGCCCAGAACACTACACAATGAAGAACTGTCCTGCAGCTCAGACTACCTCCAGATGCCCTAGCAGGCATTGAGTTTGGTGAAAAACCAGCTTGTAATTACTTCAGCCGGGAGCTGAACTCTATTTCCTGCCCCCACTTCCCCCTTACTCCAAACCTACCTAGAACTTTCTAGAAAGGAAACCCTAGTGTAAACAGGAGAATTGTATTTTGTTTTATCCTGAACAAGCATGTTGCCCACAGCCACCCCACAGGTGCTACCCATAACCTACCTGTGTCGGCCTGCTTTTAAAGCTGTCACATTCAAAAAGGACGCAGACATCTCCTGTCTACTGCTAGTAGTCCATGCTTCTTTTTGTTTTTTAAGCATAACTCACATACAGTAAGGTATACAGCTGGGCAGTTTTTACAGATACAGACACCTGCATAACCACTTCCTGGTCAAGATACAGAAAATTCTCATATCCCCATCAACAAATTCCTTCATGTCCCTTCTTAGCCAATATTTCCCCTAAAGGAACTGCCGTTCTGAATCTGTCACCATAGATTAGTTTTGCTTGTTCTAGAATTTTAAGTAAAGGGAACCCTTCAGTATTATATCTATGAGGTTTCTTATATATCATATTTATGAGATTTCTTTATGTTTTGTGCATAGTGGTAGTTAATCTTTTGTGTTGTTGTATAGTCTTCTAGTGTATAAGTGTATCACAATTCTGTAATTATTCTTAAAAATGTTCTGTGTAGGCTGGACTTGGTTGCTCAGTCTGTAATCCCAGCACTTTGGGAGGCCAAGGCGAGTGGACTGCCTGAGCCTGAGGGTTCGAGATCAGTCCGGGCAACTTGGTGAGAACTTGTCTCTACAATAAATAAAAAAATTAGCCAGACACGGTAGTGCATACCTGTAGTTCCAGCTGCTTGGAAGGCTGAAGTTGAAGGATCACCAGAGCCCAGCAGGTTGATGTTGGGGTGGCTGTGGGCATGTGTGCCACTGCACTCCAGTCTGATCGATGGAATGAGACTTCAACTCAAAAAAAAAAAAGCAAAACACAAAAAAATTCATAATGAACATTTGTACACCTAACCCTGAATTGTACCCCACATCTTTAAAATAAAAAAATTTTAAAAATTAAAAGCAAAAAAAAGTTCTGTGTAAAACTGCTATCTACAAGTTTAATTTTCATTATTTTGCCAGTTTAAGTATAGAAACTTTGCTTACCTTTATATTCCTTTATCTTTCCTCATTTATAATATAGTTGTCTTGATTATTCTATATACATTTAGAAGTGTTATAACTTTTGCTCCAATCACCAAAAATAATGTCAAAAACTTAGCAGGAGAAGGAAAGTCCATTGTATTTACTTCTATTTTTGCTTACTGTGTTCTTTCTTCCTTCTCAATGTCCCCAAATTCCTTTTTTTTTATTATAAAGATGTGGGATACATTTCTGGGTTAGGTACATAAACTGCATAGGAGACTTTCTATAGCCATTCTTTTAGGATAGGTCTTCTGGAAACAACATTTTCTAATTTCTCTTTGTCCAAGAATGTCTTGATTTTTCCCTTCATTCCTGAAGGACGTTTTTTCTGAGTATGGGCTTCTGGGTTAACTGCCCTTTTTTTCAGAACTTGACAATTATTGTGCCATTTTCTTCTGGCCTCCATGGTTTCTGACGAGAAATTTGCTGTCATTCAAATTGTTCTCCTCCTATAGATAAGGTATGATTTTTCTCTGGCTGTTCTCAAAATTTCTTCTTTGTCTTTAGTTTTCAGAAGCTTAATTGTTATGTGTCTTTGTTTTGCTCAACTTGTTGAATCTCTTCTTGACAAATTTGAGATGTTTTCAGCCATTGTTTTTCTGAGCACTTTTCCAGAGCATCCTCCAGGACTCTGATGATACCCATGTTAAGTATTTTTTATGGTCCATAGCTCCCTGAGTCTTTATTTATTTTGCTTTATCTTCTCTGTTTTTCAGATTGAGTCATTCTATTGTGTAATTTCCAGTTCACTGATTCTCTGCTCTCTCCTCTCCATTCTGCTGTTAGTTGAGCTTTCCATTCTACTGAGCTTTCCATTTCAGTTACTGTATTTTTTCAGTTCTAAAATTCCATCTGTTCCTTCTTTACATTTTTATATAGGAAAAAATTATATTTGTATTTCCAAAATTCAGTGTAACATTGTAAACCAAATCCTGTGCAGAATAACTTTGGTGCTACACTCTGAATACAATATGTGGAGCATCAGGATCTTGGTTTGAGAAGCACACCTAGTGTCAACAAAAGGTATACATGGATCTCCTATGTCACCAACGCTAAACCTTTTTTTGTCTTTACTCGTTAGTATTTCTGGTATTTTTCAGCTTCAGCTCTGGGATATATGAGGCTAAGAGCAACTCTATTTCTTTCCTGAACTGTCTTACTTTTTGACTGAGGATTTAAATTTTTTGTTTGTTTCAAGCATGTTTGTAGTTGCTCATTGAAGCATTTTTACCACGGGTTATTTTTAAATCATTATGAAAGAATTCTCACATGTCCATCACTTTAATGTTGACATTCACCAGTTGTCTTTAAATTCAGTTTGAGAGCTTCCTGGTTCATGGGATCACAAATGATTTTTTTATGGGAACCTGGATATGTTTATATTATATTATGAGACTCTGAATCAATTTAAACCTTTTGTTTTAGCTGGCTTTTTCAGACGCTATTCTGGCAGGATAGGTGGTAGGAGTGCCATGTAGTGGCTGCTCAGAGGAGGCTAAAGCCCACATTTCCCACCATTGACACCTAAAGGGGAGGGTTTCTTATTATTACTGGGTGAGGTTGGGGTTCCAGCTCTCCTTGTGGTCTCCACTGACACCTAGGGGTGTGTGACTTCATGACCGCTGGTGAAAGTTTTGACTAGGCCTCCTTGGGCTCCACCCCAGCAGGGGTGAAGGGCACCTCACTGCAGCCTAGTGAGGGTGCAAGTCTAGGTTCCCCACTTGGTCTTTGCTGATGTGGATGTAGTTGGGGCTACAGACTTTTCTGTGTTTGGATGCAGTTGAGCAGTTATTGTCTAAAAGTCTTCTGTCTTGTGAGGGCGAACTTTTTCCTGGTCCTTTGTTTAGAAAGAACAGGCTTTTGCTGGAGACTTTTTTTGTCCGCACCAGTTGTTGTTTCTGGGTTACCAACTTTTTTCAGCTTCAGCGAAGGATATATGAAGCCAAGGGAAACCTCTAAGAACTCACCACTATGTCATTCCTCAAGTCCTGAGGTCTCTAGCCAGTCTTCTCTCTGGGTCTTCTTATACTTGTTTATATGCAATGTCCAGGATTTTTAGTTGTACTTAGTGGGAGGAATAGGAAAAAATGCATCTGCTTCATATTCCCAAAAGAAGAAGTCTTAGTTTTCATTATTTTAAAACAGGAAAATTATAAGGCATTACATGTTAACCCCAAATCCCCAACCAAGTTCCTAAAATGTTACTGAAGCACAGTAGACTTGCTATATAAAGTAACAGACTCTCTTATTTAGGACATAAAATATCTACAAAACAACATAGTATCAATGTCATTGCTAGTAAACAGTTGCTTTGGTTCAGTGGCTGCCTGGGGCTGGGTGTTGAGGGAGGGAGGGATTGCAACGGAGCACAAAGACATTTGGGAGGTGATGGGTATGTTCTTGTGGTTGTGGTTTCTCAACATACATATCTGTCAAAGCTCATTGAACTGCATGCTTTAAATGAATGCAGGATATAGAAGGTAAATTATATTTCAGTAAAGGTGATAGAAAAAAATGGCGGTATTGTTCATGATAACATGGCTTGCCTCAGCAGCAGTGACATAGGACATTCATGTACCTTTTGTTGACATTGGATGGGGCATTTCAATCTGTGATCTGTATGCTCTGCCAATTGTATTTAGAGTATCGCACCAGAGTTATTCTGAACAGCATTGTGTTTACAATGTTACATTGAATTTTGAAGACATGATTTTTTTCTATATCAGTGTTAACATACATTGAGAAATATGTATGTTCCATGATGTTTGCATATGAAAATCCAAGAGGCAGCCGGGCTTGGTGGCTCAGCCTGTAATCACGCGCCTTTGGGAGGCTGAGGTGAGTGGATTGCTCGAACCCGTGGGTTCGAGACCCGTCTGGGCAGGCGGGACCTCATCTCTACAATAAAATCAAAAAATTAGCCGGGCATGGTAGCGCGCGCCTGTAATTCCGGCTACTCGGAAGGCTGAGGCGGAAGGATTGCTGGAGCACAGCAGTTCGAGGCTGCAGTGGCCAGAAGCGGCCACTGCACTCCAGTCTGAGCGACAGAATGACTCCAACTCAAAAAAAAAAAAAAAAAAAAGAAAAGAAAAATCCAAGAGGCATTTTACTGGAAATGCTAATTACAGAAGGTTTTTGAGGGATATGCTCATATGTATCAATATACCTAGGTAGCCATTATTCTAATTTGCTTAATACAAAGTAAAGCCGGGCGAGGTGGCTGAAGCCTGCAATACCAGCACTTTGGGAGACTGAGGTGAGGGGATTGCCTGAGCCCATGAGTTCAAGAACAGTCTGGGCGACTTGGCAAGACCTCATCTCTACAAGAAATCAAAAAATTAGCCAGGCGTGTAGTTTCAGCTACTTGGAAGGCTGAAGTGGAAGGATTGCCTGATCCCAGCAGGTCGTGGCCATGAGCGTGCCACTACACTCCAGCCTGGGTGATGGAATGAGACTTCAACTCAAAAATAAATAAATAAATACAAAGTAAAACTTTTGACAGTATTCAGCTAAATATTGCAACACATCTCTTAAAGATGCACACGTTTGATTACTTCATTACCTCTTCCAGTGCAGTTATGTGTGAACATTTATATATTGAAATATGCATTTTTGTTATAAATCAATTTCCCTCCTTTGTATCACAGACAGGGCACTATATTGGGTTTCTATTAAACTAGGTGATAGGTAAATTATACTATCTGTGATTTTCATTTCAGAATTATAGAGGTGGCTTGATACATCGATGGTTATAGAAAAATGTTAGGCCTAATAGTGTTGATATCTCCTTATCAAACCAGACTTAATGATGTATCTATCCCAAGATCTTAACCACTATGGTGGCCTGGGCCTCTTAGACTAACAGTTTAAAATCAAATAAGTGCTTCTCTTTTATGGGTCAATAAATGCATTTTAAAAACCTAATCTGAGGTGGTATTTCTTTCTCAACTGAGTGCATCCTGACTCATACAATTATAGATTATTGTATTATTGCAGACTATTATGTTACAATTATACAAGTATTCATTTATTTCTGTTTCCATGAACTTCTTCTTTCATATTCAAGACTGTGAACTCTTTGAAAGCAAAAATTGCATCTCCTTCAGCTATGTATTGTAGACAGGAGAGTACATGGGATGAGAATTTAAGTTTATTGATCATCTCTTATGTGTCCAATGTCTGGGTCACATTTTTCTTTTCTTGAGTCAAGATCTCACTTGGTTGCTTAGGTTGGAGTACAGTGATGATCATGACTCACCATAGCCTTGACCTTTTTCTGCCTCAGCCTCCCAAGTAGCTGAGACTACAGGTACACACCACCATGCCCACCTAATTTTTTATTTTTTGTAGAGATGAGGTCTCGCTATATTGCCCAGGTTGTTCTCACACTCCTGGACTCAAGCAGTCCTCCCATCCCAGCCTCACAGAGTGCTAGGATCACAGGCAAGAGCCACCGTGCCCAACCACACATTAATTTTTATTAACATTCTTATGCACCCACCTGTGCCAGGGTTGGTGCTAGATGCCTTGCAGATATGGTCTCCCTGAATACTCACAACAGCTCTGTTGTATACATATTATTATCCTGCCCTTGCAGACAGGGGAAAGTAGTTCTGGGAAAACACTTGTCCAAGGGTGTCCAGGCAAGAAGCAGTCTAGATTCAAACCAGACTACTTGGGAGACTAAGGTGAGAGGATCGCTTGAACCCAGGAGTTCGAGGTTACACTGAGGTATGATTGTGCCACTGCACTCCAGCATGTGTGACAGCATGAGACCCTGTCTCAAAAGGTAAAAGAAAAGAAGGTGAGGGCTGGGACACAGTGATTCATGTTTGTAATCCTAACAGTTTGGGAGACGGAGGCAAAAGGATCCCTTGAGTCCAGGAGTTTGATGCTGCAGTGAGCTGTGACCACACCCCTGCACTCCAGCCTGGGCAGAAGAGCAAGATCTTGACTCTTAAAAAAAATGTCAGCTGAGCATGGTGGCTCATGCCTGTCATCCCAGCACTTTGGGAGGCTGAGGCAGGAGGATTGCTTGAGCCCAGCAGTTTGAGATCAGTCTGGGCAACATAGTGAGACATCATTACTACAAAAAATTTTAAAAACAAGCTGTTCACCTGTAGTTCTATCTCCTCAGAAGCTGAGGCAAAAGAATCGCCTGAGCCCAGGAAGTTGGGGTTGTGATGAGTCATGATTGTGCTACTGCACTCCTGCCTGGGTGACAGAGTGAGACCTCGACTCAAAAATAAAAAATAAAAAATTCAACTCCAGCTTTGTCTCCACAGCCCATGTTAGGTAGCTATTGCACTCCCTGCATGGTCATCAGGAGGATGGGCAAGTCCTTTCAGCTTTCTGAGTCTCAGTTTCTCCAACATCTCCAAATGGGGCAATAGTGGTAGCTTTGCCATGGAGTAGCTCTGAGGATTCAGTGGGCGGGCGGAGTGTCGGTCACTTAGCACAGCCATTGTGTCTTAATAGGCCATAAATCCGTGCTAATTTCCTCCCTCTTCCTTCCTCGTGGGACATTTTACTCAGCTGTGGTTCAGTTCATGGCCTTGGAGATGGCCCTTTTCATTTAGACCCAGGTGTATCTAATCATCCTAAAACGAAAATCACATTTAAAAAATCAACACTCAAACTGCGCCCTTTGTCCCTGGACGTTTTTTAATGAAAACCCCTCATGGGCCCTGCAACGGGACTGAATTCTGATTGCTAGGTGAATGGTGTTTTGTGTGTGTGTGTGTGTGTGTGTGTGTGTGTGTGTGTGTGTGTGTGTGCGCGCGCGTGCGTGCGTGCGTGCGTGCGTGTGTGTGTGTGTGTGTGTGTGTGTGTGGTTTGTTTTTTCCCTAAGTTCCTTGGGTTGTTACAATCAGACAACTAAGACGCAGTTGTGAAACAGTTCATGCGAGATCCTGGGGAGAAAGGTTCTGGTCTCCAGGGAAGAAAGGAATGGCCCCCAGCCGCCAGCCACTTGGCTCCATCCTGTTTTGACTCTGGTGGTCAAAGGACATAGTGGCCTCTTGACAATGCAAAAAGTCCAGGCTCAGCCAAATATGCTTGAAGAGGTTTATTTTGAGTCAATGTGAGTGACCAGGCCTGGGATGCCACACAAGAAGTTTTGAGAGCATGTGTCCAGGGCGATTGAATTTCAGTTTGGTCACATACATTATAGGGAGGCAGAAGTCATTAAAAAACATAAATCAGGCCGGATTCGGTGGCTCAGCCTGTAATCCCAGCACTTTGGGAGGCTCAGGCAAATGGATTGCGTGCGCCTGCGGGTTTGAGACAAACCTGAGCAAATTGGTAAGACCTGGTCTCTACAATAAATCCCCTCTCCCCCAAAAAATTAGCCGGCATGGTAGTGCGTGCTTGTAGCTCTGGCTGCTTGGAAAGCTGAGGTGGAAGGATCGTTGGAGCCCAGCAGGTCAACGCTGGGATGGCTGTGAGTGTGCCACTGCACTCCAGCCTGGGCGATGGAGTGAGACTCCAACTCAAAAAAAAGAAAGAAAGAAAAAATCAACCCGTGAGATTTACACTGGTTTGGGGAAGGCGGGACATCTCCAAGTGTTGCGAGGGGGCGGGGGTGTTGGAAGAAGGGTACTTGCAGGTTATGCATAGATTCAAAAATTTCTTAACTGGCAATTTGTAGGTTCCATCTCAGGAATTTTGGAACCCAATCAAGATGTTTTGTTGAGATAAGGGTGGAAAAGCTCCAAGTTTCTTGTTATAGAAATGAAGTCCTATATGTGGCAGTCTTCAGAGAGAATAGGTAAGTGTCTTACAAGGTCTCCCAGAGTCTGGGAGTCCCCAAGAGATGACTTTGCAGGGTCATAAAATACTTTCATAAAATACGTTGACTTCCTTCTTTATCTGCTATGTGATGCTATATCAGAGTCAGGATGGAAAGTAAACTTTGGTATACAGGGTCATAGGGTAACAAATCCGTGCCTGATGAGACCTTATCTGGCAAGACTCCTCAAATTTCTTAGGAATTTGAATGAGATTTTTAAAAGGTCATGTAGCCGGGTTTGGTTGCTCAGCCTGTAATCCTGTGCTTTGGGAGGCTGAGGTGAGTGGATTGCCTGAGCCCACGGGTTCGAGACCCGCCTGGGCAACTTGGCGAGACCTCATCTCTACAATAAATCAAAAAATTAGCCAGGCATGGTAGCGCGTACCTGTAGTTCCAGCGACTTGGAAGGCTGAGGCAGAGCCCAGTAGGTCGAGGCTGCAGTGGCCGGAAGCGCCCACTGCGCTCCAGTCTGGGCGACAGAGTGAGACTCCAACTCAAAAAAAAAAACAAAGTCATGCTTTTGTCCTCACACCATACATTTATACTGCCCTGCCCCCACCCCACCTGTGATGAAAGATATTGGGCCAATTTCAGCAATTTCATGTGCATGATGATGTAGCATAATCATAAAGTTGTCCTTGGAGTGGCCTCATCAGTGTCTTTTATGGAACAGTTTGGAGTGAGGTAGATTTTTACTTAAGGAGAATATTTGCCTTCCAGAAAGAATCCTGAAACCCTATCATGTACCAGACCCAAAAGGCCACAAAACCGCCCATCTTGCAGCCCTCATTCCATGATCTGGGTCCCCAAAGAACTGAGTAAGTAACGTTAGACTCTCCCCCGCAGCTTCTCTAAAACAGGAATTGAGTGACTAGAGGAAGCTGCATGGAGGCTGTACTCAGCTCACTCAGGCAGACATTTTGGTTGGGGTGGGGCACCTGTGCTTGTCGGGCTCTTTGGGAGACTGTCGTGTGCACTCAGGGTCAAAAACCACTGCCTTTGAATGAGTGGGTGTCAGGGATGCTGTGAAGAATCTTCTTGACTTTGTGGGTCAGCAGGAAAAAGTCATATGGAAAAACAGCAAAACCTACCTGGAACATCAACTCTCTTCTTTCCACGCTAGACCACATTGGTTTGGCTGGATATTTATTCAAAAGTTTATGGCAATATGCAGCGGGTGACTACTGGATGGCAGGAACTGTGCTCAGCTCCAGGGATGCAGCAGGACAGACGGCAGACAGGATCCCTGAGCTCATGGATCTGGCTTTGTGGCAAGGGGCAAGGTGGAAAGCAGTTGATATCCAGATGCATACTGACTCTTGTGATTAAGGCAGTGACAGAGGTGTAAAAAGGGATTGGAGAACAAGGGTACTTCACCTAGCTTGGGTGAGGGTGACCTGGTGATTGGGGAGACTTCTCAAGGACAGATCTAAACTGGGATCTGAAAGGCAGGGGTCAAGGGATGGGTGAGGCATTGGGAAGAGAAAACCAGGTTTTCAGTGGCTTGGTCTTCATCTTTCATGATCGTCTCACTACTTTAAACTGCCAGTTCCCAACACAACCTCATCCCATTTTATAGCCCACACAGCTGACTCTTAGACCACAGATTCATCACCCATCATCAAGGTCGTATCCTAAATCCTCACCTGTGGTGCTAGGATCAGCTCAGCTTGTTGGACTATCTGATTTGCTGTCTGTAGACACTGCACTGTAAGCCATCCTTCTTTTGTGCCCTGGTTTTCTGTATTTTTGGCCATGTCCCTGGGCCCTGATAAGTCCCTACATCTGGTTTTTCATTTTGATTTCTTGATATTTGATCACCCTCTCATCCATCCATCCATCCATCCATCTATCCATTCATCCATTCATCCATATATACATACATACACATATATCCACTCATCCACCAATCTGCCCATTCGGCATACATTCATCTATGTATGCATCCTTTTATCTGTCCATCAGTTTATCCCCTCATCGATTTATCTATCCATCCATCCACTCATCCATCCATCCACGCATCCATCCTTCTATCCATTCATGTTCTTATGTACATATATACATACATACTTACACATATTTTCACATCTTCTCATCTACCAATCTACTCATCCACTCATGCATCCATCCATACAAGTATGCATTCAACCACCCATTCATGTATCCACACACACACAGACACACACACACACACACACACACAGACCCTCTTATCCACCAACCTGCCCATATACCCATAGATCTACACACCAATTCATCTAGTCATCCATCCATTCATCCTTCTGTTTATTCATCCATTCATGCATCCAGCCACTCTCACACACACATATACATAAATACATATATCTTCTCATTCACCAACCTATGAATCTCCCATCCATTCATTCATCCATTCCCCAAACCTCCATCCCTCCCTGTCTTCATCCATCCATCCATCCATTCATCCATCCATCCACCCATTCCTTCATTCTACAAATATGTATCAAACACTTATAATGCACTAAGTCCTAAGTTCCACTGACCATACCTCCATACCTCTATTCACTTCACTCAGCACCTGGATCACCCTACCCATCCCCTCTGCTTATCTCCTGGTCCCACCCTCTAGAGCGGTCCAACTTAAGTCTGTTGGGCCAGGCCCGCAGAGTCTCACTGGCTGGCCGACAGTGAACCTGTGGGGGGCAGGTGAACAGACCTGGTTGGTCCCTGTGCCTCCCACTAGCTAAGCTAGAGAGGTGAGTGTAACAAGAGCTGTATGTCTAAGGAAGAGCAGAGAGTCCAGGGTCAGGCTGCATCCCCTTCATGGGGATGGGTTGGAGGTGGGTTTGTAGAGGGAAAGACATGAGGACTGGGGCATGGAGGGCCAGTATACACTCCCCAAGTGGACAGGATGGAGCCAGTCACCAGGCAGAGGGAACAGCATGTGCAAAGGCACAGGGATGGAGTGCTGTCTTCTGGGTCAGGGTACATGTCCACAGAATCATAGCATTTCAAAGGGACAGCTCAGAGACTATTCAGTCCAATTTTTCATTTCATAGAGGAAAGTAGTCACTAATCAAAGAGGCACAGCAAATTTTCTCAAAGGGATACCTTGTTCCCCCTCCCTCATGCAGCGTCACCAGGAAGCTTATTAAACCTTTAGGGTCCTAGGGTTCGGCCCAGTGGTGCTGACAGTATTAACTCATCAGGACAAGTCTCAAAGGTAGGAACAATCGTCATGTTCAATTTATATGAGAGGACACTGAAGCAGAAAGGTTAAGTAACTCGCCCTAGGCTATACAGCCATTGAGTAGCAGAGCTGGATGCAGAGGCTCCAGGGTCCACATTCTTAACCACTGCACTGTGCTGCCCATCGCATCTGTTCATTTACTTTTTGAGGCATATTGTCCCCATTTTGTAGTGATATTACAGAAGCACAAAGAGGTTAATAACTCATCCAGTGTTGTACAGAATGTAACTAGTGGAGCTGGGATCCAAACCCCTACTATCTGACTATGCTGACAAACAAAGGATATATCCAAATGTAAAAGGACAAGGAGCATGGCCATTTTGGGGGAACAGGGGGAGCCCAGGCCCTTCTAATCCCCCCCACACTCCCTGAGAAATCCCTCCTCAGATGCTAGCATAACTCTGGGCTACGGATACACTTCAGGTGCCCTTCCTCCCTCTCCTCCCTGTCACTTCGTGAATCACCATCTGAAAGCTGCTCTCCTTGAAAGCAGCTGGTCATCTCAGCAAGCACGAATCCTGCCAGCTGGACATGGTTCAAGTTCAGCTGCATTTCCCTGACCGGGCAGAAGCCATTCGTGTTGAAATGCTCGGCCAATAACAGCCAAGGGGCTGAGGCCAGCTCAGGGAAAGGAATTGCTCACAGATTGGTGTGCTCGGCCTCCAGCTTGGGATAATATATGGGCAGTGACATAAAACAAATGGAGCCTTGGCTAGGTCATTTCTCGTGCTCCTTGGGGAGCTTGCTGCCTCTGCCATGAATCCTTGGAGCTGTTGTTTCACATCCTGCAGCCAAACACAGTACACTGTGTATTCACAAATTCCTAAAAATATTGCTCAGTGGTCTTGAAAAAAAACGAGTGTCCTGTGACATGTTAGCATAATTTTCATGATTGAGGTGTTGAATATAGATTCTGTATATGTTTATTTATATAGAAACCAACACAGACTGGGGCATAATATTTTAAATTTTTCATGTGTCTGGCAAAACATTGACTGAGTTGCTTTTATTTATTTCATAGAGTTAGAAAGACATTTCTTTCCACTAGAGAGATAAATGGATAAGTTAGAAGATACAGGAGAAGAGAAACTTAGTAAAATGACTCTCTGTGCTTTAATAATCCTTCCTTTCATTTCCTTTCTTTTCATAGTTCAAAGTCATTTTATGGGTCCAAGTGTTTTGTTTTGTTTTTCAGTAATCAATATTTGATCACCCAGGACTCCTTTTCAGAACTCGTATAGCATATTCAGTTGGACCCCTTAAAGTTTAAAGTCTTAACTAAACATAAGAGGCAGGAACTAAGAGATGAGGAGGGACAGTGAAAACTCATTCAGCTCAAATTCTGGGTCCTGAGGATTCACTGAGAGTGGAGAGAATTTAAAAGTAGATCTGTGGCTATTAACACACTTTGGGGTCTCTGGTCTCTTGAGAATTTGCTAGAAGGTGTATTCACACTCTCAAGAAAAATAGGCACACAATATAAAAATAGACCCATAATATAGGGTGTATAATTTTAGGTGTATTAGTCAGCTATTGCTACAATGACACCGCATAACAAACCATCCCTAAACTCAATGGCTGACAACAGCAAGCATTTATTTTTCTTGCTCATGGGTACATGAATTCGCTTGGGTGTTTCCGTTTCAAGCTATGTATTGATGGTGCTTGGCTGTAAGCTTCAAGGCAGTTTAACTCTGCTCCATGTGTCTGATTCCGGAACACAGGCTGAAGAGAAAGCTCCTATGTGAGACATGTTTTTTTTCTTTGTTTGTTTGTTTTTGTTTTTATATGGTGATGGCAGAAGTTTGAGAGACAAGTCACAATACACAAATCTGATTCAAGGTTCTATTACATATCATCTACTTACATTTTATTGGCCAAAGTAAGTCAAATGGTTTAGCTCAAGGTCAGAAAAGAATACATTACCCCAGAGGGTTTAGCTCAAGGCAGAAAAGAATACATTACCCCAGAGGGTTTAGTTTAAGGCAGAAAAGAATACACTGCCACAGAGGGTGGGCGAAAGGGAGTGAACACGTATTGAAGAGTCCTCCAATTTATTATCAGGAGGTCATGGACTCTCTGAAGCCTAACTATGGAGCGCAGTCTAAAGACTCACTTGGAGCCCAAGTCTCCTGTGGTGATTCTCAAACCTTAGCAAACACAGACATCATTTGGGATCCTGCTTCAAAATGCAGAGCTGAGAATATTTTCCAGAGATTCTGATTCAGAGGATGTGAGTGGGGCCCAGGAAACTGCATTTTAAACAGTCACTCTCTGCAGTGATTCTTGCCCAGGGTGTTAGTTAGAGAATCACTGGCTTCTTGGTTCTGAGCATGTGTCAAGGACTCAGAGAGGTGAGTTCTAATTCCAGCTGCACCCTAGCTTTGACCTCAGTAAGTGGCTTTGCTTTTCAGAGCCTCGGTTTTCTCCTCTGAAAATGGAGAAAACAGTAATACCTTTCTTAGGTTGTAGAGATGGTGCTGGGAAAACAAATAGCATTCTGCCTGGGACATGTTAAGCCAATAAATGGTGGTTTGCTGCTGCCACCGCATCACTATGACATAACGTCGTTTTTGTCGTCATCACCGTCATCATCGTCATCATCATCACTATTGTCATCTGGTTTCTTCCAGTATGCTTCTCTTTGACTATAGTGTTACTTCCAGACTATTAGGTTTCTCTGATTTTTTTCTTGAATACCTATGGTGGGAAATGTTCTGCTTCTGACATGTTCAATGTCCAAGTTTAATTTCACCCACCTCATCAGGCCATGATGAGTTCTAGATTCCCCGAAGGCAAGTCAGATGTGATGCTCCCCCATTCAGGATCTAGTAGATCATCATTACTGAAGGTTTAGGGATTCAGAGTGGTTTAAGTGCCTGAGCAATGGCTGGTTAACGTTGCGAAAGGAAACAGTGAAAGGTGATCCGTGACTCTGAAGCTCAAACATCAGTCTAGCCTTAAATCCCTTCCTTCTCTGACCGTCCTTTCTCCCCCCACCCCCTTGTGTCTCTCTGCTTCTTGTTTCCTGGTCCACTTCTCCATGTCTTTCTTATTTTTCTGAGTGCCCTGCTCTCCTTCATGCTCCCTGCTCCCACCCCTCCTCATCCCGTGCTGTGTCTGGTGCCTGACACAGAGTGTATGTTGAGAAGTTTACCAGGGAGGGAGCAGCAAATGAAGGAAAAGTCATCCCACAGCTGATGTCCAGTTGCCCTTCCTCGACCTCCAACTTGCTTCATCACTGGGTTCCTCTGCTGGTGAATCGAGGATTGATCAGCCGAGTGAACAGCGACCGCTGCTCCTTCAGACTCTGCCCAGGAATGGAGCCCATCTCTCACCTTCTAGAAGTGCCCTCCACTGCCCAGAATAGCTGCCCTGCTGTTTGCTTCTCCTCCACAGCTGACATGGTTTTGCCTGAGCTGAATCTTTATCCACATTTTGAATTCCTTTTCCTTTTGTCTAACCTCCTCTTTAAAGATGCCATCGCTGACCTACCTGGGCTCCGAAAGAGCCTACAAGTTCCTTGCTGTCTCTGTTGTTTCTTGATTCTTCTCTGATGCTGGCTGTCTTGCATTTCTTGTCCTGGGATCTCAGCAAATGTTCTGTAAAGGCTCAGATAAAATATAACTTAAGTTTGGTGGACTGCTCCCTTTCTGTTGCAACGACTCAGTTCTGTGATATAGTGCAAAGGTGGCCACAGGCAACATGTGAGCATGTTTGTGTTCCAATAAAACTTTATTTACCAAAACAGGAGGTGGGCCCAATGTGGCCCACAGGCCATGGGTTGCCAACCCCTACTCTAGTCTATGGCATAATTTAGACTTGGTGTTAACCCCAGCCCCACAACTCCAGCTCTGTGACCTTGATCCCATCAATCACATAGAACTTCAGGTTCAATGCCTATAAGACAGGGTTGGGCAGATTAATCGGTGAAATGCCTGCAGGTCCTTAACACGGAGTTTAGCACATAACTGCTTAGTAAATGCTATTTAGTACCTAGAATTCAACTCGTTTTTATTTGACCAATCTTTACTGAGCACCTACTATGTGCTGATACTGAGTTCCATTGAGATTTAGACTGTTAGGGCTGGAGAGATTTTGGGATCACCTAGTCCAGAGGTTGAAAACTGGCAATGTATTTCCAGTCTCAACCCCAGAGAAGTTCTTTTTCACTTATCAACTATATGACTCTGGGCCAGTTACTGAACATCTCTGTACCTCAGTTTCCTTATTTGTAAAATGGAGATGGGGCCTACTTCATAGGGATGTTATGAGAAGCACATGAGTTAACACATGTAAAATGTTTAGAAGAGAGCCTGGAATAATCAGGGTTCAATTGTGTTCAGTATTATTATTTTTATCATCCTGATCAATATTGTTAGCAGTTTTCTCTTAAACAGGGTGTGCACTTTCTGGCTTCCCTAAGTTCTTAATCCAGCTCTCTGAACTTATTTACTTTAGCTTCCTTACCTCTGGATACTTTTGGTTTTTCCACCCCTGGTTAAGCCCAAGTCCTGTATTTCATAGATAGGATATCTGAGATTTGTTCAGAATGAGTGACTACAGCAAGTCAAGGACAAAGCCTATTTAGATTCCTAGCATTTACTCTCTATCTGTGGGTTGCACACAGCTCTTCTCAACTACAAGTCACACACCTTTCAAGCTGAAATCCTCCATTTAGTTTCTCTACACTGGTTACCAGGGCATCAGAGACCTCTTCACTTTAAAGCACTCTGACCCAAAGGCTAGATGCTGCAAATGGGCCATCAGCCGCATTGGTTGGGAGACAATGGAGGCGGCATGCTTAATTGAGCTCACTGAACTTCAGGAATACAGTTTAAGGAGTGGGGAGTCAGGCTTACAAGGAAAATCTATGCTGCTCAATTGCATTCCCAGTAAGGGTCTAGAGAGACATTTCCAGAGAGAGCCTGACTTATGACTGAACCATTCCTGTCGCAAAGTCATTGACTGTCTGCCATAGATTAAGTCAGTCGTGTGTGGAGCAAGAAGGGCATCCTTGTGGTCACAGGAAAGCCAATAAGCTCACCTTGACTCAGTCTTGAATAAGTGGCAGATGCATGAGCTGCCTTAGAATTACAGGGACTATTAAGAAAAAAAATCACTGTTCTGGGCACCCAATTTATCTCAATAAGGGCATGGTGCTTTTATACAAAACATCTCTGATAATGAAACCCATCATTTGTTTCTGCCAGGTTGCTGTCAAAGACTCAATTGAGAGCTATTTCTTCTTGGCGAAGGAGAAAGAAAGAAGGTCTTTGGGGGAGGTAAACCATTAATAAATGAAGATTGTGATGTGCTTGCATCAAATTGCATATTTACTCTCTGGTTTAGCTTATACAAAAACACTAATCAATAGAAACGTCCAGGGTGGAAACCGCAGAGTTCACCATGGTCACAGCATGGAAATGTTTTCTGATTGGCTTTTGATACACATGTCCGAAAGGTTTGCACAGTAGTACATTGACGACACCACTGACCTTCAACACCCAAAGTGAGCCCTTTAAGTTGACATTTGCCAAAGCCTCTGAATAATTGGACTCTGATTTCATGTATGGCAAAGCCACCGGGAGAGTGGAATGGAAAAAGTAGAGTCAGGGCCAATTCTGTGGTTGACAGTGTGAACTGGAAAAATTTAAGGGCAGTTGAGAATATCGTAGACTTTTTGTTGGGTAGAGGAACAAGAACTAGTACTTCTATTACCAACATTCCTCACCCTTAGGGTACTTTTCAGGGGTGTGACCCAGCTATATTTGTGACTTCTTACCATATTTGGCTTTTCAGATTTAGAGAGGCAAGAGTGGGCATGGGAAGAGATCATGAACTTTGGATTAAGTCAACACTGGGTTTGAATATCAGCCTCATCTCCTCATTGCTGGGTGACATCGGGCACGTTCCTGAATCCCTTTGAGTCTCACAGAATATGTCACATGGCTGTGAGGGCTGGAAGAGAGGGTGTACCTAAAGTACCTGCCACAACCCTGGTGCTCAGTGAATTTTGGCTCCTTCCAGTGGTGTGTTGGTCACTGTTTAACAATTGGCTCTCAAAAAGAAGAGCTCTGGCTTGGCACTGGCCAACTTCTGTGGCATAAATACTCCCATCATGGCTAATTTCAAACTGCTGGTGTGATGTCACAGAATTTGGAGTTGGGAAGGGATGAGCCCAGGTGGTTCTCACAAGCTGGAACGTATGGTCCCAGCAGACCACTTGTTTCTTCCCCCTCTACTCTGTCTCCTTCCTCTGCCCAAATTCAAATTCTAAACAGAATCATAGATTCAAAGTCAGCGAGGAACTCATTTGTGCTTAACTCTCTTGTTGAATAGATGGGGGGAAACTGAGTCCCTGGATTCAGAGTCACACAGCCAATTAGTAGCAGAGCTAAGGCAAGGATGTGAGCCTCCTACCTCTCAGGCCAGGTCCCTTTTCACATTACACTGCTCTCAGAACTTGCCATGGGGCTGTTCTTCTAGGTAAAATGGCTGCAGAAAGAGACTTTTGGGCAGTTGCAGAAATTAAGTCCTAGCCAGGATCGAATAGATCAGCCTTTTTGTTTGCTACATGTAGAAGAGAGTCCTGTTGAAGAACTCCCATGTGCTTGGGCAATGTTGAAAATGGGATGATTTCATCCCACTTTCTAGCTTTGTGTATCACCTCCCACCTGGATTACCTGTCATCATAAAATGAAGCTTCTGGATTCTGATGTCCCCCAGGCTCTAGTTCCTGAGGATGGATAAGCTACCCTCACTCAGTAAAACAACCCATTCTGGGGAAGCTGGAAGAAGCCACATCCAGCAAACCGTACATCCTTGATGTGGATCCTATATGACCTTTCTGTTCCAGGGACATTTGGGTGATAGTAATAGAGATGTGTTGAAAGTCAGATAAAGACAGAGTTGCAAGGTCTTGGGAGAAAGATCAGCAGTAAAGGATCCTTTGCTTTCACACCTAATGTACCAGTTTAATCCAGTAAATTTGTGTAGAATACTTACTGTGTGCCCCGTTCTGTGATACATTTCTGACCCTCAGAAAGAGAATAAGATATTGTTCCTGCCCTGGCATAACTTTCACCAAGAATATCTATCTATCTCTAAATCTATCTTTCTATCGATCTACCTTTTTATCTATGTCCATATCTATCAATCAACCTCTGTCTTCCTAGCTAGCTATCATCCTTTTACGATATATATCTTCATTTAATCAGTCAAACATTCATTTGGCAAGTTCTATGTGCTAGGAGGAACTGTTAAGACAGGAGATAGCTAGAGAAAGGATAGGCAGACAGACAGTCGAGTTCTCTGGTAACAATGTAGCGAACACCCTGCACGCCTCTCAGGCTCAGCATTGATAAACAAGCTCCCTGCAAGTCTCTCAAGCTAGAGCTCAGGTACTCACTGCTGGGACTGAAAAGCAACCAATCAGAACAGCAATAGGTCACAGCTTAGTGCTAGCCAATCGGCTCAGATTTAGGGCTATATAAGCACCAGGTTTTCGGCCCCAGCCGGGCAACCCCTTCGGGCCCCTCTGGCTGTGGGAGCTTTTCTCTCCGCAATAAATCCTGCTTTCTTACTTTCTGGCTATTCATGTCCCTCATTCTTACTGGGCATGAGACAAGAACCTCAACCCTGAAGAACTGCAACCTGAAGAGCTGCAGATCATTAGAGTCGAAGAGCCGTGCACCCCAGAGACTGGCTTGGGCTGAACCAGGAGAGCTGCCGGAAGAAGAGGAGACTCCGAAGCTGAGACACCCAGGGAGCTAGGCTTGCCAGCCCACCAAACCAGCAACACTCTCAGGGCTTGGCTTGCCAGCCTGTTAGAGACAGCACCCTGGGGGCTAGTCTTACCAGCACTCCCCCTGACCCCATAATCGCAACACTCAGGGCTTGGCTTGCCAGCCCATTAGAGCGGACACTGACACTTCTGGGGCAAGGCTTATCAGCCCCTTGACAACCTGCTCTGGGACTTGGTGGCCGACCCATTGAGCTGACACTCTTGAAGCACCAGGCTGACCTGAAAAATCTGCATCACTGAATCACAGGTTGTGGATTAAAAGTCTTTAGGAAACTTGTTTGCATGGAAGAAATTATATTTAATAGAGATACCCAGATTCAAATCCCAGCTCTATTCCCTCCTTGCTGAGTGACCCTGGACAAATGGCTAGGCTTCTACAGGCCTCTGCTTCCTTATGTAGGAGGAAAAGTAGTCCCTCCCTTGTGAGACTGCTGTAAAGATTCAATGATGTAGTGAGTGAAAAGTGGTTAATGCAAAGCCTGGTGCAGATTATGTGAACAACACATCTCAGCTTTGATTGACTGATTGGTTTTTGTCTACTCTGCACTAAACTTGGGTTGAGGACTGAAAATTCAAGTACAAATAATGCGTACATAGCCCTTGTTCCCAGGAGTACACTGATTTCTTGGGAATTAGAAGTGTTCTAGGGAGGGCTTCACTAGCACTGTGGGGAACTAGTGTGCCAGGCCTGAGTCAACCTGTGCATTTTCAAGGCTTTTATCTCATTTGATCTCCTAGAGAACCCTGAGAGGTTGGATGCATGGCCCCATTTCCCAGATGTGGAAGCTCGGAAAAGTCCAGGCACAGTGGCCAGCCTCCTCTACTCCATCTAGAAGGTACCAGACACTGCTGAAGCATTCTTACTAGGCCCTTCCCATGGGTAAGACCCAATCTGTGCCGACTGCTGAGGTCCAGATACTTCTAGGCAGGTATGGTAAGCAGTGAGGCTGTCTCTGAGTGCAGCCACTGGGCATAAAGGACAGATGAACAGGAATACAGGAGGAAAAGCCTGGCTCCAATCCCACATCTTAGGACCAGAGGGCAGAAGGGATTCTGAGTGGAGTGAGATGACCACCTCTGGTCTCTTACCTTGGTCCAATCCACTGGCTTGTGTCTGGGGCCTCAGGGAAGAGAGGGCAGCAAAGAAGAGCCCACGGGGACCTCCGCACAGAACTCTGTGACACATGGGGACCTGAGCTCACTGCTGTAGGAATGATCAGTCACAGGAGTAGGGGAGAGGTGTGTGCCTCCCACTTGGCCATGATCTCCATAGAGACTCAAAGATGGAGGCTGCAGCCCTCAGCAAAGGCATGGGACTTGGTAAGGACAGCAGAACTCGTCTGCTCCACAGGGTCCCAGGAGACACACTAATCATGTTTGTAAGTTTATCTGAGGAAGCCCCTGAGATGGGCTTAAATACTTGGCTATGGAGGAATGATAAGGAATGCCCCCTATGGCACTAATGGGGACAAAGAGACAGTCAAATTGGTATTTATTTACTTATTACCATGAAGGGGTCACCATTTATACCCACAGACTGCTGGGGCCCAGATTGGGCTAGCATAGGAGTTTGATGAGAGGAAAGGACAAGCAACTCTGTACTCTTAAAATCGGACTCACATTTCTTGAACGCCAGCTATGTGCTAGGCAATGGGGTTGGTTAGAAAAGGAAATCGTTTAGTTAACATCGATTGGAAAAACCAATGAGAAAACTGGAAGTGTAGTTCAGCACAATAAGGGCTTTGTTAGTAATAACTGTGATAATCCCTGAGCCAATGAGTATGGCTGATGATGGGCATGAGATCTCACCTGGTCCAGTCAGAGTGAACCTCAGAGCTCCTTACTGGAATAAAAGCCTCTCTCGTTCTGAGTGATGAGGCATGGGGCCCTGGGGCCATGTTGCTGTCAAGTAGGAAGGTGCCCTAAGAAGGATAAAACCAATGGACAGAGGAAGGCAGACCGGAGAAGGGAAAAGGAGCTGAGCTGGTGTTAGGGTGAATCCCCAGATCAAACTATACCTGAAGCCTACAATCTTGTTTGATTTCCAGTTATATAAGCTGCATAACTCAGGATTCTTAGCAAAAACAGAACCAGCTGGATATATAGAGATATATAAAAAGAGATTTATTGGCTGGGCTCGGTGGCTCAGCCTGTAATTCCAGCACTTTGGGAGGCTGAGGTGAGTGGATTGCCTGAGCCCGCGGGTTCGAGACCCGCCAGGGCAACTTGGCGAGACCTCTTCTCTACAATAAATAAAAAAAAATCAGCCAGGTGTGGTAGTGCGCGCCTGTAATTCCGGCTGCTTGGAAGGCTGAGGTGGAAGAATTGCTAGAGCCCAGCAGGTCGAGGTTGCAGTGGCAGGGAGCGGCCACTGCGCTCCAGTCTGAGTGAGACTCCAAATCAAAAAAAAAAAAAGAGAGAGATTTATTATGGGGGATTAGCTCATGTGATTGTGGAGGCTGAGAAATGCTATGATCTGCTGTCTGCAAACCTAGGTCTAGGAAAGTTGGTAGTGTGGTTTTAATCCAAAATTGAAAGCCCCAAAACCAGGTGAGTTAGGTTTAAGTCCCAGTCTGAGTACAAAGACTTGAAAACCAGAAGCACTGCCGCCTGAGGGCAGGAGAAGCTCTAAGTCCCAGCTCAAGCAGAGTGCAAACTTGCCAGTTTTCTGCCTTTTTGTTCCATTCAGATCCCCAAGGGATTGAATGATGCCTACCCACGTTGGTGAGAGTGGGTCTCCTTTACTCAGCCTACAGATTCAAATGCTAATCTCTTCCAGCAGTACCCTCATAGACACACCCAGAAATGATGTTTAACCAGCTATCTGGGCAACCCTTAGCCCAGTGAAAAATTAACGTCAAATTAACCATCACATAAGCCAATAATCCTTATTGTTCAAGGCCCACTGAAGTGGATTTTGCTATCACTTGCAGTTGAGAGCATGTTATAACACAGCAAAGATAGAGCGGGAGACTTAAGTCCTCAAAGGCTATGATATGCCTTGGTTACTAAATTAACCAATTACAATTCTTTCCTCAAAGTCATGGGGGACTTCTTGAAGCAGAGATTGGGGTGGGTGATCAGGTTTTTTGTTTTCTTTTTAGGTTAGTTAAGTGAAGCAGTGGGGATGGAGAAGGAACAAAGATCTCTGTAACTGGTTGGGATCAATCATTTGCAAACACCACCACACTTGGACCAACTGAGGCTCTCATATTTCAAATAATATCTTGCTGACCCCAATGTAGACCAAAACAGGGCAATAGTGAGTGAAGTGGACAATGGGGGACACAACAGAAATTTCAACAATTGTTCTGGTGATGAGCAGTGGCAACAAAGACAGGAGAGGTGAGGATGGAGAGGAGGAGATGCCTATATGAGCGTCTATATACAGCCTTTAAATTTCTCTTTTCTTAGTAATTATGCATTCCTCGAGATGTCACTCCTCCCAAGCAATAGCTTGTACCAATTGCATCAGTAAAAAAGACAGAAATCCAGAGGGGTCCTGATCTGGTTACTTCCTCAGTCTCCGTGAGATGCAGAGTGAATAGCAGCTGATTGCTTGAAGCAGCCATTTGGTCATGAGGTGCAATGAGACTAGGTGGGTGTGAAGACAGAAGAAAGCGAGCTCATCTGTGTTCCGACCTGGATTCTGAGGGATGTGGAAGCTGTGAATGGAGTCCATATGCTGTGACTGTGCAGGACAGATGGAACTCCCTGGGTATTGAAAAGCACAATGTAGACAGGACAGATAATCTTGGAAATGGAAACCCTTCAATCAATGTTGTGGTAGAAAGACAAAAGCCATAATACATGAGAATGTGAAGGGACCCC
Source organism: Cephalopachus bancanus (assembly GCA_027257055.1). NCBI lineage: Eukaryota > Metazoa > Chordata > Mammalia > Primates > Tarsiidae > Cephalopachus > Cephalopachus bancanus. The sequence continues at coordinate 463,539 of JAPVLO010000689.1, forward strand.
AGAGCAATGAAATAAAATGCATATTTTAACACTACCTGCTAAAATGCATATTCCCAGAACTCCTGAGCTTTGGTTTCCATGGGTTTAGGTGGAGGCTCAGGAATCTGCATTTTTTTCACCATTCTCTTCCTCCCAAGTTATCTTGATGTCAATGGTCCAGGGGTACACTTGAGTCCTGGAGATGAAGAGTAAATTTCCCAAGGGCACACAGTGAATGAGTGGCAAAACCTAGATGAAAACCCAGGTATCCTGATTTCCAGGTGAGGGCTAGTCCTGCTGTACTGCCAACGTTTTTTAAAAATTGGAAAGCACTGGTTACATCATTCCTCACACGCTCAGATGGCCAAACTGTCTAAGTATGAGAATGCAGATGAACAAGGAAAATCTGATGAATGGGAGCCTTAAAGAACATGGAAATTAAAGGTAACATGGTTTTCTTGATGGGACCCTGAAACAGAAAAAAAGGACATTAGGTAAAAATAAGGAAACCTGATTAAAGTACAAGGATTGGTTAATAATTATCTTCATCGGTTTTGCATTGCTATAACAGAATACCATGGACTGGGTCATTTATTTAAAAAAAAATTGGCTTCTAGTTTTTGAGACTGGGAAGTCCAAGAGCATAGCACCAGCTTCTGGCAAGGGCCTTTGTGCTGCATCCTCCAACTGATGTTGGAAGGGCAAATGAGCATGACAGCCAGAGGAAGGAAATGGGGTTGAACTAGTCCTTCTATCAGGAGTCTACTCCCATGATAGCTAACCCACTCCCACAACAATGGCATTAATCCATTCACAGAGCCCCCATGGCCTAATTACCTCTTAAAGTCCTTCTCACCACAATGCCCTCACAATGGAAATTCAGTTTCAACACAAGTTTTGGAGGAGTCATTCAAACCATAGCAATAATGATGTATCAGTGTTGGTTCATTAATTGTGACAAATATATCATATGCATGTATGATGTCAATAATAGGGGAAACTGGGTGTGGGGTTTTCGGAACTCTCTGCATTGCCTTCACTATTTTTTGGTAAATCTAAAACTATTCTGAAATAAAAAGATAATTTTAGAAGTTACTTTATAAAAGCAAGTGAGGGGATGGGGTGTGTGAGGGGAAGTGAAATTTGTTTAGATTTGGTGTTATTATTCATTTTCATTCCCTGATTGAGCCACAAGTGTTTATTGAGCACCTAATATCTGTCAGTCTTGGCGCTGGATCCAGGGAATGAGCTGGTATCTTGCTTAGGCTTTGGAGAACATTAATGGTTTTATCTTCCAGCTCACTCAGCATGTGACTGTGAGGTCCATAATTAATGGCCCAGTGCTCTGGCTGGAGTCTTGGGTCCCCATCCCAGCCTTGTGGATGACTGACTGCTAACTATCACTTTACCTCTCTGGAACTTATCTCTTTCTCTGTCATTTAGAAAGACTTGTGCCTGCTCTGCCTACTTCAGACATGGTGCCATACTCTTGGACTTCCCAGTTCCAGAACCAGAAGCCAATTTTTAAAAAAATAAATGATTCAGTCTGTGGTACTCTGTTATAGCAATGCAAAACTGACTAAGACAATTATTAACTGTACTTTACTCAGGTTTCTTCATAACCAAATGAGGCACTAATGAGCCCCTGAGTTCATAAACTCAGGCTATGGCTTGAATAGGGTTAAGTGTTCATCCAAGCCAACCTCTATTTGATACACAAGGAAACTGAAGCCTAGCTATGGTAAGTGATTGGCACAAGATCAAACAGCTAAGACCAGGAGTCAGATCTTCCATGCTTTTCACTATAGAAGACTGAAAGTGTTCTAGAAAGTTTAAAAGCTTATGTAGGTAAATGTGAGGACAAATTCCTGTTTTTAGGAGTGCCAACAATGCTCAATTCAGAGGCCTTGAGCTTGTTCGTATCTTTAGCAGATTCAGGTAGGTTTTGGCCATCGACTGAAATTTGGATAAAAAGGCAATAAAGCAGAGGTAGGGGATCTTACATCATCCTGCCTCTTTTTCTTTATGTTTTATTTATTTATTAATTCATTCATTTATATTTAACTTGATCTCAAATTTTTGAACGTAGTTTTGCCCTGTTCTGTATGACTTGGCCAAGTTAATAATTTCTTCTTTTTAAACTTTATTTTTAAAGATTAGAGACAGGGTCTCGCTCTGTTGCCCAGGTTGGGGTGCAGTGGCATGATCATGGCTCACTGAAGCCTTGACCTCCTGGGCTCAAGCAATTCCCCAGCCTCAGTCGGGATCACAGGCACATGTCACCATGCCCAATTAATTTTTAAATTTTTTGGCAAAGATGGAATCTTGCCATGTTGTCCAGACTGGTCTCAAATTTCTGGCCTCAAGTGGTCCTCCCTCTTTGGCCTCCCAAAGCACCAGGATTACAGATGTGAGCCACCACAGGTGATCAATAATTTCTTGTTCCTATGTCTGAGCAGGAGCAGGAAGAGAACAGTGGTAGCACCTCTGCCACATCCTCTCCCCAAGAATCCCCATTTCTGGGAATCCTAATGGTCTTCAATAGCAGGGCTGGGAGAGGAAGGGCGACAGGATGGAGCCACAGGACTGGCAATGCCTGACTCAGGATTGTCAAGGCTGGCCTGTGACCAGCCAGTTGGCACTGGGGTGGTGGTGATGTCCAGAAAGGTGAGATTCAGACTCCGTGGCATGATTTCTAGTACTTTCTATCAACAGCACATCGGGCAAGTTATTTATTCACCCTGTCCTTCTGTTTCTTTGTCTGCAAAATGGGGACCACCCTGTGCCTACCTCATGGAAGTGTTGAAGGGAGTAAGTGAGACAATAGGTGAAACATGTTTAGCACAGATTATGGCATATTGTCAGAGGCCCCTCAACTAATCCAGCCCATCCGTTTGACGCTCATGAAAACTGAGGCACCGAGAAGTGGCAAAACCTCCTGGAAACTGGTTACCTGGTGCCACTGGTGTCCCTGCATGTTCACAGATCATGAAGGGGTCTGAAGAAGCTCCCTGTGAGGGCTTCACTGGGGTGGGAGGGTCCTGCTCTCCAGTCTGCACCTACCAATCTCTTTTCCATCAGTCCTTACTTCCGGTCCCTTATGCTCACCCATCCTTGTCAGGCCTGCAGTCCCTGCTGCTTCCCTGACATTTCCCTCGTTTCTTTCCCATCACACCACAGAGAACAATTAAAGGACTGTGGCTGTGATGGAGCCTGGGGGAGGAGGAAGGTGGGAAATCAAGGCTCAAGGCTCTTTGGCCATTTTGCAGTGAGTGGTATAAAAAAGCAAGTGGAATCTGTTTCTGGGCATACATTAAGAAAAAATTGAAAGCAGAGTCTCAAAGATATATTTGTTCACCCATGTTGACAGCAGCATTATTCACAATAGCTAAAATGTGGATACAACCCAACGTTTGTCCAGCGTTGAATGAATATGCAAAATGTGACATATGCATGCAATGGCACACAATTCAGCCTTAAAAAGGAAGGAAATTCGGACACATCGTACTGCATGGGTGAGCCTTGAGGACATTACACTAGGTGAAATAAGTCAGTCACAAAAGGACAAATACTGTTTTATTCCACTTACATGAGGTAGCAAGAGTAGTCAGACACACAGTCACAGAGAGCAGAACTGCAGGTGCCAGGGGCTGGCAAGAGGAGGGGAGGAGACCTGTTGTTGAATGAGTACAGAGTTTCAGTTTTGCAAGATGAAGAGTTCTGGAACCGCGTGCTGGTGATGGTTGTACAACCGCATGACTGTATGTGAGGTATTGTCCAGACATTGACTCTTTTCTTCCTATATCTGGCTTATTCCTGCCTCCTCCCTCAGGGAGTGGCCTCTGGCCATGGCTGGTCTCTGAAGGATATGCATATTCCCAGTAATGAGTCATGGGATGCAGGTGACGAAGCAACACTGAAAGCAATGTAGGCATCACCCTTAATCAATGCAATTGTAAACACTGTATAGCAACTTGAATGATTCACTTGATTATAAAACTGTCCCAAGGTGTGGATTCTTCACCAATCAGTCACCATCAGTGCCTCCTGTAAGTTTGAATAAACCAGTGTATTTCCCTGCTGGACCTCTGGGTGACGTCTTTGGATTAAGTAAACATTACACACAAGCCCTCTCAATTTGGGGGTTACCATGTTACTGTACTAATGCCACGGAACTGTGCACTTAAAAATGGTTAAGATGATAAATTTTATGTCATATTTTTTTAACCACAATTTAAAAGGAAAAAATTCAAGGTGGAAGAACTGTAAAATGAGAAGGTGACAGGTTGATTAAGGACGCTAATGCAGCACTGGGTTTCAAGCGTGGATCAGACCCCTGCGTTCCTACTCCAACTCTGTCACTTTCTTGCTGGGTAACCTTGGGCAAGTTGCTTGACCTCTCTGGCCTGTTTCTTTATCTGTAAAGTACAGATAAAAATAGTATCCACATCACAGGGCTGTTAGGAGACTGAAATGATAGCCTGTGAAAAGTGCTTAGTACAGAGTTGACGTATTTATTTTTTATTCAACGAATATTTATCGAGCTTTTACTAGGTGCCAATAGTACTCTAAGTGCTGGAGTGGTCACAGTGAACGAGAAAAGCAAATTCTCCATCTTATAGAGTGTGTATATCCATGTGTCTGGGCCTAGATTTCCCACACAACAGACTTGAGGCCAAGCCTCATGTTGCTCCTTTATGGGCGGGGTGGGGGTGGGGGCAGGGAGTGCAATTGCAGGGAAATATGAGCAGAGAAAAAGGGGATGGGCAGGGAAGAAAAGAGAGTCAATGCAAGCACGTGATACTAGATAGTCAACTCCTGGTATTGAGAATCACTGGTTGTCCCTCTCATGGGGCCATCTTTGGTAAGGTCTTATGAATTGCAGTGTTTTAAGATTCAATTGACTGGATAAAGATGTCATACACACACACACCATGGAATACTATACAGCTATAAAAAGAATTAAACAATGTCCTTTGCAACAACATAGTAAATTAAGCCTAATTAACTCCAAAAGCTTTTCATCTCCAAACACCATCACATTGTGGGTTAGGACGTCAGCATATGAATTTTGGGGAGACACAAATATCCAGTCTATAGCGCATACCCTGCAGTGCACCTCCCTAATATAAATGTATCATCACCCTAAGTGAACTAACTCAGACACAGAAAACAAAACACTGCATGTTCTCATCAGTGGGAGTTAAACGGTCACAAAGATGGAAATAATAGATGCTGGGGGCACCATAAAGGGAAGAAGTGGGAAGGGGGGCAGTTAGGGCCCAGAAATTTCCTATGGGGAACAATATTCGCTACCTGGGGAACAGGCCACCTTGGACCCAATCCCCACCACTACGCAATATGTCTGTGTGGTGAACATACACGTGCACCAACTGAGTCTAAAATAAAAATGGGGAAAAAAAGATCCAACTGGGAGCAAGAAGAAGGAATGAATGAGTCAGCCCCAACCTAGATGGTCAAAACTTCACTGCAAAGGGCAGTAATGAGAAACCCAAGCTACTTGTGAACAGCAGTTGGGTTGGCAGCTCTTAAGGCTCAGCACCAACAGGTAGGTGAACCAGGGCAAAAAACTTTCCCCAGGTGAAGGTGGCCAGAACCCATGCACAGCAGACCACCCCCAAGGTAGCTGGAATGGAACCAGTGGCCAAGGGTCCCAAAGACAGCAGAGGCCAGAGGTCCGCGGTAGTGCCCAACAGGTGTCAGATGTAATTTGTGTCATGCGTGTGCCTGTATCTACACACATCTAGGCATAGATTATAGTTAAAACTCAGAAGACTCCAGCATCTATAGCTGAAACACTTTCAGACAAACAGTTTAATTTCAGAGAAATTAAGACCTTTATTATCAGTGTAAGAGCCTGAACATATTGATTGGATGAGACTTTCCTTTATAAAATGCAGAGTATATAAACAATTCCAACACAGCAACATATTCATAAGTTTTCTAATTCAAGAGTTTTAGAGAAGAGAAAACATTTTACTTAAGACCAGCAAATGATGATCTCCAACAGTATTATGTGGCCTGTACCTTGATTTTTGGTTGATGGATGATCTGAGCCGGTGGCAGATTTTAGCTGGCTTTGGTTCTTTTTTGTATCACACACCCACACTTGCACATTCACACATTGTCTTAGTCAGCTCAGGCTGCCATAACAAAATATCATAGACTGGGTGGCTCAAATAACAGGAATTTATTTCTTACAGATCTGGAGGCTGGGAAGTCCAAGGTCAAGATGCTAGTAGTTTCAGTTCCCCAGGGAGGGCTCTCTTTTTGGCTTACAGGCAGCTGCCTTCTCACCCTGTCCTATGGTGGGGGAAAGAAGGAGGGAGAGGGATAGAGGGAGGGAGTGAAGAGGAGGAAGGGAGGGAAGGAAAGAAGAAGGAAGGGGGAAGGGAGAGAGAGAGAGAGAGGCCTAGTCTCTTCATCTTCTTAGAAGAACACTGATCCCATCATGGGGGCCTGACCCTGGTGACCTAAATTAAGCCTAATTAACTCCAAAAGGTTTTCACCTCCAAACACCCTCACATTGTGGGTTAGGACGTCAACATATGAATTTTGGGGAGACACAAATATCCAGTCTATAATGCATACCCTGCAGTGCTCCTCCGTACTATAAATGTATCGAGTGACTCTTGTGCATGTCTTTGAGTGAAAGGGTCTGAGCCCCCAAGCTTCCAGGACAGGTTCTTGAACAATCCGCACCACACTCACGTCAGTGTTGTCCAAGAAGCATATGCAAAAATGCAGACTGTTAGGCCCCACTCCCAGAAGTTACAAGTTGGTGTCTGGGGCTGGGGCCAGGAACCTGCATTTTTTAACCAGTTTTTCTTCTCCCCACCTGCCTGCCCAGAGGATCAAACATCTTCCAAACCTTGAGAATTGCTGCTCTAAGCTTCGGCATCCTCTGGGATGTACCTTTTTAAGCCAGATGTTTCCATAACGACTGAAAAATAATGATGTGTGGTATAAAAAGGCTGGGTGGGGAGCGGACCTTGTGGGTGCAGTAGGATTTGGAGCGGGTATTTACTGAGCTACTTCAGTGCATAGAGAAAGGAGGAAAGAAGGGGAACAAAATTCCAGTGGGCCAGTGTCTTCAACACTGGATTTCTGATTGAAAGCATAGAAAGAGGGAGATATTGCTTCACTGAAAACTAGAGACCGTTTTTGATCAAATAAATGACTGTCTTCATGCCTAGTGACTGCTCACTGTTCTCTGTTGCAGATGACACTGCCTGCTGGTGAAACAGGATTGGTACAGCTCTTCTGGAAGGCATATTCTAATGTTCTAATGTCAATACTATGGATTATTGTTGTAGTGCTGCCATTACTTGTTCAACTCGTTTTCCCTTTTAAAATTTACTTTTCTAATAATAGGGTTATGCAAATACCAGCTTCAGATTTTAGTCTTCCTTAGTCTTACATGTTTGCGATTCTAGAAATTTTTGCCAAAAAGCAAATGTGTGAATTTGTAACGCTCAGCTTTTGTTATTTGAACTATGGAAAATGGGGCAGCAGATGCCACTTACCTGGGAAGAACAAAGCAAGAACTAAGGCCAATTATTTGTCACCATCATTGTTGTCATCATCATCATCATCACCATATTTCAGAAGCATTTACTGTGTGCCAGGCACTGAGCCACGTGTTGTACGTCCCCATAGCATCTGGCCCTCATAGCAACTCTATAAGATCCATGCTCATATGACTCCCATTTTGCAGCTGAGGAGACTAAGGCCCAGAAAGGTTTAACAAATGACTCGAGGTTCACAGCCAGTATGCAGCAGAATCAATGTGTGAAAATCAAGCAGTGCAACTCCAGAGTCTGAATTCCTAACCGTTGTGTTATTCTACCTAAAAAAAGGAGAAAACGATGCCAGGTAGACAGCTGTGTATTTTTCAAAAAAATGTTCAACAGCTTTAGGGATACAAGTAGTGTTTGATTACATGGATGAAATGTATCGTGGTGAAGTGGGAGCTTTTAGTGTACGTGTCACCCAACTGGTGCACACCGTACCCGACAGGAAATTTTTCATCTCTCCCCCTCATCCCACCCTGCCCCTTTCTGAGGCTCCAATGTCCATGATACCATTCTGTATGCCTGACGACCGCATATTGTTAAGGGTGTGTGTGACACCTAGGGTGGTTGTTTCTAAATAATGTTCAAATCCATGAACAAACAACTTTTGGTCGAGTTTGAAGCAGCTAATAAAATAGATCAGGCAAAGAAAAGTTGTGGACAAATTCGTGGTCACTGGAGAAGCAGGAGAGTAGCTTAATATTGTGTTCAGGAATCAAAGGCCGGAGTGAAAGTCCACACCCAAAGGAAAATCTCTAGTCAGGGAGACATCGATTGCTGTTTCAGTGGCATCCATTCATCAGCTCCCCAAAGGCATGGGGTTCTGTGATTTCGATTCCTCCAGTGAATGTAATGTAATCGTGTGATTTAGGGGATAATGATTCCATTCCCAGGTCCAGAGGGAAACCCCACCCCAGCTGGCCTAAATTGATCAGACAATCCTACTTTTGCCCATGATTGTTTAAGGGGTGGACATGTGCCCCAAGTTGATTCAATTAAAGTGAAACCTAGAATTTTGTTTGGTAGTTGAGATGAGGACGTTCTCTTTTTTTCTTATGGAACTGTTCCAGACATTTTGTCACTGTGCTAAAAGTGAGTTTGAAAACTAAACCATCATGGAGAGGAAGGCAGAATCAAGAGAAGTGCACAGAAATGGAGTCAGCACCCTGATCAAGCTGTTCCTGAAACTATATTGACTCATTTTCATTTACATGCATCAATACTTTTCTTTTACTGTCCACATTATGTTAAGCTGAGGATCTGTTTCTTGCAACTGAAAGCATTCTAGCTGGTACATGGGACATTAATCTTGCAGTTTAAAAACAAGTGGGTCTATTCTCACTGTGAGCCCACCTTAAAAATGACTCCATACTTAGGATCAATCCTAAAAAAAAAGGCAGACAAACAAACCAAGATCTAACTATACACTATGTTAATTAGAAATGGGCATTTTAATCAAATTGGTATGGAAACACTGGGGAGAGAATTTTAATAATATATGAAAAAGCAAAAACTTAGTAAGAGTTCACCACCCATCCCCATAGGACCTCTGTGACAACACCAGGCTCCCCTTTCCTTTTCCTTTTCTCCCCGCAGGTTGTTACAGCTCCTTAGTAATTCCACTCACATCCTCCATCATTGTTCTGAACCCTGCAACAAACAAGTAAGGACAACAATAAAACATGGTTATCTTCTGTTCCTACAGTGCGTTCCCAACTCTTGCTCTTGTTTCCTCCTAAAGGGTAATTCAGCTTCTGAATAGTTCTATTTACTCCATATAATTATCTGCTGTGTTCTAGAAATACACAAGGAATGTTCTTGTGCTCTTGGGCTATCTTCTCATCTGTGTAGTCACTCCTGCAAGAAAGAGGACAAATCATTACTTTATGAAGTGAAACCAGAACTTTACCAAGTTCCAACTCTCTCCCTTGGGGAATTTGGAGGAGAGAAATCACAGTTCTGTCTGAATGTGATAGATTTATTTTTTGAGCTATTAAAATAACATGTTAAAAATAATATAACCAGCCGGGCTCGGTGGCTCGCCTGTAATCCTGTGCCTTTGGGAGGCTGAGGTGAGTGGGTTGCCTGAACCCGCGGGTTCGAGACCCGCCTGGGCAGGTGAGACCTCATCTCTACAATAACTCAAAAAATTAGCCAGGCATGGTAGCACGCGCCTGTAGTTCCAGCTACTTGGAAGGCTGAGGCAGAAGGATCGCCGGAGACCAGCAGGTAGAGGCTGCGGTGGCCGGGAGCAGCCACTGCACTCCAGTCTGAGTTACAGAGAGACTCCAACTAAAAAAAAAATAACCATCTAAAGCTAACTTGGGATTTGAACCCTTTTGAGTTAGACAACCTCCTCCAGTTCTGTGTCCAAAGTTATCCTTTAAATTGTTCAGGGATAAAGGAGCTTCTATTTTTCTCACCATGTGCCAGAAATTGTGCTGGGCATTAAGAGCCCAAGTTGAGTGAGACACAGGCACTTACATCCTATTATAAGTGAGTATGTTTCATTTTCTTTTCTTGTGAATCTTTGTCTGGCTTTGGTATGAGGTCAGGTTATGCTGATCTCATAAAATGAATCAAGAAGTGTAACCCTCCTCTTCTGTTTTTTAGAAAAATTTGTGAAGGATTGGGGTTCATTCTGCTTTACATGTTTGGTAGAATTTGCCAGTGAAGGGCATCTGGTCCTGGGTTTTTCTTTGTTGAGAGGTTGTTTTTGATTACTGTTTCGATTGCTTACCTTGTTATAGGGGTATTCAGATTTTCTATTTTTTCCTGAGTCATTTTTGGTAGCTTGTGTGTTTCTAGGAATTTGGTTCTAGGAATTAGAATATAGATTTTCTAATTTGTTGGCATACAATTGCTCATAGTGAGAGGTGGATATATGAATCCTTTCCTGCTATGGAGGAGATAAACACAAAAATAAATAAACAATAACATAAATAAACACTAAAATAAACACTAAAATAAAGGCTGACAACAGTGTAGCAGAAGCACAGATGAGGGAAGGCTAGGTCTGAGTTTGGAGGTGGAGAGACGAGAAAGATTCACAGGAGTTGTGACTCTTTTTTTTTTTTAGTTGGAGTCTCACTCTGTCGCCCAGACTGGAGTGCAGTGGCACGCTCCCGGCCACCGCAGCCTCAACCTGCTGGGTTCTGGCGATCCTTCCACCTCAGCCTTCCAAGTAGCTGGAAATACAGGCGTGTACTACCACACCTGGCTAATTTTTTTGATTTATTGTAGAGATGAGGCCTCGCCAAGTTGCCCAGGCGGGTCTTGAACCCGCATGCTCAGGCAATTCACTCACCTTGGCCTCCCAAAGCGTGGGATTATAGGCTAAGCCACCGAGCCCGGCCATCGGCAACTTTTAAATAGGATGTTAAGACTATTAGCTTTGTGATTTTCTAGAAAGTTGGTTTTAGGGGCTGCCTTAAGGGTGGTTGGAGGGGAGGGACCGGTAGCAGGGAAACTAGGCTGTTGCTGTCATCCATCATGAAAGATGCTGGGGGAGAGATGAGGCCAGGTGGAAAGAAGAGGGAGGCTAGATTCCCGAAGCCCTGAATGGTGGAATCAGTAGGACACAGAGACAACTAGCAATGATGGAGGAGAGAGGGAGAACACTCAATGATGAGGTCAAGGCTTCCAGCCACGGTCATGCCAGTCCTGCAAAACAGTAGGCAAGTTCAACCTTCGATGTCTAGTACATTCTATTTGTGTGCCTATGGAAGGAAGTTACAGATATGACTGCATTAATTATAAAAGCTTTAAGGGAAAAAAAGTTCCAAGGGGAATAATAAAAGATTTTCTGAAAAGCACTCTTGTCTAAAGGAAGCTGCAGGCAAATGGAAAAACCTTGACATTAAATTGATTTCAGTAATCATAATGACATTGTGTTTTCATTCAGGCTGTGCAGTGGGGCTTTGGAACTGTGGAAAACTAACAGGTGGGCCCTTGTGAGGGGAAACAAAAATGGTTCCTGGTTTCAGAGTTGAATATTTTTCTTTTTTTCTTTTCATAGCAAACAAAATACCCTATCATTTCTAAGAGACTGAATGACATTTAGTCTTAGTTCTCTTTGTTAGTAATAAAAACTTAAGATTTTCCAGACAATAAGAAGCAGTCTGAGAATCGGGGGATGATACATTAAAAAATACCAATATCTGGAAATATCTTGTTTCATATGGTTGACTCAAGAACAATGTAAATTTCTTTTATTATTATATAAAGTCAAAAATGAAAATGAAAAGTAATTCTTCAAAATCCAAACCAGGCTGGGCACAGTGGCTCACTCCTGTAATCCCAGGACTTTGAAAAGCTGAGGCAGGAGAATTACTTGAGGCCAAGTAATTCAACCTGGGAACATAGCAAGACTCCATCTCTACAAAAATTTAACTGGGCATGGTGGTGGTGCCTGTAGTCCCAGCTACTCTGGAGGCTGAGGTGGGAGGATCACTTGAGCCCAGGAGATCAGGCTGCAATGAGCTATGATTGCACCACTGCTCTCTAGTCTGGGCAGCAGAGTGAGATCACTTCTCTAAAAATAATAATCATAAAAGTAAATAAAATAAAATAAAAAGCAAAATGAAATAAATAAACTTGTATTGACTTAGTGACTTAACTACACACAAGTGACGCTAAATACAGTGATTTGACTATACATCCTGAGTAGAAAATGCTCTAAGGGCAAAAAAGAACTATAAAAACAAAAAGAAAGAAACTCTTCTCATCAATCATACCATTAGCAATCCTACTGGCATCTTCATTTCAATACACAGTGGGTTAAGTAAATGGATTGCTAAATTAACATTCTTAGCAACGAAGATCTTCAGGATGAGATAAAAATATAAAAATACAAAATCAACTATATGAGCAAAGTCTTGTAATCCTAAGTTCGAATGGGAAACAGTATGAACTCATGATGCATGTTTTTCTTTAAAAAAATGTGGCACTTCTTAGCCTTGGTTATTGTAAATACCTAGAAACAATGACAAACTCAGTAATATCCCAGACTGTAGCGTCTAAGAACAATTTCAAAGTAAAAGGAACGAGAGCTCCTTGGAGAAATGGCTGGTTTTGGAACTGTGGCAGGAAATGTACAAGATAATTCTGGGTCATCTTTTTCCATCAGAAGCCATCAAAGACTACTACGGGCTGGACACGGTGGCTCAAGTCTGTAATCCCAGCACTCTGGGAGGTTGAGGCAAGAGGATTGCCTGAGCCCAGAGGTTTGAGACCAGCCTGGGCAACTTGGTGAGACCTTGTCTCTACAATATACCAAAAAACTAGCCAGGCATGGTGGTGCATGCCTGTAGTTCCAGCTACTTGGAAGGTTGAGGTGGAAGGATTACCTGAGCCCAGCAGGTTGATGCTGGAGTGGCCGTGAGCGTGCCACTGCACTCCAGCCTGAGCGACAGAGTGAGACTTTGATTAAAAAAAAAAAAAAAAGACTACGAAGGTTGTGTCAAAAGAACTCGGGAACCAGCCCACTGGGTCCCACTGGCTAAAGATGGGCTTTTATGAGCATCTAAATGTACAATAACTGCAATGTACTGATCAACTATTTTAAAGTCCATTTGCTCATGATGGTCCTAGAAATGAAGCAAATCAACACAAAACTCATTGGCCACTTTGGAGGATATTAAAGAAATAACTCATTATTCTGAAAATTGGCAAATAAAAGTATCAAGCGTTAATCTTGCCTTTCCTGTAGGTTCTGTGTATTTGCTGATGATGAAAAATGTTCTCTATAGCGGTATTCCAACTAATAAATGAAGAAGAGGGGTGGAATTAGAGGAGCGCCATTTTGTAAATGGCCAAGTGAATAATGACTCCAGGCAACAGTCATCATGGGCTGCTGACATCTCCCCAGGAGAGATGACAGGCATTATGTGTCTTCTGATGCAAGAACACAATCACCTATGAAATACTCTTGCCAAAAACTCAAACCTGAATCAGATCAAATCTTTCAATCTAATGACCCCTAGACAGGATACACAAGGGTTAAAGCAACTATCAAAAGATGCTATAGGATATAATTAGCAAAGCCCAGATTGTGAGAGACTGTATAGAGCAAATGACCTGATTTTAAAAATAAACAGGGAGGGTGAAGCTAGAGAAAAAGGAGACTAGAGAGATGGATCAACCAACGGCAAGTAAGTAGAGGCAAGAATTCTTCCCACAGTACTTCCTGTCTGAGAGAATGGCCCCACTTACCCAGTTGCCCAGGCTGGAGATCTGAGATTTGCCTTCACCCCTCCTTTTTCTCAGTCCCCTCCACTCCCATCCAATCCATGACCCAGCTCTATTGATTTTACTTCCTAGGTGCTTTTAAAAATATTTATTTTAAATTTTTTTATTGTGGTAAAACACAGTTAACATAAAATTTGCCATTTAGTATAATGTGAGTGTACATCATCTTTATGACTTATTTCATCTAGTGAAAGGGAACTCTGCAACCATTAATTAAAGAAGAGTTTTCCATTTCCCCCACTCCTAGCCTCTGTCCACCACCACTCTACTTTCTGTCTCTATAATTTGACTACTGTAGGGACCTCATATAAGTAGAGTCATATGGTATTTGCCTCTTTGTGACTGGCTTATTTCACTTGACATAATGTGCTCAGAGTTCATCCATATTGTAGCTTGTGTCAGAATTTTCTTCCCTATTAAGGCTGAATAATGTTCCATTATATATTTAGATCATATTTTGTTTATCTATTAATTGGTGGATGGACATTTGGGTTGCTTCCATATTTTTAGCTATCGTGAATAATGCTGCTATGAACATCAGTGAGCAAATATCTCTTCAAGATCTTGCTCTCAGTTCTTTTGGGTATATGCCTAGAAGTGTAATTGCTGGATCATATGATAATTTTATTTTTCTGAAGAGTCACTGTTTTCCACAGTGACTATACCATTTTGTATTCCCACCAACAGTGTATAAGTGTTCCCATTTCTCCATATTCTCACCAGCACTTGTTATTTTTTTTTCCATAGTTGTTATTCCTGTGTGTGAGGTGGTATCTCATTGTGGTTTTAATTTGCATTTCCCTTATAATTTGTGATGCTGGACATCTTTTCATGTGCTTATTAGCTATTAGTATAACTTCAGAGAAATGTCCTTTGCCTATTTTCAAATTGGGTTATTTTCACTAGCATGTTGCTGTTAGTGAATTGTAGTAGTTCTCTATATATTCTGAATACTAATCCCTTACCAGATATATGACTTGAAAATATTTCCTTCCCTTCTATAGGTTTCCTTGTTACTCTGTTGAGAGTGTCCTTTGAGGCACCAATGTTCTTAACTTTCATGAAGTCCGTTTTGTCTATGTTTTTCTTTTGCTGCCCTTGTCAAATGCCTTCTGAATCTCTCCCTTCTCTCCACCTCCACCAGCTTCACCCAGTCCAGGCCAACATCACACTTTTCCCTGGACTTCTGCAATGGCCTTCTTTCTCATCTCCCACAGTTCTTGCTAAAAATGTTTCTACCGATACCCATTATCCTCAAGACAAAACTCAAACTCCTTGTCGTTTGAATCTTTGCACATTTCTGCCTCTCCTCTGCATAATGCACCTAGCATGCCATAGGTGCTCAGCAAATAGTCCCACCCTTAAGTGGCGGCTTAAGGATCTGTGAGACATCTTCTTATCCAAAGCTGCCAGCGTCTCTAAACCCAACATTAGATGTGCGTTTCTGACCTCAGTCCAGACTTCTAGGTGTCCACTTTTAAAATGGTTGTCACACAGAAACAAGGATCATGAAAACAAAAGACAGAGGTTTGAGCCTAAGGGCTGTTACTTACCTACTGCTCAGTTGAGCTCTCTGGATCTTTGTTTCTTCATCTGTAAATTGGGGCCAATAAAGATTTAGGGGTTATTTTTGTGAAGTATCTGTTCTGTTGAACCCACAGTGGATACTCTAGAAGTAGCTAGGGATTGAATGATTAATAACTACAAAGAAAAATAATAAATGAGAAAATATAAATGGAATAAAAAGAAAAGACATTAATGGAAACCCTTGAATAACATAAGATAGGCTGTGCGTAGGAGCCTCTCTTCTTCCACCATGGTAGAATCTTTGGAGAGATCCTGCTTGCTTTTCCTAGCAGGGTATCTTCACTTCTGAGTCAATGTAAAGCAAAAAAGAAGCATCATGGGTAGCGCTCAAATATCTGCAATATTCTCCTTTGCTGTGGTAGAGTGCTGCACAGCAGCCCTGACATCTCTGTGGCTTACAACAAACAACATGGCCTCTCCCATGGGCTTGGGTGTCAGCCATAATCCATCAGACTCCAATGTGTCTTGCACATTAGAACCAGGATGAGAGGACGGTGGCCACCTGGAGCATGCTTATCTCATGGTGACGCCAGGCATGCATGAGGCCACGCTACCATACACATGGGTACTTGAAGCCTTTGTTTGCATTGCTTCTACTCGTGGACCATCACCCAAGCAAATCACAGGGAGGCAGCTCAAGTCAGTGGGGTGGGGAAGAACACTACTCTCTAAACTGAAGCCATGGCAAGGGTGGGAGGGAAAGAAGGGTCACAACAAACAGTACTGGCTACCACTCCACCATAACTCCCACATCCATTGACTTATCTCAATGGCAATCAAAACTATTTTGTGTTTTCAGCACGCACAGTCTATTGGGGGTAATGATGCCTTATTGATTTTTGTTTAGGAAAGTAGGATTTTCCTGATTTATTTTTCCTGCTGAAAAAGAAATAACAGCAATGATGATAACTATACTTTATGGAGTGTTTGGGATACGTCACACGCTTTACATATGTGATCTCCTTGACACATCCCCACTGTCCTGTGAGGGAGACACCATGATGATCCATTTTGTAGATGAGGAAGATAAAAGGCTGGCAATTAAGTGACTTCCCCAGGGTCATTCAACTAATAACTGTGAGACCAAGCTGGAATTCAGATCTGGCTCTCCCTGACTTCAAAGTCTATGCTTAAACTACTTTCATGCTTGGGGGATGGCCCTGGTTCCAGTATTTTTTGAGTAAACTTTTTGAGAATACATTACATTTCAGATAAGTTGTGAAGATAGGATGGCGCATTCTAACCTACTGCTCAGTTTTCCCTATTATTAACATTACATGTATCTTACATTAGTATGGTAAATTTGCCAGAAGTAGTGAACCAATACTGATACATTATTATTAACAAACATCCATACTTTAGCCAAAGTTCCTTAATTTTAACTTAACGTCCTTTTTCTGTTCCAGGATCTCATTCAGGATATCATGTTCCTTTTTTTTTTTTTTTCTTCCTTTCTTTTTTTTTGTCAGGGTCTCACAGGCTGGACTGCAGTGACATGACTATGGCTCACTGCTGCCTTGACTTCCTGGACTCAGGTGATCCTCCCTGCTCAGTCTCCCGAGTAGTTGGGACTGCAAGCGTGCACCACCATACTCAGTTAATGTTTTTCTTTTTTGTAGAGACAAGATCTCACTATGTTGCCCAGGCTGATCTCAAACTCCTAGGCTCAAGCAATCCTCCAGCCTTGGCCTCCCAAAGTTCAGGGATTACAGGTGTGAGACACCATGCCTGGCCTAGGATACCATATTCTACTTATTCATCATGTTTTCTATGCTCCTCTTGGCTGTGGCAATTTCTCAGACTTTGTTTTTTGGTTTTTCTTTTACCTTGATGGTTTTGAGTAGTACTGGTGATGTATTTTGTAGGATGCTCCTCAACTGGGATTGACTTGGTCTTTTTCTCACGGTTAAACTGTGGAGGTGGAGTTTTAGGAGGGAGACCACAAAGATAAAGGGCCATGACTCATCACATCATATCAAGGTTACACTTGACAACATGACTTGACCTTTATCACCTGGTTAAGGGGATTGTTTGTCAGATTTCTCCGTGGTGAAGTGACTCTTCCCTCCCTTCAAACTCCCCGCCCCCCAATCCTGCCATCTTTAGAGGGAAGTCACTATGCACAGCACACACTGACGGAGTAGGGAGTTTCTCTCTATCTTCTTAAGGGCAGGATGTACACATTTTTTGAGCTCTTCTGTATATGAGATTATTTATTCTATTATATATTTATTTTACTTGAACTCCCTGGCTCAAATAGATCCTCTTGCCTCAGCCTCCGGAGCACTGAAACTACAGGCGTGCATCACCACTCATGGTTAATTTAAAAACTATTTTTAGAGACAGGGTTTCATTATGTTGCCCAGGCTGGTCTCAAATTCTTGGCCTCAAAGTGATCCCCCTGCCTCCGTCTCCCAAGTTGAGATTATAGGCATGAGTCACCACATCTGGCTGTTTCATTTATTTGTATCAGTATGGACTCGTGAATATTTGTTTTATACTTTGGTTTATAATCCAGTACAACTTTACTTATTTTCTTGTTCAAATTTTTCTAGCTTTGACTATTGGGAGCTTTTCAGTAGGCTCCTGTGTTCCTTTGAGACACCCTCATCATTGTGTGTGTGTGTGTGTGTGTGTGTGTGTGTGTGTGTGTGTGTGTGTGTTTCATTTGAGCACTTCCTTGCTTTCTGGCACTAGATCCTCTAGGTTCATCTTGTCGATTTTCTACTATGCTAGAGGCAACCATTTCTCCGGAGATTCCAGTTCTTCTTCTTGGAGAATGGCATTAAAAACCAAGATCTGAGATCTAGGGGCTGGTTCTAGTATTTTTGGTGTGGAAGGGTTTCCCTTTACACCTGGAAGTCAGATCTTTTCTCCAATTATTTTCATCTTTTAAGAGTGGGGAACTTTGATCTGTAGCTCTGCTCTGCTCTTGGTGTCTGAACCTCTTCCAGCTCCATGTATTCCTGTCTTGGCTCCTCTGTAAGCAAAACAAGCCTGTGATTTGTAGGTGTGACTTCTTTATGGTTCTGAGCAGGGGCGAGCGACTTTCTCGATTTCAGCACCTCGCTGATGCTTGGTGCTTTATTGACTCTTTTGACCTTGGCAGCCCTAGATTCAGGCCAGGAAGGATAAAGCTAACTATATCTCTGGAATTCCATCTCTGGTCCATGTGTGATCACTCAGAGTATGTTATCTCCACCAGAATCTGGAGTATTTCTTCCAACATGTGCCTGACACTTCAGTGCCTACCCACAACATTTTGTAATGTCTTCCTACCCCATGTTGTCTGTTGTCAAAAATAACCTGGGAAAACATAGTATACTTTGCAAGTTTGAGAAACCTTGCCATATTGATTCATTACTGCATAACAAAAAACCATGTTTCAATGGCATGTGGCAAGAAGCACTTCTTCAGCCCATGGTTTCTGGACTGGTTATGATTGGCTGATCTGGGAGGGCTTGGCTAGTTGGATCTGCTGGGCTTACTCACACATCTGAAGGTTGGTCAAGAAGCCTGGGCTATCAGAGAGGATGGCTGGAGTGGCTCTGTTCCATGTAGCTCTCTCATCCTTCTCCTGGCACCAGCTCACTAGCCTGGCATGTTCTTCCAGAGGTAACAGCAGGAGCACAAATGGACAAGTGGAGGCAGCAAGGCCTCTTGAGGCTTAGGCTCAGAACTAGCACTCAGTGACCTCTGCTGGCCAAAGCAAGCCACATGACCTAACTCAGCATTAAGAAGTGGGGGACCTCATCTGTACAATAAATAAAAAAACCAGCCAGGTGTGGTAGCGCGTGCCTGTAATTCCGGCTACTCGGAAGTCTGAGGCGGAAGGATTGCTGGAGCCCAGCAGGCGAGGTTGCGGTGGCCGGGAGCAGCCACTGCACTCCAGTCTGGGCGACCGAGTGAGACTCCAACTCAAAAAAAAAAAAAAAAAAAAGTGGGGGAAATAGATGCCATAATTTGAGTGGATAAGGGACAGGCAGTCAATATTTCTGAACAATAGCCTACCACATCTCATTGTACACTTCTTCTTGTGGATTACTTATCAAAATTTCAAATGAGATGTTTCTGGAGTCTCTGAATTATCCACAATGAGCACGTGAAGAAACTGCTGAGATTCCAGAAGTTGTGATCAGTGATGTACTGTTAGTATGGTGCTAATGTTCTCTAATAGCCAAGTCCCCACTCTACCTAGGCTCTCACTAGACTGCATTTCTCAGTTCTCCTGTAGGAGGCTGGTACCATGTGACTAGTTCCAGCCAATGGCATGAGACCAAATGTATCATGTGTCATCCCTGGACAAAGACAGTTAAGAGTAGGGGTGCCTTCTGTGTTTGCTCTTTTTCTCTTCTTCTCATTGGGAGCCGAAAATCTCCAGGGTCTCGGGGATGGGGAAGTTATCTGGTGGAAAGCGCCTGGATCCTTGAATGATTATTTGGAGCACTGTGTCCACCAATCCATACTACTTTGAACTTATTTGACAAACTTGTTGTGCTGTGAGATTTGGGGATAGTTTGTTGTAACTGTTAGCATATTGTGACTAATAAAATCATCCCTTCCTGGTGGCCATTTGTGGTACCTGTTGACTCCTTTGAGTTAGCTCAGGATACTGTAACTTTATAAGATTTATGTACCTGAGTGTTCATTTTGACAAGCAACCCGAGGGTCTATTCCAGACATTTACCCACCATTCCCAGCTTGGGAATATAACTGATTCTGTTGTATGAAAATCATCTTTTCTCTAATCTTAAGTGATTAACTTAATCTTAACTGATCTAAAAATGGTGACTCCACCTTCTGGGCTCTAGGAGTAGAGCATGTAACTTAGGCTAAGCCAATGAGATCTTTGTGTTTCTCAAGTCACAATGATTGGTTCAGGGGTGCAGGAGTGGGCATGTGACCTGAGCCCATCCAAATTTAATCTTTAGATGTTGGTTGGGCAAGCTGAAACAAAAACTGTGGTTCTCTTTCACTAGACGTTACCAAGGATGATGATAGCCATGGGGAGTACAGGCAGCTAACTGCAGTTATGAAGAGCCAGACTTCAGAGAAAGATTACTCTATGGATAGCAGAACAGAACAATGGAAATAACAAGACCTTGACATCATTGTCAAGAAGCTGGATCCAGCCTTGTCTGAAGCCTATGTGTTGCTGAATTTTTAGTCAAACAAAAGTCAATAAATAGTCATTATGGTTCAAGCAAATTAGTTTAGTCTTCATTGCTTATAACCTAATTATTCTCAGTAAATTCAGCCTTTATCACTATTATAATCAACTACAAAATGTTCATCAGAAAATGTTAAATATTAAATGGCATTAAAATAGATTATCTGCAGAGACTGCTTCTAATTCTAAAATTTAGAGTAGATGAGACCACTATGAATTTCTAGCACTTAAAGTTTATATAGTAATTTATACACAGAAATGTCTTTTTATCTTCATGCCAAAGAGAGCTTAATTATTTGGTGACTTTGGACAAAAAGATGATGAATATTTCACAAAAAGAATACAGATCTTTCCACACATAGGTAAAACTCCTCCATGGCTCCCACCATTCTTTTCCTTTTTTAGATTAGAAAACATAGTTTATTTAGAAAGTAAATTCAAGAGAGAAAGAGGATATTCACCTTCCCAAGGCAGGGGAGGGGGCCAAAGCTTAAGAAAACATGGCCTGGCCACAGCTTAAAGAGCACAGGGTCACACCATAGCTCAGCAAGGCAATGGCCACAATGGCCTGGCAATGGCTGGCTCCCATTGCTCTTAACGGGTTCTCTGAGGCCCTGTGTAACCTGTTCACCTCTCTCACCTTGTTGGCTACATTTCTGCCCATCCCCTGGTTCACTGAACTTTAAGTTCTCATGCCTGCCCCAAGCCCTTTGCACCTGCTGTTTCCTTTGCCTAGAATGCTGTTGTACTGACTTCTCCTGGCATCTCTGATCTCAAGTTCTCCTCAGAGAGACCTTCCTACCCTGCTAGAGGGAGTCTACTTCTCTGACACATTTTATAGGTCAATATTTAGTTCCCCCAGCACTTTTATAGCTAATCGTGTCAGGTTCATTTATTTACTTGTTACCTTGTTCTCCTGTTCAAATGAGAGTTTTTGGAGGGCAGGGCCTTGCCCATTCAGGCAACCCTGGTGTCTCCAGGACCTGGCAGAGTACCTGACTCTTGACTGGCAGTGAGTAAAAATTAGTCAGAGCCTTAGGAGCAAAAGAGAGGCAGCAGTGTTTTTTGGAGAGGGGTAGGGAATGGAGGGGACTTGAAGAGTCATGGTGGAGGGAACTGGGAACTTCTGGGAGGAAGGACAATGTGACAGAGGTTGGAGACAGGCTGCTGTTGGGGAATTGTTACCCAGGTTTCTCCATACAGTTTTCCTAAAAGAAATGGGGTGTGTGTGTGTGTGTGTGTGTGTACACGTGTTTAAGAGAAATAGATGAGAAAGAGAAAGGGAAAGCGAGAAACAGAGAGAGAGAGAGAGGTGAGAGAGAGGTGTGTGTGTGTGTGTGTGTGTGTGTGTGTGTGTGTATGTGTGTGTTTGTGTGTGTGTGAGAGAGAGAGAGGTGAGAGAGAGAGGATGAAAGGTGAGAGAGAAACAGAGAGAGGTATGAGAAAGAGGTGAGAGAGAGAGAAAGGGAGAGGGAGAAGTGTGTGTGTGAGAGAGGGAGAGGTCAGAGAGAGAGAGAGAAAAATAAGAGAGAAAGGGAGAAGTGAGAGAGGTGTGAGAGAGAAGACAGAGAGACAGGCGAGAGACAGATGAAAGAGAGAAAGGAGAGAGAGAGTAACAGAGGAAAACTGATAGAATGAGACAAAGGAAAAGTCCTTATCCAAAAAACCAAAACCAATAGTAGAAAGTTCATTGCACATTTCACTTAATTTCCACCGAACTGCTGATGTTTTGGGGTCTGTACTCTCAGAGTCTTTTGGGCCCACATGAGCTTCTCCTTAAAGCTGCAATCTGAGAGCCTCCCTTTGGGGGACTGAAAAGACACTCCGGGCCACTGCAGTTCTGCATTATCATTACATTTTGCTTCAATTTTATGGGATGGGAATAAAGAGTGTTCCCTTAATTTCAGAAGAAATGAAAATAGTTTTTCTTTGGGCTGTTGGGGAGCTCCCCCCCCCACCCTACATGCTGCTAGCTCAGATCCATATGCTCCTACAGGTTTTGGGGGGACCCTTTGCAATCAAATGCTGTTATTGAATGCAAATCTCAAAGCAGAAATTCAAAAGAATGAAGCTCAAGGCAGTGAGCTTTTTTTTTAAACTGAGAGCCAGAATATGCAATCAAAACCTACCTCTCTTCCCCATCCATCATTTTTCTCTATTCCTAGCAGATAACGGAAAATGGAGGTGCTTTTCTGAGGACTTAATTTTCAGAAGGATAATGTCATATGGAGCTGGGGTCTCAGAAGACTGTTCTGGAAATTGTGTGCGTGCAGCCTGCTCTTGGTGAGCTGAAAGGTGCATGAACGTTGAAACAGCACCAGGATGGTGCAGATGCATGGCCAGGGAGACTGAGTTTTCTTCCTTTCATTTTTCCCCTTTTCAAGAGTTTTCTATTGTTGATGAACAGGCCTCTGCGAACCTGGGACCCAGGATCGTGGCGCCACTGTTCTTAATATTTCTCCTCCATCACTTCTGGTTCATCTGGTTGCCTCTATTTGAGGAGTTCTTAAGTTCTGGCTTTTATGCTGGATCCTTGATGGGAGAAGAGGGAACCGCCACAAATCATGGAGATGTCGTGGTCCAGAAATAGTAAATATTTGCTCGACAAGTGATTTATGACCTTTCAAGCCGTGATTAAAGTTTAACTTTCATTGAACAATTGCTTCATCTAGATAGACAAAAATAAATACTTGGGGATATGTGTGACAGCTCTTTTACTGGTCTCTCTGCTCTCTGCCACCCCCCCACCCCATTCTGTTCACAGCAGTGATTTCGGAAACAAAAATATAGTCATGCCCAGTGCCTGCTCAATGCATTCAGTTGCTCCCTATTGCCCTCAGGATTCAGTCCCACACTCCCCATCCCAGTTTTAAGATCTTCCAGGGTCTAGCTCTTCATTGACATCTCCAGATGCATCTCACATCTGCTGTTTTTGAGGATGTGGGGGGCAGTGAGGGGACAGAAACTGGGTGTGTCCATGAAGAGTCAATCGGGGAAGCAGTCACAGGGTGGTGTGCTGTGAAATGAGAGTTGCATTACAGGGATCAAGAGATATGCATTCGTGGGAGAAGCTGGGAAGTAAAGGCCCTTCAAGCAGCGTTGAGGATCAAGGGAACTCACCAACAAGCACTGGTACCAGTGACTCAGGAGCCTGCAGGGCATCTGGAAGCTTGCTGTGTCCTGCTGGTGCAGGGGCTGTGAAAGGGGCTGATCCAGAAGTTCGTGGGCAGTACTGGCACTCTGTGGCTACTGCCTCTGTGAATTCACAGTGAGACATCTGGGGCTTGTCATTGCTGTTGGTCAGTAGGGTCCAGAAAGAGCTGGACACAGTGCAGGGGAGAGCAAGGATAAGCCAGAAGCTGCTGACCTTTCTGCATCTGATAGCCTTTCACTGCTTCTGACTGACCACCCCTTTCAGAGTGCAATGGCTGCTGTCCACTTGGGCCTCCTGGTTTTACTCAACTTCATTTGGGGGCAACTCTAACCCAGACACACACAAGAAAAGATGGTCTGGGAAGTGTGGCTCCCAGCAGAGCCAAATTGCCAACAGAATAATCCAGCAGAGTGGGATGGGGGAAGAACAAGAGAGATGTAGTCTCCATCCTCAAGGAGTAGGGAGAAGGAGCAGGGAGTTTCAAAGAGGGTGTTGGGGGTAGCTTTGCTGTGTGATGTGCGATGTAATCTCCTCCTCCATGTCTCCATCATATTTTCAGTAAAACCCACATTCCTTGGCCATACTGTTCAAACTGGCTTCTTCTCTCTCCTCTCTCCTCCCCTCTGTCTCTCCCTTCCTTCTTCCTTCTCTCTCCCTCCCTACTTTTCTCTCTCCTCCCTTCCTCCCTCCTTCTTCTTTCCTTTCCTCCTTCTCTACCTCCTTCCCTCCCCTTCCTTCCTTCCTTCCTTCCTTCCCTCCCTCCCTCCCTCCCTTCTTTCCTCCCTCCCTCCTTTTTTCCTTCCTTCCCTCCTGTCTTCCTTATAGATGTCCTGAGTCTGGTGTGAAGTTGGAGGAACGACCCACAAAGGTGGCCCAAACACATACAGTTTCCATTTTATTAAAAGGGAACATAAATTTCCAGTGTTGAGAAATCAGAATCTAGCCCAGCTCTCTCCTTTTATTTTAACTTTGCCTCCTTATTGTGAATGAGCAACACAGAAATACAGAAGGAAAAAAGTACAGGTTAGCCCTCTCATGCTCCTTCCCAGATCCTTTTTGTTTGTTTGTTTTATAGTCAAAAAAGTGGAAGTCCAAAGAGGTTAAGTGCTTTGCTCCAAATCACACAGCACTCACTTTGGCTCGTAAAGGAGCCTGTAATGAGTGACCCATCCCTTAAAAGGCCGTGCTCTCAAAGCCTGTTCTCTAAAGTGCTCACCATCTACCAGAGAGGTTGGAGGGTGTCTTTACCTAAAACAATTTGCATTTATCATTGTGGTTACAGCTCCCATTTCCACATTAAAGCGGGCAGAGGAAGGCTCGCTCTCAAGCTGTTGTAGGCAGGGCTTCTGATGGGGTGGTTGTATCTTGGGCGGAGCCACCACAGATCAGGAACTGACCTGCATTTTGGATACTCAATTCTGTAGTTCACTTGTGTGAAGTCAACTTATTAAGTTACCTTTGTAGTGACCAAAATGCTTGGGGATACATTATCTGGCTCAGGGATTCTGAAAGTCTTTGATCATGGCTCTCAGTAAGAAGTACATTTTACAAAGCAACCCAGTACATATGTGAAACAAATATTTCACTTAACAATTCTTGATACTAATGTATGTGAGTCAGTCTGATGATTTTTATTCCACTCTATTTCAGTTCATTATTTAAAAATGCTGCTTGTATCCTTGTAAATGTATTCCATGACCTACCAATTGGCCTCGAGTCTCTGCATAAAAAAACACTAATCTACGGCTTCTCTCCTTGCAATCAAGGGATCTCACAAGGAAGCTAAATTGAATAGAATCATCATAAAGTTGCTCATTATAACTCAAATTAGAGTGGAGAGTGTGGGGGCAGTTTGAGAGTAAGTTCAGTAATGGTATGATAGGTCTGCGTGGGTTATTTCTGCTCTACTGCGGGGCTCATTTTCCTACTGACTGAAATGCTCAGTTCACTAAGGAGTGAGAACTGCTTCCATTTTCCGAGTGCTTACAGTGTGCTCAGTGATCGCAAGTAAAGGGAAAAATAAAAGATGTCTAGATGTCTGATCCTAAGGTGGAAATGAGTAGACAGAAGTGGAGGAAGGAGAGCACTGCCCTGCCAAGGTCCCACCCGGAGACAAGTATAATGGAAACAAATTGAGTTGCTTGAACACTGACTATCACCTGTGATGCGGAAGTGTGTGGAAGGAAACACCTGCCATTCGTGTTCTTGTGGGCACAGAACACAGGATAGTTTGTGCACGCTTGGAAAAAGACCAGCAAGAGGATTTTTTAACCAGGAAAGGCCACTCAGGTTCTAAACACAGGAGCTCAGGACACCAAATCTCCTCAGAAAATAAGGAGACCCTCCTGAGAAAATATGCAGACCTCCCAGGGACCCAGGTGAGCTGCTGTGGGCAGAAAGAGAGATGACCATGGAATGAGAGACTTTTTATTTTGCACTGGAGAACTCCAGGCAGGCTGAAGGTTGTGCACCTCTGCTGGCCTCTGGTCAAGTCTGAGTAGATATCCATGTTGCCTCACTGGTCAACATCATTGTTGGAAGAAATCCTGGGCTAGAAAATGATAGATACCCTCTCTCCTGGTGCCTGGGGTGGGACAATCAAGGCAGTATGCTGTCCTACAGTCCAGAAGGATTAGGGATTGGAACCGAGGGTCAACGCCAAAGACTGTTTTTATTTTAAGATAGATTTTATTGAAGTATTACCCAATAAGTGCATAGCTCTATGATAAGTATATAATATGTATATACCTATGTAACACAACTAGCTCAACAGAAAAACATTTCTAGCCCCTGGGAGGCTCCCTCCTTTCCCTCCCAGTCAATACTCACCCAAGGTAACCACTATTCCAATCACTATCAGCATGAATCCGTTCTGCTTGTTTTTCACTTTAATATATGTGGTCTCAAGCAGTATGTACTCTTCTGTGTCTGGTTTCCTTAACTCATAGAGTGTCCATGTGATTTATCCATGTTGCTGCCTGTCATAGTGGTGTGTGAATTTCCCATCGCTATGTAGTATTGCACTGTGTGAACATGCCAGGATGTATCCAACGGATTATTGATGGGCATTTAGGTTCTTTCGGTTTTGGCTGAGAATAAAACTGCTGTGAACTTTCTTGTGCAGGATTTTTTGGTCTACATAAGCATACATCTCTGTAGGATGAAAGAGTTAAAATTCCTTGGTTGAATGGCAAATGTGTATTTATTTAGCTTTCATGGATGCTGCCACACAATTTTCCAAAAGGGTCAAACCCATTTACACTCACACTGGGGATGTGCAAGGGCCCTGTTGTATTCTCCTCAGCATTGGTTTTGTTTGTATTTTTTCTTCTAGTCATTCTAACACAAAGCACAGTTACATGCATTATGTCAGTAAATCCTCATGACAAACCTATTATTGTTCCTGCTTTCTGAGTAGGGAACCAGATTCTGGAGGTCAAGCCACTTGCCTAGGCTTCTTCAACCAGTGTATAGTAAAGGTGAGATTTAACTGTAGGCACAATGCCCTGGGTTCCTGATCCCTGCTGAATACACTGTACCACAATCCATCTGTACACAGTCCATCCCACCAACCAAGTCAGTCTTGGGTATTTCATTATAGCAGCTCAAGTGGATTAAGACTACACACACACACACACACACACACACACACACACACACACTCACATACACAAAATAGCAAACATATATACACATACACATACATACTTAACAAATAGCAAACATACACACACACATATTTAACAAACAGCAAACAAATATACACATACTTAGCAAATAGCAAACATATACAGGGTGCCAAAAAAACGTATACACATTTAAAGTATGACATTCGCTCAAAAGATGGCATTCATCAAATGAATGCTAGCATTACTACGCAACAGGCAGGACAGTCAAAAACACGGTTGAGCAAACATCATACCGCACATTGCCACAATAATTTAATCCAACTTCAAAGAGTAATACATAGATAACATCTCTTCAAATGTGTATACATTTTTTGGCACACCTGTATATCTACACACACACATACTTAACAAATAGCAAATATATATGTGTGTGTGTATATATATATATGTATATATATATATATGTATATGTATATATATATATGCATATATATATATATATGTATATATATATATTTTTTAACAAATAGCAAGCTACTTGAAGCAGTGACCAACAATTTTGTTCTCTTCAATGAAAGAAGCTTTCCAAAGCTGTGGCAGACAGACTGCAGGGTAGCCCCATAATCCCACCTTTTGGTGTTCATACCATCATGTAGGCCCCTCCCATTGAGTGTATGTGGGGCCTACGACTGGCTTTCAACCGATACAATATGCAAAGACGATGGAATGTATAAAATTATAATACCCATCTTGAGATTACTTGATGGGTAAGCAGCCGTGTTCAGGAAGCCTATGTGGCAAGAAACTTAGTGCAGCTTCTAGGAGCTAAGGGCAGCCTCTGGCCAACAGTTACCCAGAACCTAAGGCCCTACATTCAACAGACCACAAGAAACTAAATGTTTGCAGCACCACATCATCCCCAAAGCAGATCCTACCCCAGTCAAGCCTCACATGAGACCACATCCCTGGCTGACACTTGATTGCAGCCTTGTGAGACCTTCTTACTCCATTCCCAGACTCTTGACCCACAACAACTGAGATGTCAAATGTGTGCTGTTTTTACCTGCTAAATGTGTGGTCATACTGCTATACAGCAATAACAAAAGCAAAGATCTTGTCTCCAATGGAGATATAGAACATAATCAAGAAATTGGATTTGATCAGCCAATAAGATATAGAAAACCCAAATATTTTCCTGCTGTCACACAGCACTCAACACAATACCTCTGACACCAGAAGTATGGGAATTTCTCCTCACCAGCATCCAGTCAGTTCTCCAGGGGACATTCACTGGGTATCCTCTAATTCAATTCATTCTGACACTATCTATCTGGACAGATCCCACAGGTTGAGGGCTTGGTCCCACAAGAGTGGTCCCACTTCAGACACTAGTCAAAAGTAGTAAGTCATCAGCTATACTTCTGACCAACTGGCTATAAAGTGGGGTCCCCATGACCCCCTCTTCTGGGTTCAATTAATTTGCTAGAGTGACTCACAGAACTAAGGAAAACACTTCACTTATGTTTACTGGTTTATTATAAGGATATTGCAAAAGATATACATAAATAGTTGGATGGAAGAGATGTATAAGGCAAGGCAAGGGGCTAGAAGCTTCCATGCCTTCTCTGGGCACACCACCCTCCAAGAAACTCCACATGTTCGGCTATCTGGAAGCTCTCTGAACCCAGTTATCTTGGATTTTTATGAAGCTTTCATTATGTAGGAAAGATTGATTAAATCATTGGTGATCAATTCACTCTTCAGCTCCTCTCCCCTCACCTGAGGATGTGGGATGGGGTTAAAAGTCCCAACCCTCTAATCATGCCTTGATCTTGCAGGTAACCAACCTCCTCCTTGAAGTTATCTAGGGGGCCCCAACCACCAGTCACCCCATTAATGTACAAAGGACATTCCAGAGATTCCAGGAGCTCTGTGTCAGGAAATGTGATGAAGACGATATATCACATTGTAAATCACAATTTCACATCTCCCTGCAGATCTCACCCAGTTGAAGTGCGGAAGATAGATAGCCACACCATGACTGACTGATGAAAGCTTTCTGAGCCAAACATCCCATGACGTCTGGGTTGGAATTCTACATCCTTGGGAAATCACTTTCTCTCTTGCACATGTGCTGGCTTCTAAGGGGGATCAGAAGAGTCACAGAGACTCCCAAGCAGGCTGTCAGTTGCAGCAACATTTCTTGAGCAAGGGTTCCATCGGGGAAGCTTCTGATCATGTGCTCAGTGTTCACATGGATGGTAGCTGGACTGATTAAGTAACAAAGATCTAGCATCGGGGAGAGGTCAGATCTGTCAAGTACACCCGCCCTGAGAGGACCCGGGAGAAACTTTGTCCTTGGTCAATTAGCCCAACAAGTTACTGTTTGCATGTGGCATTGCACTTGCACCATACACACCGGTCCCTGCACTTCCTGGGAGGAGGCAAAAACAGACGTGTCTTTTCAAGGCCTCAAGGGTAGAAACACTTCTGTCTGATGCTGCTCGTGGCTCTTGTTTGTTTAGAAAAATTAAGGCCTGGATGGACAGAGCTATGTGGCTCTGTTTGCTTCCTCTCATTCCTATGTAAAGCAGTGCCTTCTAAGAAAAAATGTTTTTAATGTGGGGTGCAAATCAGGGTTAGGTACATAAGTGGTCACCATACAGGTAAAGTGTGGGTATCCTTATTGATGTATGTGCTCCCCCAGCAGTGTCCCACTACTGTCAATCCCTTTCTTATAGCACTATGATAAATGTTCAGGGTCCACTTATGAGTGAGTACGTGTGGTACTTAGATCTTTGTTTCTGTGATAAATCACTATTATAGACTCTAATTCCATCCAGGTTGCCGCAAAGTTCATAATTTTGTTTTTATGTCTACATAATATTCCATCATGTAAAAGTATCATGTTATCCAGTTTACTTTTGATGGGTAGCACAGTTGGTCCATGTTTTTGCTATTGTGAACAATGCTGCAATAAACGTGCAGGTATCTTTTTCATAGAGTGATTTGAGTTTCTCCAGATATATTCCCAGAAGGAGGATTGGTGGGTGGTATGGAAGGTTGATTTTTAGATCTTTTAGAAATTGCCACACTGTTTTCCACAAAGGTTGTACTAGTTTACATTCCTACCAACTGCATAGAGGTGTCCTCTTCCCCACATCCTCTCCAGCATCTGTTGTTTTTTGAATTATTGATGATGGCCATCCTGACTGGAGTTAGGTAGTATCTCAGTGTGGTTTTGATTTGCATTTCTTTGACGATTAGTGAGGCTGAGCATTTTTTCATGTATCTGTTGGCTGCTCATATGTCTTCTTTTGAGAAGTGCCTATTCATATCTTTTGCCCATTTTTTTTGTGTGTGAGTTGGAGTCTCACCCTGTCGCTCAGACTGGAGTACAGTGGCCGCTCCTGGCCACTGCAGCCTCGACCTGCTGGGCTCCGGCGATCCTTCTGCCTCAGCCTTCCAAGTACAGGCGTGCACTACCACACCCAGCTAATTTTTTGATTTATTGTAGAGATGAGGTCTTGCCAAGTTGCCCAGGCAGGTCTCGAACACACGGGCTCAGGCAATCCATTCACCTCAGCCTCCCAAGGTGCGGGATTACAGGCTGAGCTACCGACCCTGACTTGCTCATTTTAAAATAGGGTTGTTTGATTTTTTCCTTTTAGCACGTTTGAGTTCCTTGTAGATCTTGGATGTTAGGGCTTTGTTGGATTTACAGTTGGCAAATATTTTTTCCCATTCTGTGGGCTATCTCCCCACTCTCTTGATGGTTTCTTTTGCTTTACAGAAGCTTTTCAGTTTGATGGGGTTCCATTTGTCTATCTTATCTTTTATGGCATTCGCATTTGAAGAGTTGATCATGAATTGGTTGCCTATTCCAATTTCTGTAAAAGCGTTTCCTACATTTTCTTCTAGGATTCTTATAGTTTGAGGTTTTACATTTAGGTCTTTCATCTACTTAGAGTTGATTTTTGTGTATGGTGATGGGTAGGGGTCCTGTTTCAGTTTCCTGCATGTGGTCAGACGGTTTTCCCAGCACCATTTACTGAATAGGTTCTCCTCTTCCCATTGGTTGTTGGTGGAGGATTTGTTGAAGATGAGTTGGTTGAGAAATTGAGGTTTTGTTTTCAGAGTTTCTATCCTGTTCCATTGGTCTATAGGCCTATTCTTGTACCATACCAGGCTGTTTTGATTATTGTAGTTTTATAGTAGAGTTTGAAGTCTGGAAGTGTGATACTTTCCACTTTATTTCTTTTGCTAAGGATTGTTTTGGCTACTCACCACATACGCCTTTTTTTTTAATGTGTTGATGGGAGGGCAAGGTCATTATCCAGAGAGCAGCCAGAGTTCTCTTTCATGAGGTTGGTTGGGTCATGCCAGGCCCCTGCTGAAAGCCCATCCATGGCTTCTCACTGCTCTCTGGACAAAGACCTAGCTCTTTGGTGTGACTTCCAAGGCCCTGTGGGGTCTGGCCTCTGCCCTGTCTCAAACCTCATGTCACAACCTGCCCTCTGCTGTCCAGTTATTCTCCTTCCCTGCCCCTCAGGGCCTTAACCTGGCTGTATTGTCCACCTGGTAGCCATACTTGACCTCCTTCTCTTCATCCCTCAGTTCTCAGCTTAAACGTCACCTCCTCAGAGAAGCCCTCCTGGAACCATAGCACAATTTAAATTAAGTAATTAAGTAATCCTAAATCACCCTGCTAGAATGCTATTCTGTGAAGGTGGAGAGTATCTGCCCATCCCCCCTGTCACCCTGGTGCCTCACATGCAGTAGTCCCTCAATAAATATTTGCTAAATAAATAAATGATTGATGGAGTGAAGAAATCAATAGAGATCAATATCATTGTTTAATCTGAGACTTACTTGGCCCATTCCTCATCCTTAGGTAATTGTCACTGTAGCTTTTGGTTTGATGGCGGCTGGATTATGACTTTGTTCAGGAGACTAATGTCTGGCCAGGTTTGATGACACTGACAGACTTCAAAAAAGTCATATCGGTGTCATTTGCTAGTTACAAGGACAGGAAGGAAACCTTCGGGAATGGAGCCCTTCCAATCCCCAATTAAGTCTTAAATGCTTCAAAGCTGGCCCCAAGAATGTGATTCTCTGGAGGAGAGCATTCTAGACTTGAGAGTGGCTGGAATTCCAGGACTTTTTGTGGTCTGCCAAATTCCATGCTCAGTTCTTTCTGGAAATGATTATGCCAGGGGGCCCCCGGGAAGTGAGTGTGGGTGTCTTCCAGCCCAGGCACAGGGTCCGTCAGGCCTGACTGCATTGATGTGGACTTCAATTATTCAGCCCTTATCATGTGTCTTATTATTATCTTATTTAACCCCCACAGTAATCTTTACAATAGTTAATTACCTCCACATTATAAAGGACACAACTGACCTTCAGAGAGGAGAAGTCACTTAGTCTAAGATGTCAGAGGTGAGATTCAGATTGAGGCCTTCCTACCTCAACGTCCATACTCTTTCCTCTCAAATGTACCACAATCTTTCTAGCCTAAAGAGGTCAGCCTGGATGATTCCTGGGATTAAGGAAAAACCTGTACCTGTGTCCTTAACCCTAACACGTCTCTCTCTCTCTCTCTCTCTCTCTCTCTCTCTCATGCACCAACAGTCCTGTGTATAAAGTTATCTTAAGAAGGGCAAAGCTTACTATTTTATAATCAAGTTTAACGTTGGGACATTTCTGGAAAAGCTGACCTACCAACAAATTCCCATTAGGGTGTAAATGACTGACAGGACATTTTTTGATAAGAACGGTTTTTGATTAAAGAGGAGGACATAGAGGAGACCTACACTTGTTTTTGAAGGGCTAAAGAGGAAAGGGGAGGTAGGAGAAAGGGAAGAGGAAGAGAGAATAGGGGAAAGACAGGAAAAAATGGCTTAGGACATGGAGGAAACCCCAGAAGAAAATCTTTGACAGATTAGCATTATTGCTTAGAAGTGGCTAAGTGGTTTCTCTCCTAGAGATGCTGGGGTGACATTTGAGCAGAGATCTGAATGGTGAGAAGCCAAGGAAAGTCCTTGGAGAGTGTTCCAAGCATAAGGAACAGGAGGACAGATCTCTAGAGGCTGGAATTGGCTTGGCCAGTGTGACCGGGCTCAGTGCATGGACTGACAGTTGCAGGAAGTGAGTTGAAAGAGAGTTCTAATGGGGTTTTCCTGGACACTTTAACATGCCCCATGTTATCTCGTTTGACTCAGTAGCCCTGTAACTTAGAGAACAGTGACATTCAGAGGACAGAGGTTGGGGGAGTGAGCCCCAGGCTAAGACTGCCTGGGTTCAAATCCTATGGACTTAGTTGTTGCACTTACTTTGCAAGCGACTTGAGAGGCTTTTCTTATGACTAAAACAAGGCCAATCATCTCCAGTAGAGGTGTCTGAGGAACACCTCATGAGATAGGCACACAAAGTGTTTAACATGATAGCTGGCACATGATTAAGTATTTAATAAGTGCTGCCTATTATTATTTTTATTTTATACAGCCAAATCACTTATTTGGAAGAGCATTTCAGCATGGCTGTAAACCTCCTAGGATTAATTCTGTGTCAGATGAGTGCTTTCCTTTTAGTGTCTGCCACATTGATGGCACTCAATACACATGAGTTGGATGAATGCAAGAGTGAGCTAATGTGCCACAGGTCGGGCAGAAATAGTAGCAGAGCATAAAGGTGTGAAGTGTGAGTGGAGGAGTCTGAAGATCATTTGGTAGGCAGTGGGAAGCTTTGGAGGGTTTTTGAGCAGGGGCAGAGGGAGTGCCAGATGGATTGAAGAAGGGAGGGTTTGGAGCAGGATGAGGAGTTAGCAAGCTGTGAGCACCTTCCAGGTGAGAAGAGAGGTCAGATCTGGGGTTTCCAGGGAGAAGGGAAGGGGGGCTTTCCTTGTGAACCCATAGCTGCCTCAGAGGCCTGCGCATCACCCTGGACCACTGTCACCTGGGTCTCCTGGATTGATGCCCTAGATCCCTCAAGGGTCTTCTTTTATTAATCCGTCCCCACTCCCAACTGGTCCTGTATCCCCAGCCAGAAGAATGCTATGAAAAGGTCCACCTGAGTTTTGTCACTTTCTTCTTTGCTGCCTTCCTGCTTCCCACTGCCCTGAGAACAGCATCAAAGCCCCACCGGGTGTTGCAGAATCTAGTCCTGAGGACCTCTTGAACCTGTCTCTTCCTCCTCCTCCTTTCCCTCATGACGGCCCATTTGGGGCTCAGCTGATCTGAACCTTCTCTCGCCTGAAACCCTCCTAAGTGGAGCCTGCCTGAACATCTTCGGGGGGCGGGGGGAATGGCCTGGGCACCTGCTACAGTGCAGATTCTGCTTTCATAGGTCTGGGGTACAGACACGCCTTCAGCATCCCCTGAAGTCTTCTGAAAAATGCAAAATCTCGGGCCCCAGCTTGGACCTCTGAATCTGAATCTGCACACTAGCAATTTGAGCACACGTGTCTGGGAATGCTGGTTGCACATCTTGGGGGCATGTGACAACTTTTCTGATGGCTCCCGGGGTGGGGGTGGGGGAGTAGAGTCTTCTGAGATCAGGGTTATACCACACCTGGCCCAGGTTCCATGATTTTGTAATTGAGTCTGACTTGTTTGAATTCATTCCCATGAGCTCCATTAGAGAGCTTTCTGTTGGTGAAACCAGTTTGGGATCTCTTACTGCAGACCAGGAGAGAAGAAACAGAGCTGGCCGGGATGGGAAGAGACAGGCTCTGAGAGTGGGGGTAGATTTACTCAGTGACTGACTGCTGCCACTGGCCCAGGTGGCATGCCCCAAAATGACTCGAGCATGTAAGGGGCGACGTGGGGAATTCAAAGGATCTTTCTTAGTGGGATAGGGTCTGTGGTGGCCTCTCTTGGAATTGGTCTTGATATAATTTTCCAGCTGAATGCCAGGTGTCCTTTTTAGACAAAACATTAAAGGGAAGGTCACCAGGCTAAGGACCAGTGGTGACTTCGCAATGCAGAAAAGTTCTGGCCTTTTGTGACTTGGATATCCAGAGGTCATCTTCCCACTCCTTGAGTGGGAGACCAGATGGGTTTTCCAGTCTCACAGTATCTGAGGATTCTGGAAGCTGACTTTCTCATCGTCATGGCTGGCCCTGATTTCCTGCCTTTGCTGAGTTCTTGTTCTCTGGGCCTTATGGCTGTTTCTTTATCTCCATCCTGGTATGGATCCCAGCCCTGGCTCCTCACCTTCCCTGCAACCTGCCAACAAAGCACCCACAAGTGTAAGCCAGGACGTTGTAAGGGCCACTGGAAAAGCACAACTTTGTTGTACAGAATTGAAAATGGCACAGGAGACAGAAAGCACAGACATCCTATTCCTGAGTGTTCTCCAGACCACCCCACCTCTGGAGGTTTTCAGTGGCTGTGGAGTGCCTGGCCTCAGACCACCCTGTTGCCCTCTCTCTTGCCCCCTCCTTCAAGCTCCCCTCCAAGACTTCCTGCTATTAGGCAAAGTCTTCATTCCCAGACTCACCCTTGCACGGCCTAAGCTCTTAGGATTCTTAGCTGCGGGAGAGACCTTCCAGGCCATAAGCAGAACCAGGGACTGGCAAGGACCTGATGGCCAGGGCTCATTTAACAGGATGCACTCCTTGAATGATACCTGTAGTTCTAAGTAGCATTTTCCTTCTCCCTTCAGATGATTTTCCCACAAGAGGCTAAGTCTTTGAGGCAATCTACAATCTTTACATCATTCATTCATCCATTCATTCATTCACTCATCTACCCATTTAACACGTATATATCTCTTGAGTACAGGTGCTGGGGG
The DNA here is from genome assembly GCA_027257055.1 of Cephalopachus bancanus. Classification (NCBI taxonomy): domain Eukaryota; kingdom Metazoa; phylum Chordata; class Mammalia; order Primates; family Tarsiidae; genus Cephalopachus; species Cephalopachus bancanus. The sequence continues at coordinate 499,695 of JAPVLO010000689.1, forward strand.
AACTAGATGTGCTTGTTTCTAGAAACCAACAAATGGGTTGCTCATCTCACCTGTGGCCTGTGGTAATGGTGAAAATGATGAATGCCCTAGGTATTGCCCGATACAGTGATACCTAAACTCTCAAGATGTTATTGAAGGGTGTATTCTTTACCTTGCAAAAGCATTTACTGAAAGATTAAACAAAGTCAGAGAATTTTAGAATTTGAAGAGACCTTGGGGGACCAGCTCATTCAATCTCTTCATTAGTTATTGGGGGAAAGTGAGTTTTAAAAAGCTTAAGAGACTTGCTTACAGTTATTTAGCAATGTCAGAGCCAGCAGGTCACAGCTGCCACTGCCTTTTCATTCTTAGCACCGGTCTCTTTCCATCTGCCTTGCATAATATAGAGAGACTCTAACAATGCTCAGGATGATAATGAGGCCAAAGTTTATGGAATATTTTTGTGTGTAAGATGCTCTTCTGCGTGCTTTTTATATGATATGGCATTGTTCTCACAGCAATCCCATTAATACCACTGAAAGAGAGGTGGCACAGGGAGCTTAGACAACCTGTCTAAAGTCACACAGCTCAGAGGCACTGGCGCTGGGGTCTCATTCACAGCCCATGAACCCTGGGTCCCTAGCTTTTCTCTAGAGTGACTACCTGGTCAGAAGTCCATGTATAGAGACGTGTTTCCACTCACATATTTACAGGAAGATACTTCCTGTATGTTATGTTATGTTGACTCTAACCTCAGTGCTTTTAAAGCCAAAGCTTGGTATCACACCTTTTGGCAGATCTTTCAAAGCTCTGAATTGCTCTGTGTACATAGCACTGCTATTAAAAGTCTATAAAGCTTTGCTGATAAAATTAGAATGAGAAGCAGTTCATATAATGCATGTGGCAACAAGCAGAATTGTGATTTAAATTATAGGTGAAATGGGACAGGTGTGTTAGAAATACCTGCAGGGACATTTCAGAGGGAGATGTCTGGAAATCAAACCATTCAAAAGCCAATTGTGTGTGCTTTTCTTGAAAAGCAACTACATTTAAGGGACTGTATACACAAAATCAAGGCACTCTTGGCAAGGATTGATTTAAGTACTGTGATGTTAACAAATGAAAGCCAGGAAGTGTTCTGCTGCTCTCAAAAATCTCCCAGCTGGAGTCTTAGAGTTGATTTTTTTTTAAATTTGTGATTAATTTCCCAGAACAATATTCTCCACGGCTTTTATAGTCCAAAGATTCTGTGAGTAGAAGTCTCAGGAAAGCCCAGAATTTAAAACAAATAAGACCAGTCAGTTCTCTTGTTAGCATTTTCCTTCAAAGCTATTATCCAACTAAACTCTGGAAAGCCTAAACTTGAATACATCCATCACAGACACATCTCTAATGATGGAAAGTCATAGAAAACAAAGCAAAACAAAAAAGGGAACATTATAAACCTTGTGGGGACTTTGCAGTTTTATCTATTATCACAAGCAGCGTGAGCCCAGTCATTTAAATCGTCTGGGGGTGAGAGAGGGTGGGAGCTGGGCTCATGTGCAAGGCAGCTTTATTAGCTAAGTACAAATGGGTTGCTATTTGTTTTCCCTGTTCTTTGTAATGATTACAGGCTCAGGATGGTGTCTAGCAACAGGATCCAGCAGGTCAGTTATGACAACTTCATCACCATCATTAACGCCTTTTGTTTGCAGTGAACACAAAAAACTGTTCAGTGTTAAGAGAGTCAGTGTTAAGGAAAAGAAAAAAGAGGAGGGGGTGGAGTGAGACAGCCAAGGGGGGAGTCAGAGAACAGAAGTTCACACACTATTAATACCAGCCAAAAAATACCCCTGGTCTTTGAGCCAGCTGGCTTAAATGGCTCAGGGGCTTCACATGAGAGGACCACATTTTGGACTCTGTTCTTTCTGTAGGAGAGTAATTGCTTGTGTTTATAAATGAAAATCATTTTTGCCATTTTGGTTCCTAGAAATGCCCCAGGGAGATGTTATTTTTGGTAAGGGGTCTTCCTGCTTGAGTGTTATGACTGTGAATAGCTAGTTCTGTATCTTCTCTAGCACGCCAGGGGAAAATAGAGAAAAAAAATAGAGGAAGTGCAGTGACCTTTGTTGAGGATCTGCTGGATTCCAGGCAAGGTGCATTTATTCTTCTTCTTATTTTTAGAGACAGAGTTTTGCTCTGCTGCCCAGCCTGGAGTGCAGTGGTACAATTATAACTCACTGCAACCTTAACCTCCTGGGCTCAAGCAATCCTCCTACCTCAGTCTCCCGAGTGGGTGGGACTACAGATGTGTGCCACCATACCCAGCTAATTTATTTTTCTTTTTGTGGAGACTGGGGTCTCACTATGTTGCCCAGGCTGGTCTCAAACTTCTGGTCTCAAAATTCTGATGGGAGGATTGTTGCCTCGTACAATCCTCCCACCTTGGTTTCCCAAAGGCCTGGGATTCCAGCATGAGCCACTGCACCAGACTAAGGTGCATTTTATTTATTTTATTTTTTATTTATTTGTTTATTTTTTTGAGTTGGAATTTCACTCTGTCGCCCAGACTGGAGTGCAGTGGCCGCGCCCGGCCACCGCAGCCTCAACCTGCTGGGCTCCAGCGATCCTTCCACCTCAACCTTCCAAGTAGCTGGAATTACAGGTATGTGCTACCACACCCGGCTGATTTTTTGATTTATTGTAGAGATGAGGTCTTGCTGCCAAGGTGGGTCTCTAACCCGCGGGCTCAGGCAATCCACTCACCTCAGCATTTTAATGTGCATTTCCTACTCTGTCTTCTCAACAACACTGGGGTAAACAGTCTACAAAAATAACAAAGTACTGTAAAATGTTGCCTCTAAGATCACCTACTAGTCAGCACAGAGCAGGGGTTTGATTTCAGATGTCTTCTCCTAAACTTACTACACAACCCTGTTGTGGGGGAGGGGGAGAGGAAAAGAACAACAACAAAAATTCTTAACTGAAGTGAAGGAGGACCAGGAACATGTAGGCAGAAGTCAGATATGATCATGAGGAAGCCAAATGATAAACAGACAATATTGAAGAAAACTGTATTAATTAAATCATGAAATATGTTATGCTTTTTTTGGGAACTTACCCCTCCTCCTGGGGTGACCCTTGACAAGACATTCTGTGTTCCTGTTTTTAGGCAAAAATGTGATGTGGGTGGAAGATGAAAATCTGGTATTTGGCTCATGCATATCTTTGTCTCATTAATGTATTTTGTGCTGGCCCATCACTCCGGCTTTCTGCCGACAGTCTTGCATTCCTACTTCTTACACTCCTCTTGTCCTTTTCTGGACAACTTTACACATATTGTGCCTTGGATCCTGAGGAACGTCTGGTAAAACTGGCCAGTGGAGATGGCAGGCATAGCAGGGAAACAGACTGAGGCGGGTGGACAGGGTGGGAGAGAAAACAAAAGAGGGCAGGATTCTCTTGATGACAGAATCAGGCTGTTTCTATTATGACATTACATGCAGTAGCCGAAATTTAACGTTAACCATTTCTGGTGAACCCTATTCACCCTGCATGCTACTGACAGATCATTTATTCCAATTCAAGCAAAGTCCAGGCTCAGGGCACAACATGACCTATTCAGGTGCATTAAAGGAATTTCTTTGGATTAATTAATTTCCAGCTTTGGTCTTCTTAAGACTGCTTGGGTGTCCCTTAACATCACTCCAGCCTGAGTACCATCCCATATGGATTCTGAAAGCAGACTTGTGTGCATCCCCGAAGAGAAGTAACAAGCTGAGAGCCCCAGGCGGGGATGGGGGCAGGTGACTTGAGACACCAAGGTTGAGGATCAGGAAGCTGGAAACTCCCCCCTGCCTGGGAGATTGGGCTCTAGCTTTTCCACTTCCCTAAATCACCCCTGCGGTGGGTGTGTGTGCTCAGTAGGTGCTCCCTAATTGTCTTTTGAATTGATGGTAAAACCGCAAGAGCCAGAATACTCTCTCTAACTCTATTTCTCAAGGAGCGTTATAACACCCAAATTAAACCTCTCACCTGAGTACAGGGACCTTCTTAAGCAGAGAGCTCTTCCATCAGTGGACTCCCTAAGGGCAGCCTGGCTCCCGGGGGGGAGGGCTCTCACCCCATCTTGCCCGGTTTAGCAGAGACAAACAACTTTCTTCAGCTTTTACGCTTTGTTGAGTCCCCGCGGGGGCGGTGGGGGGAAGGGGGAAGTTCAGGAACGAGGTTGGGGGCCCAAGCCGCTGGGCTCTGTGCCAGGGTGGCTGGGATCACGGGCTTCATCACCACACGTGGGGACAGGTGGGACACGCGCATTTCTGGGATCATCCCAGAACTGCCGGAGGATGCTAACACTGTCCAGTTTGAGAACGACTGTGTCCAGGACCCAGGGACCTTTCGATGCCCCTCGGGTGGTGGGTGTCGGGCCCAGGGCTGGCCTTGGGGAGAGGGGCGGGAGTGAGCGCGCCGGGAGAGGGGGGTGGAGAGGTCGAGGTAGCGAGGAGGAGGGAGGGGAAAGAGGAGGCGAAGAGGAAGTCCCTCGTGGTCACCCGAGCAGAGGGCGGGAGGGCGCCCCCGGGACTCAGTCCGGAGGCGCGCGGCGCGGGCGGACCACCAGGCGGGGGCACTGAGGGGCGCCGACCGCCCGGCGCGCTGACCCCCACAGAAGGGGCGGGCAGTGCGCGCTCGCGCGGCGGGGCGCGCCAGGGGGCGGGGCGGCCCGCGGAGACCCCGGCGGGCGCGGGCTGCGGGCGCGCGGGCCGACGGGCGAGGCGCGCGCGCGCGCGGCGGGGGCGCGCGCGGGGGGCTGCCCCGGGCGGCCCCCCCACGTCGGGGCGCGGCGGGCGGCGGCGGCGGGAGCGCGTCCCGTCCCGGTCCTCGGGCGCCGCCGCCGCCGCCGCTCGCCAACATGGCGGACCTGGAGGCCGTGCTGGCCGATGTCAGCTACCTGATGGCCATGGAGAAGAGCAAGGCGACCCCGGCGGCCCGCGCCAGCAAGAAGATCGTCCTGCCCGAGCCCAGGTACCGGCCCGGTCCGCGCTGCTCCGGAGCCGCCGCCCCCCGGCCGCCAGCGACCCCCCGCGTCCGGGAGAGTCGGGCGCTCAGCCGCGGCCGCCGGGCCGGGGACCCGGGGCAGCGGGTGCTGCGGGACGGTTCAGCCTTCCGTCCCCGAAATGGGCGTCGGAGGGCGGGCTAGGGCCCGGGAGGCAGCGCTTCGGGGTGTCCGGGCGCCCCGCGCGCTGCGAGCGCCCCAGCCGGGGGCCGGCTGCGACTCGGCCGGCCCCTCTCCTCCCTGCCGCCCCCGGCCGCAGCCCCGTGCCCCTCTCCTGTCCCGTCCCTGCCGACCCTTCTGGCCCATCGCCGTGGTTCTCTCGGTTCCCTCGCGGAGGTTCCCTTCCTCCGCCTGCGTGCCATTCCCTCGAACTCCATCCTGGTCGTTCCTTCCCTGGTCCCCCTTCCAGCTCCATCCTCTCCTCTGGGCTCCTGGGCTGGGGAGGGCGGGCTCGTTGCCTTTTGTCCCTGGTACTTAAACGGCTGTTTTCTGTGCTTGCTGTCTTTGAGGGTCCACCAGTGTAGTCAGCTTTTAGGCTGCTTTGCTCATGTGTGCCCCAGGCAGGATTTTGACCCACTCCGTTTTCTTTTTGGTGCTGTGTGTCACCCGAGCTGCCGTCTTCAACTTGCACATCTACTGGTGGCACTCTTTTAGATGGTTGACATGGGGTTCACTCGGAAAGGCACATTGGATGGGTGATTCCAGACAAGAAAGTGTTGTCAAATTATCAAAGAAGGGCCTGATTGAATCGGCGAGGGGCTTGGTGACGTCCATACCAAGTTGCAGTCTTGTCTCAAATGATTTATTAGTGATGAGCTAGTAAAAAACGTTGTGAGTTCACATAATTAGTGTTACCCCAGCTAAGATCGCTCATCAGGTTATTAGCGAGTTTTAAATAGTGTATCAAAGCATCGGCGTTGAGTTTTTTCTCTAGCTTCTTTCCTAATTAACACCATCACGAGTTGGACAGCTAATGTGCTTCCTTGATGATAAATAGCTTTTGATGGAATTGATGATAAAAAGAGGCATCTTTTTATGATAAATTTGAAACCATGCAATTCTGTAAAATATTGGAATCTCAACCAAAGCTATCCTCCATTTGAAATCATCAGTGCTTCAAGAGTTTTATGCCCAAGATTGCTTAAATGTTACCTTGACATAAGAAAAAAAAATGTTTTGCTGCTGAGTGATCATCAGGTTATTTTGTACTGTCCATTTGTGAGCCCTAGATGTAGTAAATGTCACAATCCCTTAGAATTTTTTTATTGTGAAAAGCCAGATTGTGTAAGTGAAGACATGCTGGTTAAATATGTTTTGACTGCTTTCCCTCCTTAGCCGTGCCTCTTGTTGGTTTTGCAGGGTGTGCTACTCTTTGATAGGCAATGCCCAGTGGTGAAAATCAGGGAAAAGTGCAGACCTTTCTGGAGTGTTGTGGATTTAACACTCCTATTCCAGACTTTAACATATCTGAAGCTAATTGAAAGTCAGTGCTGTTTAAAATTTCTGGAAAATGGGAAACTTACCTGGGGAGGAACAATAACAAATACTACCACATCAAACAAATTACTTGAACTGTACATGTCTATAAATGTACTATACACATGCTTAATTCCTTTTTCTCTTGCCTTTCTTACTCCCCCCAAAAGCCAGAGAGTCCTAAATATGTAGGGGTTTATATATAAAGTTAATAAGCCTCAACTTATGGGCAGTTGTTTTTTGGGGGGAGTATATGGTATTACTAAAATTAGGAACTTCTGTTCATTTTTTTTCTTGGTGTTTTGAGCTTTATATGACTTCTCCTTTTTAGTGTCCCTCTTAAGAACATACTTATATGCTTAGGGTATTCACTTCCTTGTGTGAATGCCATTGTTTTTTATGGTATTTTTGGTAATACTTAATTTTAATGGCAGAATCAGTGACAGGGAGTGTATTTCTCAGGGCATTTTAGAATTGAGAAATATCAACAGGAGTGTTATTTTTAGGAAACAACCCTTTTGTAGTTGTTTTTCTATCGCTATTCTTAAAATAGACTCTTGAATTAGGCCATTGGAACCTCCTTCTGGGATTCTAATTTGTTTTGTATTTATCAGAGTGGTTTTGGCTTTAACTTTGTGATGTAACCATGTAGATAGTAACAGCCATTCCTGGTGCCAGGTTGAGATTCTGCTACATTGAGATTATCAGGTAAAACATCTTGCAAAGTTTTCTCTGCCACTGGATGGCAGTTAGTAGCCTACTTGCTTGATTTGGGAGTAGGGGGCTGGGGATTTCCAGATCTTGTAAGAAAGTTTTATTTCGCATTAACATGTCTCAGCATAATGACTGAAAAGGCTAGTATGACTTCACTGTGTTGGTCCAATGTTTTCTGATAAGAGTTTCTATTTCAGCTTCATTATGGAGTGAACCATGTGATCGCCATGTTTCTGGTACTCTCTAAAAAAGTTCTTAGATTTGTATTTTTAGTATCTGAATGAGAAGCATACATTTTAACTTGCCTTTGGTCTATCACCAGTGATATTTTTAAAAAAATTTCCAGAGAAATTTGAAGTCACCATAGTATTCTGTGTGCTTCCTTATTTTAGTTACCTTGCCTTTTTCACAGTTTAAAAAGAAAAGCAACAGAACAAAACAATTTCTAGCTAATTTAAACAAAATGCTGGGTCTGCCGTCCCCTGCAGTCCCCTGCCTGTTACCGGAGTGTTTCAGAAACTGGAACGTTCTGCCCAGGGGAGATATTATTTCTCTGGGATGGCAAAAGGCAAACATTTTGTTATGTTGGCACATTATTCAATTAAGAAACCAATGAGTGCAAATCCTGTAAAAGCAGACTATTTGTTCACATGATATAGCTGCTTTAGTTTACTGAAATGTTTGTTGAGTTAATGTAGCTGGTAACGGGCCTATTGGGAATAGTAAACTGAATCCATGTACTCACCGTGCAGGCCCAGTTAAAACGGGAGAATTTAGATGTGTGTGTCAGTTTCACGCCCTTTTAGAAAATAAATACTTTTATTTAGGTAGGGTCAAATTCATAAGCAAAGGCCTACAAAGAGTCAACAATTCTCTTAAGCCTAGGAGTGATTAAGACAGTATTCACATATGCTCTATTACTCCGTTAACCTTTTCAAACAGACTGAACTTCAAATGACTTGAAATCACACACAGTTGAAAGAGATTGAGTAACATGAACTAGATTGTTTCTCTGAAGTCTCATTTCTATTTATTGGATGTTGAAAATTTTGGATCATCTATTGCAAATCTTGTCCTTTCAAAGTATTTGTATAGTATGATAGGAAGCTCTGAAAATGATACATATAAGATTTTTTATAACTTTCCGGGATCACTCTGACAATCCTTAAGGGGATTTATGATGCCTTTTATTTTGTTAATTTCATACATAGTGTAGAACCATTTGTATGAGTCAGGCCTGGGATTATTATGATGACCCAACCACAGCTGCTTTCTTGGAATCTAGTGTGAAATAAATACAGAGTCTAGTGTGAAATAAATACAGAGTTGAACCCAGAAAGATGTTTGCTTTAAAGTGCAATTGCTTAAAGATTCTATTTAACCACAGACAAGTGACATTTGAGTGACTTCTATTATTCTGTATGCATAGGATATAGATAATAATATAGAATTAATATGGAACATAGAATAATTCATAGAACACATTGTTTGCTAAATATTTTATAATAGTTTGTTAATGATTCCCTTTGAAGAACCATTCAGACATAGTACACATAGTATTATAGTCACTTAACATCTTTCTATTTGTAAAACTTCCACATGTAATTGATCTTAAAAAGCAGCACAGTTTTCTTCTTTTGTGGAAATGGAGTTTACTCATTCATTTCCTCACTTCCGTCTGTGGGTGATTGGTGGGGAACTTGAACTATTCCTTTCTGTTTGCATTGTAGGGTTTTCTGTCTTTACTCTCCTGTGCCCATAGCCTAGCTTTGAACTGAAAAAGTCAACACTGAAAGAACGAATAGTCTTTAGGAAGAAAATATTCTTTATTGCTGTTAGGAGTGTTTCTATGTATAAAACAGTGGCAGTGCCCGTGCTTCTTATTTTCACTAAGGAACAGAATTAAAATGTAATTTGTTCTGACCTTTCAGTTATTGTCATTCTTGGTCAAAGTTAATTTGTGCCAGCAACTTGAAGATACAAGGGCTGTGTGTAGTTGTCAATTCTTAGAAATAGATGTTCTAGTACAATCAATTTTGGACCTAGAATTTGCCCAAGCTGAGCACTGTGAAATGCTTTGAATTGAGAGCCTGGTGGGTCCCTCTGAGGTACAGGCTTTTTATATGCAGTGTGTTCTTAGAGACAGCCTCTTGAAGTGCTTCTTTGGTATATGAGACTGGCTTTGTCAAACATCTGTTTTGATAAGGTTAGAAACTATTAGAGGAAGGTGTCAAGGCCTGAGGAAGGGCCACGCATGTCTTTTTCAGTCTGGATGGCAAGCAGTGGTGTGACCTGCAGAGGAGTTGTTGGAAGGTTACCTTACCTCCCTCGGTTCCTGCAGCCCTGACAGGGGATATGTTCCATGTCATGGACGTAATACCCAAATAACTCCCATGAATCCAGAGCGTCTCTTCTGTCAGGCAGTTGGCATCATTACATTTGCTTGCCTCAGTAGTTCTACCAGGTGAGTCACATTAGCTCCATTGTACTAAGGAGTAGAGGCTCCAGGAAGTTAAGGAACTTGGCCCAGATGACACCTGGCAGGGGCAGAGATGGGAACCAAGCCCCTATTGCCCCTGCCCTGGATCTTTCCACCTTACTTTGCAAGGAATGGTCGAAACTGTGAAACTTTTTTATTTGGAGGAAAAATCATTTTGTAGGCTGCCTGGATGAGCCTCTAGTCCTCCGAGACTGATAGAGAGCAGCCATTCCTCTGGGACCTGGAAAACGGTAATTATGACTAAGTGAATAAGCAGCTTGTTCCCTATTTCCCATGAGGAGCGTGGGGTTAAATGCCTGTTCTGCTTAACACAAGACACGCAATCTTGATGGTGTTAATGAGAAATTGTATGATAAACCATCTCATCCCCTCACCTCCAAACAGGATCTCTACATTTTTATTTATAAAGAACAAGGGGCAGCCTGAGCTGTGCCTTCCCCTAGAAATGAAAACAGTAAAAGGGAAAAACAATATTTTTGGCTTTATTTGCAATAAAAATCACTTTCTCATTCAAATGCTCTTCCTTTGTGAATTACTGTAGGTGAAAATGTATCCTGTGTGATGATTGTCTTGTCTCTCCTTATTCTCTGGCCATTGACATAAGAAAAGGGAAATGATTAATTTGGCAATTCTTACTCTGTTATTGGGAAATCATTTGTATGGTAAGTAATTTGCATGTAATAGGACTGAATATCCCATGGCCTCTGCTTCTCCTGTCTCTCCTTTATTCTTCCCTTTTTATTTTTATCACTGATTAGAAGTTAGAACCCCTGGGCCTTTTTTGATTGCTATCCGGGTCGAAAACACACCAGTAGTAACTTGGCTCTTTGGATCCTGTGGATGTTTCTTTTAATTTGGAAGTCTTTTGGGTCATCTCTGCTTCTGCTGGAGCATAGGCATATTGTAATACTTCTGTATGGGACATTATAGGAAGAGCCCATAGTGAATACAGTGACAACAGTTTTGTAGTTCACATATTTTGTGCTGATGTTTGTTAAAGACCAATTTGACCAAGACTTGGACCTGCACTCGTGGTGGCTACAACTTCCTTCCCCCAGGGTCTTAGGAGCAGGAAAAGGTGATTATATGGAGTAGCCAGCTCAGACCTCCATCGCTAGTGCACTGGAAGGCCAGCTGTCATTGCTGGTCCCCATTTTCTTGTGCCATCCTTATGACCTGCCACAGTGCAGAAAAAAAGAAGGTTCTAGATCAGGAGTCAGGTCATGAGGATCTGATTCTACCAGCAACTTGCCATGAGACTTTGGTAAGTCACCTAAATCCATTGTATTTAGTTTCCTCAGCTGTAGAATATAATATCTGTTCATTTCGGATCATAAAGTGTCCCAATAAAAATCTGTCTTGTGAGCATTTTCTACGCATATGATACACTTATAAATAGTAGAAAACATTGCTGACATTGAATTTTAGACACAGATAACTCAAGAAAAAAAGATTGGAAGAAATATTAAAAAACATGATTTAAACAAATTTATACCAGAGGGTTGTTGGTGAGATTATTTGTAGTACAAGATGTAAGCACACCTTTAACAAGCACAAAATAGTAGCAGAGATAAGGCAGTATTGCAAGGCCGCATTGTGCCACATGCTATGAGGGAGGAGGAAGGAGGTTTGGAAGGCAGGACTTCTGAAAAGTTGGATTGTTGGCTGGGGCAGAGAAGAGCAATTGTTGACCCTTAGATGCATAAGTAGGTGAATTTCCCAGATTTCCCAGTTTTCTTCCTATAGATGCTATTGTGGTACTGTGTGTCTAGAACCTTCTCCACTTGATGCCATGCTCAGTTCTTCCCTTCCCCTTTCCTTCTCTTTCCCTCCCCTTCCCTTCCTCTATTCATTTATCCATCCCGTAGGCTCTGAACTCTGGTGCATAAGAGTTCACAAGCATGCACTTAAATGTGTATAACTAGGAATTAGGAGAGTTGACTCATTCTTTAGAGGTCTTTGCTACAGTAAAGTGAACCAAAAATCATGATCTAAAAGCAGCTGACTTCAGTGTATTGAGCATAAGGTGATTCATTCTAGTCTTCCTTAGATGGTGGCAGATTGCTTATTAATAACATACAATTGTAGTATCTCATGTTTGAAATGATCTTGGAGGACATCCAATCTAGTCATGCATTGGATGGGTGACTTCCCCCTCTCTAATATCTAGCCAGGGCATCTTTGATGAGCATCTTTGGAAACACTGTGGCGTTAGAAAGCTCTCTTGTGATACATCCTGTGCACTGATCTCTTACTATCCCTTTGTGGTGATGCAAAACAAGTTCAGTTTCTCTCAAATATGGTAGATCTTCAGATATTTAAAGGCAGCTCCCCTAGCCCATGGTGGCTTTTTATAGGAAGCTGACCCCTTCTCTCAGTCATTCCTTGGAGTGTGCTGAAGTCTGCACACTGCTGTGTGTAATCTATGTTCCTCAGTCTGAACATGACCAAGCTAAGTAAGAATATCAAAATTTATGAAGGCCGAAGCAATATCTGTAAAATTGGCATAATTAATTTAGTAATGTTAAAGCTAGTAAAAAATTCAATGTTCGGTGTATAGTTGAATCCCTCTAAAGTTCCATTTGAGGGAGAATTTTTTTAGTTCCTTGAATGATTAAAAATTCATGACACCAGTTTGATTAGAGAATGAATGTTTCTATTAGTCAGAGTTTGGAAGCAAGGTGTGAGTTACATATGTATTATGACAATAGCTGCCATTGCTGAGTGCTAAGTACCAGGCATTATGTACTTCTTAGATAATAGGGGCTAAAATATTTGAGAAAGAAAGCTTTATTTATGCGGTAAACATCATCCTCTGAGGATGTTAGGGATAGTGTTTTATAGATTCAAAAGCATAAAAGCCCATTAGCTAGAGAAGACAGCGTGTTTCTTTAATGTCAGCAATAACACTTTCTTGATGATACACTGTTAGTATTTGTATTTTGTGTGATTAAGTTAGTCCGTTGATCTTTATTATCTTATCTAGATAATAAGTCTGATTATATTTTCAGGTTATGTCTTCTAACTTTTCTGTATCTGTATTGTTTTTGATTTAAGTTAAAAATGAACTAAAAGTTTCATGAAATGGCATTTACACAGCTGTTAAATATTGCAGACTTTCATTTTGTTTTGTGAATGTCTAAGTTTGTGATGTTATTTTGAGTATATCTTTTTAAAAATATGGTATATTTGGTGATGGTGGTAGGGTCTGTGCTCCATAATATGGAGCTAGTCCTAAATGGTAAGACCAAGGGACTTTAAAATACATCTTTGATCTGCTTCTAATTTTTTCAACTACTTTTTTTTTTTTTTTTGATCAGAGCTCTAGGGCTTTATTACAAATGGACTTGACTGCTAGAGAGGCCCCTCTCCCATCTTCCCTTCTACCACATCCCTCCAGGGGAGGTCAGTAGGCCGTTAGGAAAGAATAATCTGGGGAGACTGAAAAGTGGTCATGCTTCCTCAGAAGTCCCCTGAAACAACCACAGAGTCCTTCTGGCTCCAGTTGAGAATCTTCTGGCAGAAGAGTTAAGAGCTTTAGCTGTCATCTTTAAAGTCCCTCATTGCTACATGCTGGGGGACTTTTGTCTTCTTTTGCCATTTGGGCAGTGGTTCACTAATCCTGGGTGCCTTTGAGGGGTCTTCCACATCCATGGCTGCCTTCTTTTTCTGGGCAAGCCGAATCTGCTGGAGGAGTTTTCTGCACTTCTTCCCTGATAGAGTCATGTTGGCACGTGCACTGGATGTCTGCTTCTTGAGGTGGTACCGTGTGATCAGCCCTTGGTCTGTCACAGCCCTGACCACCTGGTGCCTGTCACCGCTCCTGGACGCTTGGGGAAACAAAGTCGCAGCCCCCACACAGTCACCTTTCGGGGACCCCAACTACATTTTCTATGTCTTATATTATGACACTCTGACTAAGAAATAAATCATGCAATAAGTATCATCATCACAACAGCTTAAGTGTAGAATAGAGTGAAACCTTTTTGTGCTATCTTTTGTGTTTTGTATTGGACTTCTTTATTTCTGTTTTGTTTCTAGGCAGCAGAGAAAAGTTTATTATTTATGCAAAACATCCCAACTAGAATTAGTATAGAAGGGAAAAGTTACTTCTGCACAATAGCACTTTCTAAGTAATAAAAGAATGGACACTTATGTTGACGACTTTGCTGTTCCCTCCCTTCCCTCATCCCTCCTCAAATAAAACAAAAATGTGAGAGTTTTTGTGGCTAGGGATTTCCTAGGGCTTAATCATCTGGATGATTGGCTTTTAAGATCCCATATGGAAAACTAGTTAGTATCTCTGCATTTCTGTCCTTTACATAAAGTTAACTGCTTGATGCTGGATTGATGTTTCAAGTTACTTAAAAAATTCAGGTCACTCTATAAGAAAAGCTTATTTTAGTGAGAACTTCTTCCTGTGAAATGAGTTTTAAGTGAAGCATTGTGGCTTAAGCATCTCGTGACTATCGTAGCATAGATGATGACGGAGCAAACAGAAGAAGCAAGACAAGTTTGAAGTGCCTTCGTGGATCTATCCTGTTAAAATACTCTTTCCTTTGCTCTTAGGAAGCATGCCCTAGAACTGTGGTGTAAGTTGGGTCAGTGTTGAAACAACCTTGAGGAGAGGCCGATTTGCTAGGCTTCTCATGTAGGTCTGTATGTATACATGTGAACTTCTTCAGCTCATTGACTGTTGATGATCATTTCTTTCATGTGCCATAGACTTGAATTTAGAATATACAAAAATTTCACTAATACTTGGTGTATAGTGCTTTGTGGTTTTACATGCATTAACTCTTTTTAGTTCTTGCAATTATCTTTTGTAGTGGGTAGAAATTTTAAAAAGAAAAAAAGTCATTTCAGACATGGTCATGTGATGTAGAGAGGCATATTTTGTCTATTTTGGGGGAAACACGGGCTCTCTCCTTTGACCCTAGTGTCTTTGCTGTGGTCTAGGGAGTGGCTGTCAGCCTTTCAGACTCAGAAACTAGATTTTATCATTGTCCTGTCTCTTATTGTGAAACTCGAATTATCAGCCAAATCTGCCTGACTCACCCATTCTCTTCTTTTTTTTTTTTTTGAGTTAGAATCTCACTCTGTTGCCCAGACTGGAGTGCAGTGGCCGCTCCTGGCCACTGCAGCCTCGACCTGCTGGGCTCTGGCGATCCTTCCGCCTCAGCCTTCCAAGTAGCTGGAACTACAGGCGTGGGTCAACATGCCTGGTTAATTTTTGATTTATTGTAGAGCTGAGGTCTCGCCAAGTTGCCCAGGCGGATCTCGAACCCGCAGGCTCAGGCAATCCACTCACCTCAGCCTCCCAAAGGCGTGGGATTACAGGCTGAGCCACTGAGCCCGGCTACCCATTCTCTTCTTATAAGCTAGTGGTTCTTATTTTAAAGTTAAAGTCCCTTCTGAGAATGCCATTAAGTTAGAGGCTCCCACTCCTACTAGCTCACACAGTAGATTTATCTGAAAAGCCAAACTCTAACTTGAATGTCCAGTTCGCTACATTGCATTCAACACCTACTCTCACAGGCAGGTCTGGGCAGCTGGAGCTCTCTCTCTTGCTGGTTGCCCTTGTGGGGAGCAAAGTGACCATCAGAAGGTGGCATAGTGCACAGACTCACATTTGGATGGGCTCTTCAGCTCCAGGAGTTGGGACCAAGTCATCTCTCTGAAGATTGGCATATGTTGAATGAACATGTGAAATCCCTGATAGTGGTTGACTTCTGTGACAACTTGTCTTCCTATAGTTCCATGTTTCCTGTTCCCACTGGTGGCAGAATTCCACCAGATTTGCCAATATAGTCCATGAGGTACCACCAAGGATGCCCAGGCCAGGAGCCATTGGCATTTCTCTGCTTTCTGTGTTATGTGTTGGCTTAAACTTTTTCCTAATTTAGAGATTTTTAGACATGGCTCCATATTTATTATGTCTACTTTAAAAGGAGGAAATTTAAGTTTAAGGAGAAGTTATTTGCTTAAGGTCACTTTGACAACAAATGACACAGCTGAGCCTGAAACCGAGGCTTTCTGAGTCCAAATTCAGCACATTTCAGTGAAAGCCAGCAGACCATCTTTGCCAGGTGAATCTTATTTTAGAAGGAACAGTATCTTGGATTTGGGTAGAGGAACATCATCAATTTCAGACATTAGTGACACAATTTGAAAATGCATTGTATTTTCCAACAAAGGTAATCTATCAACCACAGGGATCTGGGGAGGTGCTCCGGTAGCAGAATTTCACTGGACACTTTGACTTAATATATTTATTAATAATTCCTTAGAAGATAAAGTGTCATAGCTTTTATGTAAAATAGTAGGATAGTTTTGTTTTTTTTTTGAGTTGGAGTCTCACTCTGTCGCCCAGACTGGAGTACAGTGGCACGCTCCTGACCACTGAAGCCTTGACCTGCTGGGCTCCGGCGATCCTTCTGCCTCAGCCTTCCAAGTAGCTGGAACTACAGGTGCGCACTGCCAGGCCCGGCTAATTTTTTGATTTATTGTAGAGATGAGGTCTCGCCAAGTGACCCAGGCGGGTCTCGAACCCGCAGGTTTAGACAATCCACTCACCTCAGCCTCCCAAAGCACGAGATTACAGGCTGAGCCACCAAGCCTGGCTTAGGATAGTTATTAATAATGATGGTTGTGTTATAACTTGAGAAAAGCTACATGCCAAGTGTTCTTAATATTTTCTTATCCCAAACATCTTTTTGTGATTTCAGATGCATCTTTATTTTAAAAAACAAAATTTCCAGTGCGGTGGCTCAACCCTGTAATCTCAGCACTTTGGGAGGCAGAGGTGAGAGGATTGCCTGAACTCAGGGGCTCGAGACCAGCCTGAGTAACATGGTGAGACCTCATCTCTACAATAAACCAAAAAAATTAGCTGAGCATGGTGGCACACACCTGTGGTTCCAGCTACTTGGAAGACTGAGGTGGAAGGATCACCTGAGCTCAGTAGGTTGGGGGTGTGGTGGCTGTGAGCATGCCATTGCACTCCAGCCTGGGCGACAGAGTGAGATTTCAACTCAAAAAAAAAAAAAAAAAAAAAAAAATAGTAAGTCTTTTAAAAAAACAAAATTAAAATTCATTGCTTTCCCTGTGAGTAGATAAATGAATATCTTTTGACTTGAACATATTTATTAGTTACTCTAGATACATAAAGGATTTTTAGTGTTAAACTAGATACTTAGCAATCCATTCCACATTATAATAGAAAATTAACAAAATTGGTTGCATATGTACCCTTAATATAGAAAGGCTGTAGAGATCATACTGGGATGGAGCTTTATTTGTCAGGGGCACATTAGTGAATCTATTTATGACTTGCCTTTTTCACCTGGTAATACATGTTAAGCTTTTCCTTGTCAGTACTGTATAGATCTGTCTTCGTCTTTTGAATTGCCAAACAGTAACCCTGTGTACATAATTACAAGGGCGATTACAGTGAATATTCTTTTTTTTTGAGTCTCACTGTTTCAACCAGTCTAGAGTGCAACGACATGCTCACAGCCACCGGAACCTCTACCTACTGGACTCAGATGATCCTTCTGTCTCAGCCTTCCAAGTAGCTGGAACTAAGGCATGTGCTACTATGCCCAGCTAATTTTTTTTTTGTTGTTTTTTGAGTTGGAGTCTCACTCTGTCGCCCAGACTGGAGTACATGGCATGCTCATTTTTTTTGATTCATTATAGAGTTGAGGTCTCGTGAAGGCAAGCAGTGAATATTCTTACATATGGATCTTTGGGCCTATCTGTGATTCCTTCTCTAAGGTAGAAACCTAGAAATAAGTAAGAGATGGACGTTTTCAATTTTGCTTGATGATGCCAAATTGTCATCTATATTTTAAGGGTAAATGGAGCTGCAAAGAAATTTTGAACTTTTTTTTCTTTTTTGGAATGGAGATCTCTGTCTCCCAGACTGTAGTACAGTGGCACAGTTGCAGTTCACTACAACCTTGAACTCCTGGGCTCAAGCAGTCCTTCCTCCTCAGCCTCATGAGTAGTTGGAACTACAGACGCACATCGCCATGCCTGCCTAATTTGATTTTTTTGTGGAGATGAATTCTTGCTATATTGCCCAAGGTGATCTTGAAGTTCTGGGCTCTAGCAGTCCTCCTGCCTTGACCTCCTAAAGTGCTAAGATTATGGTGATGTACTACTGCACCTGGCCTAGAAATATTAAGCTTTATTAAGAAGTTTCACTGTTAGGATAATATTATTGTTAGTTTGAAATTATTTCATATAAGCAATTGTTTCATATCAACTATAGATATAGTTAGGTAAAAGGAAAAGGAATGATGTTATTGCTGGTAAGAACCACAATTTTAATTTCATATGAAGAGATACATGAGTACAAGATAAGAGTTAAATAAAAAAATCCTATAAGGTTATATTTAAATTGGAAAATTATTTGAAATTCAAGCCTTTTTTTCTTTTCAAGTATGTGTATTTAACAGCCCCAGCCATGGAAAAGTCCAAGAATAGTTGCATTCCAATCACAGTAGGCACCCCACACAACTGTATCTAACTCCAAATGTGGGCAGGATCTGGTTGGATGAGCCTGGAACCTCTGTTATCTGTTATCGGAAAACAAAGGAGCCATCCAGGAGTTGCAATGGGTACCGTGTCTAACAAACTCAGAGGCCAGAAGAGGTGGTTCCCATTGGCCAAAAGGGACACTCTGAGCATCAAAAGAATATGACATCAATTGATAAAAATACTCTGAATATATCTAAACTGATCGTAGACGGGCAGAATAACACCTCCTTGTCTTAATCCCCAAAACCTATGAATATGTTCTGTTCCATGACAAGGGGGTATTTGTGCTGAGTTTAAGATAAAGAAATTATCCTGGATTATCTGTGTGGGCCCAGTGTTGCAAGGAGGTGGGAGAGTCTCATAAGAGTGATGTAGTTTGAGGACTAGTTTACCAGCCTTTGCTGGCTTTGAGAATGGAGGAGGGGACCGTGGACAAAGGAGTGTGAGCAGCCTGTGGAATCTGGAAAAGGCAAGAAAATGAACTGTCCCTTCAAGTCTCCATAAAGGGACAAAACCCTGCCGACTCCTTAGCCCAATGAGACCCATTTTAGACTTCTGACCTGCAGATCTGTAAGATAATAAACTTCTATTGTTTTAAGCCACCAAGTTTGTTGTAATTTATTACAGCAGCAGTGACAGACTAAGGTACGCATGTTATCCAAAAAGTAAATTCCCAAACAAGACAGAACAAAACACCTTGTTTGTCACCACTGGCAGTAGAACTAAGGCATCAACCCTGTCTCTGAAAAGTGTCAATTAAAAAGGTAAAGAACTAAGCATTTAGCTTGCCTTTCTTATAAAAACAACATTTTAGGGTAATCAGAACCCTAGTTGATGGGGACAGTTCTTTACAGAAGAATCACAGCAAACACATATGAAAGGAATGGTAGAATTATATTTTTTTAAAAAAACACCTTTTTTTAATTCTTTGTGGCAGTATTGATTTAGGTAAAGATCATCAGTGTATTAAATCACTGAATGAAAGGTTGATAGTGAATTTCACATGGAGAGCACACACCATCACGGAATTTTCTAAGTAATTTTCACATCACTAGGATGGAACAACTATGCACATCCTGACAGGAGGCAGTATGCAGTACCAGGACTGTCGAGAAAGTACTTCTGCCCACACAATGGTGAACTTGAATATAGCTAAGTCTCCTGAGCAGACTTTCAGTTTATGGGAAATATGGAGATAGAGGAACCATAAAATGACCTCATGAGGACCCAGACAGAATGGGGCCGTCTTCCAGGACTGTAGCCTGGGCTTCCTCAGCAAGTTATGCAAATAAGGGTAGGGGTGGGGAGAGCGCGGGGGGGGGGGGGGAGCTCCAGATTGGAGCAGATTTAGGAGATAGAGCAATCAAATGAATGTGTGGATCTTGACCATATCCTGATTTAAACCCACTGGCTATACACAGGACATCTCTGAGAGAATCAAGGAACTGTGACTAGAGACTGGGTACTGGTTCTCAGGAATTATTGTTATTTCCAAGGTGGAGTTGGGAAGTGGTAATAGATTGTGTTTATGTAGGGGAAAACGTCCATAGTTTCTAGGAATGCAAGTGGAATGGGAAGGGCAGAATGACATGTGGTCTGAGATTTGCTTTAAAATGCTTTAAAAAGTAGAGGTGGGAAATGGATAAAAGTAGCAGAATCTTGAAAACTGCTGATAAGGTATGGAATGATGGATTATAAAGCCTTTACTATACTCTTCTCTACTATTTTGTGTGTTTGACAATTTTTATAGTAACTTTTTTTTTTTGAGTTGGAGTCTCACTCTGTTGCCCAGGCTAGAGTGCAGTGGCATACTCATGGCCACCCCAGCATTGTGCTGCTGGACTCTGGCGATCCTTCTGCCTCAGCCTTTCAAGTAGCTGGAACTACAGGCGTGTACTGCCACGCCTGGCTAACTTTTGATTTATTGTAGAGACGAGGGCTTGCCAAGGTGCCTGGGCTGGTCTCAAACCCGCGGGTTCAGGCAATCCATTCGCCGTGGCCTCCCAAAGTGCTGGGATTACAGGCTGAACCACCGAGCCTGGCCTACAGTAATTTTTAAAAGCAACAGAGTAGATGGCTAGGTGTGAAGATCATGACTGCTTTTGCAGTGGTAATGAAAACCTCCATTGTTCCAGTGTCGTGTGTAAGGGCATTGGTGACTTAGGATGTAACATACAATTTTTATGACAACATCCTACACAGATGCAAAATGTGCTTCATCTCAAACAACTTAAATTGAAGGGAGAATGGTGTGCTTTCTGGAAACTGCATTAGATGACTCAAGAGGAGGCTCTGTGACACTGATTACAGAGATGTGGGTAGAGTTTTAATAAGCTCACTTGCAACCAAGAGTTCCGGCTAATCCAACTGGAGTGAGCTGATTTATAACTCCTTGACCTGATGATTTGCCATAGAAGAGTGAGGGGGAAAAAAAAAAAAAATCAAAGGCCATTAAAGGGAGGAGGCATAGTAAGAACTCATACTTTAGAAACATATCCATTTACTTCCTGAGTGCAAAAGACTTCACTGAACTTCATTCAGATCATGAATGGCTATTAAACCGTAGCTCTGATGCTTAAAATTAGCAGGAAAAGAAATAGTAGCCCATGCTTTTAAGATGATCTCCCCTCTAAGCATGCTATCCATGCCTAATGAAACTTGGTAATGTAGGTCTCTCTTATTAAAATTGTGTGAACAACTTTCTATTTTTAAATTACTTCAATATTAATTTATCAAAACATTTCAAAATAATTGTTTTAAAGATGAGTGACTCCTAATGTCATTACCGGACCTCACTAAGTCATTACCAACAAGACCAGTACGAAGAAAAACAAAACTTAAGGAAGAAAAAGAAAATCTGAATAAGTAGACAGCTATAACATGTTTCTAGATGGGAAGACTCAATTTTGTGAAGACCTCAGTTCTCCTCAAATTAATCTGTGACTTCATGACCAAAATGCAAATGAGAATCAATCCAAATGAGAATGTTAAAGAATTTCACAAGCTGATCCCCATTCATCTAGACAAGAATATGGATAAAAATAACCAATAGGATTTTGAAAAAGTAAAACAGTGGGGATCTGCTCTACTAAATAGAAAACCTTGCTGTAGCTATTGAAACAGTAGACTGACACCACACACACACACACACACACACACACACACACAGCAATTTGGCATTTTTAGTCAAGGGGAAGAGTGGTATGTGATTAGCTGGCTATCAAATTAATTTATAATCCTTGCATATTATACACAAAAATGAATTCCAGAACATTTAGCAAGATGATAAAATATTATAAAGACAAAAATATAAGGGGCTTTATTTTTATTACTTTGGAGAACAGAGGGCTTTCCTAAGCAAACCTTAAGCCTGGGAACCATAAAGGAGAAGATTAATGGATATGATAATACAAATCAAAGTCCTTACGTGACAAAAGGTGTCATAGGCCAAATTTAAAGACAAGTAGAAAAATCACACTGAATGATCTTCCGTGGAGTATATTTTAGTTTGTAAATCTGTTTGCTTAGACAGTACTTGTTTGCTAAAATTCCAGTCTGGCTCACATGGTCCTGGGGAAGAGCAGGGGCAGGAGGCCTGGTCAGTGTTTGGGTGTCCAGGAAGTATGGCAATTTGTGTCAAATGAATCAGCATTTTTGCTGTCATAATTTCATCTGCCAGTCATTGGGAAGGAAGCATTGCTTTGAAAAAACCCCAGACTGGACACTAATTTCATCAGTAGTAATTTAGGAATTCTTCTCACATGGTTACAAAAATGAGTCCAAAAGCAGAGGCTATTTGTGGCCTGGCATTTTTCTCTATGTACTTTTTTTCTTTCTTTTTCATTGCTGTTGTCCTCTATCCATTCAGTTCGATAATTTGGTGCAGGCTAACAGGACTTTTCAGCTCCTTCCTGAAAGGTCCTGTTGCTTTCTCTCACTTCATCCTGGCCAGCCACCCCTCAGATCTTGCTGGTCTTGTTGAACTCTGTGACACTCTGTCGTTGTCCCTGTGAAGACAGACCCGTCACCTTGTATTGGGACTGCCTGTATCTTCTGCTGTCACCCGCTGTGGACATGGGCTTTCTCAAGGCAGGGAGCAGGTAGGATTCACTTTGTATTCCTGGGTCAAGTGTAACACTTACTTGGCTCAGGGTAAGGTGCAGGACATATCCTTCGAATGAATGAAGGCTAAATGAATGAATCCCCTTTTCTTCCTCCCAATGAGTATATGCATTTATATTCTATGTTAGATATAGTTAATATCCAAAATATTTGACTAGAGACAGCCATAGCAAAGATTCGATACTTCAAATGGTATGAGATCAGAAATTCTTAAATTCATTTGAATGTGCAAAAACATCTTGTAGGTTATAACATTATTTTTACCTCCAAATTTGAACAGATTTGGCAGTACATATAGCTTTTCTTTAATCTATGAAAAATAGTTTTCTCTAAACAGTGCTAGGGGAGCTTATGTGAAAAAATACTGGCTGTCGTGATTTATTGAGTAATAAAATGTGAAACTAGAATTAACCAGGGACAAAGTAGGGAGGTGGGAGTAAATGCCTCAAATCACAGGAGAACTTTTTCTGGAAGACTTTTATTTGTTTTGAAAAATGGCTCTGAAAGCTCTCTATGTAGCTGTGTGGTAGTTCCTCCTTACCTGCCATTTCGCTTTTTGTGGGTTCAGTTGCCTATGGTTAACTAAGGTCTGAAAATATTAAATGCAAAATTCCAGAATAAAACCATTCCTAAGTTTTAAATCATGCACTGTTTTGACTAGCGTAATGAACTCTCATACCATCCTTCTTGGAACATGAATCCTCTCTTTGTCCAGAGAGTCCATGCTGTAGACACTACCTACCTGTGAGTCACTTACAGCTGGCTTAGATCAGCTGTAACCCTCATTTTACTTAATGATGACCTCAAAGTGCAAGAGTAGTGATACTGGCAATTTAGATATGCCAAAGAGAAGCTATAAAGTGCTGCCTTTAAGTGAACAGCTGAAAGTTCTCAAGTTAAGGGAAGAAATCATATGCTGAGGTTGCTAAGATCTATGGTAACAATGAATCTTCTAGCCGTGAAATTGTGAACAGTATATTGTTATAGTTGTTCTGTTTTATTATCAATTATTATTGTTAATCTCTTCCTGTGCTGAATTTATAAACAACTTTATCATAGGTATGTATGCATAGAACAAACCACAGTGTAGATAGAGCTCAGTATTATCTGCAGTTTCAGACATCCTCTGGGGGTCTTGGAAGGTATCATCTGTGAATAAGGGGGCCTACTGTAATAGGCAGATTTGAAATCTGGCTTTTCTGGTCTTGGATTTTATTTTTTATTTTTATTTTTAAAGTCAGGGGTCTCACTTAGTTGCCCTGGCTGGAGTGCAGTGGCATGATCCCAGATTGTAGCCTCAGTTTCCCGGGCTCAGGCGGTCTTTCTCTCTCAGCCTCCCAGTACTGGTACTGGTACTATAAGCATGTGCTACCGCCCAGCTACTTTTTTGATTTTCATTTTTTTTGTAGAGACGAGATCTTGCTATGTTGCCCAGGCTAGTCTCCAACTCCTGGACTCAAGCGATCCTCCCACCTTCGCCTTTCAAAGTGCTGGAATTACAGGTGTGACCCACCACACCTGGCTGAATTTCCTTTTCAGACTAAGATGATTTGGGAAGCTTAGATAAAGGGAAATTCCTTGCCCTTTCACTTGAATTGAAAGGCCATTTTATGAGTTAGAGCATAGGCCATTTTATGAGTTAGATCATAGACCCTTAAATGCAGTGACCCAACGTCCAGGTCTCACCACAGACGAGATACATCAGCATCTCTGTGAAGAGTGCTGGGCACCTATAGTTTTAAAAAGTTTTCCTGTGCAAACCTCAAGTATAGCTAAGGTTGAGAGCTGCTGACCTAGAGCTGTTCTGAACAGACAGGGAGGTCTGCAGCCCAAGGCCATCCTTGCTCCTGGGCTTGCAGATTGGCCCTGCTGGCCCTCCTGTGGGGCTTCCACATGGAGGCCAAGGCAGGCACCTCAGTTGTGGCTGTTTCCCAGTCGGAAGGAGGAAGTGGAATGCAAGCTGTTTATCTTTAAGGAAGTGCTGTGCAAGTAGCACATCATTACCTCTCTTCAGGTTCTTTTGGTGGTAGCTAGGACATGTGATTGTGTAGCTGCAGGAGAGATTGAGAAATGTGATATTAATCTGGTTGGCCATCTGCCCTGCTCATTCTTGAGGTGGGAAGGTTTCCGTTACTGCTGGCTTACCATATCATCCAGTATTTAAAACTGAATTTATTATCAATTACCAATTACCAACTCTAACGCTGAAGAGAGTTCCTTTCATTGCATATGTAATTGTGTACATATGAGATAATTATACACATGCAAACATATGCAAGCTATGGGTTAGATGAAACAACTTGGTAGAGGCTTGCACTGTTTAGTTTATAATAATTTCAAAGTCTCTAACTGCTCTTTCTTTCATTTATAAGAGTTGTTTAAATAGGGAAAACACTGCTGTTGGTTTCTTTTCATTTATTTGGACTCCCTAGGAGCAAGCTGTTTAGAGTGTAGAAAAGCGATTTTAGAGGAGGCATATTCCAGTGATGTCCTTTGAAATCCTGGGTCATCATCATATGAAGGTTATAACAACTTTAAGAGTATAGAATCTAAAAAAAGTGAAGGTCAAATAGTGCATCACATTTTCTAGAGTCTTCCTTTTCATGATCTTGCTATATACACCCTTAATTGTAGAAGCCATTCTTGGGTGCAAATTTAATATTAAAATGAACTAGTCTTATTCACCTTTCTATATTCTTTGGGCCAGAATACTTCCAGACCCACAACAGATCCTTAGCAAATATTCACTGACACGAATATGCTTATGCTATATCATTTCATGGAGTTTATTTACTCTTTCACTCCTTTGTGGCCATCTCACAGGGACATGTTGAATTCTTTGGTATGTGTGAAGGTGGAGGATTGCGTAGTGATTTGGTTGCCGATGTCCCTTGAGGGTTCACGTGTGTCATGGGAGATGCAGAGACTTCAGGCATTACTGTGTATTGTGGGAGCTGAGACGACAGTGGCATACAACATGTGACAGGAGTAGAAGCAGGAGGGCTCACCTCTGGAGTTGGGGAAGGGGCCACAGTGTTGGTGACCCTGAACTGGACTGTGGAGGATGAGTGGGAGACTTTCTGCAGAAAAAGAAGGCATTGGAGGGAATGGTATTTACAGAATGATTGAGCTGTGAAAAAGCCTATTTCTTTCATGGAAAGTGAAAAATCAAGTGTGGTTACAATGTGAGAAAGACAACTGTGAAATGTGGTTGGTGCGGCCCCTTTGGAAATGCTCCCTGCAATGTGCTAAGGAGTTTGGATGCTGGGCAAAGCGAGAGACCCTTGGGATCTTTAAATGCAGTAATCCCTTGGGCAGGTTTACATACTAGAAAACTTACTCTTGGAACCAAGGAGGAGGCTGCCATCTCTCCTGCACAGGACTCCCTGCGCCCTGTCTCGCTCCACTGATGTTTATTACAAGTAGACGGCAACGTAGCCGCGGAATATGGCTGCTTCTGTATTATTGCTAATTTTAAAGACTTTTTGATAAAAAGGAGAATGGATTATGAAATGATTATTGTAACCAAATTAAAGAGATAGTTTCAATTATAAAGGTTTAGTATCTTTGACTCGGTAAAATCATGACCCATGCATCCCCAACAGACACATCTTTCAGATGGTATCTGTTGAGGGATTAACTTTTGAATATGATGACTGTCTTTTGAGTCAGTGAAATTTAAGTATGTTTAATGTCACCTTAATACTTAGTTATATATTGCAAAAAAAAAAAGGGTGTTAAAAACAGATGTGGGCCAGGCGCAGTGGCTCAAGCCTGGAATCCCAGCCCTTTGGGAGGCTGAGGTGAGAGGATTGCCTGAACCCGTGAGTTCAAGATCAGCCTGGACAACATGGTGAGACCTCAGCTCTACAATAAATAAAAAAATTAGCTGGGCGTGGGCATGTGCCTGTAGTTCTGGCTACTTGGAAGGCTGAGGTGGAAGGATCCCCTGAACCTAGCAGGTTGACACTGGCGTGGCCGTGAGCCTGCCATTGCACTCCAGTCTGGGTGAAGGAGTGAGACTCCAACTCAAAAACAAAGCAAAACAAAACAGATGTGGATTGTCAAAGTAGTACAGGAAAAACATGAAGGAATTTACATTTACAATGAGCTTACTTGGGTTGTGATCTTCTGAAAGTAGATTGTCTTGTGCCGAATTGTTTAATACTATGCAAATTATATACAAGATTTTTCTACCAGATATGGGAAACTGAGGAAACTTGTGAAGAGTCGACACTAAACTAAAATAGTTTTACAGACTGCTTCAGAATCAATCTGGTGTACAGTTTGGTGGTTTTAAATCTAGTGGTGAAATTTTTATTGTGACTTTGGATAACGTAGCTCTCTTTTCTGGGTGCTTGATTCGTAGTTTGTAGAAAATATTAAGTGATGACATATTTTTAAAAAGCATTTTCATCTTCAAAGAGTTGAATCTTGGTATGGCTGCTTGGTCATCTTACCTTTAAACAATCTGCTTTTTTGATTTCTTGATGGTCAGCAGTGGTAACAACTCTCCTGTGCGTGCTGCCTATGATTTATAAAACACTCTCTTATAATCTTGCTTAGTCTTCACAACTGCCTTATTATATGCTGCTAGTTTTTTTAAAGGTGATAATGTATTATTTAAAGTATTTGTTTAACTACATTTTATTTTAAACATTAGAATAACACATAATTAAACCTCATATGGAATATGGAGACCTTTAGTAATAGGAGGTATCTGGCTGTCATAATTGTTGTAGTTTATTCACTTTTAAGGTGTTAAAGAACATCCTGGCCCACCTATTCCTCAGCCAATAGAGAGCAGATATGTGGTGGCTGGTCTTTCGGTCACCTTAGTAGTAGGAAAAATTTTAAATTATGATACAATATTTGTTAGTTACCATGCATATGCATTTATGTAGCAAGATCCCAGCAGGCCATGACAGGCAGGCTTGGTATATCTCCAGCCAGTAGGTGTTAAATTTAAAAACCTATTTCATTAGGCTTTCAGTCAGTACACAGTGCATAGTATACATATGCCTGATTTTGATGGGGAGGGGTGTAAAAAGTAATGATCCTAGAGTCTGGAGGCCAGAATTTGATTCTTTAAAACTTTCTATAATGAAAATGTTAAACGTGTTCAGAAAGAGAGAATGGCAGTACGGAATTGATATAGCCAGCACTCAGCTTGATCAGTTATTGACACACAGCCAATCGTTTTTCATCTATACCAACTGTTTCCATTAGACGATGATGATAATGATGATGCTGATTTGAGGTGGAGTCTCACTCTGTTGCCCAGGCTGGAGTACTGCAGCCTTGATCTCCTGGGCTCAGGTGATCTTTCCACCTCAGCCTCCCAAATAACTAGGACTATAAGATATATACTACCATGCCTGGATAATTTTTTTTTTTTTTTTCACATTTTTAGAGAGGAGGTCTTGCTGTGTTGCACAGGCTGGTCTCAAACTCCTGGGCTCAAGCATTCCACCTGCCTCAGCCTCCCAAAATGCTAGGATTACAGGCGTGAGCCACCACACCCAGCCCCCTTAGATTATTTTAAAGCATATCTGTACATATCATTTACCTGTAAATATTTCTATATGTATTTCTAAAAAAAGAATGCTTTTAAAATGCAAAAGTGTAAATAAAACGCATTTCCATTACTTTCTTAATATCATAGAATAGTCAATCCACATTCATATTTCTCCAATATTTAAAATATTTCTTTTACTTGAATTGAAGTTTAAATAAGATCCATACATTATGCCTGATTGCTATTTCTTTTAAATTCTTTTTGACCTGTAGTTTTCTCAGCCGTCATTCCCTCTTGAGATTTTTTTTGTTAAATAAATCAGGTCATTTGTCCTATAGTTTCCCATACTCAGAATTTTGCTGATTGCATACTGTGGTATAATTTAAACAAATAAACAGGTTTATTGGAGGTATAATTAGCATAAAATAGACTGCACATATTTCAAGTGTAAATTTGGTAAGTTTTGTCTACACTGGTGAACCATTACTAAAATTAAGATAATGAACTTACATATTATGTTGTTTGCCATCAGCAATTCTCAATTGTCAGACACCAACTGGGTGTTCTCCAATTCAATTAGATTCTAACACTACCTCCAGTTAGCACAACACCTCCCCCCACTCCCCGAGTCTTGAAGGACTCAGACCTTCAAGACTGCCCACTTCAGATGCCAGTTACAAATGTGGTTCCCAGTCTCCCACACTTCTGCCTGTGACCATCCTCTCAGGTCTGATATTTCACTAGAATAACTCACAGAATTCAGGAAAATTCTATACTTTTGATTAGTTTTATGGCAAAAGATTCAACTCAGGAACAGCAAAATGGAAGAGGAGCACAGGGCAAAGTGTTGCAGGGAGAATAGGGCACAGAGCTTCCATACCCTCTTTGAGTGCACCACCTCCCAGCATGGAGATATGTTCCCCAACCCAAAAGCCCTCTAAACTCTTCAAGAGTTTTTATCAAAGTTGGAATGATTGCTTAAAGCATTGACCATTGGTGATTGAACTCAATCTCTAGCCTTCCTGAGGACGGAAAGTAGGACTGAAAGTTCTAACTCTCTAATCACATGCGTGGCTTCTCTGGCAACCAGCCCCCATCCTGAAGCTGTCTAGGGGCCCCCACCAAGAGTCAGCTCATTAGCATAAACTCAGGTATGGGTTGAAAAGGGCCCCTTAAGAATCAAAGACACTCCTATCATTTAGGAAACCAAGGGATTTGGAGCTCTGTGCTAGGAACCAGAGACAAAGACCAAATATGTACATATGTATTATGCCACATACATCATCCTCAAAAGTTTGTCCCTGCTTCTTTGTAATCAAACAATATGTACTTTTTTTTTGGTCTGGCTTTTTAACTCAGTATAATTGTTTTAATAGCCATCTATATTGTTTTAATGTATCAATAGTTTAATCCTTTTTATTGTTGAGTAATATTCCATTATAATGATATCCACATTTGCTTATCCATTCACCTGTTGGGGACTTTGTGTTGTTTCCTGCTTTTGACTATCACAGATAAGGCTGCTAAGAATATTCGTGCACAAATCTTTATATGGTTTTATGCTTTCATTTCTCTAGGATAAATACCTATGAACGGAGTGGGCTGCTCTTGTGGTTAGGTGTTTAACTTTTTCAGAAACTGCCAAACTGTTTTCCAAAATGTTTGTTACATTTTACATTCTCACTAGTAGTGTATGAAAATTCCAGTTATTCCACATCTTTGTCAACATTTGGGATGGTCTTTTCTAAATTTAGCCACTCCGGTAGGTCTGTAGCAGAATCTCACTATGGTTTTAATTTACCTTTTTCTAATGATCGATGATGTTGAACATCTCTTTATACTCTTCTATACTCATGTATCTTCTTTGGTGAAGTGTCTGTTCAAATCATTTGCACATTTTTTATTTGGTTGTTTGTTTTCTTGTTCTTGAGCTTTAAAAGGTCATTATTTATGTTGGATACAGGTCTTTAGTAGGATATTTGATTTGCCAGTATTTTCTTAAATGTGTGGCTTGTATTTTCATAATCTTAATGTCTTTTTAGAAGCAGCAGTTTTTAATTTTGATGAAGTCCAATTTGCCAATTTTTCTCTTATGCTCATGCTTTTGCTGTCAGGTTTAAAGTCTTTGCTTAATCCAGTCACAAATGTTTTTCATATGTTTTCTCTGAGAATTTTTAAAGTTTTAGACTTCATATTTAGATCTATGGTCCATCTTGAATTACTTTTTGTCTGTTGTATTAGACTACCAGGCACTTTCTATGAGCTAATAATTAAAATATGCAAGATATTAAAAATACAAAGAAGAATTGAATAGTACAATGAAGAGAATTAAAAGTAGAACATAAGATAACGGTCAAGAATTATAGGGGAAAAATATGACATAAACTAGATTTCTGATTGTTAGAGAGGAAATTAGACTTTTTAAATAAATAAAAATTCTACTCCAGGGAAGATTTTTACATGAAAGTATATAAGAATCTAATCACCCCTTATAGGAGGGGAATAGTAGACATGATATTATGGTAGGAGTTGTATCCAAGAGGTAAATAAGGAAAAAATAGAAAACTTAGAATGGAATAGGTAATAAAGTAGCTAAATTTGGTGGCTGTTTCTAGAATGTTTCCTCCATGAATGTTCATGGGGAAAAATGAGAGTCATGGTAGGCAGAAAACTGTTCTTGGTGTATAAAATGTTAGAGAGTAAATGAAATACTCAATTCTATTGAAGAAGAAGGAAAGATTGTCAGTCTTCAAATACCAATAGTATCATCTTAAAAAAGAGTTTAGACTCAGTTGAGCTTAGACCAGTCCAATCAAGGAAATATTTGACAACATGAAAACGGAGAGATGAGGAAAGTTTTTTGTTGTTGCTGTTGTGTTGGAGTCTCACTCCATTGCCCAGGCAGGAGGGTAGTGGCACACTACCGGCCACTGCAGCCTTAACCTGCTGGGCTCTGGTGATCTTCCGTCTCAGCCTTCCATGTAGCTGGAACTACAGGCGCGTGCTACCACGCCCGGGACTAGTTTTTGATTTATTGTAGAGATGAGGTCTCACCAATTGCCCGGGCTGGTCTCAAACCCCTGGGTTCAGGCAGTCTTCTCTCCTCAGCCTCGCAAAGTGCTGGGATTAGGGGCCTCAGCCACCACACCCAGCTGAGGAAAGTTTTAATACCTGATTTTTACTTTGATATTCCTTGCATTTCAGACATCTCCTATTTGAAAATTTTATCGGTGATTAGCAATTTCAAATATTTTTTAAACCATTATT
Organism: Cephalopachus bancanus; assembly: GCA_027257055.1. Classification (NCBI taxonomy): domain Eukaryota; kingdom Metazoa; phylum Chordata; class Mammalia; order Primates; family Tarsiidae; genus Cephalopachus; species Cephalopachus bancanus. Next base: position 530,853 of record JAPVLO010000689.1, read on the forward strand.
TTATTTATTCCTTCAGATAGAACTTTGAGACAGGAGTGTAGTATGAGTGGCTTATTATTCCTAGGTATAATTAAATGCAGGGACAAGTAACTGGTTAGTCTTATGTACTATCGTAATTAGTGGTAGGACTGTCCTTGGCATAGTGTGACTTTTTAAAAGTGTGTTTTGTAACTTGTTTGAAAAGTAACCCCTTCATCTCCTTACATATCTTTTTCATAATTTGCTTAGTACTTGCCATGGCTCAAGTGCTGGATTTTATAGAGAGTTTGACACTTGATTCATGGTACTCTCTCATTATTCATTTATGTGTGGCTCTCTTTCTTTTATAGTTACTGAGTCATTCATTCATTCATTTACAAAAATATAATGAACACTTACAGAACCAACATGGGGACAAGAATATTGAGAGTAATTCCCTTCAGCTGGGCTCAGTAGCTCAGCCTGCAATCCCAGCACTTTGAGAGGCTGAGGCAAGTGGATTGCCTGAGTCCGTGGGTTTGAGACCAGCCCAGGCAATTTAGCGAGACCTCATCACTACAATAAACCAAATAAACCAAAAATTAGCTGGGCATGGTAGTGCTCGCCTGTAGTTCCAGCTACTTGGAAGGCTGGGGCACAAGGATCACCAGAGCCCAGCAGGTCAACACTGAGGTGGCCATGAGTGTGCCACTGCACTCCAGCCTGGGCCACAGGGTGAGACCCCCCAACTCCAAAAGAGAAAAAGAAGAAAGAGAGTGATTCCCTTCTATTATGTGTTTCTACCCCTTCCATCTCTTGGCCTTCCGTGTCCTTTCCAACACCCTACCAGAGGCCACCACTCATTAGAACTGTGAGTTACTTGTTCACTTGCCTCTCAGAAATTTATATTACGTATATGTATTTCTATAGATTATATTTTTACTTTTGGCTTTATAACTAGGGTGTCATGCTGTATGTCTAAGAGCTATGGGACATCATCAAGTCATCTAACATGAGTGAATAGAATACCAGAAGGAGAAGAGAAAGAGCAGATGAAAGAAATAGGCGAAGATGAAATGACTGAACATTTTCCAAGATTGGTGAATGATAAAACCATAGCTGGGAAGAGTTTGTTTGCCTGGGGTTGTGGGGGCTAGATAGAAAGATTTGTTAAAGGATACATTAGAGCTGGGTAAAGGAACTTCCAGTGTTCTATAGCACTGTAGGCTGGCTACAGTTAATAGTAATCTCAAATAGCTAGAAGGAGGGTATTGGATGTTCTCAACACAGAGAAATGATTAATGTTTGAAATGATGGATATGCTAATTACCCTGATCTGATCACTATACATTGTGTATATCAAAAAATCACTATGTAGCCCATAAATAGGTACAATCGTTATATGCCAATTAAACTTTAAGACGTTTGGAGAACCTCAAGCAGAATAAATATGGGGCAAAATAGCACACCTCTAGATTCATTATCATTGAATTGCTGAAAATTAAAGATCAGGAGAAATTCCTAATGCAGCTGGATAAAGAAAAGCGACCAGATAGAAAAGAAATGTGTGTGCAAAGGAAGAAAGAAAAAATTATAGCACAATTCTTATGCAATCAGAAGACAGCAGAGCAATGTTGTTAAGTGCTGAGAGAAAACCCAACAAAACTGCCAACCTAGGATCCTAAACCCAGTAAAAATATCTTTCCGAAATGAAGGTAAAATAAAATCATTTTTAGGCAAATGCAGGCTGCTGAGGGAGTTCATTGCTAGTTACCCTGCACTATAAGAGATATTCAAGAAAGTTTGTTAGGGATAAGGTTTATGGTACCAGGTGACATTTGGATATCCACAAAGAAATGAAGAGCACCAAAATAATAAAAAGTTGGTAGAGTATAAGACTTTTATTTTATTTTTTTACTTTTAATTGCAATAAAAGACATTGCATGACTTAAAGCAAAAAATAGGAAGAATATATTGTGATGTTTATAACGTATGTAGAAATAAAGCGTATGACAAAAATAGCATAAAGGGTAGGAGAGAGGGCATGGAAATGTAAAATATTATCTGAAGGTAGACAATGGTAGATAGAAGATTCATATTGTAAATCTTAGAGCAACCACTTTAAAAAAAAAGAGAGAAAAGAGTTAAAATAATCTGGTAGTGGAGATAAAAATGGAATCATTAAAAAAAAAAACCAAGAGGAGAAAAGGAGCAAAGTACAGACGAAAGCAGGCTCAGTGTTATTAAGATGGCAGCTCTTCCGACATAGCTTCACTGCAATCCCTACCAAAATCCAAGCAGTCTTTTTGTAGAAATTGGTAAACTGATCCTAAGATTTATATGGAGATGCAAGCAACCCAGAATAGGCAAGACAACTTTGAAAAAAGAAAGAGGACTTATGCTAACTGATTTTAGAACTCACTGTTGAGCCATAGTCATCAACATAGTGCCACATGGGCATAAGGACTAGAACATGGATCAATGGAACAGAACATGGAGTTCAGAAATAGACCTCGTATTTACAGTCAGTTGATTTTTGAAAAAATGCCAAGACAATTCAGTGGGGGAAATGATAGGCATTTCAACAGATGGTGCTGGAACAATTGGATATCCATATGCAAAAACAAAGACAAAAACAAACAAACAAAACCCTTAGACATTTACTTCCCTCCATACCCCCCAAAGAATTCCAAATGGATCACAGATCTGTATTTAAGAGCTAAAACTCTAACACTTCTAGAAGAAAACCTAAAAGAAAATATTTGTGACCTTGGGTTAGGCAAAGACTTCTTAGATATGACACCAAAGCATATTTAATCAACATTTAAGAACTTTTGCCCTTTAAAGACATAACTGAGCATGATCATTACTCACTTCAGCCTTGAACTCCTGGGCTCAAGTGATCCTCTTGCCTCAGCCTCCCACATAGCTGGGACTGCAGGTGTGTGCCACCATGACCAGATAATTTTTAAAAACTTTTAGTTTATAGAAATAGGTTCTTGCTATGCTGAGCAGGCTGGTCTTGAACTACTGGGCTCAAGTGATCCTCCCACCTCAGCTGGGATTACATGTACAAGCCACCACACCTGGCTAATGTTACCATATTAGACTGTGATGCAGCTTTCTATTTATTTAGATCTTCTTTAATGTCTATCAATACAATTTGTAATTCTTACTGTAAACTCTTGCACATTTTGAAAGAATAATTTCAAGGTACTTGATTTTTTTTACTTTATTGCAAGTGAAATCTTCTAATTATGTTTTCTTGTATAGATATAAGATTTTTTTGAATACTAATTGTATATCTAGGGAACTTTTGTTTTAGAAGTAAGCTCATAACTGATTAGCAGAGTTTGTCATGTGTCTGTGGGTATGCATGTGTGTGGTATGTGCATGTAATGTATGTAGTGTGTGACCTGTGCACATATACACATGCATATTTTAGAGAGCAGTTGTATCAAGGGCAGTTTACGGAGCCCTTAAGTTATTGTCTCAGTCAAGTCCTACATGTGAAGTTGGCCTCACAGGAAAGGGTAATGACTAAAGTTGTGAGGTTTCCATCTTTTAGTCCAGTCTGCTATTTCAGGCAGTCATGGATGTCGATAAGAAGATTCTGTCATCAAGTTAACATCCTTGAGTTAAGATATGCGTATCTTTTACATTTGGGGGTGGTTATTCAGGACACAGTTGTTACAAATATATCCCTCTTCCCTTTCAGTATCCGGAGCGTGATGCAGAAGTATCTAGAGGAGAGAAATGAAACAACCTTTGACAAGATTTTCAATCAGAAAATTGGTAAGTCCTGCTGTATTGGCAAGTCCAAGTATCCCCTTGGAATACTATAATTTCAGTAGTGAAAATAGGTGATACTACAATAATATATAAATGCTGCCCCTAATGCTTTATATCCTTGATAGCTGTAGCTGAGAATAAAGGGAATTTCCTGTAATTAATAAGGTACTTAATGATGACTTATATTCCTAGTAATATAGCTTGTAAATAAACTCTTAGGAAGCAGACTAGTTGACTCGGGGTTTTTTTTTTTCTTTTTTTTTTTTGTATAAAGATGTGGGGTACAATTCATGGTTAGGTATACAGACATTGATTATGCAGGTACCCTTGTTGATGAGGTGTACTCTTCCCTCCCCTAGCAGTTTCCCTCAATTGCCCATCCTACCTGCCCTCCCCTGACAGTTTCCCACTACTGCCAAAATCTTTCTTATAGTATTATGATAATTGTTCAAGATCTGCTTATGAGTGAGAACATATTGTACTCTGTTCTTTGCTTCTGTGATAGATCACTGAGTATGATCCACTCTAAATCCATCCAAGTTGCTGTGAAGTCCATATGTTTGTCCTTTATGGCTATGTAATATTCCATTGTGTATATGTACCACATTTTTTTTATCCAGTCCAGCTTTGATGGGCAGCATAGTTGGTTCCATGTTTTTGCTATTGTGAATAGAGCTGCAGCAAACATACATGTGCAGGTATCTTTTTTGTAGAATGATTTGAGTTCCTCCAGGTATATTCACAATAGGGGAATTGCTGGGTCATATGGAAGTAGTTCTTTCGGAAATCGCTACACTGTCTTCCAATGAGGTTGCACTAGTTTGCATTCCCACCAGCAGTGTAGAAGCATACCTTTTTCTCCCCATCCTCTCCAGCATCTGTTGTTGTTTGTTTCATTAATGATGGTCATTCACACTGGGGTTAGGTGGTATCTCAAAATGGTTTTGATTCGCATTTCTCTGATGATGAGTGAGGCCAAGCATTTTTTCATGTGTCTGTTGGCTGCCCATATATCTTCTTTTGAGATGTGTCTTTTGCCCACTTTTTCATGGGGCTGTTTGTTTTTTTTTCTTTCAGTTTGTGTTCCTAGATGTTAGGCCTTTGTCAGATATACAGATGGCAAATATTTTCTCCCATTCTGTGGACTGTCTCCCTGCTCTCTTGATGGCTTCTTTTGCTTTGCGGAAGCTCGTTAGTTTGATGAGGTCTCACTTGTCTACCATATTTCTTATGGTATGGGCACTTAGGGTTCTGATCAGGAATTGGTTGCCAGTTCCAATTTCCATAAGGGTGTCTCCTGTGTTTTCTAAGATTCTTAAGAGTTTGAGGTTTTACGTTTAGGTCTCTGATCCATTTAGAGGTAATTTTTGTGTATGGTGATAGGTAGGGGTCCTGTTTCAATCTTCTGCATGTTATCAGCGAGTTTTTCCAGCACCATTTACTGAATACGTTCTCCTCTTCCCAGTGGTTGTTGTTGGAGACTTTGTCAAAGATGGGTTGGTTGAGAAATTGAGGCTTTGCTTCTGGAATCTCTATCCTGTTCCATTGGTCTATGCACTGTTCTTGTACCGATATCAGGCTGTTTTGATTACTGTAGAGCCTTGTAGTAAACTTTGAAGTCCAAAAGTGAGATACCTCCTGCTTTGTTTCTTTTGCTAAGGATTGTTTTGGCTATTTGTGGTTGTTTATGTTTCCATATGACTTTCTGTATTGTCATTTCCAGGTCTGTGAAGGATGATGTTGATAACTTAATGGTTATTGCATTGAACCTGTAGATTGCCTTTGGTAGGATGGACATTTTAACAATGTTGATTCTTCCTATCCATGAACATAGAATATTTTTCCATTTGTTTGTGTCTTTCTAGATTTCTTTGAGCAGTGTTTTGTGGTTCTCATTGTAAAGGTCTTTCACTTCTCTGGCTAGGAAGATGCTGAGGTATTTCATTTTTTTGGTGGCTATTGTGAATGGGATTGTGCTTTTAATTTGGGTCTCTGCCTGCTTGTTGTTGGTGTATAGGAATGCACCTGTCTTTTGCACATTTATTTTGTACCCTGAGACTTTGCCAAAGTCCTTTATCAGTGTAAGCAGGTTTTCAACAGATTCTCTTGGATTTTCAAGGTATAGGATCATATCATCAGCAAAGAGGGATAACTTGACTTCCTCTTTTCCTATTTGGATAGCCCTGATTTCCTTTTCTTATCTAATTGCCCTAACTAGGACTTCCAACATAATGTTGAACAAGAGGGGTGAGAGGGAGCAGCCTTGTCTTGTTCCAGTTTTCAGGGGAAATGTTTCCAGTTTCTGTCCATTTAGCAATACGGTAGCTGTGGGTTTATCATAAATGGCACTTACTATTTTGAGGTGTGTTCCTTCTATACCTAGGTGTTCGAGGGTTTTTATCAAGAAGGGATGCTGGATTTTATCAAAAGCTTTTTCTGCATCTAATGAGATAATCACGTGGTTCTTGTTTTTACACCTGTTGATGTATTTAATTACATTTATGGTCTTGCGAAAATGAACCAGCCCTGCATCCTGGGGATGAAGCCTACTTGGTCATGGTGGATGATTTTTGAGATTTTTTTTGGACCTGATTTGCTAGAATCTTGTTGAGGATTTTTACATCTATGTTCATAAGGGATATTGGCCTGTAGTTCTCTTTTTTGGTTGTATCTTTACCCGGTTTGGGTATTAGTGTGATGTTAGCTTTGTAAAATGATTTGGGGAGAATTCCATCTTTCTCAATTGCCTGGAATACTTTCAATAGGATTGGTATCAGCTCCTCCTTGTATAATTTGTGAAATTCTGCTGGAAAGCCCTCTGGTTGAGGGCTTTTATTTGTAGGTAGTTTTTGTACGACAGTGTCAATTTCTTGGGTTGTTATTGGTCTATACAGTGTCTCAATGTCTTGTTTCAACCTGGGGAGGTTGTGTGATATCAGAAAGTCCTCCATTTCATTTAGGTTGCCAAGTTTGTTTTCATATAGGCATACATAGTAATCTCTGATAATCTTTGCTATTGCTTCTGGGTCAGTTGTGATTTGATCTTTTCTATTTCTGATTGTGTTTATTTGGACTTTTTCTTGGCCATTCTGGCAAGGGATCCATCAATCTTGTTAATTCTTTCAAAGAACCAGCTTTTTGTTTTGTTGATGTTTTCTAAGATATTTTTGTCATCTGTGTCCTATATCTGAGCTCTTATTTTGGTGATTTGGATTCTTCTGCCAGAGGTGGGGTTTTGATGGTCTTCTCTTTTCCATCTCCCTTAGGTGATTTGTTAGCCTCTCAACTTGTGATCTTTCCATTTTCTTGATGTTTGCTCATAGAGATATAAATTCCTTTCCTAGAACTATTTTCATGGGATCCCAGAGGTTTTGATAAGTTGTTTCTTTATTTTCATTTGTTTCCAGGAATCTTGTAATTTCTACTTTGATTTCAGTGTTGACCCAGTAGTTGTTTAGCATCATGTTGTTTAGTATCCATGTCTTTGTGGGCTTTGGGGAAATTTTGTTGGTGTTGATATTTATTTTTACTCCACTGTGGTTTGAGAATGTGAATGGCAAGATTTCAACCTTATGGAATTTGTTTATTCTTGATTTATGACCAAGGATGTGATCGATCTTGGAGTACATTCCATGTGGTGATAAGTAGAATGTTTATTGTGTGGTTGTTGGGTGGAATAATCTGTAGATATCTATTAAGTCCTTTTGGTCGAGTGTCAAGTTTAGGTTCTGGATCTCCTTGTTGATTTTTTGACTTGATGATCTAAGGCTGTTAGTGGAGTATTCAAGTCCCCTGCTATAATCTTGTTAGAGTCAATATCTTGTTTTAGTTTACGTAGTTGTTGCTTTATAAATGCTGGTGCACCTGTGTTGGATGCATATATGTTTAGGATGGATATTACTTGTTGATGGATTGAAACTTTTATGTAGTGTCCTTTTGCATCTTTTAAAATTTTTGATAGCTTAAAGGTTGTTTTGTCTGATATTAAGACCACGACTCCTGCCTTCTTTTGTTATCCATTTGCCTGAAAACTTGTTTTCCATCCTGAACTTTGAGTCTGTGTATGTTCCTTGTGTTTAGATGAGTTTCCTGGTTATAGCAAATAATTGGGTCATTGTTTCTTATCCAGTTTGCCAGTCTGTGTGTCTTTTCAGTGGTGCATTTAGTCCATTTACATTCAGACTGTTTATTGAAATGTAATTGTTTATCCCTGTCTTGAGATTCTTATAAAGTTTTTTCTTTGCTTGTTTTCTTTTGCCTTTGGGGTTGATGTATGTGTGTCTTTTCAAGTTTCTTGTTGTGCTGTATTCTCTGTTGATTCTGTGCTCTGCTGTTCTCTTGGGAAGTGTGTGGTCATTCTTTTTTTTTTTTTCTTTCTTCTGTGCTTAATACCTTTTTAAGTGTCTCCTGTAGAACTGGTGTGGAAACTGCATAATCTCTAGGGACTGGATGTCTGGGAATTCTCCATCACTGATGAAGCTGAGCTTGGCTCGGTAGGAAATTCTTCGTTGAAATTGTTTATCTTTGAGGACTTTGAATATTGAACTCTAGTTCCTTCTTGCTTGTAGTGTTTCTGCTGATAGGTTTGCTGCTATCCTGATTGGCTTTCCCTGGTAGGTAGTCTGACCTTTCTCAACTTGAGGTTTTAAGGCAGTTTGGAGAGTTGCCCAAATCAAAGCATTGATTTCTTGGAAACCAAAAACCGGCTCTCTCTGTTTAGACCTCTATGAGCAGCTAATGTGCTTGCACTGTCCCTCCTTCCAGACTTGAGCTGATCTGAGGGCCTCAGCTTCTCCTACTGCTGTTGTGCTTTCTGTGGTCACAGGGAGTTGGTGTGTGTCTTCATAAACATTGTTCCAGTCTTATGGTTGACTGTTTATTCCAAACTGTGGACTGGAGTCCTTGGTTGCACAGTTTTATAGGTTTTGTATGCTATTCTTTTTATTTTTTTATTTTATTTTATTTTTTGAGTTGGAGTCTCACTCTGTCGCCCAGACTGGAGTATAGTGGCTGCTCCCGGCCACCGCAGCCTCAACCTGCTGGGCTCCGGTGATCTTTCTGCCTCAGCCTTCCAGGTAGCTGGAACTACAGGTGCATGTACCACACCCAGCTAATTTTTTTGATTTATTATAGAGATGAGGTCTCGCCAAGTTGCCCAGGCAGGTCTCGAACCCGCGGGCTCAGACAGTCCACTCACCTCGGCCTCCCAAAGCATGGGATTACAGGCTGAGCCACCGAGTCCGGCTGCTATTCTTTTTTTTTTAATTTTAAAGATGTGGGGTACAATTCAGGGTTAGGTATACAAATGTTCATTATGCAGTACCCTTGTTGATGAGGTGTATCCCCCCGTCCCCATCAGTTTCCTGCTACTGCCAATTCTGCCCCGACCCTCCCGATAGTTTCTTACTATTGCCAGTTCTTTTCTTATAGTAATACAATAATTGTTCAAGGTCTGATTGTGAGTGAGAACATGTGATACTCAGTTCTTTGTTTCTGTGATAGATCACTCAGTCTTATAGACTCTTAAGTTCATTCAAGTGACTGTGAAGTTCATAATTTTGTCCTTCTTTTTGGCTTGTTTGCTATTCTTTAGAATCAGAGCTTTGTTGATTATTCTTGTTCCTGTGGCTCCACCCAGAGTGTCTACTCAGCAGGTCACAAGGACTCCCTTGTGATACACACATAGGCCAGGGAACCATCTCTCACTGGTCGAGATCAAGCTCTGGCCAGTGCTGGTGGTGGCTGGTGCAGACTTGTCGTTGTGTTAGGGGCGTTTTGTAAGTTGCCTAGCAGTTAATGCCTAAATAAATTAAATCGCATAGGAATTGCTTTAATTTCAAGGCCTAATGAAGAAATAAGGTATCGTGTTCTCATCTGCTTTTGGAAAAGCTGGTAGTTTGTAGAGGTAGGTTTGTCAGCAGGTTTAGATAAGAGCTATAGTCCGCGTGCTTTCTTCTCCCCCCCTTTTTCATTCCCTGAAAAACAATTGCTACTGTCCAGAAATTTCCTAAACAATATTTTATTCTTAACCAGGGTAGGATGTGTCATTTGGTCTGCCAGCTAGCCATATTGTTAATCTGCCTTCAGTGATGAGATAAATAGGTAATTCTAGGATTTGTGCATAAAATCAGCATAACTGAGTTTAGGAAAATAGGATGTTCCTTTCCCTTCTTCGCACTTGCTTGCCTGAGATGGTTTGCTGGGAAGCTATGTGTCTTAAATTATCTTATTGCCAGAGGAAATTGTTTTATTAAAATTCCAAGAAATTGAAGTTTCTCTAGAACTCTATTTGTGTACATAGTTCTGTTTCTATGATTAGTAGACATAGAGAGATAAATCCCTTGAGACTGAGTGTTCTTCCAGATGGTTCTGGGCTGCCCTTTAGTTTGCAGATGAGGAGATGTAGATTCAGAGAGGTGAAATAGCTTGTTCTCATTCCAAGTTCTCCTTCTTCTCTACTCTGATAATTCTTTTTTTTTTGAGTTGGAGTCTCACTCTGTCGCCCAGACTGGAGTGCAGTGGCCGCTCCCAGCCACTGCAGCCTCGACCTGTTGGGCTTCGGCGATCCTGCCGCCTCAGCCTTTCGAGTAGCTGGAATTACAGGCACGCGCTACCACGCCCGGCTCATTTTTTGATTTGTTGTAGAGATGTGGTCTCGCCAAGTTGCCTAGGCGGGTCTCGAACCCGCCGGCTCAGGCAATCCACTCACCTCAGCCTCCCAAAGCGCTGGGATTACAGGCTGAGCCACCGAGCCCAGCTCTCTGATAATTCTTTAAAGACTGTTGGAGAGGAAATTGTGAATATGAAATATACTGTAAAGGATCACCTAGCAAGACCTGGAGAGCATTATTAAAGAAAGTTATTTTTTGTTCAAGTCAAGTAGAAACTGGTGCAGAAAGTCTTGGGATTTTTGAAAATCACTGTTTTATCTAGTTTATAAAAATTTGCCTGTCTATTGAGGTGGTCTTTTGTAGGTTCTTGGGTGACCCCTGAAGTACAGTGGTGAATTGGTGGATAAAGTGCTTTGGAGAAACAGATGACATGTCTGTGCTTGAGGGAAATGTGTGGAAAGCTAACGGCCTTCACCACATGTGGAATTTTGTACCAATCCTCATGATTTTGGTGGGGAACAGATAAATTAAAAGGGTTTGGCTTTAATGTCATTAATTATCACTGCTTCTCATTTTTTTTCATGGTGTCTGACTCTCTGCAGTCAGGTCTCTAAGATGGGCTCAGATGTGGTCGGCTATCAAGTTGCTTATTCAGCTGTCTTCTCTCTGTTTCATTTTCATTGACAATCTTTTCCTAAATCAATTATTTTATCAGGGAGTTACAAAATGGTGTGTTTCTAATTATGCCATTTATTTTGCATTTGTTACTTTTACTAATCAATGAGGGATATTTAGTTACCTTGAAATATAGTTGAGTAAGAAAGGCAGGTGTGGTAGGAAGGTGTGTTAGGTGTGACCCTGATGACCTTTGCCTTGTGGTGTTACTTCTGTACATAACATGGATAAATGAGATTTTGCAGGTGTAATTAAGGTTATTGTCTGAGTGGGCTTAATCTACTCATGTGAGCCCTTTAAAGGTAGAGTTTCCTCAGGCTGGCAGCAGAGGAGGGAGTCAGAGAGATCTGAAGCTCAAGAAAGATTCCCTATACGGTTTCTGGCTTTGCAGAGAGAGGGGACCCCAAGAGAATGAGTGTGGGTGATCACTAGGAGCCGAGAGTGACCCTGACTGACAGAAGCAGGGGAACAGCTGCCTTGGACCCACAACTATAGGAACCCAAATTCTGCCACATACCCGATTGAGTTTGGAGGCAGATTCCTACCCAGAGCCTCTTGATAAGAACCCAGGCTGGCCGACAACTTGAATTTGGTCTTGTGAAACCCTAAACAGAGAACCCAGCGGAGCTACCTGGACTTCTGACCTATAGGACTGTGAGATAACACATGGGTGTCGTTTTTAAGTCACAAAGGGTTGGGTGACTTGTGACACAGCCATAGAAAACTAATATAGTGGAACAAATGCTTAATTCTTTGTTTATAATTGCCACCATTCAGAATAAAGAGGTTAAGTGACAGCTACTTTCATCCTTTTCCTCATACCTTACATAGAAATTTTCCTCTTAATGGATAGCAATTAAGTTGATTTGCTGTTAGCAAAACACATTTGGACACTGACACAGTATGCCTGGTTTGAAGGGGATACTGATGATTGCATAGACAATAAAATCAATTTATAAGTTATAGCTAAGGTTATTTTGTTCCTATTTTTCTTCCATAAGATATGTTGAAATTATAATTTCATCATATGCAAGGGAGGCACGTGGCATTTGATAAATTCCATCTGTCTATGGACAATCTACTTAGTTTCTCTGTCTGCATATTCAGTCCTATTAAAGGAGCATGTTTCAAATTATAAGGAGATGCCAGAATAGATACTTAATGCATGAAGTATGTAAATGTTATTGTCATGTATAAAGAACATGATGGCTAATGTAATGTTACATCACAAATTGCTATGGAAGGCATTAAATTTTATAATACTGACTTCAGGGCTTAATCCAGAGTTTGAATATTAATCTTTTTGAATTTGTGTAAAATAATTTGGTATCTGGTTTCTGGTAGGAAAAAACTTTGCAATTTTTGCTTAAAAATAACTTTATTGAAATATACTTTACATGCCATAAAATTTTTCCATTGTAAATGTATCATTTAATTATTTTACTAAACTTCAAGAGTTGCGCAGCCATTATCACAATCCAATTTTAAAACATTTCCACACCTTGAAAAGATCTCTCCTGCCCATTTGTAGTCTCATTCTTTGTTCTCATTCTTAGCCCCAGACAACCACTAATCTGCTTTCTTTCTCTGTTTGCCCTTTCTAGACATTTTGTAAAAACGGAATCATACGGTATGAAGTCTGTAGTCTTTTGCATGTGGCTTCTTTCATGAAGCAAAAGGGTTTTGAAGCTTATCCATGTTGTGTGTGGCAGTACTTCTTTCCCTCTTGCCACCGAATGGTATTCTGTCGGGTGAACATCCCACACTCTCCTCATCCACTTACCAGCTGATGGACATTTGGATTATTTCCACTTTTGTCTATCATGAGCAATGCTGCATGAACATTTGTGTACAAGTTTTTTGTGGACAGATGTTTTCATTTCTCTTGGGTATATACTTCAAAGTGGAATTGCTGGGTTATATGGTAAATTTAGGTTTCACTTTTTAACTAACTGTCGAATTGTTTTCCAAAGTGACTGTACTATGTTATGTTCCTGTCACTAATTTATGAAAGATCCAGGTTTGCCATATTCTCATCAATACTTGCTGTTATCTGTCTTTTTTATTATATCCATTCTAACAGGTATAAAGAAGTATCTTACTGTAGTTTTGATTTATAGTTCTCTAACAGATAATGATATTGAACATGTTTGTGCTCATTAGCCATTTGAATCTTCTTTGGTGAAACGTTTATTTAAATATTTTGCCCCATTTAAAAATTAGACTGTGTTTATCTATGTTATTTGTCAGATGTATGATTTACAAATGTTTTCTTCCATTTGGTGGCTGGAATTCAGTCTTTCATTTTCCTAGTGGTGACTTTTGAAGCACAGAAGATTTTAATTTGATGAAGTCTGATTTGTATATTTTTATGACTCATCCTTTGGTGTCATATCTAAGGCTTTTTGTCTAAGAAATTCACAAAGATTTTCTTCTAGAAGTTTTATTGTTCTACATTTAGGCCTCTGGTCGATTTTGAGTAAATTTTTGTGTGTGGTGCAAGCTAGAGGTCTAACTTTATCTTTTTTGATGTGGCTCTCTGATTGCCTGGAAATTTTTTGTTGAAAAGACTTTGTTTCTTTGTTGGATTGTCTTGGCACCATTGTTAAAAATTAATTGACCATAATGTAAAGACTTATTTCTGGGCTCTCAGTTTTGTTCCATTGATCTATGTGTTTGTTCTTATGCCAGTACCGGTGCCATACTGTCTTAATTATTGTAGCTTTACAGTAAGTGTTGAAACTGGTAAATAAAAATTTTCCTGCTTTTTTCTTTGTTTTGAAGTTATTTTGGGCTATTTTAAGTCTAAATTTTGGCATCAGTTTTTCTGCTAAGCAAATCCTGTTAGGATTTTGAAAGGGCTTGTGTTAAAACAGCATATCGATTTGAGGAGACTTGACATTTTAACCATATTAAGTCTTCCAGTCTATGAAAATGACATGTATCTTTCTTTATTTATCGATCTTCCTTAATTTTCCTCCACATTGCTTTGTGGTTTTCAGTCTTGTTCGTCTCATTAAATTTATTCCGAAGTATTGTAATCTTTTTTGATGCTATGGTGAATGGAATTGTTTTCTTGGTTTCAATTTTGGCTGTTCATTGCCAGCACATGGAGATAGAATGGGTTTTTGTTTAGTGATCTTATATGCTGTGATCTTCTTGAACAGGTTGATTAGCTCTAGTAAGGGGTGTGTGTGTGTGTGTATTCCTTAGGAGGCTTTATGTACAAGATCTTGTCTGAATAAAAAGTTTTCCTTCTTTCTTTCCATCCTGGTGCCTTTTATTTCTTTTCAGTTTTTACTTTTCACTTTAATTTTTAAAATTTTAAATGTTGGTCTCAAACATATTTAGCCTGATTTCAAAGAAGATTTACCTAGGAAGAATACATAAATTATATTTGACATTTGTGGCCAAGGCATCAGAAATATACTTCCCATGGGTTTTGAAAACAAAGGTATATGTCTCATTATAAAAAGACTACATTGACAAAACAGAAACTACTACCTTACAAAGTTTTTTTTTGTAATCAATATTTTTTGTTATGATATTGTGGGGTACAGTTAAGGATAGGTATACAAATATGCTTCATTCAGGCACCCTTGTTGATAAGAGGTGTCTCCCCGTCCCCAGACAGATATTTACTACTGTTAATCCCATCTCCACCACCCCCCATAGTTTCCCACCATTGTCAGTCATTTTCTTATAGTATTACGTTGGATGTTCAAGGTCCACTATATGAGTGAGAACATGTGATACTCAGATCTTTGTTTCTGTGAGAGGTCACTCAGTATTATAGACTCTAGTTCCACCCAGGCTGCCGCGAAATTCATGATTTTGTTCTTTTTTATGGCTGTGTAGTATTCCATCATGTATATGTACCACATTTTTAAAATCCAGTCCTCACAAAGTCCTTTTTTCAAAAAAGAAAACATTTATCAGCCAGTCCTATAGAAATAAAGATGGATGCAGACATATCATACAGATGCTTATTTTTAAAATACGGTAATTATAAAAATCCACAAAAACATTAAAAAGCATAACACAAACTAAAATGTTTTAGGATTTTTTTTGTCAGTTTCAATGAACAAAGTTACCCATGTTATAACCTATAAAATTATTACCTGAAGTGTTTTGTGCTCTAAAACATAACATGTAGGTTGTTAAAATCTGAAAACATTTATAACTGTGCAGCTTTGAATTTAAAGCCTGGAATTAAATGATAGCAAATTGAGCACTTCTGCACGTGGTGGTAGAGAGGGAAATCTTAATCTGGGAGCCAGCTTCAATCTTTGTTTTCCTCTTTATTTCCACCTTTGTTTGGAAATGTTTCTTTCTGTCACAGCGAAAGGCCTCCCTCTGACAGAAGCTTAGATCAACAGTGACTAAACCAGTTCCCACTCTGTTTTATCTATGAAACTTTCTCTACCTCAGAGCAACCACAGCCACAGAGAAGAAAAACCTGGGGCCCCATTCAATTCTGCATCAATTATCCATGCCTTTGTGGAGACTTTCAGTGAGGAAAAGAGTTAAAGAACCATTTAAACTTTTAAACAGCACAGATAAACACTTCACTAAACACAGCTAATTGGATTTTCAATTGAAAAGGCAGTGTAGCAACAGGCTGCAAGCCATAAGGAGAACCTAGGTAATTTAGGGTCACAGATTCTGCAGTTTCAACTTGGCTTTTCTAATGAAAATGCTGCCCTGAGAGGAGAGACACTAGGGTAGAGGGAAAAAGCTGTTACTTAAAAACCCACTGGCAAGGCAGTCTTTTCAGCTGACTTCATTATCTGTGTTGGATTAAACAAGTCTGGGCATCAGTTCCTAGTGCTGGAGTTTGTCCAAGCTGGGAGACGCCACATGCCCCCGCAGTGCAGCCTCTGCCACTCTGAAATTTGGGACATCGGAGAGGTTTGGAGTAAAAACGATAAAAAGGATGAAACCACTAAACCGGTTCTATGAGAAAATTTGTTTTTTTTTTTTTTTGTTTTTTTTTGAGTTGAAGTCTCACTCTGTCGCCCAGACTGGAGTGCAGTGGCCGCTCCCAGCCACTGCAGCCTCGACCTGCTGGACTCCAGCAATCCTCTCGCCTCAGCCTTCCAAGTAGCCGGAATTACAGGCATGCGCTACTATGCCCAGCTGATTTTTTTTTTTTTTTATTGTAGAGATGAGGTCTCACTGCCCAGGCGGGTCTTGAATCCGCGGGCTCAGGCAATCCACTCACCTCAGCCTCCCAAAGATGCGGGATTACAGGCTTAGCCACCGAGCCCAGCTTGGTTGTTTTTTTAAATCAATTTTTTAGGGCTTGTTTTTCTTTTAAAATTTAAGTTCTAAAAACAACCATAATTATCACTTCCAAAAAATGTAGAAAAGTCGTATTTTACTGGACTAACACAACCCTTGAACATCTACTAATCACTAGAACTACAGGATCGCTGATATATGACCACTAGGTTCCTGGTCTGCAGGCTTGCAAATCTATTATCTTTTAAATGTTTATGATTTAATTTTTTCTGAGCTCTTCTGATCCTGTGGTTAGAATAATATGAGGCTGTAATCAGAATTACTATTAGTTTAAGACAAAGATACTACCTGGGTACTAGACACTGTACGGAGTGTTTTGTGTGCTGGTGAAATAACGTGACCAAGTTCACACAACTCCCAGGTAGCAGAGCCAAGATTCAAAGCTGTGTGCTTCCTCCACCTATAATCAGGAAAAAAATGAGTGTGGAAATTAGCATGCATACTAAGTTCCTTTAAAAAAGCAAGCAAACAAACAAAAAACCAATTGTATTATTTCTATATACCATATAATGATACTAAAATCCAGGATTGGTGACTGTGTACAAAGATCTCTCTGTAGCTGGTTTACTTATGTGCTTTGCTGAATGAGACATTCACAATCAAATATGTTTCGAGTACTTCAGTGGGAATGTCTCATTAAACACAGAGGCACATGAAGAAGATTGAGACAGTATCAGGCCACAGACCTGCAATAATGGGTAACAAAACTGTGTCTGAAACCCAAGACCTTAGCATTTCAGTTCTGAAACAACTGTTTAATGTGTCTACTACCACCAAGGAGCCCCTGTGATTCGTGGAAGGCGCTACCGGTCATTCTTCTGGTGTGTGACTTTAAATCCCAAGACAAGTGTGGGAAAGCCACTTCCTTAGCCAAGAGGCAAGCCTTGCTGACCTGCCAACCTGTGCATCTAAGCTCAACTTTGTAGCTCTCTCCCTGCCTGTGTGCACGATATTTTAGGAACAAAAATTATATGCTCTAGCAATAATAGCAAATGTGGGGTCTTAATCTATATTGCTGAAGAATGATGTGTGAAACATTACCTCTACTGGAAAAGTTCTCCATAAACCTTGAACTGACAGTTGGGGACGATTGGCCAGTTTAGGGTTTTGAGAGCCCTCAACTGATTATGAAGTTCAAGGTGGCAGTGCATTGTCATAATCATCCCTAGTTTTAGCTTTTTTGGAAATAACTCTTTTTTTTTTTTTTTTTTGAGTTGGAGTCTCACTCTGTCGCCCAGACTGGAGTGCAGTGGCCGCTTCCGGCCACCGCAGCCTTGACCTGCTGGGCTCTGGCGATCCTTCCGCCTCAGCCTTCCGAGTAGCCGGAATTACAGGCATACGCTACCATGCCCAGCTGATTTTTTGATTTATTGTACAGATGAGGTCTCGCTGCCCAGGCGGGTCTCAAACCCGCAGGCTCAGGCAATCCACTCACCTCAGCCTCCCAAAGGCGCAGGATTACAGGCTGAGCCACCGAGCCCGGCTTATACCTTATTCTTGATTTATTTTAGTGTATCTGCTTCTATTTCAAGTCAAAATCAGGAAATATAGACATATTAGGTGATTGTTAGACTTTGAAACTTTTGTGCTAAAAACTCAGTCATTCATTCAATAATTTTAACAATATGTCGCATATTTTTCTAAGTGCCTGGTAATGCCTCAGTGAACAAAGCTAAAATATGCACCCTGGTGGGACCCACATTCCATGGTGGGGACAGACCAACAAATATATACTGTCCACACAGTGGTAGATACTATGGAGAATAGTAGAGCCATGAAGAGAAGCAGGGAGTGCTGGTGTGTGTGGTGGTTTAAAATGGGGTGTTTTGAAAAGGTGACACTTAGAAGGGATGGCTGAGCAAAGTCCTGGGGGAGTTGAGGGGCATGGGCCCCTGTGGGTTTATCTGAGGGAAGAGAGGCGCATTCAGCAGGGCAAAGACCCTAAGGCTGGAGCCACATGGTCCAGGAGCAGCAAGAGGGCCAGGGGCTGCTGCACAGGGAGTGGAGTGTGAGGGAAGTGTGGCGGCAGGCTGGCGAGGCCCTTAAGGCCATGGGGAGGGCCTCTGCTCTTCCCTGGAGTGAGACTGGACATAAGAAGGTTCGAGCATTGGGGTGGTATGATCTGACTCAAGTGCCCATGAACCCATCTGACTGCTGGGGAGTAATGGGCCGGGAGGCAAGGGCAGAGGCAAGGAGGCCTCTCAGGAAGCTAAAGGCATGAGAGATGCTGCTGACCTTTGGATTAGTGGGGTGGCCATGGAGGTGGCGAGAAGTCATGGGATTCCAGAGTTTGACGACAGAGCCAAGAGGATTTGTAATGAATTGTATTAGAGGACAGAAGAGCCGAGGAGGGGTGGTGGTGGAAAAGTGACTTGCTGGGGACACTGTGTCCTTAGGTTCAGTTAGGACAAACAGGTAAAGGAAAGGTTCAGATAAGAGGTTGAGCATAGATGATGATGATTTTGTTCATCACGGTGGGCCTCTTGCAAAGTATTGTCATACCTCCTTTGCTTTCTGCCTAATGCTTTGGAGTTAGCATTACACTAAGAGCTTTGACTGTAGCTTTCTGCTAGCTGCTGAACAGAGAAGATTCTTCAGGGTGTGGGTCAGAAGAGAAATCCCAGCAAAAGCGGGGCTGGGTGCGTCCTTCTAGTTCCTCAAAGAGACTATTTATAACGTTGGAACACAAAGAGGGAAACTAGGACAGCCCTTAAAGAAGCCAATACTCTTCTTACCTTCTATGATACACTTACTCGCCAAAGAAATTGTTTTTCAGTTGAAATCATTGTTAGTCTTCAGAGTTTGCTCTTTCAGAATCCATTTCCTTATCATATAATTTATGCTAGTTAAGAAAATTAAAATCAGTTTTGTTTTTGACCTCTACTTTTAAACTAACAAGTGAGTTCAGACTTGGTCACAGAAAAGAAATTGAAATAAAATAGCTTACTGGGAACATTGATTTTTTACCCTTTTCTTTCATGGTTGCTTTTTAGTTTATTATTTGCAGACTGTGCCTGATTTCTTACTCATGAGGTACCAAATACGTAAGAACCCAATTGTTACTTTTTTTTTTCTGATAAATGTGTTCTGTGCCTGTGATATTTTTTAAAACAATTTTATAGATGTATAGTATGTATACAATAAAAATGCATTCATTTTAAGATGAATTTCAGTCTGATCAAATGTGTACTTCTCTGTGCCCACTACCACAGTCCATATATAGACCATTTCCATCACTTTAAGAGGTTTACTCTTGCTCCTTTGTGTTCAACTCACCCCAGCCCTAGACAGGCACTGATCTTTCAATCACAGGAGATTGCATTTGCCTTTTCTAGAACTTTTGTAAATAGAGTCAAATACTGTGTACTCTTTTTGTGTCTGGCTAATTGAGGTTTATCTATAGTGTTTCTTGTATCAGGATTTTTTTTTTTTTAATTACTGAGCAATGTTTCACTCTGTGGACTTGACACAGTTCACTTGTCTATGGACATTGGAATAGTTTTCAGTTTGGAGCAGTTATGAGTAAAACTGCTATGGATATTTATACACAAGTCTTTGTGAATGTACACTTTTGTTTTTCTTTGGTAAGAACCCAGGAGAGGAATTGCTGGATCCTCTGTGATAGGTGCATACACATTGCAATTGTTAGGTCTTTTTGAGGAATTGGCCTCCTTTATCATTATGAAATGTCCTCTTTCCTGGTAATCTATTTCTCCGATGTCCACTTTGGCTAACATTGATTTAATCATTCCCCCCTTCTTGATCCTAGTGTTTGCCTGGTACATCTGTTTCCCATTCTTTTACTTTTAAAGTGTGTCTATATTTAAGATAATGTTAAGCAGAATCTGGTTGAAACTAGGTTTTTGTGTCTTTTTTTCCCTAATTCAGATGAACAATCTCTGCCATTTAATTAGAATGTTGAGACCATTTACAGTTAGTTATCAAAACAGTTGGATTTAAGTCTTACATTATTTTATATTGCTTCTTTTTTTCTCCTCTTTTGGTCTTTTGAATTGAATATATTTTGGTATGTTCTATTGTTGTCACTACTGGTATATTAACTATACTTCTTTGTTTTATTTATTTATTTTGGTGTTTCCAGGAACCTTGGCTTCCCTTGACTCCTGGTGCCCTCACCTCAGCAAGACTATCACCATCTGTTGGGTCCTCCTCCCAGCACTGCAGTTTAGAAAGTCCCTTCAGGCAAGAGCTGGCCCACCCTGCGACCCTATTAGTTTATTTCCCTTCTCTCAAAGACCACCGCCCCTTCCATATTTGAAAACAGTTATTGCATATAACTTTTTAATCCAGTTTTCTTGTTGCTTATAGTGAGATTAAGTTCAGCCCTTCATACTGTGTCATTCCTTGATGTGTAATTTTATTTTTGGAATAAAATACTTGACTCTTGGTGGGAAAATGGGTTAAATATTTAAAGTGGGGCTCCCTGTAAAATCCTCCACATATAGCACAATTGTTGTAACTTCACAGAGCAATGCAAAAATGAGGATTGGCTTCCAGATTCCCCATAGCAGCATAGGTCGGTCAATCTAAGAAACTTTGAATAAGGCGGTGTTTGTGTAGTTTGGGTGATGATAGCAGTTATTGAGCCCTAGGTGCTCAGTGCTCTACATCCATGACTTCATTTGGTCTTCAAAGTAACCCTGTGTGGAGGTTATTGTTGGCCTGTGTTATCTGTGGGAGGTCAAGCCTCAGAGGTGAAGGGACTTCCCCACTGTTTTGCCCACAGGGATGAGCTGAGCTGGAGTTGGCTACACTCTAAGCTCAAGCTCTTAACCACTAGAGTGAGCTGGTTAATTGCTCCAATTAGAGAGTTTTTTTTTTTATTAATAGTTGTACATAGTTTCAGGGTACATGTGATAATTTAATACATTAATGTAATTTTAAAAGATCTAATCAGTGTACTTGGGATATCTATCACCTTAAATATTTGTCTTCTTTATACTAGAAATATTTGAATCTTTCTCTTCTAGCTATTTTTAAAGGTAGAATAGATTATTATAAACTGTAGTCACCCCACTGAACTGTTGAACACTAGGTCAGTTAAGACGTTTTTGAGATTTTCCTTCTGACTATGTAGCTAAAATATCTTAAGGGGCACCTGTGGAGTTCAGGTTAACTAGTGCCAGAACTTCCATTAAGTGGTTGGTTTCTTCCTGAAGGAGCTGCTTGTTGCCAGGACAAAGCAGTATAATTAATTTTCCACAGTAAGTGATTCCCTCTCCCTGTCCCCTTCTCTTTCCCTCTCCGCCTTTCTCTATTACCTCTCTCCATCTTCTGTTCTACTTTGTTCTCTTCTTCTTCCCACCTTCCTTCCTTTACTCTTCTTTTTTTTTCCCTTTGACTCTTCCCTCCCTTTACCTATCAAAATAGCAGATCAGCAGCAGAAGAGAATGAAGTAAAAACCAACCCCAGTTTAATTCATGGAAGCACAGATTATTAGACCTAAATGAAACTTCAGATGCTATCTATTCCAGTCCCTTTATTTTATTGCTGAGGAAACTAAGGAAGTTTTATTGGCAAGATGTGAGGACTTAGGAAGCATTGACCATGGGGGCATGTAGGGACTAACTGACTCCGGGGCGTGGGGTGTGTCAGCCAGGTCCAGGTGCCTTGTCATGCTGTGGAGATCACAAAGAGGAGGGGGCATGGAAGAACACAAGTGGGCAGTTATGTAGGTTAGTTGTTTGGGGGACCTTTCTCTGAGGATGTGATCTAGAGAGAAGTAGCTGTTTCCACAAAGGTCAGGGAGAAGAGCACCTTCTGTGAGGGAGCAGCATTGTCTTTAGTGCAGGGTAAGAGAGAACATAGTGTGTTTTAGAAACAGCCAGGAGGCCCAGGTCAGCAGCGCTGAACCAATGAGAGAGAAGGTGGGAGGTGAGGAGGTGGGAGGTGGGGGGCAGGAAGACTGGGGGAGGGCAGGAGTCAGGAGTCAGGGTTTTGTTGTCAGTGTGATGGGAAGCTCTGCTGGGTTTTGACCAGGTCAGATTTATGGTTCAAGATAATTCTAGCCTCTTTATGAATTGCCAGGGCCAAAGTGGGAGAGCGAAAGCAGGAAAAGAATTCAGAGGCCTCTGCCCCACCCAGGAAGTTGCCAGTGGTGGCTTTGTCAGAGGAAGAGCAGTGGAGATGGAGAGCAGGGATGGGTGGCTCTGGGATAGTCCTGATAGGTTGGCTGTGAATGCGGTGTGTGTGTGTGTGTGTGTGTGTGTGTGTGTGTGTGTGTGTGTGTGTGTGTGTGTGTGTGTGTTTGGCGTAGGGGGTAGAAGACTCAAGGAGAACTCAAATGCCATATTTTGGGGGAGCAGATGTTTACATAGTTTCTATAATTTAGGGGGATAAATACATTCTATAAAGCATATTTCCTTAAATTGCTCAAAACTGTAGAAGGAGAGGGACTAGCTCTGACTGAAAGATGAAATGACAAGACAGAGCCGGTGCAGCCGTGATGGAATCAGGTATGTGACTCTGAGCCTCAGCTGGCCTCTCTTCTCTCTGTCACCTGCATCCTTGTTTGTGCCCGTCCCTGCCACAGTAACCTTGGAACCTACCTGATGCCACGGCTTCATCTCTAGCCTTAGCGAGCACCTGTTTCAGTCTTGCAGTTCACTTCTTGGGTCACGTGTTGCCCTTGCCTCCACCGCAACAAATCCCAAACCTCACTAATCACCTCCTCCCCTGAATAGACAACGCAAACTAAGGAGCCTACATATCCACACACATGCACACACATGTACCCCTGGCCCTCTTTCCTTTCTTCCTGTTGATATTAATGCCACCACCATTTTCCAGGGCACCCAGG
Source organism: Cephalopachus bancanus (assembly GCA_027257055.1). Lineage (NCBI taxonomy): Eukaryota > Metazoa > Chordata > Mammalia > Primates > Tarsiidae > Cephalopachus > Cephalopachus bancanus. Next base: position 554,013 of record JAPVLO010000689.1, read on the forward strand.
ATTCCCAACTCTGCTGCCTCATGGGCAGCCCTCTCTCCTGTCACTCCTGCCCTGTCACTGCAGTCACCTTTACTTATGCCATCCTTACCCTGACCAAGATGGTACAGGACCTTCCTAACTGGCTATCCTATTTTTATTTTTTCTTTCTCCAGCCCTTTTCCTGTTATGTGGTGACCTGACAACATGCTTTCGTCACAGTGTGCTCATGTCCTTGCCTGTGCTAAGCCCCTCCCTGCTGCAGGGTGGAGTTCACTTGTTACTGTTCTTCGAATCACCAGAATGGGCTCCCATCTTTCCTCTCTCATCTTTTTGTTTTGGCATGCACCACTGACCACATTCACACTCTGTCTCCCTCTGTGGAAGGCCACCTTCTTTCCTGTGCTTTTCTCAAAGATCCACCATTCAAAGATTAGCTTATAATCCCTTATTTCTGACTATAAGTAATTTCTTTTGATGTTCCTGCTGTACTCATTGTGTGTCATCTTCATTTGGCACTTAATGTGGAAAATACAGTATTGTGAGGGGCCTCTTGCACTGTAACTGGAGTGAGAATTCCTTGAGATCAAAGCTCATCTCTTAGGCTGTTTTCTCTTTGTAATTCTAATGATTCTAGTTCAGTATTTTACACATCAGAAGAAGTCTATTTTTTTCTTTGGTTCAATTTCTCAGTATGGAATAATGTCACCTGCCAAAGTGTAAAACTTTTATTTGCAGTATTTGGTGTAAAGGGTGTGCTTGTGTACTCTATGGTTGTTCTCTTAAAGTGAAGTAATAGTCCACTCACGTGTCTCCTCTGTCATCCTGCCACTGGCCTTGTGGGTGTCTGTGCGCTGTTGGGATGGGTGATAGGATGAACATCCCTGGACTCAGAGGGACCTGTTGGGCAGCTGTTTTGAGCAAGAATCAAGGAATAGCAGCTGTGGCAACTGCCCTTCCCTTGTACAGACAGAGGCAGGGGGTGTTCATCGATCAAGCCAACTATGCTTTCCTGGATGCATTCCCACTTCTGTGACAGTATAGGGCACTGGATGTTACTGTCTTTAAAATCTTGGGAGTGAAGTGTCACTAACAGTGTTCCCAACTTCTCAGATGACTTTAAAAATTCCTCTGTCACTTATTTAACAAATTATTATGTTCAATTGGCTGTAAGATAAAATGACTTTTGCAAAATAATCACAGAAACCATCTCACAGCCATACTAAGCAGTCACTTTATATTCATTAAATTTCACATCAAATGTAAAAAGCAGCTCCAACCACAAGTTGCCTGAGGGGGTGCAGTACCAGGCTGTGGGGCTTGAAGTTTGGTGTGTGGTTAGGGCTGGCCCTCTGGCCCCAGAGGGCCAGCTGGCAGTGGCAACTCTCCTGCCTGGTGTTCAACTATTACGGTTTTAGTCTTGTGAAGTCTTGAAGGCTTTCGATACCATCTTCACATTCTAATAGAAATATGCAAGGGGTAGAGGTAGGCAGAACTATTAGTATATAGGTGTTGATACTAAGTACCCACTTTAGGTTGGGTTGGGGAAAGGACAAGAATGCAAGGGCCATCTGATGAGTGTCATACTGCAGAGCAGAGTACCTTGGGGAAGGAGAAGGGACACAGATTCATGATACTGACTTTCAGCTTTGCTTGGAGCCTGCTACATTTAGGAGAAAGAGAGCCTGCTTTAAAATCCTCACATCTGGCCAGGCTCGGTGGCTCAGCCTGTAATCCCGCACCTTTGGGAGGCTGAGGTGAGTGGATTGCCTGAGCCCGCGGGTTCGAGACCCGCCTGGGCAGCGAGACCTCATCTCTACAATAAATCAAAAAATCAACCGGGCGTGGTAGCGCATGCCTGTAATTCCGGCTACTTGGAAGACTAAGGTGGAAGGATCGCTGGAGCCCAGCGGGTAGAGGCTGCGGTGGCCGGGAGCGGCCACTGCACTCCAGTCTGGGCGACAGAGTGAGACTCCAACTCAAAAAAAAAAAAAAAAAAAAAACCTCACATCTGGATTCAAGAGCTGGATTTTTTAATAAAAACAATTGTCCTCTTATATTAAAAAGTATTCCCCAGCAGGCTTTTTGGCATTTTGGAGCTTCCAGCAAACACTGAGTATTGTATAATGGACAAACACCAAGTGCTGGAATTCTGAGACTTGCTACCTTAGCCTGCAGGCTAAGGGCTGACCCTGTGAGCACACCAGCCTCCACTGTGCAGTAAAGCACACCTTTCACCGCTTCCCTGTGGGGACTTGCTCTGCCCACAGGGAAGGCTCACTCTTTCCTTATCTCAAGTTAAATTTCCTGCCTCTGAGCACTTGTTCATTCTTTCCTTCTCCTGACTCTCTGTAGCCCATTCATCTCTCCAAGTCTAGCTCACACTTCGCTTCTTCCTGAAACCATCTGTGGCTGTGCCACAAGCCATATGGATTGTCCCCTAACTAAGTTTATCAAATGTTTATTGAGCTAAGTGCTAGCCACTGTGTTAGAGATTCAAGAAAAAGAAACAAAAGCAGACCACTTCCCTCACACAGCCAACAGCCTAATCAGCAGGGAGATAGAGTAAACAGCCTCTATCCATTGGACTAGGAAGAAGTATGTCTTCCCTTGGCATGATACAAGCTGGCTCTTCCAAAAGCCAGCATCAGTTTTAACAGGGAAACGCTAGAGGTGTTTCCATCAGTACCGGAACATGACAAGGAACCAGAAATGGACACATGGATCACCCAGATGGGGCCAGGGGCTCTATCTGACCAAGTACCCAAGAGGTGGACAGCTGGAAGTATTCCTCCAGCAGCAGTATTGACTTGCAAATCCCAATACAGAAAAGCCCTAGAAACTTCTGAGCAAAAGACTCATAACCCACGATAAAAATGCACAAAGGCTATCAGAAGACAGGTCATTAGAAAGGAAAAACAAATTGAACTTAAACATATGAAAAGATTACTTTTAGATAGATAATAGATTCAATATTACTCTAAAATAAGAGAAACCCAAGTTAAAGTTGCTCTGGGATATTGTCTTTTTATCTTTCACTTTGGCAAAAAAAAAAAAGTCCAAAAGTTTAATAACTTTGTTGTGGTCGTGGGTTTCAAAACAGGCCTGCTTATCCATGGCTGGTAGGAGTATAAATGGGTACCACCCAACAGAGACTAGTATGGCCATGTCTCTTAAAGCATCAAAATGCCTTTATGACCTTTGACTCATAAGTTTCACTCTGAGGAATGTAGCCTACAACTACACTTGAATGCATAAGAAATAGTATATGGGGAGGGTTATTTCTACGTCAGTTTTGTAAAAAGCTATATATTTGGAACAACCTATGTGTTCATCATTGAGGAACAAGTTATGTGTATTATGATGTTCTATACAGTGGAATGCCATATGGTTGTAAAAGGAGTCAAGTAACTCTTCATGAAGTACATAGAAAGATCTCCAGGGTACAGTGTTATAGAGAAAAGGCTGGTGTGGGCAGTGTGTATATTACAGTGGGAAATAAGAGTTCAGATTTGTGCTTGTTTTCATATTATCTTAGAAGTTAACACAAACATCTGCAACAAAGAAACTCTGAAATGTGAGGGCTTTACACATGGAATATTCTTCCTCAGTCCGTAATAGTGCAGGGCAGGTGTTTCAGATTGGTGTGAGGCTTTCCTCCAGGCACCAAGCTCTTTGCATTTTGTGGCACTGATGTCCCCTAGGACTTGGAATCCTCTGCATCTAGCTGGGAGGAGAGACATTGCTGTTGTCACACCGAATTCTTCACAGTCCTGACCCAGAAGTGACATGCATTACTTCCCTGAAAATTGTACTAGTAACAGCTGTTACCTTAGAAGTGATGGTAGTTGTAGGTAACTTCTGATGAGGGGGAGGGGAGAGAGGAAAAACTTTAGAAATACATTTAGAAATCTTTGAACTGTATTGTTCATTCATAAAATAAAAATAAATAGTTGTAATAATAGGCCAGGTATGGTGGCTCAGGCCTGTATTCCCATACATTGGGAGGCTGAGACGGGAGGATCACTTGAGCCCAGGAGTTAAAGACCAGCCTGGGCAACATAGCAAGACCTCATCTCTACAAAAAATACAACAATTAGTCTGGCCTAATGATGCATGCCTGTAGTCCCAGCTACTCTGGAGGCTGAGGTGGGAGGATCATTTAAGCCTGTGAGTTGGAGTCTGCAGTGAGCTATGATCATGCCACTGCACTCCAGTCTGGGTGACAGTATGAGAACTTCACTCAGAAAAAAAAAAGTTGCAATAAAGTAGGAATATACCTCGAAAATGGTAAGAACCTTGCTCCCTGGTGTGGGAGGGGACACCCAGAGTTGACTGCTTTCTGTAGTGCTTTGCTGAAGTTCTGAAGGTAAACTAGGTGTAACCAGATCAAGTCTGGAGGGAATGGGGTTGTAAGTGGATGGTGGAGAATTGCCAGGGCTTGTCGAGTAGAGGGTGGCTACTGAGAGAGGAGGAATCTGAGAAGCTACTGAAGCAAGATATAAGGTCAATACCGTGGAGCTGCAGGCGCTGGAACCTAGCTGCGTAGGGCAGGGCAGGTGCAGAGCCTCCAGATTCTTGTGGATGGGTGCGCGAACTGAGTATGATATGCATTGGGGTAACAGGAAGGGAGCTGGGTCTTCTCCAACTTTCCATGGAACATCCATGGAAAGTTTAAAAGCAGGAAATGGCATGATCAGATCTGGACAGTGGCATGAAGGATGAACTAAAAAGCAGAAGAATGAGTGCCTGGATGCCTAGTGAGGATGCTGTGGCGTTCATCTAAGGAAGGAAGGCGGTTTGACGTTTGGGCATTCCCCTCCCCCCCCCACGAAGTGAATTTGGTACTTAATCAAGGCAATTAAGTGTAAGCATTTTATGTGTGTCTGTCAGTATCTCCAGTCAGATTTTAACTGCTTTGAGAACTCATTCAAAATATACTTCAGTATCACATCATAAATACGTATTGGTTGATTCTCTTTTATTTTCAGTAAACTTTTATTGAAATAAAACACATATAGAAAAGTGCTAAAATCATGAGTTCATAGCCTCATGAATGATCACAAAGCCAATACCATGTGTCAATTTGTTGGCTCCTATTCTGTTTCTTCCTTGTTAGCTTTATGATTAGATCAGCACGTTCACAACATTTTGTGCTGGCCATGTTCAATCTGTGGCGTACATTCACGTCCTAATATCCATGATGCCAGCTTTAATAATTGTTCTTAGGGAAATCTTTGGGAAACATAAGTCAGATGGCTTATGAGAATAATGCTTCTAGTCGGGCTTGGTGGCTCAGCCTGTAATTCCGCACCTTGGGAGGCTGAGGTAAGTGGATTGCCTGAGCTCGTGGGTTTGAGACCCGCCTGGGCAACTTGGTGAGACCTCATCTCTATAATAAATCAAAAAATTAGCCGGGTGTGGTGTCGCGCGCCTGTAGTTCCAGTTACTTGGAAGGCTGAAGCGGAAGGATTGCCGGAGCCCAGCAGGTCGAGGCTGCGGTGGCCGGGAGCAGCCACTGCACTCCCGTCTGGGTGACTTCAACTAAAAAAAAAAAATTATAATAATGTTTCTATTTCATTTTAGATTATTTTTACTGTCAATTTGTTTATTTATTATCGAATGTGTGCAGAAATTTAATAAATGAAAAAAATTGACTGCAATCTAGAAAGAATACCAGCATGGTGGCATAGCCAGAAACTTTTACTTTTCTGTCATTGGATAATAGAATGGTTTTAAGCTCCTGAAAGTAATCCAGCTATCGGAAGGGTTTAGATAGAATTTTCTTGCTACCATATCCTCACATTTCCCTTCCAGTCCCAGTTTTCTTTGTTTCTTTTTTAAGAGTCAATTGCTCGGAACATTCCATGAATTTTTCTTTGGCCACATTCATCAACATTTGTGCTTTTGTCTACTGGACTTTAATATTCACAGCCCAAAATCTCTCTATTATCTAAATGAACAATTCTATTAATTAATCTAAGAATATTTTATTGCTACTTTGGAAGAACATGTGTGTGCTGAATTTAAATTGGGGCAGGCTGGAAAACTTGAGTTTTAAAAGATCTAGCTATTTACAGTATTTCAAGATTATGTTCCCTGTATAATTTTGTCCTTCTGTAAAGTTTTAAGTCAAAAAGTGAAGGTTCTAGTTTGATAAGTAGAGTTAAATATAAATAAATATATTTAAGTCTTACACGAAATAGATGAATGTAATTAAATACTGACTTTGATTTTTGTTTTAGTTCTATTGGAACTTGGAAGATATGAAAGGAATAATTATTGGTTAGGAGTGTAAGTTAATAGTACTCAGCTAGAAGAAACATGACATCTTATGGGAGGTACATCTGTATACTTTTTCCCTTTATTTATTTATTAATTTGCTGTTCTATTCATCATCTAAGAGTTCCTTTATTTTCACTTGTGAAGAAATTGTGTATCCTGGACATGACAGAGTACTTGTTTATCACATCTGCCAAGAGCCTTTGTAATAATTTATTCTAATTTCGTGCTTATATGTTTGAATAATTTTATTTTCCATACAAACTTGTGGTTTATGAAAACATCCTGAAGACATTGAGAACTCTGTAAGGGAACTGGCATAGGCTTCTAGAGATTTCAGACTCCAATTTATGGCCTGCTTATTAGCCACTGTTCGGGAACATCTTTGAGTATTATGGCTGGCTCAACTGTATGTATCTAATCTTATTTTTCCTTCTTCCTTCATTATACTATTTTTTGTGGGGAGGGCACAGATTTATTTCGGTATAATTTAAAGAAAGTAAAATTCACCTTTTAGGTGTATAATTCTGTGAGTTTTGACAAATGCGTAAAGTGTGTAGCCACTATCAAAATCAAGATACATAGCAGTTCATCACCTCTCAAAATTTCCTAGTGTCCCACACCCACACCCCAGTGTGTGGCAACCTTTGTCTGTTTTCTGTTCCTATGGTTTTTCCATTTCCAGAATAGCTTGTAAGTGGAATCATTCAGTATTTGGCCTTTAGGGTGTAGTTTCTTTCATTTAGCCTAATGTGTTTGAGATTCTCGTATTTCATGTATCAATAGTTCATTCCTTTGTATTGCTGAGTGTTCCACTGTATGTTTGCATCACAGTTTATCCATTCACCAGTTAAAGAACGTTTGGGTTGTTTCCAGCTTTTGGATATTGTACATAAAGCTACTATAAATATCTGTGTTCAGATTTGTGTGACCGAAGAAGATAGACTTTCATTTATCTTGGATAAAAGTACCTAGGAGTGGGATTGTTGGGTTGAATGGCAAGTGTCTATTTAACTTTAAAGAAACTGATCTCCAAAGAGGCTGTACAAATTGTATTCCTACTAGCAGTTTATGAGCATTCCAGTTGCTTCATATCTTTATCAGCAATGATATTATCTTTTTTCTTTCTTTTTTCCAGTTCTACTAAGTATGTATTTCATTGTGATTTTAATTTGCATTTTCCTAATGACTAATGATGTTGGACGTCTTTTCATGTGCTTATTTGACATTTATGTATCTTCGTTGGTAAAAGTTTGTTCAAGTCCTTTGTGCAAAAATTTTTAAATACTAGATTGTTTGTGTTCTTATTAGTGAGTTTAGAGACTTCTTCCTATGTTTTGGTTACAAGTCCTGCAGCAGTTGTAAATATTTTGTGAGGCTTGTCTTTGCATTTACTTAAGCTTGTCTTTAGTAAGGTAGAAGTTTTCAAGTGTAACAAAGTTCAGTTTGTCAATGCTCACTTTTATAGATCATTTTGGATCTTCGTGATCGTTGCTAAACCCATGGTTGCAAAGATTTTCTTGTATGTTTTTTCCTACAGATTTTATAGTTTGAAGATTTACATTCCAGTCCGTGATTCATTTGGAGTTAATATTGTAGGGGTTATATATTTTTGCACATAGATGTTCAATTGCTCCACCACCATTTGTTGAAAAGACTTTGCTCATTGAATTGCCTTTGCACCTTGGTCAAAAATCAATTGGTCATGTATGTGTTCATCTATTTCTGCACTCTATTCTGTTCTGCTGATCTCTGTTTATTCTTTTCTCCAACAGCGTACTGCCTAGATTATTATAATTTTATAATATGTCTTGAAACTAGATAGTGTTAACACTCTTTGTTCTTGTCCCAAAAAGTTGACTTTTATAGTTCCTTTGCTTTTTTAAAATGTAAATTTTATAATCAGTTCATATATTTTTACAAAAACTTCTACTACGTTTTTCACTGGAATCATGTTAAGTCTATAGATTGATTTGGGGAGAGTGGACATCTTAACAATATCCAGTCTTCCATCCAGGAGCATGGTATTTCTCTTCATTTATTTAGATTGTCACTGATTTTCTTAATTAAAATTGGTATTTTGTAATTTTTAGCATACAAATCTTCACATGTAGGTTAGATTTATTTCTAAGTGTTGCATTTTGTGTGCTATTATTAATTGTTCTGTTTAAATTTAAGCTTCCCATTGTCCATCATAGTATATAGAAATACTTTACTAATGGTGGGTATGCTCCAAATGTATAAATAAATCTGCTTAACTAGTTGATTTCTCAAGAAAATTATAATTTAGGGCTCTTTTGATTCCATTATTTCTCAGTAAAAAAGTTGATTGGATATTTCAAGACAATATTTAAATAGTTCATTTTTCTTACTGTATTTTAATGCTTTTTAACTAACTTTTGAAACTTTATGAGAAAATATATTAAAATAATTTGATTGTTAGAGCTTTTTGCTATTTCATACATTATTATGATGAGTGTTCATTCTCTGCTTTTTGGAAAATTTAATTTTTTTTCTTGGCCCATCATATCATTGACTTCTTTTTCTGTCAATGTGTTTGCTTCTAGCTTCTAAAGTCTTCCATTGGCCAGTTTGTTTAATTTTTTCTTCTTCTCTCTAACCTCATGATTATTAGTTATGAATAATCAATTAATTTTATTTTGAGAAATATAATATTAAGGTTGAAGAAATTCTGGAGATTAATCCAAGTCCCTTTTTAAAAAGATTATTTTTACTGTCAATGCAGTGAATGGCAAAAAAAAAAACTTGGAAAAAAATGCACTAATACTAGAGAAACCTAACACTGTTTTCTTCATATGGAAAGTTAAGACACGAGGTGTGATGTGTAGTGCTGCTGATGTGACATAGAGATAGTTCTATTGTGGCCAGTGAGGCTCTCATGGCGTGTCATCATTCATATTGGAAGACAAGGTGTAAATAAATTGTTTCAAGGTGCTTGAAGGAGTTGAAGGGAATTTCTGATTATATGAGAATGGGTGTGCTTCTTTGGGGTAGTCTATTCTAAAGACTAGAGAAACGCAAAACATGAAAATGATTGTCTTCAAGTTGGTAGGAAAAAACATTTTTGAGAACTCTTGAAACATGTAACTTAAACTTACTGCATTAAGGCACATTTTTTCCCCCCTCAGAATCAAGTTTAATTACAGTAGAGCTTATAAACTTTGCTCTAGTTAAATTATATTATCATTTTCCCACTGTATTATGTTAGTTTAAGGACTTAAGGTGCTCTAAGTTTTTTTCCAGTGCAAAATGCTATAGTTTTTAGGTGCATAGGAAATTAGTAATTATAAAATAAAAATCTGAAAAGCCAAGTTGACAGCAATAATTTCTATAACTAGTCACATAAATTTTTTAACTGTTAAAAGCCAAATTTCAGTTATTTTTCTCTATGATAAAAATCTTCTTTGCCAATAATTATGCAAAATTTTAGCCATAAGTTATTTTTATGCTTTTACCTCTTTTTTTGTAATTATATATTTTGATATCCCTCTATATTCAGGGTTTTTTTCCACAACATCCCCCACTCCCAGGATACTCAAGTCCCTCCAGTGGGCCCTGTGGATCCCACGTATGGGGGAATGTTGGCTCTCCATATCTGCAGATTTCACATCCTGAGAATATTGTATTTTGTATCTGGGTTTGGTTATAGATGTGGAACCAGTGGATATGGAGGGTAGACTGTATTTATTGGGAAAAAAATCTGTATATAATTGGACCTGAGCAGTTCAAACTCCAGTTGTTCAAGGGTCAGTTGCATATTTAAATTTATTTTGATATAATTTCAAACTTATAGAAAAGTCATGAGTATAAGGAACTCTATGTACTCTTTATACAGGTTCATTATTTGTATACATTTTGCTTCATCATTCTTTCATTATGATTTTTTTTTCTGAACCACTTCAGAAAGTAATTTGGAGCCATCAACACCTCTTGAGTGTTATATATTTCAATCTGTATTTCTTTTCTTTCTTTCTTTTTTTTTTTTTTTTTTTTTGCGTTGGAGTCTCACTTTGTCGCCCAGACTGGAGTGCAGTGGCACGCTCCCGGCCACCGCAGCCTCAACCTACTGGGCTTTGGCGATCCTTCTGCCTCAGCCTTCCAAGTAGCCAGAACTACAGGTACGCACTCCCAAGCCTGGCTAATTTTTCCTTTTTTTATTGTAGAGACGAGGTCTTGCAAGTTCATAGACCCGTTGGTTTTCTAACTCCATCATTCCTTCTGAAGCTTTTGATTGGCATTTGCCTGTAAGGAAGAGTTTCCCCGTCTCCATATTTATTTACTTATTTATTTCAGTATGGATATGTGGATCCTTAATTTAGCTAGTGGGTTATCCTTTATTACTACGATTATTTATTTACATGTTCACATTGTTTCAGTTTTGGCTATGAGGAGCCCCTTTAAGCTGGTTTCTGTGTCCTGTTGACATCATTCTGTGAGCACTTTCTAGCTTTCTGGATTAAGAATGTTTAAAGCTCATGCTATTATTTATTCACAGTCCCTGCCCTGGAATCAATCAGCTTCCTCTCCAAGGAACCCTAGTTCCTTTTAATGGAGAATGGTGTTTAGAAAACTAAATTTGGGCATTAGAATTGTCCATTGCTATTGGTGTGACATTGCTTCTAGGTCTTCATAGTAACCAGAACAGGGAAGTGTGTGTGTGTGTGTGTGTGTGTGTGTGTGTGTGTGTGTGTGTGTGTGTGTATGCATGTCTATTCATGTCTATCAAAACAATGAGTTCAAATAGATACCGCCATTTCAACCCAGTGCTACAGCATACATTCTGTTCTCTTTCCATGTTTCAATTCTCTTCTCCAAGAAGGCTCTTATTATCTGCGATGTATTTACTCATTTGTGTAAGCCTAGAATACACTGTTAAGTGGTTTCAGAACTGCTAACTCATACTACTGTGAAAGCAAACCTACCAGCTAGGGTTAATATTTGTTTCTAGTTACTTTTGAAGGCTGATTTACTTATAGTATTATATACAATTTAATTTTGATAACTGCATTAACCCATATAACCTTTACCTTGGTCAAAAGACAGACAATTTCCATCCCCAGAAGATTCCTCCATGCCTCTTCTTAGTCAATTCCATGCCTCCAGGGTCAACAATTTTTCTGATTTTAAAGAAACCCCCAAAATCGCAGATCAATTTTGCCTGTTCTAGAACTTAATATATGTAGAATTATACAGTATATACTCCTTTATATCTGGCATCTTTTGATCAACAGAATGTTTGACATTTACTTATTGTGATGGTTAATTTTAGGTGTCATCTTGACTGGGGTAAGTGATCTCCCGATAGGTGGTAAAATGTTACTTCTGGTTACCTCTGTGAGGGTGTTTCTGGAAGAGATTAGCATTTAAATCAGTAGACTGAGTAAAGAGATCCACCTTCACCAGTGTGGGCGGGTATCATCCAATCTGTTGAGGTCCCACAGAAATAGCTACAAAAGGTAGAGGAAGGGTGAGTTCTCTCTCTCTCATCTTGAGCTGGGACCTCCATCCTCTTCTCTTGTACATCAAGTTCCTGTTTCTCAGGCCCTGGGACTCCAGGGCTTATACCAGCAGCCCTGTCCTAGGTTCTCAGGCCTTTGACCTTGGACTGAGAATTATGCCACTGGCTTCCCAGGTTCTCAGGCTTCAAACTTGGACTGAATTACAACACCAGCTGCCCTGTTTCTTCAGCTTGCAGACAATATATTGTGGGACTTCTTGGCCTCCGTAATAATGGGAGCCCATTCCTATAATAAATCTCTTATATATCTACATGTATGTTATTGATTCTGTTTCTCTGGAGAATCCTGATTTATATACTTACACTGCTGGATATATCAGTAATTTGTTTTTTATTTATCCTACTGTTGACGAACTTTGGATTGTTTCAAATAAATTATGCATAAAGCTGTTATGATGATTCACATGCAAGTCTTTTTAGAGATATATGTTTTCATTGGCCGAGAAATTTGAATGGAGAAATTGCTGAGTTATATGTTAAGTGTGTGTTTAACTTTATAAAAAACTATCAAACTATTTTCCTAAGTGACTGTACATTCTCCACCATACTCAAAATCTGTATTAGGGTTCTTCAGAGATAAAGAGCCAGTAGGATGTGTATGCATATATACAAAAGAGGTTTATTGTAAGGAATTGGCTCATGCAATTATAGAGATTTGCAAGTCTAAATCTGCAGTGTAGGCCTGTAGGATCGAAACCCAGGAGAGGTGATGGTTCAGATGACGTCCGGAGGCAGTCTATTGCAGAATTCCCCTTTGCTCAGGGAGGTTGCCTTTGTATTCTATTCAGGCCTTCAACTGATTGGATGCAGCCCACCCACAGAATGGAGGTCAATCTGCTTATTCAGAGTTTGCTGATTTGAATGTTTATCTCATCCAAAAACACCCTTTTTCAGGTTGATACATGAAATTAACTGTTACCTGTTCACTCCTTGTTGTCTTGACACTCATACGCATCTTATTACAACATGATTAATCTTCAAATAAAGATAATAACAAAGTTATATGTCTGCCTAACATGATACAACTATTTTATGTACAAGTGAAAATGCATTGGCCCTTTCCCAGAAGAAGACAAAGTCCTTGGATGATGTTTACTGTTATTGGTATTCTGCAAGTTAAATGTTATCATGTAAAGTTCACAATACTTAAATACTGTGCTATAAAGTCAGTATATCTTATGTTACATGATGAAGGCTAGGGTTAGGGTCAGAAGAGAGGGAAGAAAATAAATATCTTTGCAACACACACACACACACACACACACACACACACACACACACACACACACACACACACACCCTAGCCAATTAGGCAGGAAATACTCATGAGAACTATACCCTCATTTCTGTAACTGGTGACATGGTTGTAGCTGGTATTGTAGCTGGTACATTTTTTTTTAAGATTAGCAATTATAGTTTATTTAGGAAGTAAATGAGAGAGAGAGAGAGAGAGAGAGAGAGGAGAGTCGAGTCACCTCTCCAAGAAGGTAGGGGAGGTGGCCAAAGCTTAGGAAAACATTGCCAGATCATAGATTAGCAAAGCAGTGGTGCTGTAGCTGGCATTCTTAACTACTTTCTTCCAATACCCATTCCATAGTCCCTTTGCTTACAGCAAGCCCCTCAACAGGTTGTGATTCTTTACTTGGTGGAGTGAACCAAACCTTCATTCCTGAAAGGTCTGGCCATTGGTAATTCTGCCTACATTGGGTTACAGTTTTCCATTGACTTTAATCACAGGGCATGATCATGAAGGAGATACTCTATTTTCTGTATTCCAGACATACTCTTCCTTACTTCCATTGTAGAGTCGAGGTTTAATTTCCCCTTGGTAGATCAGTCACAACAGCCAGTACAAGAATTTGCCTATATAGCCGGGCTCAGTGGCTCAGCCTGTAATCCCGCGCCTTTGGGAGGCTGAGGTGAGTGGATTGCCTGAGCCTGCGGGTTCGAGTCCCGCCTGGGCAGCGAGACCACATCTCTACAATAAATTAAAAAATCAGCCGGGCATGGTAGCGCATGCCTGTAATTCCAGCTACTTGGAAGGCTGAGGCAGAAGGATCGCCGGAGCCCAGCAGGTTGAGGCTACAGTGGCCGGGAGCGGCCACTGCACTCCAGTCTGGGCGACAGAATGAGACTCCAACTCAAAAAAAAAAGGAATTTGCCTATTGATTCAGAGGCATTAGGAGCCCAGAGCATTATACGTCCACCTCATAATGTGTAAGTTCTGGCTTGCATGCGTCTCTGCCAACATTTGGCATTGTCAGTTTTTTTTAACTTAGCCTTTCCAATGGATGGGAAGCATTATCTCAGAGTGGTTTAATTTGCATTTACATGATGACCAGTGATGTTGAGCCCCATTCACAGGCTTATTGACCTTTCCTAGCTCTTTCTTTGTGAAGTGTTCAAATTCTTTCATTGAGTTGCTTTTTTAAAAAATTATTTTGTAAGAGTTTTTGTTTGTTTGTTTCTTTGGGTCTCTGTACAAGGCCTTTTTCTGATTTAGGTTTTTTGATATTTTATCCATGTGTAGGCTGATCTACTTTCTTAGTGGTATCTTTTGATGAGAAGTTCTAAATTTTGATAAAGTATAATTTCTCATTTTTTTCTTTACCCTGCCTAAGACATCTCCTGCATAAAGATTTTCTGTGAAGATATTCTATATATATTCTAGAAGCATTATAATTTTAGCCTTCACATTTAGTTCTATGATCATTCTTAATTTAATTCTTTATAAGGTATAGGTAACCATTCCTTGTATCTTTTAAAAAAACTATTTGGATATCAGTTTTTCCAGTATCATTTGTTGAAGACTTAAATGACCATATACATGTGTGTATATTTCTAGACCCTCCATTCTATTTCACTGATTTAGTCTTGTGTCAGTACCATACTGAATGGATTATTGTAGCTATTTAATGAGTCTTGAAATTGGATACTGCTAAGTCCTTGAACTTTAGTTCTTCTTTCTCAAGATGTTTTGGGTCTTCCAGGCTTTTTGCATTTCCATTTGTTTTAGAATCTGCTTGTCAGCTTTTTAAACAAAACCTGTTAAAGTTATGACTGCAATTTAATTGAACCTACAAATCAATTTGGGGACAATTAACATCTAAGCAATACTGAACCTTTTAATCTATAAACTGAGTATATATTTCAACATATTTAGAGTTTTAGTTTCAGTAATATTTTATAGTTTTTAGCATAGTGATCTTGCATATCACATATTTATTTATTCCTAAGTATTGATTGTTCTTTGCTATTACTACAGAATGACTTATTTTCAATATCCATTTTAAAATTATGTGCTGGGAGTATATAGACATTTCACTGATTTTTGTCTAATGATGTTATATCTTGTGGCCTTGCTAAATTTACTTATATATTCTAGTAGTTACTTTGTAGATGGGATATGCTATGTAAGCAAGCAGGTTGTGAATAAAATTTATTTTTATTCTTCCTTTCCAATTTGAAATAACCTTTATTTCTTTTTCTTAGCTTATTGTACTGGCTAAGACCTCCAATACAATATTGAAGAGAAGGAGTGAGATTGCATATTTTAGCCTTTTATAATCTGACACACATGGTATTTTGTTTATCTCACAGCTCAGAGAGGTCTTATTGACCAATTCTATTCAAAATACATCTTCTTCTTTTTATCATCTATCTCAGCATTGTGTTTAATTCCCATATATCATTTACCATAAATTATACTTGTTTATTTCTTTGTTGTTTGTCTTTTACATTAATCCATTAGCCCCTTATGGGAAAAATGCTGTCTATCTTGATCATTGCATGCCCTGTGCATAACACAGTGGTCGTTAGTAGATACTTAGTAAATGTTTTATAGAATCAGTTGATATTGGCCGGGCTCCAGGTAATATTGGTCAGGCTTGGTGGCTCAGCCTGTAATCCCAGCACTTTGGGAGGTCAAGGCGAGTGGATTGCCTGAGCCCGTGGGTTCGAGATCAGCCCGGGCAGTTTGGCAAGACCTCGTCTCTACAATAAAAATCAAAAAATTAGCCAGGCATGGTAGCACGTGCCTGTAGTTATGGATACTTGGAAGGGTGGGGTGGAAGGATCACCAGAGCCCAGCAGGTTGACGCTGGGGTGGCCATGAGTGTGCCACTGCATTTCAGCCTGGGAGACAGAGTGAGACTTCAACTCAAAAAAAAAATTTTTTTAAAATGAGTTAATATTTGTAGGATGTTCTAGCAGTTATGCAATTTATTCCTCTTCTCAGTGTTAAAATCATCTTGGTGAAATCTAAGACAAGTATTATTTCTTGTAAGAACATTTTTTATTTATCTTTCTCCTTTTCTAACTTTTAGTGGGTTAAATTTCAAAATTTCTCGTAGAAACCACTTATATTTGAGACTTTCAAAAGCTCCCAATTCATTGATATTTTATAAAAAGCAATACAATTCTTTCTACTAATTTTTGCAAAATATTGTGGTAACAAATTGGATTCATTTGCCTTTCTTGGGTGTTATATACACTAAAAAGTTAATCAATATTCAGGCAATTTGCAGTGGTCCAAATATAGAAGCAGGGTAAACATATTCCACAGTTATCTAGTAGGCAAGTATTAGGTAACTATTTTTTTATTCTTTAAAATATGAAGAAGTTGTAATGATGCAGTGAACTTGTTAGGCAAAGTAAGCGTATTTCCTCATTTCTATTCTACTCTGAGTAATGCTTCATTTGCTCTTTATGTAATTTAAAGCTAATGAAGGTAAATTGCTTTTAGCCTAGGACACAATGGTTGAGGATTTGTCCAAAAGGCAAAATATCTTTCTTCTTGCTGCTTTGTTTTAGCAGCTCTGTTTCAACAGCTGGTAGAAAGTAAAGCTTCAGATTATGTGTAGGCATAAGGAAAATGCAGCTTTGATTATCTTGCAATATGCTAAATGAACTCCTTGGCTTATTCTACCCATTGACAATGGAAATTGCACTAAAGAAGTAGGTAAGGGGCAATCTCCTTTGGTCCCCTCCTACTGTGGGAGCTTTTCTGTCCTCTCAATAAATCCTGGGTAAAAAAAAAAAAAAAAAAGGAGTAGGTAAAAACAGTCTGTGTTGAGTGTTTCATTCATTCCACTCTCTTCTCCCCTATCGCCCCTCTTTCCTTCTTCTTCTTTCCCCCTTCCCTCTCTCCTTCCCTCCATCTCCTAAGTATCTCTCCCTCGCCATTTCTTCTTTGTGTTTTCTCCTGAGCACTATATCTAGTCAATGTTCTTGTTACTGCAAATGTAGTAGAGAATGAAACACACACGCCATGTCCAAGTGCAGCTCACACTATAGTGGGGGAGGTAGACAATACAAAAGCAAATATGTGCATGTGATAATTTTTGGTAGTCATAAGTGCTCTAAATAAAGTATGTGGTGAGGTGTGTGTGTGTGAGAATGGATGACAGATGAGAGAGAGAGAGAGAAAGTATGAAAATGATTGAGGATCATGGAAGGCCCTTCAGGGAAGAAGGGGGTGAGCTTGAGGCTCAGAAGTTTGGCTTAAGTGAAGTGAGCTCAGGGAGAGCACTGCATGGTGAGGCTGGAGAAGAACATGGGTGGTTGGCTGGACTCCACAGGGTGTGGTAGGCTATGGTCAAGAGTTCCAGTGGGATTCCAAGTGGTCAGAAGACAGCAGTCCGTGTGTGATATTTCATTTTATCATTTAGACCTTTCTGTTTTGACCAAAATATCTAAGTTCGAATTCTCATTTAAGTTTTCTCTTCCAGAAATAGAAAAAGAAATACATTAAGCAAAAACTGACAACACAGAAAAAAAGAACAGATTTATAGTTACAAATGGAAATCTCAACAGTTATCTGTTGATAATGGATACAATTAAGTAGACAGGCATTCAATTAGGAATCAGAAGATGGTCTTGAACAACTCTATCCAGCCAACTTGGCTTAGTTGCCTTTGTATTCTTTGATTGTTATTCTTTGAGTTGGACTCTCAACCCTGTCCCTCAGGTTAGAATACAGTAATGCAATCCTGGCTCACTGATGCTCAGACTCCTAGGCACAAGCAACCCTTCCACCACTCCACTATAGCTTCCCTAGTAGCCGAGTCTACAGATCCGTGCCACTACACCTGGCTAGTTTTTTGATTTTTCTGTAGAGACAAGGTCTCACTAGGCTGCCTGGGCTGGTCCCTAACTCCTGGTCTCAAACAGTTCTCCCATATCGGCCTCTCAAAATGCTGGGATTGTAGGTGTGAGTCACTGCACCTGCTTCTGCCCCCTTTTTATTCTTTTTATTGAAACATTCCACCCTACAAGAGCAGAATGCACATTTTCTTTTAAATTTCAAATGCCTTGGAGTATTCCCCTAGATAGACAAAATTGGGAGCCCAAACCAAGTTTCAATACATTTAAAAAGTACTGATATCATACTGAATATGTTTTCTGATCACAATAGTGTTAAATAGAAATCAGTGTCTGAAAAATACCTGAAAAAAAGCCCAATACGTTTGTAAATTAAACTACACACTTCTGAATGATCAAAGAAATGACAAGGGAAATTAGACATTCTTTGAAATAAAAGAAAATGGACGAGGTGTGTGTCTGACGCCTGTAATCTCAGCACTTTGAGAGGCCAGGTTGAGAGGGTTGCCTGAGTCTAGGAGTTCGAGACCAGCCTGGAAAACATAGGAAGACCATGTCTCTACAATAAATTTAAAAATTAGCCAGGTGTGGCAGTGTGCTCCTGTAATCCCAGCTACTTGGAAGGCTGAGGCAGGAGAGTTGCCTGAGCTCAGCAAGCCAAGGCTATGGTAGTCGTGATCCTGCCATTGGCTACTGCACTCCAGCATGGGCAACTGAGTGAGACTATGACTCAAACAACAGTAACAATAAAAACAAAACAAAACAAAACAAGCAAAGACAAAGATAGCCTTTACTCTTAATATGAATATGCAGTTAGGTAGGGTTTTGTCTCCTTCCTATCTGTCTGCCTCTTGAGTTTCATCCTTCCTGGGACTGTAGGAAGATGCTGCAGTGTCTCTGTAGAAGGAGCTTGGCTGTGTTCATTTTGCTGTGGGTGATACACCCTCCTAAAGTCTGATCTTGCCTATTGAACTAGTTGTTTCAATCATTTTCTTCGGGTTTGACTGAACGAACATTTACCATTTTTAAAGGTCATGTTCCTGGAACTTTGGAGGAATTTATGGAGCAGTAACAGACGAGTTCAAGTTACAAGATTCTTATGCTAATATTAATGAAAATCTTGTCAAGGCTGCTTCCTTTTTCTTAGTCCTACCTGGGGAATTCTGGTCCACCTCCTCTCTACATTTTAGACTTATTTGGAGTCTTTCTTCAGTTCCCTCCTGTGACTTTTGTTTCTGCTAACAATCTTTTAATTGTCTTGAATTGTTAGAGTCTAGTATCTTTCAGTATCTTCCGTCTGGTATCAGCTTGTTCTATTCAACCTTATTCGTTCATCTAGACTTGACTGTGTTAAGACGTAAACTAGGCACTAGGTTTGCAAATGGGGTAGGAGACTTATAAATCACACAGTTAATTAGAGTGTGGCCAACATTTTGACAGAGACACGTTAGAAAGACTATGGAAACAAACATTAGTTCAACAGACATTTGTTGGCACCCTGTGCCAGGCACCATGCAATAGAGTCTGTCTCCTCAGAGCAGACTTCAGAGCAAAGGTGGCTTTTGAGTCCAATTCTGAGGGTTGTATTAGGAATTTTTGAGGTATAGAGAAGGGGGTGGTATTCTAGGCATCAAGTATTGATTGCTTAAAGGCGAGGCATGGAGTTGTGAAGGAGCAAAGAATGACCTGGCAATGTACAGTCTGCCCTGGCACTAGGTACTGGTGGGATTAGGAAGTAGTGTAAGTTGTGAGAGAAAGGGCTAGAGAGGTTATAAAAGTTATTCTGAGCTGGGCTCGGTGGCTCAGCCTGTAATCCCGCACCTTTGGGAGGCTGAGGTGAGTGAATTGCCTGAGCCCGCGGGTTCGAGACCCGCCTGGGCAGTGAGACCTCATCTCTACAATAAATCAAAAAATCAGCTGGGCATGGTGGCACATGCCTGTAATTCCGGCTACTCTGAAAGCTGAGGCGGAAGGATCGCCAGAGCCCAGCAGGCTGAGGCTGCGGTGGCCGGGAGCGGCCACTGCACTCCAGTCTGGGCGACAGAGTGAGACTCCAACTCAAAAAAAAAAAAAAAAAAAAAAAAGTTATTCTGTCTTTTTAGGGAATCTAGGCCTGTTTCTGTGGGCACAGTGTTTATTAGTTCCATGGTGACTCTCACCAGCACTTCCATACTACCTGTATCTCCTGTTCCTTGGGTTGTCATTTTGCTTGCTATAAGAGTCAGTGACTCCAAGTGATGGTGGCCACTAGCCCTGTTTCTCATTCATTCATAGAACATGGGAGGGGGGTGTGAATAGAGAAGGGACCCTGAAACATGGAGCCAGGTATGTGATATTCTTTTACTTGTTTTTACCAGGAGTATTTCCTTCTAGGGTATATATAATTAGCTTCTTGAAATCTTTTTTTTAAAAGATAGAGGAGAAAGATGTTGAGATATAAACACATTGCTTTGAAAACACCCTGTGGGGTACAATTTCAATTTATTGCCCACCCTGAAATTTTTTATTCTTTTCCTTTAGGTTTCTTGCTATTTAAAGATTTTTGTTTGAATGAAATTAATGAAGCTGTACCTCAGGTGAAGTTTTATGAAGAGGTAAGAAGTAACTATTTTACTGATGCTTTTGTTTCAAAAGCATATCTAAACTGTACTTTGGAAAATATTAAGACTACTAAATATCTTACAAATATTTAGAAATTCGTTGAAAGTAATTAGTAATGCAAGATATAGTATCAAGTTTATTACAGCATCTGTAAGAAGCCGGACATGTTATACGAATCATATTCTTAAAGGTTTCAGAGTGCTATGGAATCAATGAGGAAGTGCTGGACTAAAATTCCAGAGAAAGGAGAACCGTCCAGAGGTGCACTGAGATTACTGGATATTTTACTTCTTGTGGAAGTGTGCTAATTCTGGAGATCTGAGCTGGGACAGAGATTTGAAAGGAAACTAGCCAAGGTTTTCTGGTCATACTGGCGTAACAAATTGGATACTTGGTAGGAGGAGTTGGGGAGGATAGATCACTCACATACACAATTGCTTTTCCCCACAAGATATTTGGTGAAATTCGAGGTGGGAGTGGGGGAGTGGAGATGGCCCAGAAGTTTCTAGAAGTACATTGACATCTCTCACAGCCTTACAGTGCTTAGGAAACATAGACTTGCCTGGGACTGGAGTCTGAAAACAGAATTGGCATAGATGAAAGCCTTAGAGGGAGTGGTCTGTTGACACTGAAAAGCTATAGCAACTTTTCACCTGGAGCAGGTATTGATTCTGGGTGTAGCAGGCAAATGAGAATCTAAGCTTGGCTGCCACTGGGAGACAAAAGAGACATAAAAGGTTTCTGGAGCTAGAGTCAAAAAAAAAAAAAGAGAGACCCTAAATATGTCGTTAGTCTCCCTCTCAAGATACATGCTAAGTTTTGATGCTGAGTAGAGTGAGAGGCCAAAGAGCTAAGCTGAACACGTCTTAAGGGCAGAACTGAATCTAGTGCTGAGGAAACAAAGATCTCTTATTGAACTCCATGGAGGGCCATGCTTTAGAAGCAGGGTCAAGCCAGAGGCAGACTGGCTCCTATAAAGATGGCTACCCAACCTACTCAACCCCTTACTGGGTGATGAGCCTCTTCCTTACCTGCTTAGCAGGCTGCAAGGGTAGCCTATTTCTGTCCTTTTTGTACAAATAAGATAACATTATGTAAGTACTTCATAGTGGTCAGCATATAATAATTACTAGATGCTTTAAGAGGCAGAATCATATGACTCATAATAAGGTAATAGAAACATGCCAACAGGTGAGTTGGATATTGGAGTTAGCTGACAACTACTTTAAAATAACTATAAATAATAGCTTCAAGAAAGTAGAGAAAAAGATGGACAAAACAGATGGAGGGATAGATAATTTCAGGATAATTTGAATTTATTATGAAGACTCGAACAGACAGTCTAGAACAGAAAGTACAATATTTGAAATTAGAACGAATGGTTAATTCAACAGCAGACTGGCTACAATACAAGACAAAATTAATAAATAGGAAGGCAGGTTAGTAGATAATATCAAACCGAAGCACTGAGGAAGAAAGAATTGAAAAACAGATACAGATAGGAACATTTAAGACATGTGGGAAATGCTTCAAAGGACTCATACATGTGGAATTGAAGTTTTAGAAAAAGAAGAGAGAGAATAGGGTAAAAGCAATATTTAAAGAGATAACACTAACAATTTTACAAAATGATAAAAGACAGCAGCTTACAGATTCAAAAAGCTTAGGAAATCCTAAGTAGAATAAGTACAAAGGACACATATCTTTGTACATCAGTATAAGACATGGAAACTTATAAAGAAGACAGAATCTTAAAAACAGCCAGGACGAAGGGTGGGGAAGACACATTGCTTTTAAAGGAGCAACAATTTGACTGACCATGACGTCTTAAGAGAAATGATTTTTTTTAGACAATAAATGGCCATCTTTAAAGTACAGAAAGATTTAAAAATTGCCCACCTAGAATTCTATTCTCAACAAAAAATTCTTTCAAAAGTAAAGTGAAATAAACACAATTCAGACAAACAAAAATTGAGGGAATTTGTCAATAGTGAACTTGGATGACAAGAAAGGGAGATGCTTTAGGCAAAAGGAAAATGATCCCAGATAAAGATGCAGGAAGGAATGAAGAACTTCATGAAGGGTAAATATGTATGTAAAGTGCAAATGAATGTTGACTGTATAAACAATAATGTTTCTAGAGCTTAAAATGTATATAGCACCAAATGCATGACAATCGCAGAAAATAGGAGAGGTAATGACATTAAGTATTTTAGGGTTTAGGATTACTGGAGAGAGTGGTATAAGTAATAATTTGCATTGGATTGTAATCAAAGATGTATATTGTAATTCCTAAGATAACTTCTAAAAGAATAATGTGATAATCATGTGCTGTATAAAGATGTTTTAGTCAGTGATGGACCACATGTATGACAGTGTCCCCATTAGATCATAAATTGTATTTTCATTGTACCTTTTCTATATTTAGATATACAAATGCTTCTCATTATGTTAGTTACCTACAGTATTCAGTACAGTCACATGCCATACATGGTTGTAGCCTAGGAGCAACAGGCTACACTCTATAACTTAGGTGTGTAGTAGACTGTACCTTTTAGGTTTATGTAAGTACACTCTGATTTTTGCACGATGACAAAATTGCCTAATGACACTTTTCTTAGAACATCTCCTTGCCATTAAGTGATACATGACCGTATATCTAACAAATTAAAAGAGGGAAAAAATGAATAAAATAACATTTGATTAATCAACAAAAAAGTAAAACAAAAAAGAAGAGAGACATAGAGTAGGTGGACCAAATTAAAAACAAAGAGCAAGATAGTAACTGTAAATCTGTCTACTTAAGTAATTGCATTTAAGTGGATGAAATACTCCAAGTAAAAGATTTAGTTTTTCAGACTGGTTAAAGAATCAAAACTCTACTACATACAGCTTGCAAGAGACATACTGTGAGGATGGAAGAGGATATATAATACAAACACTGCACAATAATGCTGCTTTGAAATAGAGATTTCTTAATGAGAAAGAGGTCAATCCAACAGAAAGGAATCACAGTCTTAAATGTGCATGTTACATACAATATAACTTCAAAGAATATGAAGCAAAAATTGATATACATATAACAAATCTATAATTCTAATAGGATATATCAACACACACCCTTCAAGAGCTTATAGACAAGACAGACAACAAATTAGTAAGGATATAGAAGATCTTAATACAGTGATGAATAAATGTGATCTAATTGTCATAAATAAAATGTTGCACCCAGCAAAAATAGAATGCACATTCTTTAAAATTCTCATGGAACATCAAAATAGATAATGTGTTGAGTCCTAGAGAAAACTTCTACAAATTTTACAATTGAAATTGCTCAGAGTATGTTCTCTGACCACAGTAGAATTAAACTTAAATTTAATAACAGAGTTAACTGAGAAGTCTTGGACTGCCTGGAAATGAATGTACTTCTAAATATTTTATGTGTCAAAGAAGAAATTAAAATAGAAGTTAGAACATATTTCTAATGGAAATATATTTAAGAAATGACATACTATTATTATTAAAATGATGCATCTTTACCCCAAAACATTTTAAATAGTTCAAAGAAAACATAGCATGTTTAGGCCTGATATTAGTAATTTTTGTGCAAATTGGAAATTGGAGGATATTTCTTTCTTTCTGGCTTGTTGATATACATGAAAACTTGATATTTTTCCACAAAAAATTATATTAATGTATTTTGGGGAAGAATGGCAAAATTAGGGTGTATATTTACCATCATGTTAAAAAAAAAGTGAGCTAAATGCAAAAGGTTTTTACTCAGTATGAATTGTCCTTATTATTTCAGTCTGAATAATAATCAGGCATTTTACCTAGATAAGTATCACAGCTTGATCTGTCAAAAGTTTTTTTCCCCCTTGTGTTCCTACAAGCTTCAGTTCTCCAATTTCAGCATTTACTAAGTCACCTTGTCAAATACAGAGAAGTGTCTGTTAGCAGATACTTTTTACTGGGTTGAAACAGATGGGCAATCTGCTTATGGTTATTTCTTAAGCACTCATTACAAATATGGCGGTGACTACTGCTGATGTGTTTCCATTTGAACTTTAAACGTTGGTGTTTCTTCTTGTTTGCTTCCTCCCCAGCTTTTCTCACCTCTCTTGTGGCTTGGCGCATGAAGGATGTGGCTCATCAGATGATCCCGTTGGAGGATGCTGCAAAGCTCCTCAGCAACTTGCTCAATATTCTTTTACTGAAGATACCATCCATCCTTAGGGCTCAAGTATAGTTCTCTAAATCAGCACAGCTTTAAGCTTTGAGATTAGCAGCGATTCTTCTCTGAGCCCTCAGTTTTGTCAGTTTGGTAGATTCTTCTTTAATTTTTGGCTGCTTTATGACCCCAACCCCTAGAAAACTCTTGTCAGGTATCTTGAAGCATGCATTTTGCACAGTGTATTGCCACTTTTCTGCATCTCCAAACTTTTAAGAGTTACCGATTTCCTGTGTGTCAAAGTCCTAGTTCCTTATCCTGGCATTCACATATCTCTACATTACTTATTACCTATCTTTGCCTCTTTATCTTTCACTACCTTCTTACGTTGAATTTTCACATTATCAAATCTGACTGACCAGCATTCCCCGAATCCAAGCTCATTCTTTTTGTTGCCTTGTCCTTTCCCAGCCTTGGATGCTGCTTATCAGCTTGTTAAAAGCCTAGCTTCTCATAAGGCCTAGCTCAGGATGGAAAGTTCTTAAATTTTCTAACAAGTGCATTTGTGCTGCTTATTCCCATTCCATGATGGCTTACTCCTCTGATTCTTACACTATTTGCTGTCTGAAATGCTTGTATTGTAATAACTTAAACACATGCCTTCTATGTATGTGTATATGATCAGTATTTTCATCTTGACCATTATTTGACACATCAACAGAGGCTTAACTAGAATCTAGGTACAACTGTGCCCCTCACTTGCTGTGGGATGTGGGGCAAGTGGTTCAGCAAACCCTGCGGTGTCTACCTCGTGTCAGGCCCTAAGCTTCCAAATGCAAAGACACCATCTCTGTACTTGATGTGTTCACAGTGTGGGCACTTAACATCAGAGCTTCAGTTGCCTCATCTATAAAATGAGGTTAATAATCATTTGCTTACTTCACAGGTTAATTGTGAGGTTCATACAGGATATTAGATGAATAGTTGCTTTCTAAACTATAATATCTATCATATACTATCCAGATATGGGGGAGGCTATGTAACATAGTAGTTAAGAGTTCCAGGTACCAAGCTCAGACTGCCTGGGCTTGGATTTGAACTCCATTACTTACTAGCTGCATCCTTGGGCATGTATGTCAGCTTCTCTCTACCGTGGTTTCCCCAGCTAAGATGATAGTAGTACCTGTATCACAGGGTTGTTGTGTTTATATGCAACACACATAGAACAGTGGCTGTCCCACAGTTACCACTTAGTATATGATTTATATGCCTCTTATTCCAGTTAGATTTTGAGGCAGTTTATAAAATATGTTTATTGTGCCTAAATAATGGAAAATAGAAAATAAATATAAATTATGTTAATAGGTTAAGTCATTCATTGAATCAATATTTATTTATTTATTTATTTATTTATGAGTTGGAATCTCACTCTGTTGCCCTGGCTGGAGTGCAGTGGCATGCTCACAGCCACGCCAGTGTCGACCTGCTGGGGTCAGGCAATCCTTCCCTCTCAGCCTTCCAAGCAGCCGGAACTACAGGTGTGGGCTACCACGCCTGGCTAATTTTTTGATTTATTGTGGAGAGGAGGTCTCGCCAAGTTTCCCAGGTGAACCAATATTTATTAAACGCCAATGTTGTGGCAGACGTTGTTCAGATGAACAAAGTCCTTGCTTTCATTGAACTTATGTTCGGTTGAGAGAAATAGACAATAATCAAATAATAAATTAGCAAACAGGAAATGTATCTAGCAATAATAACTGCTATACAATGACTCAAAACAGACACAAAATTCAATGTGATGTATTATGATTTGGTAACCACTTTAGATTGATGGGCCAAGGACAGTCTGAGGAGGTGGCATCTAAAATGGACTTGGATGTAAGGAGGCTCGTCTTTCGAGGATGGGATCAGGGTGAGGAGGAGAGCATTTTAGACTGGAGCCCCTAACATGATAAGAAAGATCATCATGGCATGCCTGGGGAAGGTATGGTGGAAGTGAGTGAAGGGCTGAACAGGTAGTGTGAAATAAGAGTAGGTTGAAGAGAGGGACAGGGTTTTGGGGCACATTTTCAGATTTTTAGTTTTTGTTCTAAAGTCTACGGAAAACTTAAAGCAGGGAGTGTTAGGTGTAGTGTTTTGTAAACACCAATTAGGTCAAGGTGGTTGATGTGCTAGATCTTCTACATCTCTGGTGATTTTATATCTAGTTTTTTATCAACTGCTGATAAAGGAGCATTCAGGTTTTCAGCTCTGATTATAGAATATCTGTTAATTTTTTTCATGTATTTTGAAGCTGTGTTATTAGGTTCCTACGCATTTATTACTGTTATCATTTTTCATATGAAAGTCTCTACCTCGTGATATTTGTCTTGAAATTTATTTCACTGGATATTAGTATAGACAAAGCCACTCCAGTCTTCTTATGCTTACTTTACTATTTTCATGATATGTCTTTTCCCTTCTTTCCACTGTCAGTGTGTGTTTTTGTTTATAAAGTGGGTTTCTTTGGGGCATATTTAAAAATGTCTTATTTTTTCCCGTCCTGGAAACGTCTGCTTTTTAGTGAAGCGATTTTAAATATTGTATTTATATTCTTTGTGGGGTTTTCTGAGTTTCTTGAATCTGTAAACTTACATATTTGACCAAATCTGGGAAAATTAGAGTCCATTATTTCTTTCTTTCTTTTTTTTTGAGTTGGAGTCTCACTCTGTCACCCAGGCTAGAGTGCAGTGGCACACTTACAGCCACCCCAGCGTTGACCTGCTGGGCTCCATGCAAGCCTTCCACCTCAGTCTTCCAAGTAGCTGGAACTATAGGCATGAGCTACTGTGCCCGGTTAATTTTTATTGTAGAGATGAGGTCTTGCCAAGTTGCCCAGGCCAGTCTCGAACCTGCAGGCTCAGGCAATCCACTCGCCTCAGCCTCCCAAAGTGCTTGGATTATAGGCTGAACCACCTAGCCCAGTCTATTATTTCTTAAAGTATTATTTTTCTACCTCAGTCTTTCTTTTTCTCTTCTTCTAAGACTGTGATTATATATATGTTTAATCTTTGGATATTATCCTATATATCGGGGATACCCTGTTCAACATTTTTATTTCAATATTTTTTTTCTTTTCTTCAGATTTAATTTCTATGTTTTGTTTTCAAATTCATTGACTTCTTCTTTTGGTATTTTTAGTCTGCTGTCATCTCCATTCATTAAATGTTTTATTTCAGATTCTATATTTTTTACTTCTGAAATTTCTGTTTCTTTTCAGAGATATTATTTTTCTACTTTCTATCTTTTTACTCATTGCATGAATCTTTTCTGTTAACATCCATTCTTATGTCCAGTTATAATAGCTGCTTTTCAATCCTTCTCTGATAATTCTAGCACCTAGATAATCTTGAATTAGTTTTCACGGATGCTCCTCCAAAGGGCATTGATTTTGTTTTTGTTGTTTTTTTGTTTTTTAATTTAAAACTGTTAACTTGGCTTACTCAAACTCTAAGCTCTGTCTTCTCTACAGTAGGTAACAGCTGAATCTTATTCAGTTCTTTAAGGCTTAGCTGGGCTGCTTGGGGTCTTGTAGTCCTCATGAGTCATTATGGAATCTTCTGGGGATTTTGATAGAATTTTTAAATAGAAGTTTGGAGCTCCCAGTCTGTGTCCTTTATTTTCAGAAACCTCTTCTCTTACAGCTACTGTTTGATGCTACTTCTTCATTATTTGTGTACTTTTGGTCACCCTTCAATGCCTATGTGTAGTTATGTTTTATACATGTACAGAATCTGCAGCTGTTATCTCAGGTGGGTTTTCTTTTGGGAGCTAGTTGGTTCTTACCAGAAGCAGAGCCTGGGATTTGTGATATATTTTGAATGTGAAGCAAACATGATTTATTGATGAATTGGTTGTAGGGTGTGGTGGTGGCAGTGGTGTGGGCAAAAGAATGAATTCAATAATTATTATTCATTTTTTGGCTTAAGCAACTGGGGGAATGGTTTTACTTATTTTTATGTTAAAGATTAGGGGAGGAGCCTGTCTGGCTGGGATACAAAGGATGTGGAAGTCAAGGGTTTTATTTAGACATGTTAAATTTGAGATGCTTCCTAGATATTCACCTGGAAATGTCAGGTAGTTAGGTATTTAGCATCTGGAGTTCAGGGGTGAAAGTTAGTCCCAGAGATCCAGATTTAGTTATCGGAATATAATTGATATTTTGAACTGGGGGGACTGATTCATTAAGTAAGGAGAACATAGCTAGTCAAAAAGGAGTGCCTCAGCACCATGCTCAGATGTAGATGAGGATCTCAAAGTCAAAGAGAGGAGGAAGAACTACCAAAGAAGACTGAGAAAGAGGAGCCTGTGTGGTTATTTGGAGATCTGGAGAGGGTAGATCACAGAGGTCAGAGAAGTATCAAAGAAGGCAGGAGTGAACAACTGAGTTGCATGCCACTGGGAAGTCAATGAAGTGAAGGACAAAAGAGAGCCCTGGACTGGGCAAAGCAGAGTTCATGAGTGAACTTACTAGACCATCTCAGTGGAATGATGATGGCACAATTGTGGGCAAGAAAGTGGAGATATGACAACAGTGAACCAAAAGTGCTTGCTCTTAGGGCCCAGGTTCTTAAGTCTACAATTTCAGCTGTGAGCAGTGTAACCACCAAAGCAGAAAGGGACTGGCAATCAGTTTATTGTTGATGTGCCCTTCTGTGGTAGGTACTATCACCTTGAACAGGATCTTTCCCTGCTCAGGTTACCTCCTGTATGACTAAACTGCTGGAATCAGAGATGCATTTGCTGCGTATACTACAATAAGGTCATCCTGTTCAGAGCTAATTGATAGTTGGCTGCATGTTCTGGAATCAGTGGTATCACTGATAATAGAAATGAATTCTGAATTTAGTCACAGATACTTTAGACTTTGTCTAGTAAGACTTATCTCTTCATAAGGCTCAGGGCTCGTAGTAAAGACAGTATTGTGGTTCAGATCATTTGCCCAAGAAACTAGAATTGTCTATATAGTAAGAATTTGACAGTTCTCGGAAACTTCCCTAGAATGATCATTTGTTTAGCCAAGTGTCCGTTGCTTTATGGCCTCCTGGAACATAGAGTTACGTATCATTACTCTTGTTTTCAAGGATAATAGTTCCATGAAGGTTTATTTTTCCTTGAGGTTGTTTTTATTTCGAGGCAGAAACTTTTGCCTTTGTTTTAGTAAACAGTCTACCTTTCTATCCTAGCATCCTTGTATGAATCTTTGGATCTGCCTAAAACAAAACACAGCAAAAGGAATCAACTAAGCCAAAGATCTTTCATTTATTTTCTGACTCTACTTTGGATTTTGGTGTCTGTTGTCTTACTTGACAGCTGCCATAATTTGCATCTAACATGATGTTGGAACTCTTTAGACATAGTCTCCTTAATTGACATAGGATGCCTTGGTCCTTTGGCTGTGCCAACATTGCTGGTTTGATTCTTTAAGACAGTCTTTTTCTCTTGGAATGGGATATCAGCCAACCCCAGTCTATCTGCCTTTATATCAGGTTTGATTGTTCCAAGAAGACTTCTTTCTAAGCCCTGGCAGGAACAGAACTGTGAATTTTAGGAATCACAATGTAACACTGATGATCTTTTAGGATAACTAAGGTGTTCCCAGTAATTTCTTAGTGTGTGAACCAACTAGCCCTCACACGACTAATATGGGACCTCAGTGCTTCACATACCTGCCCCTTTCTCCCTGCCCCCCACTGTGCTCTCATCTTTAAATTCTCATAGGTTCTACTGGTTTTGATTTTAAAACTGTCAAACCCAGGCTATAAAAATGAAAACATAACTTTTATTTCTGTTCAGTTTGTACTTTCTCCCCCTGGAGTAGTTAGTTCCCTCTTTTATCATACCAAGTAAAGAGCACCAGGTATTATGAAAATCAATATAGTAAGTGGCTAACTGTTGGAAACTTTTTTCCAAAAGTAAGTCATGTATGGTAATCAGTCATTACAGTGAAGATCTTTGTGACAGTCTTCCTCTGAGCTTCATATTTTGTTTATGTTTTTGTTCTCTTCCTATCTTTTGGATTAAAAGTCTTTTTGTAAATAAATAGGACCAATTTTCTGATCCATGACCCTCTGTTACCAGATTAGAGCAATGGGGACCATTTCCACATAAAATAAATAGTTCTAATACACATTTTATTTTAATCATTCTTAACACAGGCCAGGTTGACTTTTCTTAAGTACAGAAAAATATACTCTTTGAAGTCACCTTTCTGTTAATACTTTTATAGTGTAGTAAGGTTCCAATCTGAAAAGTCAATGCTTTCATCATTGGCCTAACTTCTTTCTAAAAATGTATTTGCTTTAGTTGATTGTTAAAAATCTTTTGCAGTAATTCTGGCAATATTTTTTTCCTCCTGTTAGTTTTGGAACACTGTAGTTGAGTGAGAACAATCCCTGTCATAACTCTTAGAACTGAATTACAGCCAAATTGAAATTATTTGTGCTTTGGAGAAGAGAATTGGCCATGGCTCATGTATTGTAAGATAATTGTAACCATGACACTGTTTGTTTCCTAATGTTATGTTTCTACATTTAACTGATGAGATTCATCATAGGGAAAAAATCCATTTGTATGTTTTTAGTTGAATTTAAGTTATTCCAATTTCATTATTACAACATTAGAAGTAGTTGTTTCCTGTGGAATAGCCAGTTCAGTAATTTGCTTTATTTCATGTGGAAGTGGTTTTTGCCAGGGCTAGTGATATTTTTTAATAAGGTAAGTTTCTAGGAAGACATAATCTAACAATGATAACTTTTCAACATCTAGATAAAAGAATACGAAAAACTTGATAATGAGGAAGATCGCCTTTGTAGAAGCCGACAGATTTATGATGCCTATATCATGAAGGAGCTTCTTTCTTGTTCACATGTAAGTATTTCCTTTTGCTCTATGATTTTAGTACTGATAAATTTGAGACCACATTCAGTGTTTTCACAATGAAAGTGAAATAATAGAGAGATGTTTAAAAATGCGGGCACATGCCTGTAGTCCTAGCAACTTGGAAGACTGAGGTGGGAGGATCCCTTGAATCCAGGAAGTTGAGGCTGCAATGAGTTATGATCGTGCCACTGCACTCCAGGCGGAGTGACAGAGCAAGACTCTGACTCTAAAATAATAATAGTTTTAAAATATGCTAAAATAAAAATGCATATCCAGAATGGAACCCATTTCTTCTGTTTTGTGATTTTTTTCCTGTTCATATTGACGCAATATCTATTGCTTTGTGCATGCTTAGTATATTTTCAAAAGTTGACACTTTCATTGTAAAAATTGATGAAATAAAATAGTTAATTTGTATCAACTGAAGAAAAGGTTAGTCTTAATTGAAGACATTCTAAAGAAAATTAAGCTTTAATATTTTTAATTTTGTATGCTTTGGCAATTTGGGTAATCAAATATTGATGAATATAAATCATACATGTTTTTCTGAGTTAATAAGAAAGATTATAATTATTCTGTTACTTTTCAATAATAGTTAAATAATGGTTGAAATATTTTTTTCTTATAAATCAGATGAATGATCTAATTTGGCCATTAGGATAAACTAGATTCCAAGAAAATTATCCCACCAGGAGTAAGTGAAGTAATTTTTAATGAAAATTTACCATCTCTCTACAGCAAAACTCTTTTCCAAAGGATTGGCTTCAACAGCCCTGGCAGTACAGTAGCCACTAGCCACAGGTGGCTATCTGCATTTAAGTTTCAACTAATTAGAATCAAATGGGGTTATACATATAATTCCTCAGCGCCTCACAAGCCACCTATCAAGTGCTCAGTAGTCACATGTGGCCAGTGGCTTCTGTATCAAATGGCACAGATACACATCATGACCATCATTGCAGAAAGTCCAATGGGATGGCACTGGCCATGGTGATGACAAGTCAGTGCATCTGTATGTGTTGTGTTGTTTAGAATTCTTGCTGACACTTGAATAACTGTGACTAAAGATGACATCTCTTGTAGTGTGCACTGCTTTATTGTCCTTTGGACTCACTCACTTGTGGCAGAAAGAATTTCTGAGCTAGAACTAGTGGGTGCTGCTGTATGCCCTGCTGCCTCACTGGAGAATGAGCGAGCCCTTGGAGAATGCCAGATGTTCAGTGGGAAAGCCTTTGTAGCCTGGTTTTTATGTGGAGAGATGTTTAAAAATTTAAAAATGCAAGCATGTGCCTGTAGTCCTAGCAACTTGGGAGGCTGAAGTGGAAAGATCCCTTGAGGTAAGATCTTTTCCCAGCAGTGTAGAGGGTTTGTAGCCATATGATGTGATATGTAAGACTTTCTTATTGTGCATTGTTAAGACACAATTTGAAGTTTTGAGGGGAAGATACAGTGTGTAGGTTTTTTTCAATGAAGTTTCACTCTTTTTGCCCCAGATCCCCCTTGCTGTGGTTACAGCCAGACTTTCCTTAACCTCAAGGTTTTTACCACTCTGACTTGGCTCTGTAATCTTGGCACTAATTCTTAGGTGTGTTTTTGTGTCTTCATTTTTTTCTTATATAGTAGACATTTTACATTTTAAAGTCCCGTTATCAGCTTATTGAGAGATGTATGCATTTACCCAGGTGATAATAGGATTCTTTATATTTTATTTTTACAGTGATCATGAACTCTAGTGGAATTGGAAATGTCAGTCAGGTCTAAGTGGAATTGGAAATGTCTAAGGACTATGAATGCCCAGAGGAATAAGCATTTGTTTGGACTGCCTATAAATAGTCAACAGATTTTTAATGAATGCCTGCTAAATATAATCACCATAGGTTGCTGTTTAGTAATTGTTGCGTTAAATTATCTTTTGAAATATTGTGTAACATAAACAGGTTTGTTACATTTTATTATTAAAAATATATTATTTTTGACTTTTGAAAGCCATTCTCAAAGCAAGCTGTGGAACATGTACAAAGTCATCTATCTAAGAAACAAGTGACATCAACCCTTTTTCAGGTAAGATAAAATTATTTGAAAATAAATGTATCTAATTTGCTTAGCAGTTGGTCTTGGTGACATTATTATTGCATGTGCAAATATGCTAGGGAAATAGGTAAGACTGTATTCTAATCTGGAGGTTTAGCTGGAACAATTAAAGCTTAATATTGCTTGTTTTCTTATTGTGATGTGTTCTTCTGCCAACATGCTTCATAAAGCCTTTTCTGGTGAAAAAAAAAAAGCCACTAGAGCTTTCTAGTAACATTTTATTCTGCAAATCAATCAAGATAAGACATCAGAGAAGGAAGTTTTTGTTTTTTTTCCCCTGCCATTTGACATTCTGGCACCTGTGATGAGCAAGGACTTTACAAGATTTATTTTGTAGTGCCAGGGCCTTGATATTTGCAGTGATTATCCTCTGGATGAAATAATATTTATTTTCAAGAATCAAGAGTGAGTGTTTGGATGACCTGTGAGTCACGACTGAGAAACTGTTTGACCTTGGCTACTCATATCTTGAATACAATACAGTCATATAGACGTCGATGACAAGACAAATTCACAACTAAGAGATATTGTTAAAGAATACTGAAGAATAGTATTTGCTCTTCTTTAGATTTAATGGTTTTTCCTCCTCCCCAAAGCCTTTTCCGGCTTGTATTTCCTATTGAGGTGGCAGTGGTTTACGAGGACAGTCAGATTCTCAAATGAATAATGTACTTTTTCTGTTTCTATGTAATGATTATCATAAATTAAAATGATCAATTTATCCTTTTCTTGGATTATCCAGTTATTTAAAGTGAAATAAGTTGACTTTTGGCATTTTATGATAGTATTCATTTATGCAAAATGAATTTGATTATTCTGCAGAGCAAATACTGACTTGGCTCATAGAGCATTTGGATAGTAGCAGGTTGGGTATTGTCTTTCAGCCACAGTAATTAGATGGGCTTTTCATAAAATGTCAGACTTGTCTGTGTAGTCTAGTTGTTTGTAAACCTGAACTCTGAATTCATTGACTTCACTTGAGTTTAAATCTCAGGGCCATAGCTGGGGGACCCTGGGCAAGCTTCTGTACCTTCCTGACCTCAGTTTTGTCATCTGTGAAGTGGAAGCAACAGTGGACTGACCCTCAAAGGAGGTCTTGAAGAGGCAGTGACAAAGTTACCTAAGGGTGGCTTTGCCCAC
Organism: Cephalopachus bancanus; assembly: GCA_027257055.1. Lineage (NCBI taxonomy): Eukaryota > Metazoa > Chordata > Mammalia > Primates > Tarsiidae > Cephalopachus > Cephalopachus bancanus. The sequence continues at coordinate 588,836 of JAPVLO010000689.1, forward strand.
AGCCTGCCTATCACAATGTCTCACAAATAAGTGGTAGCTTTTATCACATATTTTACAGTGAAAAAGTACAGTGTGGGTATCTGTTTTGTGTTGTCTCCATGATATCTTAGTCACAGAATTTCAGTTTTCACTTCACTTTGCTGTGGCATATACACAGCCTTATAGTCAGTTATTACATTTAGCATCGCTATACCTGAGTACATGAGTTTTAACTTGGATTTTGTCTTTTTCTGTAACATAAATAACATTGGAAAAAAATGTTCCAGTGGAGATATAAAGACCACTGAGATTTTTTTCATGCCTTCAAGGAACATTCATTTAGGAGCTATTTCTTCAGTATATCTTTTAAAAACACTTTCCTGATTTGTTTTTTTCATTAAAAAAGAATGAGCCGGGCTCGGTGGCTCAGCCTGTAATCCCGCGCCTTTGAGAGGCTGAGGTGAGTGGATTGCCAGAGTCCGTGGGTTTGAGACCCGCCTAGGCAGGCAAGACCTCATCTCTACAATAAAATAAAAAAATTAGCCGGGTGTAGTAATGCGCATTTGTAATTCCGGCTACTCGGAAGGCTGAGGTGGAAGGATCGCTGGAGCCCAGCAGGTCGAGGCTGTGGTGGCCGGGAGCGGCCGCTGCACTCCAGTCTGGGTGACAGAATGAGACTCCAATTCAAAAAAAAAAAAAGGATGAAACTAGTATTCTGGTGAAATTGATATAGAATGAGTGGTATTCTTATTTAGGGTGAAGGAAATATTAAGTTCATTAAAATAAGGGATGCATTAGTATAATTCAAGGTAACGTGCCATCAGAGCATCGTGATTGAAGTATAAATAAAAGTTATATGTTTGGATGAGCTTTTTTTTAATCAATATTTTTTATTATGGTTTTGTGGGGTACAGTTAAGGGTTAGGTGTACAATTACGTTTCATTCAGGCACCCTGTTGATAAGAGGTGTTTCCCCATCCCCAGACAGATATTTGCTACTGTTAATCCCATCCCCCCCCCATAGTTTCCCAGTACTGTCAGTCATTTTCTTATAGTATTACATTGGATGTTCAAGGTCCATTATATGAGTGAGAACATGTGATACTCGGATCTTTGTTTCTGTGAGAGGTCACTCAGTATTATAGACTCTAGATCCATCCAGGTTGCTGCAAAATTCATGATTTTGTTCTTTGTTATGGCTGCGTAGTATTCCATCGTGTATATGTACCACATTTTTTAAATCCAGTCCTCTTTTGATGGGTAGCATGGTTGTTTCCAGGTTCTTGCTATTGTGAACAACGCTGCAATAAACATACATGTGCAGGTATCTTTTTTATAGAGTGATTTGAGTTCTTCAGGGTATATTCCCAGTAGGGGGATTGTGGGGTCATATGGGAGGTTGATATTTAGAGCTTTTAGGAATCGCCACACTGCTTTCCACAGAGGTTGCACTAGTTTACACTCCTACCAACAGTGTAGAAGTGTTCCCTTTTCGCCACACCCTCTCCAGCAGCTGTTATTTTTTGAGTTGTTGATAATTGCCATTCTGACTGGAGTTAGGTAGTATCTCAATGTGGTTTTGATTTGCATCTCCCTGATGATTAGTGAAGTTGAACATTTCTTCATGTGTTTGTTGGCTGCTCGGATGTCCTCTTTTGTGAAGTGTCTGTTCATATCTTTTGCCCATGTGATAATGGGGTTGTTTGTTTTTTTCTTTTCAGCACGTTTTAGTTCCTTGTAGATCCAGGATGTTAAGCCTTTGTCAGACCTGGTGTTGGCAAATATTTTTTCCCACTCTGTAGGCTGTCTCCCTGCTCTCTTGATGGTTTCTTAGGCCTTGCAGAAGCTTGTCAGTTTAATAAGATCCCACTTGTCTATCTTCTCTCTTATGACCTGTGGGTTTCGGGTTTTTTTCAGGAATTGGATGCCAGTTCCGATTTCCATGAGGGTATTTCCTTCATTTTTTAAGGTTCTTATGGTTTGAGGTTTTACATTTAGGTCTCTGATCCATTTGGAGTTAACCTTTGTGCATGGGGATAGATAGGGGTCTTGTTTCAATCTTCTGCATGTGGTCAGACAGTTTTCCCAGCACCATTTACTGAATAGGTTCTCCTCTCCCCAGTGGTAGGTGGTGGAGGCCTTGTCGAAGATGAGTTGGTTGAGAAATTGAGGTTTTGCTTCTGGAATCTCAATTCTATTCCATTCATCTATATGCCTGTTCCTATACCAATACCAAGCTGTTTTGATGGTTGTAGCTTTATAGTAAAGTTTGAAGTCTGGTAATGTGATACCACCTGCTTTGTTTTTTTTGCTGAGGATTGTTCTGGCTATTCTTGGCCGTTTGTGTTTCCATATGAATTCCTGTGTTGTCTTTTCTAGGTCTGAGAAGAATGTTGCTGGTAATTTGATGGGTATTGCATTGAATTTGTAGATTGCCTTAGGTAAGATGTACATCTTCACAATGTTGATTCTGCCAATCCATGAGCATGGGATATTTTTCCACTTGTTTGTGTCATCTTTGATTTCTTTGAGCAGTGTTTTGTAATTTTCATTGTAAAGGTCTTTCACATCTCTGGTTAGGAAGATTCCAAGGTATTTCTTTTTTTGTGTGGCTATTGTGAATGGAATTGTGTTTTTTATTTGGGTTTCTGTTTGTTTATTATTGGTGTAGAGAAATGCGATTGTCTTTTGTACATTTATTTTGTATCCCGAGACTTTGCCAAAGGCCTTTATCAGTGAAAGGGGGTTTTTGACAGTTTCTCTTGGGTTTTCAAGGTACACAATCATATCTTCTGCAAAGAGAGATAACTTGACTTCCTCTTTTCCTATTTGGATACCCCTGATTGCCTCCTCTTCTCTGATTGCTTGAGCCAGGACTTCCAATAGTATGTTGAACAGGAGGGGTAAGAGTGGGCATCCTTGTCTTGTTCCAGTTTTCAGGGGAAATGGTTCCAATTTTTGTCCATTTAGGAGTATGCTGGCTGTGGGTTTCTCGTAGATGGCTTTTACTATTTTGAGGTATGTTCCCCATATGCCTAGATGTTCAAGGGTTTTTATCAAGAAGGGGTGCTAGATTTTATCAAAAGCTTTTTCTGCATCTAATGAGATAATCATGTGGTTTTTGTTTTGACATCTGTTGATGTATTTAATTACATTTATGGTTTTATGAATGCTGAACCAGCCTTGCATCCCAGGAATGAAGCCTACTTGGTCATGATGGATGATTTTTGAGATGTATTGCTGAATTTGGTTTGCTAGGATCTTGTTGAGAATTTTAGCATCTATGTTCATCAAAGATATTGGCCTGTAGTTCTCTTTCTTTGTTGGGTCTTTACCTGGCTTGGGTATCAATGTGATGTTGGCTTCGTAAAATGATTTGGGGAGAGTTCCATCTTTTTCAATCGCCTGGAATACCTTCAGTAGGATTGGTATCAGCTCCTCCTTAAATGTCTTGAAGAATTCTGCTGGAAAGCCATCTGGACCAGGGCTTTTTTTTGTAGGAAGTTTTCTTATTACACAGTCGATTTCCTAGATTGTTATTGGTCTATTTAGGGTCTCAGTTTCTTCTTGTTTCAATCTAGGTATGTTGTGTGATGTCAGAAAGTCCTCCATTTCCTTAAGGTTTTCAAGTTTGTTTCCATACAAGTGTACGTAGTAGTCTCTAATGATCTTTTGTATTTCTTCAGGGTCAGATGTAACTTCATCTTTTGTGTTTCTGATTGTACTTATTTGATTTTTTTCTCGATTTTTCTTGGTCAGTCTAGCTAGGGGACCATCGATCTTGTTTATCCTTTCGAAGAACCAGCTTTTTGTTTCATTGATTTTTTGTATTATCTTTTTGTCTTCTGTGTCCTGGATTTGGGCTTTTTTTTTGGTGGTCTGGATTCTTCTACTGAAATTAGGGTTTTTGTGGTCTTGCTTTTCCAGCTTCTTTAGGTGGCTTTTTAGGTTGTTAATTTGTGTTCCTTCCATTTTCTTCATGTGTGTTTGTAGGGATATAAATTCCCCTCTTACTACAGCTTTCAAGGCGTCCCAGAGATTTTGATAAGATGTTTCTTCATTTTTATTTGTTTCCAGGTATCTTTTGATCTCTGTTTTGATTTCATTATTGACCCAGGAGTTGTTTAGCATCATGCTGTTTAGTGTCCATGGCTTTGTGGGTTTGGGGGGGACTTTGTTGGTGTCAATGTTTATTTTTATTCCACTGTGGTCCAAGAAGGTGCATGGTAGAATTTTGGTCCTTTTAAATTTGCTTGTGCTTGATTTATGGCCAATTACGTGGTCGATCTTAGAATACATTCCATGCAGTGATGAGTAGAATGTATATTCTGTGGTCTTTGGATGGAGTGTTCTGTAGGTATCAATTAAGTCCATTTGGTCCAAAGTCACATTGAGGTTCCGGATCTCCTTGCTGATTTTTTGTCCTGATGATCTGTCTAGGTTGTGAGTGGGGTATTAAAGTCCCCAGT